>JAWNLL010000111.1:0-619037 GCA_035042425.1 Drosophila flavopinicola
ATTACTTGCTCTTATATCCCTCCTTCTACTGATATTCTAGTTTATATGCGACACATATCTTTTATCAGAGAAGTTTCTACGCATGTGCGTGATAATGACCTTTTGTGGTCTTAGGCGATTTAAATCTGCCAAATATCACATGGTAGTTTTTCAGCAGCACAAATTATCTTATTCCGTCAACTCAGCATGATTTTCTTGATGGCATGCTTGATCATTCGGTGTTTCAGATCAATTCAATTCATAACCAATTGAATAGAATACTTGATCTCGTTTTTATCAACGACTGCCCCAGTGCTTCTGTGACAAAGTCACTTCCAGTAACAGTCCCTGAAGATTCTTACCATCCCACAATTGAAATTTAACTTTTCTTTTCAAAGGCTTCTGTCTTCACGAAAACCAAATATTTTTTTAATCGGAATTACACCCTACTTAATCAGCTTATTTATTCGTCTGATTGGTATTTTTTAAACAATGTTGATATAGATTTAGATATTAAAAGATTCTACAAAAACATATATGCGCTCTTTGGTGTTTGTATTCCTAAATACGGTCGAACATCTGGTTTAAAGAAAACACAATAGTTCACGCAAAGACTTTCTTTCTTAAAAAAAAGTGGGAAGTGTTTATCTTCGGCGTGCCGAAGATTCTATACTCTTTTCGAACCTTTGAGCATTTTCACTGTGCCAACAGCACCACTGAAATTTAAAAAGTAGTAAAAAATCGTTTTATCGCGTTGCATTTCTTTTGTATACCCTGAACCCATTAAAAATGGGTAAAAAGGGTGTCCATGCAGTTGTGCAAAAGTATATGAAAGGCGTAACGAATGCATCTCCGACCGTATAGAGTACATATATTATTGATCAGTATCAACAGCCGAGTCGATCTAGCCATGTCCGTCTGTCTGTCCGTCTGTCTGTATGAACACGCGGATATCAGAGACTACAAGAGCTGGAGACTTCATATTTGGAATATAAGTTCTTGAAATCCCGGGACAGATCAAGTTTATTTCACTTTATCGATAGCTAGATTCTTAAAGTTTGGCATGTATAATCTCGAAAAGCATACACATATTACAAATATTTCACTTTTTGGAGGCCACCCCCCCAATCCACTCAAAAGCTCAAAAAAGCTTGAATTACATTTTTTAAAAGAAAAATTTTAAAATCATATGATACCAATTCTTAGAGCAAACAAGTAAGAGTGCTCTAGTCGGGAGTGCCCGACTACAAAATACCCTGAACACAGTCCTTACATCCATTAATACTTACCAATCAATGCATGTAGTTTAGCATACCAACTTCTTCGCATAAATAAGTTTTGTGTTTAGTGCCCGATCTTTGTGAAATTTTTAGGACATAACATTGGCTATCAAACCAAATTGCAAGGTCATACATTGAAAAATTAGTGTTTTTCACTTTTGGGGAGATGGGGGTACGGTATCCAAAAAGTGAAATATTTTTTAGGTGTGTATGCTATTCGAGACTATACATACCAAATTTGGTGCCTCTAGCTCCTATAACTTTCAAGCTATGGCAAAAAAGCACTGGTCTGAAATCGATATTTATCGATAACAAATATGAAGTCTCTAGCTCTTGTAGTCTCTGATATCCGCGTGTTCATACAGACAGACAAACAGGCTGACGGACAGACAGACGGGCATGGCTAGATCAACTCGGCTGTTGATACTGATCAAGAATATATACACTTTATATGGTTCGACTTGTCTAAATATTCTATAGCCAAGTCAAACTTTTTTCTTCTAAACTCTCAATGCTACGAGAATTATCTTGCTCGCTGCAAACGTCAGTTTTAGTCAGGATCCTAAATCATTTTAAAATTTTGTGAATTCGAAGCGCAAATCTTTGCCTTCTTCGTTTGTGCATGGGATGGAAAAGCTAGTAATGATTCTGCTGCTGCGTCTGACCTATTTGCTAACTTTTTTCAGCCAACCTACTCCTCTGTCACCTTAACTAATATGTCTTATCCTTTTCAAATTTCACCTTCTAACCATCTATTTACTCAAACCATCTCTAACACTTCACTTCTATCTTCTATTAAATCTCTAAAATCTTTTTTTTCTCCAGGGCCTGACAACATCCCTAGTTGTGTGCTAAAGGAGTGCTGTTCCTCCCTTATTCAACAATTGCTAAAGCTTTTTAATCTGCCCTTGATTCTGCAGTCTTCCCATCTATATGGAAGGAATCGTTTGTGATTCGTTTACATAAAAAAGGTGGGAAGGCAAATATTTCGAATTATAGAGGCATTGCAAAGTTATCAACCATACCAAAATTATTTGAAACAAGTAAAAGTGCTTTTGTCGGGAGTGCCCGACTAGGACATACCCTGAACCCAATCCTTAAATTTTTCATACTAACCAATCAGTGTACACAGCGTACACACACGTGCTGCAAGCAGTACAAGCAGTTTAAGCAATTAGCTTGCTTGTTCACTGAGCCCCACACTATGGAAAGTTGAGTCTTAAACAACTTCTGTGTTTACTGTGCAATCTTATACAATTGGCAATAAAATGTGTAACCATACCGAATTGCAAGGTCGTTCCTTCAAAAATGCGTTTTTTTAACTTTTGGGAAAATTTGTTACATGTGTATCGCGATTAGACATGCCAAATTTGACGCCTCATGCATATTACATACTTTTGCACAACTTCATTATACCCTTTTTACCCATTTTAAATGGGTTCATGGTATAAAAAGCCTTACTTCGACTTTGCAAAAACTCTGTATGTAGATTATTTACTTATTTTTTCGTACACCGATCCCTTGTGTCATACTCATCTGCAAGATGATTTGAACTCTATGCAGCGTTGGTGTTCGACCAATCAACTGCAGCTGAATTGTTCAAAATGTTTGTTCATGACTTTAAGTCGGACTAGACCCCACTTAATCACTTACACGATTGACAATGTTCCACTGCAAAGTAATTTTACAGTTAAAGATCTTGGAGTCATTTTTGATAACAAGCTTAAATTTAATTTGCATATGTCGACTATCACTGCTAAAGGCGTACTTGGCTTCATTAAGCGTTTATCGAAAACTGCTCTATGTATCACTAGTTCTGCCTATTCTTGAATACTGCTCATGTATTTGGTGTCCGCAGTACCAAAACTTCCAAGAGCGAATAGAATCCGTGCAGAATCCATTTCTGCCTTTGCATTATGTGGACTTAACTGTGATCTGAATCTCCGTTTGCCTTCGTATTCCAGTAGGCATTTACTTATTAATTATTAATTTCTTAACAACGCTTGGTGTTGTCTTCCTACACAAATTAACTAACGGCGACTTAGATTCTTCTTTCTGTTAGCTCGCCTCAACTTCTTTGTTCCTTGTAGGCCAACTAGAAACTACGTTGCCTTGATTTTATCATCATGCACGACTGCTTCGCTTTGCACAATCCTCTTAGTGTTCTTTCAAGGCCTACAACAACGTGTTCCACGTAATCTCGGCTAAGCTCTCTCCCATTAATAAAAAATTATATTCTTTTGTATTTACGCGATTCGTCTGCCCGCGTTTAGTTAAATCTATTTATTTTCCCCTATTTTCTTTCCTTTATTTTTCTTTTTTCTCTCTCTATCTTCTGTTTCTCTCTTTATCACTTCTTTTTATAATATACTAACTTTAAATAAATATTTTTTTCTTTTCTACATTAGAGAGATCTCAACTTGAGTGTAATTGACGTGTTTTATTGTGCTCTGCAACTTTTATTTTTTCTTAACGCTGTTAAAGCATTTAATTATCTAAAATTGTCTCAATATTGCGGTCAAGTGATAACACTTTGGCTTTTGTGCAAAGTTTTATCAGCTGTGCATCGAATAATAACAATTATTCAATTTATTAACGCGGCGTTAGTTCTGCACTTGTTGTTTGTGTTCGTTTTTTTTTGCTTATCTTGCTTCGGTGCATTCGTTTGCAAGCTTGTGCATATTCTCTTTGTGCATCGCGCTCACCTAACTTTTTGTTGTTGTTTTGTTCTTCACACGCATTATTTGTGTATTTACTCTAGTTTTGAGTTAAACTTGAGTGCTTTTTTTAGTTCGCTTCAATTTTCTACGCCTCTCTTTCCTTTGTGCTCTCGCAAATTTTTGTATAATTTTTGTATAATTTGTTAGACCCCAGTCGTCAATATGTCGTGCTGCAAACTAAATTGCACTTTTAAGCAGGCTGATGATGCTGCACAGCCACAATTTATTTTCTGTTGGTTGTGTGATAATATTCTTACTGGTCGCGAATGTGACAAGGTCACCGCAATCGCTAAAAATGCAGCGGTGGCTTGAAATGGTCGTGCCCAGTATGCATAGACATACAAACTGACTTCTCACGCATGTATAATTCCGTGAGAAATCAGTTTACTAAATTGCAAACTGCGAATGATTTTGAATCAAGCGCTGAGCTGCTTAGCCAATATAAATTTGAGTCCCCACCTGCTCGCTAGTTATAGTCGCACTTCTTAAGTGTGCCTGTATCTGTGCCTCCTACTGCTGTCCAGTGTACTCCGATTCTTTTGGCAACTCCAAAAAATGTGGACGTTTCGCCAATACTTTCCTTGTCTCCTTCTCCATCCCTCCAAATTACCCCACTACCGACCCCAGTGGATCATATCATACCCCCTTCTGTAGATCTTTCAACATCGGTGCGAGTTGTTTCTCGGCGGAAACGCAGAGCTTCTCATAGCCCGATTACAACTGGAATTAGCAACAATAATATTTCAATTTCAGCGCAATCACCAGTTTAAAATGTGGTTGCCCCTAGGAAGCAAGTTTTCATATCTAGGCTTGCTTCTGATACTACTTCAGACTCTATAGTCTCATATATTGCTAGCAAAACTACCGCTAGCGTTTTTGTTACCAAATTTACCTTTTCTTCACCTCGTGAAATAGCGTCTTTCAAAATAAGTGTTCCGAATGACACTTTCCACATAATTTGTGACCCGAAATTTTGGCCACCACACATGATAGTTTATGAATTTAAACCAAAAAATCGAAACACCCCTCATCCACCTGTCTCTCTTCCAACTGGTAGTTCGGCATCCAGCAATCTCTCGAAAAAGTAAATAACGATTTAACTACCATTCAATATCAGAATGTTAGAGGCCTTATATCTAAACTTAAAAGTCTATTCTCAAATAGCACATCTTTTGAGTCAGATATTATCGGTTTCTCTGAAACTTGGTTAAACACTACTGTTTCTGATTGCGAAATTTTTTCAAATAATTTTAATATCTATAGACGTGACCGGCCGACTAGAGGTGGTGGTGTTCTAATTGCCATTAAAGCCACGCTCCAATCGGAAATTTTTAATTTTACTATGCCCGCTGATGTAGAAATTGTTGCTGTTAAAGTAATATTCCCATCAAAGGCTCTTTTTATACTCTGATACCGAAGGTACTCATAGTATATTGGTTTTGTCGAATGTCCGTCAGGCCGTCCGTCTGTCCGTCTGTCCGTCTGTCTGTCTCTGGATGAACGCGCGTATTTCCGAAACGATATTAGATAGACTCTTGAAATCTTTTGCGTTATGATTATAGCTATCTGCTTCAGATCAAGTTTATTCCAAATTTATGCCACGCCCACTGGGAGGCTGGCAAATCGATAACATGTCGATACACCTCAAATCACAAATCGATTAAACGTGAATAACTCCCACAATTTTGAAGCTAGAGTAATCAAATTTGGTAGGTATATTGCTGGTGACCTCCCGAAAAAATTGGATCCTAGGTTAATCGGCCACGCCCATTATTACGCCCACCAGCCCCCCTCCAAAATTAATTTGAAATGCTTATATCTCCCGCAGTTTTAGAGCTAAAGTCACCATATTTGGAATATATATTACTGGTGACGTCCTCTACAGATTACAGAAACAAAATTTTGACCACGCCCACTCCCGCCCCCGTAATCGCGAAAATCGATATACATGAATGCACAATTCGATAACACGTGTATATTTCCCGCAATTTTGAAGCTAGAGTCCCCAAATTTGGAATTTAGACTAGGGCTGACCAGCCCAAAAGATTGCGTCCTGGATTTTCCGGCCACGCCCACTAGAACGCCCCCCAGCCACCCCGCCCCCACGAAACACGGAAGCCTATATCTCGCACAGCTTAAGAGCTAGGGCCACCAAACTTTGAGGGTAGACTTCTGGCCAAGTCCTCTAAAGATCGGACATTTTGGGGCCACGCCCCGCCCGCCCCCAAAAATCGCGAAAATGTATATCTTCCACAGTTTTAAAGCTAGAGTCACCAAAATTGGAGGATAGACTTATTGTCAGCCCCCCTAAAGATCGGCAAAAAATTTTGGGGCCCCGCCCCCTCCCGCCCCCAAAAATCGCGAAAATTTATATCTTTCACAGTTTCAGAGCTAGAGTCATTAAACTTGGAAGATAGAATTCTGGTCAGCCCCTCTAAACATCGGTAAAAAAAAATTTGGGGCCACGCCCCCTCCCGCCCCCAAAAATCGCGAAAATGTATATCTTCCACAGTTTTAGAGCTAGAGTCAAGAAATTTGTAAGATAGACTTCTTGTCACTCCCTCTAAAGATCGGCCAAATTTTTTGGGGCCACGCCCCCTCCCGCCCCCAAAAATCGCGAAAGCTTATATCTTCCACAGTTTTAGAGCTAGAGTCACCAAAATTGGTAGATAGACTTCTGGTCACCCCCTCTTAAGATCGACCATGCCCCTCCCGTTCCCAAAAACTTGGAATGCCGATTTCGGGTCACCCAAACACCAGCAAAAATTTTCTGTTCACTTGCTTTCAGCTGTTCTTAAAATGGTATCAGAGTATTACGCAGTCGGCTCCGCCCGACTGCAACGTTCTCACTTGTTATTATTTGCTCTTATATCCCTCCTTCTTCTGATATTCAAGTTTTTATGAGACACATATCTTATATCAGAGAAGTTTCTACTCATGTGCGTGATAATGAACTTTTTGTGGTTTTAGGCGATTTTAATCTGGCAAATATCACATGGTCATTTTTCAGCAGCACAAATTATCTTATTCCGTCAGCTCAGCATGATTTTCTTGATGGCATGCTTGATCTTTGGTTGTTTCAGATCAATTCAATTCATAACCAATTGAATAGAATACTTGATCAAGTTTTTATCAACGACTGTCCCAGTGCTTCTGTGTCTAGGTCTCTTCCAATAACAGTCCCTGAAGATTCTTACCATCCCAATATAGAAATGTCTCTTTTCTTTTCAAAGGCCTCCGCCTTACCTTCACCAACCTCAAATATGCCAATATTTTGTTTTCGTAAGGGGAATTACACCCTACTTAATCAGCTTATTTATTCAACGGATTGGTCTTTTTTAGACAATGCTGTTGACATAGATTTAGCTATTAAAAGAGTTTACGAAAACATATATGCGCTCTTTGGCGTTTGTATACCTAAATACGTTCGAACATATGGTTTAAAGAAACCACCATGGTTCACGCCAAGACTTTCTTACTTAAAAAACCAAAAATCAAAATGTTTTAAAAAATGTAAGAAGTCTGGCTCTAATTTCGACTTGTATAAATACTCTATAGCCAAGTCAAACTTTTTTCTTCTAAACTCTTAATGCTACGAGAATTATCTTGCTCGCTGCAAACGTCAGTTTAGTCAGGATCCTAAATCATTTTAAAATTTTGTGAATTCGAAGCGCAAATCTTTGCCTTCTTCGTTTGTGCATGGGATGGAAAAGCTAGTAATGATTCTGCTGCTGCGTCTGACCTATTTGCTAACTTTTTTCAGCCAACCTACTCCTCTGTCACCTTAACTAATATGTCTTATCCTTTTCAAATTTCACCTTCTAACCATATATTTACTCAAACCATCTCTAACACTTCACTTCTATCTTCTATTAAATCTCTAAAATCTTTTTTTTCTCCAGGGCCTGACAACATCCCTAGTTGTGTGCTAAAGGAGTGCTGTTCCTCCCTTATTCAACAATTGCTAAAGCTTTTTAATCTGCCCTTGATTCTGCAGTCTTCCCATCTATATGGAAGGAATCGTTTGTGATTCGTTTACATAAAAAAGGTGGGAAGGCAAATATTTCGAATTATAGAGGCATTGCAAAGTTATCAACCATACCAAAATTATTTGAAACAAGTAAAAGTGCTTTTGTCGGGAGTGCCCGACTAGGACATACCCTGAACCCAATCCTTAAATTTTTCATACTAACCAATCAGTGTACACAGCGTACACACACGTGCTGCAAGCAGTACAAGCAGTTTAAGCAATTAGCTTGCTTGTTCACTGAGCCCCACACTATGGAAAGTTGAGTCTTAAACAACTTCTGTGTTTACTGTGCAATCTTATACAATTGGCAATAAAATGTGTAACCATACCGAATTGCAAGGTCGTTCCTTCAAAAATGCGTTTTTTTAACTTTTGGGAAAATTTGTTACATGTGTATCGCGATTAGACATGCCAAATTTGACGCCTCATGCATATTACATACTTTTGCACAACTTCATTATACCCTTTTTACCCATTTTAAATGGGTTCATGGTATAAAAAGCCTTACTTCGACTTTGCAAAAACTCTGTATGTAGATTATTTACTTATTTTTTCGTACACCGATCCCTTGTGTCATACTCATCTGCAAGATGATTTGAACTCTATGCAGCGTTGGTGTTCGACCAATCAACTGCAGCTGAATTGTTCAAAATGTTTGTTCATGACTTTAAGTCGGACTAGACCCCACTTAATCACTTACACGATTGACAATGTTCCACTGCAAAGTAATTTTACAGTTAAAGATCTTGGAGTCATTTTTGATAACAAGCTTAAATTTAATTTGCATATGTCGACTATCACTGCTAAAGGCGTACTTGGCTTCATTAAGCGTTTATCGAAAACTGCTCTATGTATCACTAGTTCTGCCTATTCTTGAATACTGCTCATGTATTTGGTGTCCGCAGTACCAAAACTTCCAAGAGCGAATAGAATCCGTGCAGAATCCATTTCTGCCTTTGCATTATGTGGACTTAACTGTGATCTGAATCTCCGTTTGCCTTCGTATTCCAGTAGGCATTTACTTATTAATTATTAATTTCTTAACAACGCTTGGTGTTGTCTTCCTACACAAATTAACTAACGGCGACTTAGATTCTTCTTTCTGTTAGCTCGCCTCAACTTCTTTGTTCCTTGTAGGCCAACTAGAAACTACGTTGCCTTGATTTTATCATCATGCACGACTGCTTCGCTTTGCACAATCCTCTTAGTGTTCTTTCAAGGCCTACAACAACGTGTTCCACGTAATCTCGGCTAAGCTCTCTCCCATTAATAAAAAATTATATTCTTTTGTATTTACGGGATTCGCCTGCCCGCGTTTAGTTAAATCTATTTATTTTCCCCTATTTTCTTTCCTTTATTTTTCTTTTTTCTCTCTATATCTTCTGTTTCTCTCTTTATCACTTCTTTTTATAATATACTAACTTTAAATAAATATTTTTTTCTTTTCTACATTAGAGAGATCTCAACTTGAGTGTAATTGACGTGTTTTATTGTGCTCTGCAACTTTTATTTTTTCTTAACGCTGTTAAAGCATTTAATTATCTAAAATTGTCTCAATATTGCGGTCAAGTGATAACACTTTGGTTTTTGTGCAAAGTTTTATCAGCTGTGCATCGAATAATAACAATTATTCAATTTATTAACGCGGCGTTAGTTCTGCACTTGTTGTTTGTGTTCGTTTTTTTTTGCTTATCTTGCTTCGGTGCATTCGTTTGCAAGCTTGTGCATATTCTCTTTGTGCATCGCGCTCACCTAACTTTTTGTTGTTGTTTTGTTCTTCACACGCATTATTTGTGTATTTACTCTAGTTTTGAGTTAAACTTGAGTGCTTTTTTTAGTTCGCTTCAATTTTCTACGCCTCTCTTTCCTTTGTGCTCTCGCAAATTTTTGTATAATTTTTGTATAATTTGTTAGACCCCAGTCGTCAATATGTCGTGCTGCAAACTAAATTGCACTTTTAAGCAGGCTGATGATGCTGCACAGCCACAATTTATTTTCTGTTGGTTGTGTGATAATATTCTTACTGGTCGCGAATGTGACAAGGTCACCGCAATCGCTAAAAATGCAGCGGTGGCTTGAAATGGTCGTGCCCAGTATGCATAGACATACAAACTGACTTCTCACGCATGTATAATTCCGTGAGAAATCAGTTTACTAAATTGCAAACTGCGAATGATTTTGAATCAAGCGCTGAGCTGCTTAGCCAATATAAATTTGAGTCCCCACCTGCTCGCTAGTTATAGTCGCACTTCTTAAGTGTGCCTGTATCTGTGCCTCCTACTGCTGTCCAGTGTACTCCGATTCTTTTGGCAACTCCAAAAAATGTGGACGTTTCGCCAATACTTTCCTTGTCTCCTTCTCCATCCCTCCAAATTACCCCACTACCGACCCCAGTGGATCATATCATACCCCCTTCTGTAGATCTTTCAACATCGGTGCGAGTTGTTTCTCGGCGGAAACGCAGAGCTTCTCATAGCCCGATTACAACTGGAATTAGCAACAATAATATTTCAATTTCAGCGCAATCACCAGTTTAAAATGTGGTTGCCCCTAGGAAGCAAGTTTTCATATCTAGGCTTGCTTCTGATACTACTTCAGACTCTATAGTCTCATATATTGCTAGCAAAACTACCGCTAGCGTTTTTGTTACCAAATTTACCTTTTCTTCACCTCGTGAAATAGCGTCTTTCAAAATAAGTGTTCCGAATGACACTTTCCACATAATTTGTGACCCGAAATTTTGGCCACCACACATGATAGTTTATGAATTTAAACCAAAAAATCGAAACACCCCTCATCCACCTGTCTCTCTTCCAACTGGTAGTTCGGCATCCAGCAATCTCTCGAAAAAGTAAATAACGATTTAACTACCATTCAATATCAGAATGTTAGAGGCCTTATATCTAAACTTAAAAGTCTATTCTCAAATAGCACATCTTTTGAGTCAGATATTATCGGTTTCTCTGAAACTTGGTTAAACACTACTGTTTCTGATTGCGAAATTTTTTCAAATAATTTTAATATCTATAGACGTGACCGGCCGACTAGAGGTGGTGGTGTTCTAATTGCCATTAAAGCCACGCTCCAATCGGAAAATTTTAATTTTACTATGCCCGCTGATGTAGAAATTGTTGCTGTTAAAGTAATATTCCCATCAAAGGCTCTTTTTATACTCTGATACCGAAGGTACTCATAGTATATTGGTTTTGTCGAATGTCCGTCAGGCCGTCCGTCTGTCCGTCTGTCCGTCTGTCCGTCTGTCTGTCTGGATGAACGCGCGTATTTCCGAAACGATATTAGATAGACTCTTGAAATCTTTTGCGTTATGATTATAGCTATCTGCTTCAGATCAAGTTTATTCCAAATTTATGCCACGCCCACTGGGAGGCTGGCAAATCGATAACATGTCGATACACCTCAAATCACAAATCGATTAAACGTGAATAACTCCCACAATTTTGAAGCTAGAGTAATCAAATTTGGTAGGTATATTGCTGGTGACCTCCCGAAAAAATTGGATCCTAGGTTAATCGGCCACGCCCATTATTACGCCCACCAGCCCCCCTCCAAAATTAATTTGAAATGCTTATATCTCCCGCAGTTTTAGAGCTAAAGTCACCATATTTGGAATATATATTACTGGTGACGTCCTCTACAGATTACAGAAACAAAATTTTGACCACGCCCACTCCCGCCCCCGTAATCGCGAAAATCGATATACATGAATGCACAATTCGATAACACGTGTATATTTCCCGCAATTTTGAAGCTAGAGTCCCCAAATTTGGAATTTAGACTAGGGCTGACCAGCCCAAAAGATTGCGTCCTGGATTTTCCGGCCACGCCCACTAGAACGCCCCCCAGCCACCCCGCCCCCACGAAACACGGAAGCCTATATCTCGCACAGCTTAAGAGCTAGGGCCACCAAACTTTGAGGGTAGACTTCTGGCCAAGTCCTCTAAAGATCGGACATTTTGGGGCCACGCCCCCGCCCGCCCCCAAAAATCGCGAAAATGTATATCTTCCACAGTTTTAAAGCTAGAGTCACCAAAATTGGAGGATAGACTTATTGTCAGCCCCCCTAAAGATCGGCAAAAAATTTTGGGGCCCCGCCCCCTCCCGCCCCCAAAAATCGCGAAAATTTATATCTTTCACAGTTTCAGAGCTAGAGTCATTAAACTTGGAAGATAGAATTCTGGTCAGCCCCTCTAAATATCGGTAAAAAAAAATTTGGGGCCACGCCCCCTCCCGCCCCAAAAATCGCGAAAATGTATATCTTCCACAGTTTTAGAGCTAGAGTCAAGAAATTTGTAAGATAGACTTCTTGTCACTCCCTCTAAAGATCGGCCAAATTTTTTGGGGCCACGCCCCCTCCCGCCCCCAAAAATCGCGAAAGCTTATATCTTCCACAGTTTTAGAGCTAGAGTCACCAAAATTGGTAGATAGACTTCTGGTCACCCCCTCTTAAGATCGACCATGCCCCTCCCGTTCCCAAAAACTTGGAATGCCGATTTCGGGTCACCCAAACACCAGCAAAAATTTTCTGTTCACTTGCTTTCAGCTGTTCTTAAAATGGTATCAGAGTATTACGCAGTCGGCTCCGCCCGACTGCAACGTTCTCACTTGTTATTATTTGCTCTTATATCCCTCCTTCTTCTGATATTCAAGTTTTTATGAGACACATATCTTATATCAGAGAAGTTTCTACTCATGTGCGTGATAATGAACTTTTTGTGGTTTTAGGCGATTTTAATCTGGCAAATATCACATGGTCATTTTTCAGCAGCACAAATTATCTTATTCCGTCAGCTCAGCATGATTTTCTTGATGGCATGCTTGATCTTTGGTTGTTTCAGATCAATTCAATTCATAACCAATTGAATAGAATACTTGATCAAGTTTTTATCAACGACTGTCCCAGTGCTTCTGTGTCTAGGTCTCTTCCAATAACAGTCCCTGAAGATTCTTACCATCCCAATATAGAAATGTCTCTTTTCTTTTCAAAGGCCTCCGCCTTACCTTCACCAACCTCAAATATGCCAATATTTTGTTTTCGTAAGGGGAATTACACCCTACTTAATCAGCTTATTTATTCAACGGATTGGTCTTTTTTAGACAATGCTGTTGACATAGATTTAGCTATTAAAAGAGTTTACGAAAACATATATGCGCTCTTTGGCGTTTGTATACCTAAATACGTTCGAACATATGGTTTAAAGAAACCACCATGGTTCACGCCAAGACTTTCTTACTTAAAAAACCAAAAATCAAAATGTTTTAAAAAATGTAAGAAGTCTGGCTCTAATTTCGACTTGTATAAATACTCTATAGCCAAGTCAAACTTTTTTCTTCTAAACTCTTAATGCTACGAGAATTATCTTGCTCGCTGCAAACGTCAGTTTAGTCAGGATCCTAAATCATTTTAAAATTTTGTGAATTCGAAGCGCAAATCTTTGCCTTCTTCGTTTGTGCATGGGATGGAAAAGCTAGTAATGATTCTGCTGCTGCGTCTGACCTATTTGCTAACTTTTTTCAGCCAACCTACTCCTCTGTCACCTTAACTAATATGTCTTATCCTTTTCAAATTTCACCTTCTAACCATCTATTTACTCAAACCATCTCTAACACTTCACTTCTATCTTCTATTAAATCTCTAAAATCTTTTTTTTCTCCAGGGCCTGACAACATCCCTAGTTGTGTGCTAAAGGAGTGCTGTTCCTCCCTTATTCAACAATTGCTAAAGCTTTTTAATCTGCCCTTGATTCTGCAGTCTTCCCATCTATATGGAAGGAATCGTTTGTGATTCGTTTACATAAAAAAGGTGGGAAGGCAAATATTTCGAATTATAGAGGCATTGCAAAGTTATCAACCATACCAAAATTATTTGAAACAAGTAAAAGTGCTTTTGTCGGGAGTGCCCGACTAGGACATACCCTGAACCCAATCCTTAAATTTTTCATACTAACCAATCAGTGTACACACCTGCAAACACACACGTGCTGCAAGCAGTACAAGCAGTTTAAGCAGTTAGCTTGCTTGTTCACTGAGCCACACACTATGAAAGTTGAGTCTTAAACAACTTCTGTGTTTATTGTGCAATCTTATACAATTGGCAATAAAATGTTTGACCATACCGAATTGCAAGGTCGTTCCTTCAAAAATGCGTTTTTTTAACTTTTGGGAAAATTTGTTACATGTGTATCGCGATTAGACATGCCAAATTTGACGCCTCATGCATATTACATACTTTTGCACAACTTCATTATACCCTTTTTACCCATTTTAAATGGGTTCATGGTATAAAAAGCCTTACTTCGACTTTGCAAAAACTCTGTATGTAGATTATTTACTTATTTTTCGTACACCGATCCCTTGTGTCATACTCATCTGCAAGATGATTTGAACTCTATGCAGCGTTGGTGTTCGACCAATCAACTGCAGCTGAATTGTTCAAAATGTTTGTTCATGACTTTAAGTCGGACTAGACCCCACTTAATCACTTACACGATTGACAATGTTCCACTGCAACGTAATTATACAGTTAAAGATCTTGGAGTCATTTTTGATAACAAGCTTAAATTTAATTTGCATATGTCGACTATCACTGCTAAAGGCGTACTTGGCTTCATTAAGCGTTTATCGAAAACTGCTCTATGTATCACTAGTTCTGCCTATTCTTGAATACTGCTCATGTATTTGGTGTCCGCAGTACCAAAACTTCCAAGAGCGAATAGAATCCGTGCAGAATCCATTTCTGCCTTTGCATTATGTGGACTTAACTGTGATCTGAATCTCCGTTTGCCTTCGTATTCCAGTAGGCATTTACTTATTAATTATTAATTTCTTAACAACGCTTGGTGTTGTCTTCCTACACAAATTAACTAACGGCGACTTAGATTCTTCTTTCTGTTAGCTCGCCTCAACTTTTTGTTCCTTGTAGGCCAACTAGAAACTACGTTCCCTTGATTTTATCTTCATGCACGACTGATTACGCTTTGCACAATCCTCTTTGTGATATTTGCAAGGCCTACAACAAAGTGTTCCATGTAATCTCAGTTGAGGTCTCTCTCCAACTAATGAAATCTTATATTCTTTTGTATTTACGGGACTCGTCTGCCCGTGTTTAGTTAAATCTATTTTCCTGTTTCTTTCTTTATTTCGCTCCTTTATTTTTCTTTATTCTCTCTCTATCTTCTATTTTTCACTTTATAAAATACTTTCTAATAGTATATACTAACTCGTTATAAATACTTTTTTCCTTTTAAATATTAACAAACTACTAAACAAATTTTTATTGGGTTTTCCCCAATCCTTGCAACAAATGTTGGACCAGTGATTTAATTTTGCTATTGATATCCCCAGAACTTTATATCTTTAGTTTAATATTTTAAACTTTATGCAAATTTTGTATATACATTTAAATGTTTTATTATTTTATATAAATTATTTTGTGTCGACTGTCAATAGTCGACAATAAATAAATAAATATATAAATAAAATTACTAAAAAAATGTTATTGATTTTTGTTTTATTGGTTTTTTTTCTGGGCTTTCCCCAATCCTTGCAACAAATGTTGGACCAATGCTTTAATTTTGATATTGATATCCCCAGAGCTTAACGAAATTTGAACATTATATCTTTAATTTATATTTTACATTTTTTGTAAATGTTTTGTATACTTTTAAATGTTTTATAATTTTATTTTATAAAATCGATTGTGGGTATCATTCACTTGAAAACCGATTCTACGATGGTTCATTTGTTGGTCAAAACTAACAAAAATATGAGCTTGTAAGACTAATTTTTAGCCCTTTGAAGTATTTAAACTTACATAGCTTTGCCAAAAATAAACCGATCTGTAAGCCCCGAGCCAATTTGTTCACGGCTTTTCTTCTAAATTTATTCAAGTTTAATCCATTTCTGAAAATTTACTTTGTTTTTTAAACTCTTACTTACTTTTCCAAAAGCTTTAATTGTCATATCTCGGCTAAAGCTTAACCAATGATCTGGCCATGTGTGTCTGTCTGTCTGTCCGCACATTTGTCGGAACCAACCGGGTCGAATGCATGAAAATTAGTCCCTGAGTTTTTAAGCTATCGCGGCGAAACTATGTACAGAGGATTATTATTCAAAGAGAGGAACCTTCCGACAAATGCTGCCATACAACTGCAAGTCGGTTTTGGCAATATATCCCATGTTTTCGAAGTTAGCGTTTTAAATTTCCTTGTACACATGAACATTCATATACCTCATCAATGTTTAAAATTGCCAAACGATTCATTGAAAAATAGTGAAGATATGCGTCATTAAATATTTTTAGACATAATTTGTGTTTGACAAATAAAGTGCAAGTTAATTTTTAACAGACTGCTCTTTAAGCGAGCTTGTCATCGAACATCAAAACGGTTCGGTGGTATAAATGGTAGTGTGATGCGTTGCGCAAAAGTGCACGGGTTCAAGTCCCACTTGCGACATCATTTATTATCATTTTTTATACTCTCATACCGATTGGGTTTGTCGAATGTCCGTCAGGCCGTCCGTATTCTACAAGACTTTTTTATTTAGTAACAAGTAAGAGTTCTCTAGTCGGGAGTGCCCGACTAGGAGATACCCTGAACCCAGCTCTGACATCAATTCCTACTTGCCTAATAGTGTGCATACATACAAACATACATATACTGCACGAAGTGCAAGCGGTTTAAGCAGTTAGCTTGTTTTTTCACTGAGCCCCAAACAATGGAAAGTAAAATCTTAAATAACTTCTGTGTTTATTGTCCGATCTTTCTAAAATTTATAGGACATAACATTGGCTATAAAATATGTGACCAAACCAAACTGCAAGGTCATACATTTTTTGAACTTTTAGGGGGATTGGGGGGTGGTATCCAAAAAGTGAAATATTTGTTACATGTGTATGCTATTTGAGATTATACATGCCAAATTTGGGGCCTCTAGCTCTTATATCTTTTAAGTTAAGGCCCAAAAACGCTAGTAGTATATCGAAATTTATCGATAACATTTAAACGGGACGAGTTATCGATAAAATGAAATAAACTTGATCTGTCCCGGCACTACGAGAACTTATATTCCAAATATGAAGTCTCTAGCTCTTGTAGTCTCTGATATCCGCGTGTTCATACAGACGGACGGACGGACGGACGGACGGACGGACGGACAGACAGACAGACAGACATGGCTAAATCGACTCGACTGTTGATACTGATCAAGAATATATATACTTTATATGGTCGGAGATGCTTCCTTATGCCTGTTACATACTTTTGCACAACTTCATTATACCCTTTTTACCCATTTTTAATGGGTTCAGGGTATAAAAACAGGCAGAGAACCATTCTGTGATTTGAGGTGTATCGACATCCCATAGACAACTATAAGTGTAATAATCCAAGGTTCAAGTTTCTAGCAAAATGGTACTGAGAGATTTCGCATCTAATATTGTTGGTACTGTTTCGATGTATGACGAATATACTGGTCTTAACCGAGATGCTTGGACTTATCGATATATGACGCCCATTTCAATTGCTTAATGTATTCATTTGGTAGATGAATTTTTCTTTTTTGTTGACAAAGTAAAACGAGTTTTAAAACTCAATTTCCCGACCAATTTGCACCTTAATTCTTGCTGTCGCTTAAGCATTTATCCCGCTATTTTCAATATTGAATATCGATATATTGTGGTGGCCAGTCGACCAGTAAATATTTGAGGGACAGCGTTATTCAGCTGTTAACGTTACGCCACGCCGCACAAAAAGCTTAGTGCTACGACAGAGTCAAAGCAAAAAGTATATTTTACATGCAAACAAAATCTACGGCTCGTTAAAACAAAGGCAAAAATACGCTATCCGTAGCAATGTAGCTCAAATCGATTTAATGTGCAAAATCAGCGTTGAAAGTGACAACACCAGCTGGAGTATCAAAAATGCCAACCAAAATGGTCAAAATATTCTTCAGGTAAATTTAAATGGGACAGCAAACAAGAACGCACAGGCAATAGCAAGAACAAGAACATAAACATAGCAACAACAACAAAGACACAGGGATAGCGCGTCAGCGACGCTGCTGTGTGCGGTGCGCAGCGTTTTTATTTTTATGAATGACGTAAGCGCGCACCGCTTTGTGCCGCTACAAAACGACAAAAACATCTTTTCTTTGTGTGTTTGTTGTTGCTGCTTGATAGTACTGTTGTTGTTGGTGTTGGCTTTGCCGAAAAAAATGAGGTAGCCCTCATTGAAGGTACATTACACATACAAACATTCATACATATGCATATATACAAATGAATGCATACATACATATGTCGTGTGCGTGCTTGCGCGAGAGCCCCATACACACACTTGAACACAAAATGTGGCGTCGTTGTCTTTTTATATATTTGGGAGACGTGCTCGACTGCAGATCCAGCGAGGGAAAGAGCGAGAGTGAGGGAGAACACTTTTTGTGTTCGCTCTCTTTATTTCTACAGTAACATTGACTTTTTTGGTCAATGACCTAAACATTGCTCCATTAGTTCTTTAGGGTTTTAGGAAAAATATTTACAAATTGTTTAATGCAAAGTTAGCTTAAATCAGCGCATTGCAGAACAAAGACCTTGATTGGGAAAAAAAACCAAATGTTGAACGAAAACGAGGTATTGAACTTTTGGAACAGCCTAAAAGAACAATTTGCAATTACAACAAATACATAGGTTTTAAGCCAAACCGTCGATAAATCTCTTAAGATTTTGGCGACGGTTGGTCTATTAATCTCTAGAATAAGTTGTTGGTGACACAACTTTTACAGATTTCCGTTTTCCGAGCTTCTTTTCAAATTTTTCCAACTTAGCGAGAGAGAGAGGGGAAGTTGTCAAATCTATCTATAGGGTTGTCAGATGCGACAACAAATATTGTTTAATATTTGAAAGCTATTGTCTTACTGATAAGCCAATTATCAAAATAGGAACTGTTACTTAATAATAGTTGAATTATTTATTTTGCTTGACCTATTTCAGTGCCTACAAAGACCTATAAGTTTGGTTGGGTTGGATTTTTGAATTTGGTTCCCAAACATATTAGGTACAAAATGTATTTATTTCGTGAAAAAATGGTTTGTTTCCCGTAATATATTAACCGAATTGCGATATTGTCAGTTTTTAACGGTATAATTTTGTGTATCCATACAAATTTTCATAAAATAATTAGACTTATGGAATAATCCTCACCAATTATTGTTCGATTTATGCAGAGTATACCTACCAAAAGTTCGAGATATGAAGACAAATTAGTATGGAGTTTTTACTCTAAATATTATAGTTCGTTGAAGAAGTTCGACTGTATTTTCTCAGTCAGCATCAAAAGAAGATTCTGACCATTTGTGTGAGCGCGCCGATTTCATAAACTCGGATATTTGAGCATATGTTGAAGGTTTGTGGAGCTAAAGAAAATTTCATATCTCAAATATTGCAAACAATAACCTTTTAATTGTACAATTTCGACTTACCAGCATTCAACTAAAAATCCGATTTTATAAACACATGTCTACGAAAATGACTAGCAGCAACATTGATAAAGTATTGGGTAAAAACAAATATCATTAATTCACGAAAGATGCTAATGAATAAAATGCGCTGCATCGTAAAAAAAGTTCTTACTACGGTGTCAAAAAAACCAGTATCTGTAATAATGTATTATATATTCTAACAAGAAACATTTAAATATTTACAAGTGTCTCAGTAAGTTTGCGACAATTATGTGAACATATAATCAGTGAAATGACTCATAACATAACATATACGATACAATAACTGTGGACAAAGTATTCAAGTTATATATTTAGGAGGGAGTAGGATAATATAGATATTAGTTAACTAGCCAGATTGGAAATAATATAAATATATATATATTTAGTTATTGCAGGGTTCAGATTCCTCAAACACACAGGGATTAAGAATTCTTTTATTTTTCAAAGAAAGCCCACTTTAGTAAAGGGCAATCCAGCTTTCTAAATTTGGAACGGCACGTTTTCAATAATGTAGTTATGTGATTCTTCCATCAGGAAATATATTTTATTTATTAAAATATAATATAAATATTTGTCATTACTTAATTTTTCTATTAAATTAAATACTAATTTATATTTCTGATTTATTAAATCAAGAAACATTTAAATCGAAATTTTTGTAATAAAAGTCTCTGGCCTATAAAATGAACTTTGATTCAAACTAAAGTTGTCTAAAAGACGTTTTTTCAAGGTGGCAATAAAGTCTACATAGCTGTGTCTCACATAAGTTTATGTCTCAGATAAAGTGCTCCATAAGCCATATAAATTGTTTCAAACAATTGATAAATTTCTTCCACTTATACATGCAATTGTCCAAAATTTGTGTGATTTTTCATAACCGGTGGCAACAATTGTATAGCACAGCTGTTATTATTATTGCGGCAAAGTGATTAAAATAGAAAACAAAATTAAATAAAAGGTCCGATGCAGTTACATGGAAGCAAACGGATGATGCATGGTAAAAATAAGCTTTAGCATTCAAATGCAGAACAGGCATGCAAAGTACGGTTCAGGCTCTGAAAACCAAATACGAAGGAATAAAGAAAACAAGTAAGAGTGCTCAGTCGGGAGTGCCCGACTGTCCGTCTGTCCGCCTGTCTGTCTGTATAAACACACAGATATCAGAGACTACAAGAGCTAGAGACTTCATATTTGGAATATAAGTTCTCATGATCCCGGGACAGTTTATTTAATTTGATCGATAACTCGTCCCGTTTAAATGTTATCGATAAATTTCGATTTCAGACTAGCGTTTTTGGTCCTTAACTTAAAAGTTATAAGAGCTAGAGGCCCCAAATTTGGCATGTATAATCTCGAATAGCATACACATGTAACAAATATTTCACTTTTTGGATACCACCCCCCAATCCCCCCTCATTTTTGATGGTATGACCTTGCAATTATAGTTGATGCCTTAGAGGGGCTTTTAGACACTGATATGAATGTAGTGTCATATGCGTATGTAGCAACTGTGAGTCTGTGATCATTAATAACTGGCATATCAGCAGTGTATATGGTGTAAAGTATTGGTCCCAACACGCTGCCTTGGGGGACGCCTGCCCTTATTTCCGTCAACTCTGACTCTTCATCTCCACATCTGACATAGAATCTTCTGCTGAAGAGGTATGATTTTAAAAACAGGAAGTGGGAGGCTGTGAGACTCTTTTTTAGTTTATAAAGTAAACCAGTGTGCCATACATTGTCAAAAGCCTGTTTTACATCAAGAAAGACTGTGGTACAATACTGCTTGTTTTCTTGAGCTTCCAAGATGTCCACAAGCCTATGGCACTGCTCAATAGTACCATGACCGCGTCTTAAGCCGAATTGGTGATCAGGGATTAAGCGAATGTCCTGCATAACTGGCAGTAATGTATTCAAAAATACTCTTTCGAGTATTTTGGAGAGGACTGCCAATAAACTTTTGGGGCGATAGGAAGCTAGCTGATTTCCCGGCTTACCAGGTTTTGGAATCAGTATAACCTCAGCACATTTCCATTGCGAAGGAAAATGACCAAGCTGGAAGCAGCGGTTAAAAATGTTGGTTAGAAGCTCAATACATCTTTCTGGGAGGGCTTTTACGGCAGGAGCACATATACTGTCTAAGCCAGGGGATTTGTTACTTTTCAGGAGGGCAATTTCATTCAAGACTTCCTGTGTGCTTATCTCAGGAATAGGCAGGTCCATCTAACAGGGGATGTCCAGAAATTGTTTGGTTGCAATTACTTCCCTGGTGCTGCACTTATCAAAAGGTGAAAAAGCGCTGTATAAATGTTCCGCGAAGGCAATCGCTTTTTGCTTGTCGGAGCGACACCAAGTCCCAGAAAGATTTAAAACAGGGGCTAGTCTTTTCGATGGTCTTTTCATAAACTTCGTCGCTTTCCAAAGGTTGTGATAAGGATCACCTGGTTCAGCATCCTCCAAGTAGGTGTCTATAGCTTGCTTTCGAAGCGTCAAGAGAGTTTCCTTTAAGTTTTTAACGGCCCTGTTCAGTGCAGCTTTATCCCTCGGGTTCCTGCTTGTGTGCCAGACCCTCCTTAGACGTCGTTTCTCTGCCACTTGTTGGGCTACTTCGTGCGACCACAGATGTATATCTCTCTTTGAGGTGTTAGTAGAAGGTCTTTGTGCGGGAGTGGCTACACTGGCAGCCTCGTGAATTTTTCTAGTTAGCCATTCGACCACTTCATCTATATCCAGACCAGAATTTAATTCCACGTTAGGGTCAACATGTTGCTGTAACCAAGAACGGTACAGGCTTATGTTGGTGTTCTTACGAAATATACTCCTCCGCATGGACTTTGTGGCAGTTAGTATGTTGAGCAGCAGGAGGACAGCACTATGGTCAGAAGAAAGATCTAGGCAGCTTTTAGGCTCTACCTTACTTGGGTCTATGTTTTTAGAGATGGCAAAGTCCAACAAATCAGGAAGTTTGTTTATGTCTGTAGGCCAGTATGTGGGCTCACCGGAGGAGTGGCAGTCAAGGTTATTTGAGCGAACACAGTGATATAAATTTTTCCCCTTAGGATTATCTACTCTTGATCCCCACCATGAGTGTTTGGCATTGAAGTCGCCACCAATGAGGTATCTTGGACCCAGGCTATCAAATATTTGTTGAAACATAGAGGACGTGACTCTGTTACAAGGTGGAATATAAGCAGCTGCCAATACCAGATCTCCCGTTTTATGCTTGCGCATTGTACCCTTTGCTCCTGTAAAGATGGAATTTCTACGAACTTAAGGTCACTTTTCACAAGCACAGCTGCACCTCCTCGAGCTCTTCCACTTGGATGGTTAGCGTAGAAATGCTCAAAGCCATTAATTTTGAAGTAGGAGATTTTGTCAAAATGTGTTTCAGAGACAAAAAGAACATCAATGTGGTTAGTTTTTATGTATTGCTCAACTTCAGACCTGCTGTTAGTCAGGCCGTTAGCATTCCATAGGGTAATACGCAAACTTACTTGCATACTTTGTTAATGAGGGTGGTGAGGGAACTAAGAACATTAGTAATAACTGAAAACTGAGCAATCATTTGCTCGATCATGGTTTCTAAGCGTTTAAACATGGATATTGGTAGACTTTCCTTAGTTTCTTCTGGCTTAACGTTAGTAAAGGTTTGCTGACCGCCTAAGACGCTTGCATAGCTAAGTTTTTCGTTAACTTTTGTGTAGGAAACTTGTTGAGAAGGTTCAACACTTGGTTTGGCTTTGGGACCATACTGACTCTTGGCCTTTTGGTATACTTTGCAGCCCTTATAAGATGCGGCGTGGTTTCCGTCACAAAGTGCTTATTTTGCGGAGTCTTTCCTGTCCTTCGTACATTCTAAGCTGTTATGATTTTCACCGCACTTAACGCACTTGTATGGAAGGCGGCAGTAACGTAACCAAAGGCCTGGCAGCGTTAGCACTGGATAATGTCATCAAATTTTATTGGTGGCTCAACGCTGACAATTGACCTACAAAGGCGCTTGATTTTGAAAGCTTCGTTGTTGTTTTTTGCTGGTTCCAAATTCACGAAGAAAATTGACATTGGGGTTTTTGACGACTTGCTCACTGCATTCTTGATGTCCCTAGCTGTATGTCCGTATTCAAGTAGGGCTTCAGAAATGTCTTTGGTATGGGTTGAGAAATGTAGTCCTTTGATGACAATTCGGTAAGCTCTCTCCTCCTTAGGCTGGAAGGTACGATATCGCGTGTTATGTTGATCTAAGTCAGCTTTCAATTTGTCAAAAGATTCCCTATCTCCTAACATAATTCTCACAAGGCAGTCTCGCCCTGCCTTATAATCAAAAATTTTGTCCTTACCCATGATGTTAACTACATCAATGATCAATTTATTTATATCCGTGACATCAGGAACAAAAATTGGGGGCGGTTTGAAGCTTGCAGGGCTTGCTGTGGTTTCTTGTTCAACAGTATCATCCGTATCTTTAATATCGTCATATAATGGGTCTGCCAACAAAGCAAAGCGATTTTCATTGATCTTGGGAGATGGACGAGAGCTGGCAATGGTTCTTGTACGAAAAGAAACAGCTGGCTTGCGCTTCACTTCCCCTTTCTCAGAAAGGTCAGATTTGTCATCATTGTCACTAGAGCTATAGCAAACAACACTGCTGTTCTGAATCCTAACCAACTTGCTTGTAGTTGCACCTTTCAGTCTGATGTTGGCTTTTTTGCCTGGAGAAGCCGTTTGCCAATCCAATATGGGATGTGATTTCATACCGTCGCTGTCGTCACACATGGAGATAGCAACTGATTATCAACAATTTACAATGCCAACGGAGCACCAGAACTTTCTGGAGCCCCGCACACAAGAATTTTACACGTTTTCGAAAGAAAAACAAAAAGATTACAAACTATCCAAAGTTTCAAAACGTGAAAAAAAAAATCGGGTTGTTTACAAAATAATAAAGTTTTTGAACAGAGCACGAAGTGAACAGTACGACAGAACGAACTCGAATGAAATATTTAATAATAATAAAATCACTATATGATAATAAAATCAAATATAGTCACACTAATTTCTAAACTTAACCCCGTTTTCTCAATGTCCGATTAAACTTTATCGGCCTGCTAAGGACATTGAGAAAACGGACCCCAGAGTAGACAAACTCTAAGCTTTTCTACAAACATGACTTGCGACCCGGATTTAAAAGAACTATTCACAGCCCATTCATATTTGACTCCCACCCTTTTCGGGTTTTTCAATAGAACATAAGCGAAAAACAACGCACAACAAAATGGCATCATCACTTAAGGCAGATAAATGACAGCATCAAAAATATGTTGGCAAAATAAACATGTATATATAATATATATATATATATATAAAGGGTCTATGAATCTCGTGGGCATGGTACAATTGCCAAGAGCAAACCCTGACATACATAAAAGAATTTAAAGCAATCTCTTCTGCAAGTTTTTTTCTGCACATGCATATATAATACAAATGTATGTATTTTGTATGTATTAATTCTCCTACACGTGCCCATAATCTCATTTTAAGCTGCGTTAATATATAATCGTTTGTATTTAAATTTTGCACATGACTATCATATGTTTTTTATTTCTCTGTCTTCCTCACGCGCCTACAAACAACTGAGGACAATCACATAAAATACCATATATCTTAAGAGCAACTCATTTACCTGGTCCTCTTTAAGGATAGCTCAATAAGCAATAGCTGCTAACATTTGTATCACTAATAACATCTACTTCTAGACCTTATCGAAATAACTTATCTTCCCTACGACTTTTGCTCAATCTAACATTAAAATGAGTAATCAGCACATTTGTAATTAGGACCAGTTCTTAGAGTTAGTCGCAGTATAATTTTTGAGGCACACAAAAATAAACGATGGTTACCAATTCATTATAATAACCAAATAATTTGTTTATAAAAATAGAAAGTCACAGACAATGGGCGCCAATCGAGTATTTCTTTTTAAATGATGATATACAAATCTTCCGATCAACTCCATCGAATGGAACATCAATTGTATAGGTGTACTGTGAATCAATATTTCGTTAAGCGAGTTAAATATTTTCATACATTTGTATGGAAAAATAGTTGGATCCAAACCGAAAAATAAATGCACATATTCAGGTATTAGACAAAATTCACTAAAGATTTCGTGTAAACTCTATTAAATAATAGTTGTTACAAAATATGTTAAATTACCCGACCTAAAAAAAAATCAAGTTAAAAAAAAAGTTTTCCTTACCAACTTTGCAATCTTCTTAGCAACTCTAATATGATACACCGAAAAATTTAATTATTGATGATATTTTCAGTAGGCTGGATTTAGATTTGATTAGTTTTGGCCGCCAGTATTAAAGTGCAAAGAATTGTAAAGAATTGAAGAATGTATAAATGGCAGAAAATCAATATTTCATTTATTCCAATCATTGCTTTTATTTAAAAAAAAAAAATTATTCAATGGCATAGGTCTTAGTCAAAACACTTGAGACATGCAATTAACCTAAATAACTATCAGTGATACCGCTGATTTTAAATAAAATGCGAATTTATATGTAATAAGTTTCGTGTCTGATTCAAATTTTTTGGAAATCAAATCAAAATGTAGCGTTTTGGAAAAGGTGCACTTAAAAAATGTCAATATCTCCGAACTTAGTATATTGATTGTAAAGACCTTTAACTTTTTGAAAACATTATAAAAAATGTTATTTTTTATTTCTCATAACAAAATACATCAGATGTTCGGGATACATTTGAATTTTGTATGGTGTTGTTCGATTTTTTTAGTTTAACCTGAACATAGCTGAGTGTAAAATCCGTTTCATTAAATTTTAACTCGACGCAAAAGTATATTGTAATTTAATCGTGTTGCTGCCATTGTGCGCTGCTTGCAAATTGCGATGAATTTGGTTTTGTTATAAAACTCATTCAATCGATCGATCGGTAAGCCAAAACTAGATAACAAAAATTTCAACAATCGAAACTTGTCCACGCTCGCTGGATGTTGATAGGTGGACTGCACAAGCACAAGATAGTCAGCATTTGATTGAAGGTTTGTTTTGAAAAAGACAAAAAAAAAAAATTTAACATGTTGCGACAATCAAAAAGAGAACGAGCGCGAGAAGCGCTCTAGCTGAATCTTGAGAGAGACACGTGCGCTCACACAGCTAACTTAGTGCGCTCACTAAGCATATCAATGTAGCGCGCTGAGCGAAATACTTCTGCGCGCTTTTTTGTGCTTGGCAAATCAGTTGCTAACGTTGACTCGCCGCGTTCACAACGTCGCGTATTCGTCGTGTATATACGTATACATATATACATATATATATATATATATATAGCTGCGCGCATTCGAGTGCTTTGTGTATATTGTAAACGATTCCCGTTCGTTGCTTGCGCTACATACAAACTCACAAATGTACATATGTACACATATATAATCATTTCTAATTTTATAAATGAAAAATATACGCGCATGCCTATAAATTGCGGTCTTCTGCTCTCTCTCAGTCAGCAATAAAAATAAAATAAATGAAATCAACTTATTGCTTACGCAAAAAAAGATAGCCAAATATTTACACCAAATATTTGCTGAAGCTCGCCCACTCTGATAAAAAACCTAATGTGACATACATTTTTTATATTTTTAAAATTACTTTAATTGTTTTTTTTATTTTTTGACTATACATACTCACGTATAAACAAAACAAAACACTGTTTATTTTCTTTTGGGCACATAAATTCTTCAGTTGAAAGTGAGACCTGCGTCTGTGAATTGTTGTCCCCGGTATGTGTGTGCAGAGAAATAAAAAAAATAATTTGATGTGTTGAGAAATATAAGTCAAGTGTGCAATGATATAGCCACATGCCATAAAGCTGTTAAGCGTTAAAACATAATTCAATTAAACGTTGACCAATGAGCAGTAAATTGGCCAAAATGCGTTTGCAGCAGCGTTACAGCAACAGCAACATCGCCAGCAGCACAATGGCAACACAAACACTTGGCAGCAATAACAATAATAGCAACAACAGCAGCAGTAACAACAGAATTAACAATCCGAGGCCAAAAATACCAAATCTCATCAACAACAACAATCGCAACGGTTACTTAAAACTGCGCAGCAGTACGAAAGCAACGCCAGCAACCACTACGAAAACCAACAACAGTTGCAACAACAATTCCTTGCTTGTCGAAACGCTGGAGGAGACTACAACAGCTGTAGAGCTACGCTCAACGTCAGAAGCTGCCGCTAGGGATTGCTCACATTATCGTGCATATACCACCCTGCGCAGCAACTCTACGTCGGCCATTTTAGCGGAGGCTGCCGGTCTGCCTGGACTGCTTGGTAGTAGTCCCAGCATGCTTTATGCCCGCCCCCGCACTCTTAATGTCCATAATGTCTGCCAGACGCCGGCGCAAATAACGCAAATGTTTTTTGGGTATGTTTTATTTATCAGTTTATAATTTTGGTGTCTGGCTTATAATTGTTAAAGTATCTTAATTAATATTGCTATCTTTAAACTGTGACTACCATTAAATTTTAATAAATATATGCTTATATTGCAAAACAAGTAAAAGTGCTCTAGTCGGGAGTGCCCGACTAGGAAATACCCTGAACCCAGTCCTCCCATTCATTCATACTAAAATATCAGTACATACATACATACAAACACAAACATGCTGTTAGCATAACAAGCAGTGCTAGCAGTTAAAGCAGTTAGATCACTTCTTCACTGAGCTCCACACTATGGAAGTTAAATCCTAAACAATTTTTATGTTTATTGTCCGATCTTATTGCAATTTTTTTTTGCACAAAATTTGCAATAAAATGTGTGGCCAAACCAAATTGCGTGGTGCTTTCAAAAATGCGTTTTTTGCACTGTTGGTATCCCAATATTTGTTACATGTGTATGCTATTCGAGATTATACATACCAACTTTGGTTCCTCTAGCTCTTATAACTTTTAAATTATGGCCCAAAAACGTTGGTCGGACGTAACCGACTGCGTAATACTCTGATACCTTTGTAAGAACAGCTGAGAAACAGGTGAGTGCAATACTTGGCGTGGCTTGATCGTTGAATAATCTTTAATCATCTGAAATCTACCTTGCAAGTTTAGTGACTCTAGCTCCAAAACTAATGGGAATGTGGATTTTCACGTTTTTTGAGGGCAAAAGGGTCATATTTTGTGACTAGCTTCAAAATTGTGGCAATATACACGTGCCATTAATTTGTGATTTCGGATATATCGAATTTTGCGATTCGAGGGCGCGAGTGGACGTGGTCGGGAATTTTTTTCTGGGATCAGCGGGGTAGGATACCAGTAATATATATTCTAAATGTAGTAAAACTGTGCGATATATAATCATTTCCAAATATTTTTGATGGGGGGCTGGTGGGCGGCGCCGGAAAACCTAGAATCCAATTTTTTGGAAGGTCTCCATCAAAAAAGTTGCGTTTATCTAGACAGACAGGCGGCCAACAGTATCAGAGTATAACAAGTATGAGTGCTCTAGTCTGCAATGCGCGACTATGAGATACCCTGAAACCAGTTCTTACATTCATTTATACTGAAATTTGTAGGATCTCAAATTGGCTATAAAATTTGTGATCAAACCAAATTGCAAAATCGTACCTTAATATATATTAGTGTTTTTTACTTTTGTGGGGAAAAGGGTACGGTATCCAAAAAGTGAAATATTTGTTACATGTGTATGGTATTCGCGACTAAACATACAAAATGTAGTGCCTATAGCTCTTATAATTTTCAAGTTATGTCCAAAAAACATTGGTCGATTATGTCCAAAAAACATTATCGATACCTTTTAAAAGGGACGAGCTATCGATAAAATGGAAAAAAAACTTCATCTGTCCCGGGAGTTCGAGAACTTGTCTGTTACATACTTTAGCACAACTGTATTATACCCATTTTTAATGGGTTCAGGGTATACAAATATGGGGCTTAGAGGTGCAGACATTATAAAATCATGTTTGTGGTATGCGAAAATCTCCTGGAAGGTACTTCTGGACTTTGCCCATGAATATATGTATACCCTGTACCCATTAAAAATATGTTGTATCATCTCTTACAATTCTAGATACACCGCTACTCTGACTGTACTGTCTTCCTGGGCCCCTGTTTCCCCACGACACTGAATTCTTTATTCTGTACAGTCCAATATATTGTTCTCTACACAAATATAAAGCGCCCAAGATTTTGTCATCGGTATTTTAAAATTAAATATATTTTATTTTGAGCACTTTCGCAGAGCAAAGCACTAAAAATATTAAATGAAATGACAAAGCGAACTTTTTGATTCGTGTTTTTTTCACACAGATTTTTTTATTTGTCTTCGTGTTTCGGACAATGTTGAATTCAATGAACTTGATTTCGCCTACTGCGCCTGCCTGCGTTGCATACCTTTACCCTGTGCCCATTTAAAATGGGCAAAACAGTATTATGAAGATTAGCAAACGTTTGTAACAGGCATAAGAAAGCATATCCGACCTCATTAGCTATGTATATTTTTGATCAGTATCAACAGCCGAGTTGGAATAGCTCCTGTATGTCTGTTTGTTAAAGACTATATAAGATCGTCCCATTAAAAAAATATCGACAAATTTCGATTTTCGACCACAGTTTACTTCTACTATACTACTCTTTTCAAAAAGTCAATAAAAGTAAACAATTTGTATACCTTACTTACAGTGAATCACTAAAGTATTCATTGCTAAGCAAGTATTTCACCATCTTAGCAACTTTATTATACCTGAACCCATTAAAAATGGGTAAAAAGGGCATTATGGTTTTGTGCAAAAGTATGTAACAGGCATAAGGAAGCATCTCCGACCATATAAAGTTTATATATTCTTGATCAGTATCAATAGCCAAGTCGATTTAGCCATGTCTGTCTGTCCGTCCGTCTGTATGAACACGCGGATATCAGAGACTACAAGAGCTAGAGACTTCATATTTGGAACATAAGTTCTCCTAGTTTATTTCATTTGATCGATAACTCGTCGCATTCAAAAGTTATCGATAAATTTCGATTTTAGACTAGCGTTTTTGGGACATAACTTCAAAGATATAAGAGCTAGAGACTCCAAATTTGGCATGCATAATCTCGAATAGCATACACATGCAACAAATATTTCACTTTTTGGATACCACCCCCCAATCTCCCCAAAAGTTGAAAAGGTACGAAGGTACGACCCTGCAATTTGTTTTGGTCACACATATTATTGACAATTGTATGTCCCAAAAATTTCAGTAAGATCGGACAATAAACACAGAAGTTATTTGAGATTTAACTTTCCATTGTATGGGGCTCAGCGAAAGCAAGATAACTGCTTAAACCGCTTGCACTGCTTGCAGTATGTGTGTGTTTGTATGTATGCACACTATTAGGCAAGTATTAATGGATGTCAGAACTGGGTTCAGGGTATCTCCTAGTCGGGCACTCCCGACTAGAGCACTCTTACTTGTTTTTCACTGCATTCGTAGAATGATGCTTACGAAAGACAATGCAAAAGAAAAAATTGGAAAACGTTTAACAGTTATCAAAATAGAGCAACACAACGGAAAAAAACGCATATTTTCATGTCACATAAGTATTCATCGCTCTTATATATATTTACTTATGTTACGAAAATTTAGGTAATGCAGCTTAAGTTATTATTTTTTTGTGTCCCTTGCTGTCATATACCCTCCAAGCGTCTTGACATCGATTCCACCAATTTACGGCAATATTCGGAACCTATTTTGGACCATTCATCCTGCAGCACCTGCTTTAAGACTACTTTTGAAGAAATATGGTTCTATCTAACTTTTAGCTTAAGATATGACTATAGATTTTTTTTTTAATATGTTAAGATACACATTAGAGTTCATAATGCCATCAACAAAAACCAAATTGCCCATACCACGTGCAGACATATAGCCCCAAACCATCACTGAACCTCCACCGTGCTTTATAGTTGCTGTTGTATTTTTAGGATTAAACGCGTATCCATGGCTTACGCCATACCATGTGACGACCGCCAGAGCCAAAAATGTTGTATTTGCTCTAGTCGATGAATATGATAGTCTCCCAGATTGAAAATATTTGTATTTTGTAGCAATTAGCAATAGATAATCTCTTTGTAAAATTTACTGTGGAAATTATAGTTTTTTTCTGAAGACTTGACCATGTATATCTTTTGATCGGAGCACCCTGCGGACAGTTTCATCACATACGCTTGTGTTAAGGGTTGTTTGGAGAATATCGTTAATTTTTGGAGCAGAAAGATGTGGGTTATTCCTGTTTTCCTGTAGAACTTTCCTCTCCTCTCTGGCAGATAAAGACTTCGGACGTCCAGAACGCTGGATATTTAGTGGTAGGACTTCTGTCGAACATTTGGCAAATAAGTGGTAGATCGCCCTTCATTGTGAAGATATAATATTATTTTCTTCTCAACCACACTTATTTCCTTTCCCTTGACCATTTTGACGTACTAACAAAAACTTTGATGGTCAAATTGAACACATTGAGCGAAAATCTTATCTCACAATCTAAACTGTGCAAAAAAAATATGTACAAACATGCGCAAGCTAAAATAACGGCCGAGGCAACAACCGCAATGAATACTTTTGTGAGATGAAAATATGCGTTTTTTTTAGTTTTGTTGCTCTATTCTGATAACTGTTAAACGTTTTGAAATTTTTTCTTTTGCATTGTCTTTCGTGAACATCATTCTACGAATGCTGTAAAAAAAATATAAAAAAGTAGATGCTAATATGGTGAAATACTTGGGTTTATGCTCCATATGCTTAGCAATGAATACTTTAGTGATTCACTGTATGTAACAGGCACAAGGAAGCATCTCCGACCATATAAAATACATATATATTCAGCTTCAGTATCAACAACCGAGTCGAGCTCGCCAACGGCTCTTATTTGCGATATAAGTTCTCGTATTCCCTGGTCTCATTAACTGTGTTTCATTTTATCTATAACTCGACCCGTTGAAAAGGTTTCGATACATTTTATGAGCTAGAGGCACCTAATTTGGTATGTGTAATCTCGAATGCCATACAGATGTACAATAAACATTTTGTATACCGTCTCCCGATCCCCCCAAAAAAGTAAAACACCTATTTTTTAAGGTATGACCTTGCAATTCAAATTTTTCACACATTTTATGCCAAAAGATTGGAAGTTTACATAGAGTTGTGCTTAGTGAAGAAGCAAGATGACTGCTTTAACTGCTTACAGTATACGTGTGTTTGTATATACATGCACTGATACGTCAGTTTGAATGAATGTAAGGACTGTCTTGAGGATATGTCCCAGTCGACCACACCCGACTAGATCACTCTCACTTGTTTTATTTACTTCTACTCCGCACCTATATATGCATGTGTTATAGGTGTTTTTTAGAGCTGTTTGTAGTATACTATTGGCAAATTAAACTTAAGTTCCGGTGTTGACTCATATTCGTGATTAATCTTAATTTCTTGTAAATGTAATTAAATTATATTTTAAAATAAAATATATATATATATATATATATATATATTGTTGTTGCATAATATAAAACGATATATATGTAATATGTAATATATATGCAGTATATATATACAGTCGGCGGCATATATATTTTGACAAAGAAACCACCATGCGTTTTCGTTAATAACTTTTTAAATGAGCATTGAACAAACTTAAAAATAATATGGTGTAGTGATATGTTTATTTATTTTCAAAATATACGAAAACATGTTACAAAAGTATTTTAATAAGAATAACAAAAATAATTTTTCAAAAATGTATGGTGGCATAAGTATTTTGACATATTATTTAAGATTGAAAATTTTAACAAAATCAAAAGTATTTGGATAATTTTACTTGTTATTAATAAAAAGTAAAGCCTCCCTTGGCATTTCATAACTTTTTAGCCGTCGGGGAACAGAATTAACCAAAGTTTTGATATAATCCAATGGAATGTTGTTTACTTCGGATATTTTTTCATCACGCGTCCTTGTTAGATTAACACATCGTTTTTGTTTTATATAAGCCCATACATTCTCAATAATACTCATATTGGGGCTTTGTGGTGGCCAATCCAATTAAATGAGCTTTCGTCTCTCCATAGAACATTTTGCCAAAAGGATTGGGGCTTGTCAATATATTTTTTTGCAAATCAAGTCGTTTGATTTTATTTTCATTTTAATTTGTGGAATCACTCTGGCTATGCAGGTCCCGTAATTACCTTCTTTTGAACGTCTCCGAACTGTCCTTTCACTAATATTAATGTTTGTGGAGAATGAAAGTAGAACAATCTGTTATGTTTTTTGTGGTGAAGTTTTTTTTTTAGTTAAACGGGGTACATTGCATTATTTACTGATATTTTTGCGGAAATACCAGATACTTAGCCACCACAAAGCCCCAAATATGAGTATTATTGAAAATGTGTGGGCGTATATAAAACAAAAACGATGTGTTAATCTTACAAGGACGCGTGATGAAAAAATATCCGAAGTAGAAACATTCGGGAAGGATATTCCATTGGATTATATCAAAACTTTGGTTAATTATGTTCCCCGACGGCTGCAAAAAGTTATAAATGCCAAGGGAGGCTTTACTTTTTATTAATAACAAGTAAAATTATCCAAATACTTTTGATTTTGTTAAAATTTTCAATCTTAAATAATATGTCAAAATACTTATGCCACCATACATTTTTGAAAAATTATTTTTGATATTCTTATTAAAATACTTTTGTAAAATGTTTTCGTATATTTTGAAAATAAATAAACATATCTTCACACCATGTTTTCAAAGCTATCGCGATGAAACGTTGCACAGATACTTATTATTCAAAAGTACATCACATTGATCGGAGCCGGCCGGATCGGACCACTATATCTTATAGCTGCCATGTTTTTATACCCTGAACCCATTAAAAATGGGTAAATAGGGTATTATTGTTTTGTGCAAAAGTATGTAACAGGCATAAGGAAGACATCTCCGACCATATAAAGTATATATATTCTTGATCAGTATCAACAGTCGAGTCGATTTAGCCATGTCCGTCTGTCTGTCCGTCCGTCCGTCTGTCTGTATGAACACGCGGATATCAGAGATTACAAGAGCTAGAGACTTCATATTTGGAATAAAAGTTCTCGTTATCCCGGGACAGATCAACTTTATTTCATTTTATCGATAACTCGTCCCGTTTAAATGTTATCGATAAATTTCGATTTCAGACTAGCGCTTTTGGGCCTCAACTTAAAAGTTATAAGAGCTAGAGGCCCCAAATTTCGCATGTATAATCTCGAATAGCATTCACATGTAACAAATATTTTACTTTTTGGATACCACCCCCCAATCCCCCCAAAAGCTCAAAAAACTCATTTTTGAAGGTATGACCTTGCATTGTGTGCAACTTTGCACAGACACTTCTTATTCAAGGGGACAGCACATTGGTCGGAGCCGGCCGGATCGGACCATTATATCTTATAGCTGCCATACAACTTGAAGTCGGTTTTGGTCATAAATCCCATGTTTACAAAGCTATCGCGATAAAACTTTGCACAGATACTTATTATTCAAAGAAACAGCACATTGGTCGGTGCCGGCCAGATCGGACCACTATATCTTATAGCTGCCATACAACTGGAAGTCGGTTGTGGCCATATATCCGATCTTTTCAAAGCTATCGCCTTAAATTTCCTTGTACACTTGAACATCCTTATAACTCATCAATGTTTAAAATTACAAATCGAGTCAGTTATAATTAGCAAAGATAGGAAGCGTCGGAGACCCCCAAAAGTTACTGCCAGTAGAATGACAATACAAATTGATCTAGCCATGTCCGTCTGTCTGTCTGTCTGTACGTATGCAAACTAGTCCCTCAGTTTTTGAGCTATCGCGATAAAACTTTGCAGACATATATTATTCCAGGGGACAGCACATTGGTCGGAGCCGGCCGGATCGGACCACTATATCTTATAGCTGCCATACAACTCGAAGTCGGTTTTGGCCATATATCCCATGTACTTATTATTCAAAGAGACATCACATTGGTTGGAGCTGGCCGGATCGGATCACTATATCTTATAGCTGCTATTCAATTGGCAGTAAATTAAATATTCTTAGAACAAAAAAAAAAAATGTTACGCGACAAAACGATTTTGTACAGCTTATGAAATTTCAGTGGTGCAGTTGGCAGAGTGAAAATTGCCTATAGGTTCGAAAAGAGTATAAAATCTTCGGCACGCCGAAGATAATCCTTCCCCACTTGTTTTTAACTTGATTATGACATAGTAAGTTGTATATATACATATATATGTAGCATTATAAATAAACAACAGCTGCAAGTATAGATAATAATTATTTTAATAACAATACCAATGACTATAAGTATACTCTAGGGTCATTATACTAATTAACAAGCTTTTATCTTCAAATTGGTTTCTTGTTATCTTAAAAATTTTGGTTTTCCTTTTTTTTCCTTACTAACTTTAGATAAAACCCGATTATTATCCGAAAATGTTAATTGCAGCATATGCATTTAAATATACAGCATAAAGTCAATCGGATAGTGATGATCTCTGAGAATACCTTATATCATCCATAAATAGCATTCTGCCATAAAAAACATCTCTTTTATAGGGTTTACATATTATATTAAAAAACAAGTAAGAGTGCTCCAGTCGAGAGTCCTCACATCCATTCATAATTAACTATCAATGCACATCCATACAAACACACACATACTGCAAGCAGTTTAAACAGGCTAACTTCTTCGCAAGGCCCCACACCATGGAAAGGTAAATCTTAAATAACTCTTGTGCTTAGAGTCCGATCTTTGTGAAATTTTTAGGACATAACATTGGCTATAAAATAGGTCATCAAACCAAATTGCAAGATCGTACATTGAAAAATCATTGTTTTCACTTTTTCGGGGATGGGGGTACAGAATACACAAAGTGAAATATGTGTTAGATGTGTATGCTATTCGAGACTATACATACTAAATTTGGTACCTGGTCTTAAATATAAATATATATCGATAACTTTTAAACGGGTCGAGTTATAAATGAATGAAAAAAAAACTTCATCTGTCCCGGGACTACGAGAACTTATATTCCAAATATGAAGTCTCTAGCTCTTGTAGTCTCTGATATCTGCGTGTTACTACAGACGGACAGACAGACGGACTGTTGATGCTGATCAAGAATATATATGAATATACTTTATATGGTCGGAGATGCCTCCTTATGCCTGTTACATACTTTTGTTCAGGGTTCAGGTTCAGGGTATAACAAAATATGCATATGCATTTATACCTTGTTTTAACAACTCAAAGATCAAGATAATCGAATAAAACTAAATAGACTATCCAATAATGTCAATTTGCATACGAATATGTACCGAATATTAATTATATTGCTCTGCAAAACCCGAATAAAATGGACATAATAATTATATAATATTTCTATTGTTTTCGTAAAACTCTTAAGACAAATTACAGTCAACTACAGTCACAATTTGGGCGATCGTTGCAAAACTGTGCCACGTTGTCCAATAAATTATAGCTATTGTTGTGGAAAAATGGATTCATAAAAGAAATTGTGAATTTACTTATTCATTGAATTTTTCAATTGTCGTAATCGAAAAACATGCAGTCAAAAATTAAATTAAATAGCTGCACACATAAAAAAATAACTTTTCCCTAAATGGTAAGTCAAATTACGCTATGAGATTTTAAAAGCAAGCTGCAACATTTTTAAACAGCTGCAATTGCTAATTATAGCATAGTTCCGTCATTCAACTACTTATAGAGGCCTTTCCGTGCACTTGTTACGTATACATGCCAAGGTCATGTTTCCGCTGTCTGGCGCTTTAAACTAAATTGGCGGGTAGATATTTTGATAGCATTCGGCAATAGTAACAATGTCATCATCCTTTTTAGCACATAAGGCTTATCTTTTATTTTGATTGTGTCTCATTTACAGTCAGTCAAGAAGTAATATCAGGACAAGGATGGTGTAGGCTTATCATTTATGGGGATGATGTAGGCTTTGTATAGGGTATGGGATATTATGCATTAAAGAACATTTTTGTTTTCTGTAATCCAGATACCTTAAGCTCTCGTAATGTATAAAATGGTATCACAATTGTTCGTAGCACATAAAGTATATATTTATATACTTAAAAAGAACGTTGATGTGATCAAATATAGCCATGCCCATAAAACTTATATCCTTAACAAGTAAGAATGATCTACCCAATCTTAACATTCATTCATAGTTACTTGTCAGTGTACATACATACAAACACACACATAGTGCATGCAGTCAACTTGCGTATTCACTGAGCACCACACTATTTTTACACTACACCACACTAAATTTTATGTAACCAATTTTGTTAACATTTGACATTATCATAACTTCAACAAGTAAGTAAGTAGGAGATACCCTGTCCTTACATCTATTCATACTTACCTATTAGAGGGCTGCATGAATGCATTCACATTTGACATAAGCTGAGTACAATAGTATTTTGTGCTAAGTATCGACTACAACACACAGTACGAAATTAGTTTCACTCGGAATGAGTGAGTAACGTATGACATACGAGGGACATTTAGAAAAAAATGAGTGAATACAAGTGTATTTGACAGCCAGATTGGATAGAAAAATAACACGAGATTATACGAGTACTCCGTGTACTCAGTGTGACGTTTTGCTTAGTGCTTAGAAATTTGTACGCAGAGACGCAGTTGAAAACAGAAAGCACTATGATTTCGGAAGTTTCTGATGAGAATGTAAGTATTTGATGCTTATTAGTTGTTTAGTGCTGTTTATAATGCTTGTGCGTTGGAAGTGATTGTTTAATTGGTCAAAAATATAGTTTTTATTGTATTTTTGTGCATCTGTGCATTTGTATGTATGTATTTAGGTCAGTGACTAGCAAATTTTGCTGTTCCTCAGCACACATACAGAGATACAATATGTGATAGTGTATGTCGCCATTCCCTGATGTTAGTGCTTAGTGTAGATTGGGAATATGTTGGTACAGAATTAAATAATTATATTTAAATTTATTTAAAACATATCCCCTCTTAGGTGGTACATTGTTAAATGCTAGTACCAAAGAAAAGCTTGTGAGAGGAGACTACAGCCTAAGCAAAAAAAGTGGCCGTAGCAAAGTTTGGGATGTCTTCGCAAAAATTATTGACGAGAATGGAGAAGAAATAACAGATGTAGTAGCATGTAAGATGTGCTACAATATTTATAGGCTTACAGGAAGCACATCGAACATAGTGAAGCACAAATGTTACGTGATGAACGATCGTAACACTAATCAGAACAATATGGTTTTAGTAGAAGTAAATCAAGAAACAAAAAATGAGAGCACCGCTATTGTTACTGAATGGACAGTCAGCAATTGCCGTTCATATAAGGTAATTGCCGATTCTGGGCTAAAAAAATAATCGAAATTTTTGATAAAAGTGGGAACTACATTAAGCGCTAACGTAGATGTCGATAAATTATTGCCTCATCCAACAACTATATCCCGAAACATATCGGTTATGTACGAAGCTCATTTTGGACCTATTTTTGTTTCCACCCACAACTAAATTACTGCAGTATTCCACAACAGAGAAACTCAGCATAATAGAAGAATGCAAAAAATTTGTCCAGTTTTGTTAATGAAAATGTGGATGATATTCCGAAACCACCAAACAATTTTAAGGATGATGCACTTGCAGACTTTATTCAATTTAATAATGAGGTGACCCATATAGAGCAAATTTAAAAGGAAATACATAGTTTCTCAAACTTGAATGTTATGAAAATGACACAAACTATATATTAGAAAATTAAAATTGTCTATATTTCTTTATAAAAACAAAAAAAAAAAAAAAAAAAAAGTTCAAAATGATACACTGAGTACAATTATTAAAATACGAGGAAAATTAGTGTACTCATTTAATGACATTAATTGCCTACTCTTTAGAATGTTGTATTTCTCACATTCATACAAATATATGCATTTACTCACACTTCCAAAAAATTGTCGCTCAAATTCTCACTCAATTTGACAGTGAATGTCTCATATGTATGTCATTTTGAGTGCATTCGTGCAGCCCTCTATTACCTATCAATGCACATCCATACAAGCACATACTGCAAGCAGTTTAAGCAGGTCGAGTTATCGATAAAATTAACTAAAATTGAAATATAAAGTCTCTAGCTCTTATAATCTCTGATATCCGCGTGATCATACAAACAGACAGACAGACGGATATGGCTGAATCGGTTCGGGCATGGATAGAGTTGAAAAGTATGAAAAAGCGATTCACACAGACAAAATATAACATCTACCATAAGTTGTCAGTAATAGCAATTGCCTATAATTTGAGAAATTGCTAAGATCATAAGATTTTATATTCTTCGAACCTTAAGACAATTTTCACCAACTGCCGCACTTTCATATGCTGTAAAAATTCGTTTTATCGCGTGTCACTTTTTTTTTTATACAAAAATTGATATATTTATTCAAATGTTTCTTTTGAAATATTAAATTTATTTCCAGTTGTATGGCAGCTATTAGATATAGTGGTCCGATCCGGCCGGCTCCGACCAATGTGCTGTCCCCTGGAATAATAAGTGTCTGTGCAAAGTTTTATCGCGATAGCTCAAAAACTGAGGGACTAGTTTGCATACATACAGACAGACAGACAGACGGACATGGCTAGATCAATTTGTATTGTCATTCTAAGCATACTGGCAGTAACTTTTGGGGGTCACCGACGCTTCCTTCTATGTGTTACAAACTTCAGCACAAACTTAATATACTATTTGCTTTGAAAAGAGTATAATGAGTAGTAATGTTGCTGTTTGCCGTCGTTCTTAGGACGACCAAACTCATGCAGTAGAGATACATATTTCATTGCGTACATTTTGATATATTATACAAATGTTGTATGGTCTCCTGCCAAGTCTCCGCTGAAGATGTTGGAATGATGAGGAATTTTCGAAACACAACATTATCGAGAAATGTATGGTATTTGTTGCTTTGTGTGAATAGCCTATTAGTCAGATGTTGATCACTTTTGATCGGTAGCTTAATATCTTATGTAACTGGTGTGTTTGTTCCGGATATCTTAAAAAATTCAATTTCTATTGTAGCTATTTGATATATTGGTACGATCTTGCCGCCACTGACCTGTTTACTGCGGGGAACAAAACGAAATCTACATACCACGTTTCATCAATATAGCTTTAAGACTAAGAGACTCGTTGGCATAGAAATGCATAGAAGGATGCGCCAGAGACCCTCAAAATTTACTTTTATTATGGTTGGGATGACAAACAAAACAAGTGGGGAAGAATTATCTTCGGCGTGCCGAAGATTTTATACTCTTTTCGAACCTATAGGCAATTTTCACTCTGCCAACTGCACCACTGAAATTTCATAAGCTGTACAAAATCGTTTTGTCGCGTAACATTTTTTTTTGTTCTAAGAATATTTAATTTACTGCCAATTGAATAGCAGCTATAAGATATAGTGATCCGATCCGGCCAGCTCCAACCAATGTGATGTCTCTTTGAATAATAAGTATCTGTGGAAAGTTGTATCGCGATAGCTTTAAAAACATGGGATATATGGCCAAAACCGACTTCGAGTTGTATGGCAGCTATAAGATATAGTGGTCCGATCCGGCCGGCTCCGACCAATGTGCTGTCCCCTGGAATAATATATGTCTGCAAAGTTTTATCGCGATAGCTCAAAAACTGAGGGACTAGTTTGCATACATACAGACAGACAGACAGACGGACATGGCTAGATCAATTTGTATTGTCATTCTACTGGCAGTAACTTTTGGGGGTCTCCGACGCTTCCTTCTATGCGTTACAAACTTCAGCACAAACTTAATATACTATTTTCTTCGAAAAGAGTATATAAAGTTAATAGAGAAAAATTGGCAATAGTGTGTTTGCGAGATCATACATTCAAAAATGAGTGTTACATATTTGGGGGGATCGGGGACGGTATCGAAAAAGTTTAATATTTTCTGCATCTGTTTGCTATTTGAGATTATAAATAGTAAATTCGGTTCCTCAAGCTCTTATAACTTTAAAGTTATCGAGCACTTTTTAACGGGAAGTCTTATCGAAAAAATTAAACAAACTTGATCTGAGCAGGGAAAACGAGAACCTATTATCCAAATATGAAAGTCCCATAAAGTCTTTGATTGCTGCGTGTTCATACAGATGGACGGACAGACAGACTGACTAAAATGGCTAGATCGACTCGGCTGTTGATACTAATGAAGAATATATATATTTGATATGGTCGGATATGCTTCCTAGTGTATGTTACATTCTTACTTAATAGATTATATTTAGAAGCTTTCCCGCTCTGTTCATTTTTGATACGTTTCGTTCTCGAAATAAGAATATATATTTGAGCTCAGGCTTTTTTCTGAATAGTTAACATATAAGAATACAAAAATGGTATATGTACTTTGTAAGTATATATGTATATAAAGCTTGTGAACAATAAAATCTTTACCTCTATTTTTCTTTGTGCTCATACATTCCATATTTTGTCCATACAAGTTTTATATTTGTATGTCTGTTTTGTTTATGCTTTTGCATTGCACTTGGATTTTCTGTCTGCACCAAGAGTTTCCCAGGGCCAATGTTTGTATATATACCCAAAGGCAGCACACAAAAGAAAACAAAAGCACAATGATTGCATTATAATTTGATTATTCACGCAATTCGGTTCTAAAAACAAGTAAGAGTGCTCTAGTCGGGACTGCCCGACTAGGAGATACCCTGAACCCAGTTCATGACATCCATTCATACTTGCCTACATAGAGAACACACATACTGCAAGCTGTGCAAGCGGTTTAAGCAGTTAGCTTGCTTTCACTGAGCCCCACACAATGGAAAGTTAAATCTTAAATAACTTCTGTGTTTATCGTCCGATCTTATTGAAATTTTTGGGGCAAACAATTGTCAATAATATGTGTGACCAAACCAAATTGCAAGGTCGTACCTTCAAAAATGCGTTTTTTCAACTTTGGGGGTTGGGGGTGGTATCCAAAAGTGAAAAATTTGTTCATGTGTATGCTATTCGAGATTATACATGTCAAATTAGGGGCCTCTAGCTCTTATAACTTGTAAGTTATATCCAAAAACGCTGGTCTAAAATCGAAAATTTATCGATAACTTTGAACGGGACGAGCTATCGATAAATTTTAATAAACTTGATCTGTCCCGGATTAGGAGAACTTATGTTCCAAATATGAAGTCTCTAGCTCTTGTAGTCTCTGATATCTGTGTGTTCATACAGACAGACAGACGGACAGACGGACAGACGGACAGACGGACAGACGGACAGACAGACGGACATGGCCAGATCGACTCGGCTATTGATATCTGATCAATAATATATATACTTTATATGGTCGGATATGTTCCTTATGCCTGTTACATACTTTTGCACAAAACCATAATACTCCTTTTTACCCATTTTTAATGGGTTCAGGGTATAACAAGTGAGTGCTCTAGCTCGGGACCGCCCGACTAGGAGATACCTGAACCCAGTTCTGACATCCATTCATACTTGCCTAATAGTGTGCATACATACAAACACACACATACTGCAAGCAGTGCATGCGGTTTAAGCAGTTATCTTGCTTTTTCACTGAGCCCCACACAATGGAAAGTAAAATCTTAAATAACTTCTGTGTTTATTGTACGATCTTCGTAAAATTTGTAGGACATAACATTGGCTATAAAATGTGTGACCAAACCAAATTGTAAGGTCATACCTTCAAAAATGAGTTTTTTTGAATTTTGGGGGGATTGGGGGTGGTATCCAAAAAGTGAAAAATTTGTTACATGTGTATGCTATTCGAGATTATACATGCCAAATTAGGGGCCTCTAGCTCTTATAACTTGTAAGTTATAGCCCAAAAACGCTAGTCTGAAATCGAAATTTATCGATAACTTTTGAATGGGTCGAGTTATCGATAAAATGAAATAAACTTGATCTGTCCCGGCACTACGAGAACTTATATTCCAAATATGAAGTCTCTAGCTCTTGTAGTCTCTGATATCCGCGTGTTCATACAGACAGACGGACGGACGGACGGACGGACGGACGGACAGACAGACAGACGGACATGGCTAAATCGACTTGGCTGTTGATACTGATCAAGAATATATATACTTTATATGGTCGGAGATGCTTCCTTATGCCTGTTACATACTTTTGCACAAAACCATAATACCCTTTTTACCCATTTTTAATGGGTTCAGGGTATAATAAAGCTAACAAAGTCCAAAGAAAGTGTAAATAGTCCGGCATGTGCTCATCATTTGTAAAGCAAATATGCAACGCAGACAAGAAAACGAATAGGTCAACACTTTTTTCATCGAAATTAAAATGTGCATATTTATAAATATTAAAATATAACAAGTAAGAGTGCTCTAGTCGGGACTGCCCGACTAGGAGTACCCTGAACCCAGTTCTGACATCCATTCATACTTGCCTACATAGAGACACACACATACTGCAAGCTGTGCAAGCGGTTTAAGCAGTTAGCTTGCTTTTTCACTGAGCCCCACACAATGGAAAGTTAAATCTTAAATAACTTCTGTGTTTATCGTCCGATCTTATTGAAATTTTTGGGGCAAACAATTGTCAATAATATGTGTGACCAAACCAAATTGCAAGGTCCGTGACCTTCAAAAATGCGTTTTTTTAACTTTTGGGGGTTTGGGGGGTGGTATCCAAAAAAGTGAAAAATTTGTTCATGTGTATGCTATTCGAGATTATACATGTCAAATTAGGGGCCTCTAGCTCTTATAACTTGTAAGTTATATCCAAAAAACGCTGGTCTAAAATCGAAATTTATCGATAACTTTTGAACGGGACGAGCTATCGATAAATTTTAATAAACTTGATCTGTCCCGGGATTAGGAGAACTTATGTTCCAAATATGAAGTCTCTAGCTCTTGTAGTCTCTGATATCTGTGTGTTCATACAGACAGACAGACGGACAGACGGACAGACGGACAGACGGACAGACGGACAGACAGACGGACATGGCCAGATCGACTCGGCTATTGATACTGATCACAATATATACTTTATATGGTCGGAGATGCTTCCTTATGCCTGTTACATACTTTTGCACAAAACCATAATACCCTTTTACCCATTTTTAATGGGTTCAGGGTATAAAAATGCATTATATATAATCGAGGGGTATTCAAATGGAAAAACGTAATCGTCTAACATATCCGTTCTATTTCCAAAGTGGCTCATATATAAAGGATAAATCTGATAACACTATGTAACAAAATCTTACCTTTTTATACTCTGATACCGAAGGCCGTCCGTCAGTCCCGATGAACGAAACTTTTTTCGGCGCTATTGAAGATAGAGACTTAAAATTTTAACTATTATACTTCTTGTTATCTGTTTCAGATAAAGTGTTAAAATTTTTGTTCTACCACTAGGGGCTGGCAAATCGATAACACGATATATGGTAATACGTGAATATTTCCACACAGTTTTAAAACTAGTCATCAAATTCGGTAGGTATATTTCTGGTGACCTTACCATATCTCCCACAGTTTTGGAGCTAGAGTCACCAAACTGGGAAGGTAGATTTCACCCCCTTTAAAGATCGGTAAAAATTATTATTGGTTACGCTTCCACCCGCCCCCAAAAATCGTTAAAATGCATATCTTGCACAGTTTTAGAGCTAGAATCACCACACTTTATCAACGGTCAACCCACGCAAACTAATGCCCTCACCCATACACCGGCAAGAAGATTATGTTCCACCTTTTTATACCCTGAACCCATTAAAAATGGGTAAAAAGGGTATTATGCGTATTAGCGTTTTTGGGACATAACTTCAAAGTTTTAAGAGCTAGAGACCCCAAATTTGGCATGTGTAATCTCGAATAGCATAAACATGTAACAAATATTTCACTTTTTGGATACCAACCCCCAAACCCCCCAAAAGTTAAAAAAACGCATTTTTGAAGGTACGACCTTGCAATTTGGTTTGGTAACACATATTATCGACAATTGCTTGCCCCAAAAATTTCAATAAGATCGGACAATAAACACAGAAGTTATTTAAGATTTAACTTTCCATTGTGTGGGGCTCAGCGAAATAGCAAGCTAACTGCTTAAACCGCTTGCACTGCTTGTACTGCTTGTACTGCAGCATGTGTGTGTTTAGAGTAGTACGAATGATTGTAAGGACTGGGTTCATGGTATCTCGTAGTCGGGCACTCCCGACTAGAGCACTCTTACTTGTTTGAGCTGTTCTTACAATGGTATCGGAGTATTACGCAGTCGGTTACGCACGACTGCAACGTTCTTATTTGTTTGACCATAGGGCTGATTTTTGATTAATTTGTAGCCCCAAATAACGAAAATCAAAAAAATTATTTTCTATAGAATGACTTTTTATACCCTGAACCCATTAAAAATGGGTAAAAAGGGTATAATGAAGTTGTGCAAAAGTATGTAACAGGCATAAGGAAGCATCTCCGACCATATAAAGTATATATATTATTGATCAGTATCAACAGCCGAGTCGATCTAGCCATGTCCGTCTGTCCGTCTGTATGAACACACAGATATCAGAGACTACAAGAGCTAGAGCCTTCATATTTGGAACATAAGTTCTCCTAATCCCGGGACAGATCAACTTTATTTCATTTTATCGATAACTCGTCGCATTCAAAAGTTATCGATAAATTTCGATTTTAAACTAGCGTTTTTGGGACATAGCTTCAAAGATATAAGAGCTAGAGACCCCAAATTTGGCATGCATAATCTCGAATACCATACACATATAACAAATATTTCACTTTTTGGATACCACCCCCCAATCTATTTTTGAAGGTTCGACCCTGCAATTTGTTTTGGTCACACATATTTTTGACAATTGTATGTCCCAAAAATTTCAGTAAGATCGGACAATAAACACAGAAGTTATTTGAGATTTAACTTTCCATTGTATGGGGCTCAGCGAAAAGCAAGCTAACTGCTTAAACCGCATGCACTGCTTGCAGTATGTGTGTGCTTGTATGTATGCACACTATTAGGCAAGTATTAATGGAAGTCAGAACTGGGTTCAGGGTATCTCCTAGTCGGGCACTCCCGACTAGAGCACTCTTACTTGTTTTTTTTTGGGTTACTACATATTTTTCCATAAATTGACAAAAAACTTTTGACATAGATATTGTAGATTGGAGCCTGTCACCGTGTTTATTATTGCACAAGTTTTGTATAACATTTTGACTTTAAAATCTAGGGAAAATTAGCGTAGCATAGCATATATAGATAAATTAGTTACGCGTCGAACAAGGTATCATTTGACAAAATCGATGCATAAAAGGCATAGTTACAACTATTTATAGATACATACATGCCTAAAACCGCATATAAAATTTCTCTCAATTTATAGGTATATTTTAAAGCTTTTTTTTAAATACTTTCTTTTTTTAAAACAGCAACAATTTGGAAGAAGTATGAGTGTTTTATTTGGGAGTGCTGGGAGTGTACTTGCTCACAAATGCACACATATTGAACTTGCTTCTTGCCAAAGCCCTACAAATTAAATCATAAAAAAGTTCTATGTTTATTGACCGATCGTTATAAAATTTTTGGACATAAAATTGTCACTAAATACCTTAAAAATGTATGTTTTACACTTTTGGTGTATCGGTGGGCGGTATCCAAAAGTCCTAAGTCTGTATGGTTTTGCGAAACTATACATACCGAATTTGGTGCCTATAGCTTTTATAACTTTCAAGTTATCAAGATATACCCTTTTACCTATTTTAAGGGGTCAGGGTATAAAAGATGCAATAGAAGTTTGGTTAAGGAGCAAATACCCGCCTATTACAGCTGTCCGCTAAGAGAGTTTTCACTGCATTGTTTAGCAAGATAGAACCATTTAATGGTCCCACACACATAACAAACACCCACGCTCATAATCAGCGAGTTTTGAATACATTCGGCTTTCAGTTCTGTGACACATGTACCCCATTTATTTTTTAAATGTTGACCTCATAACTAGACGCAACCAAAGTCTGTCGAGCCTATATAGCGTGCTTTAAAATCAAAGTTGACGGGGGAGTAAGTAACGACGACAGCGTCCAAATGTGGCGATGACAACTTCATTTCGTTGCATGTGACTGACAATCGGTGGGTTTGACGGGGTGCTTTGTTCTGAACCGACAGTCGACAGCTCGCTGGGTCGACTGGTCGCTATCGATACTTTCAATCATAAAACAATAATTCATGACATCATCAATTGCCAACAGGCCCTAACATTAAAAGAGAGAGGCAAAGTAGTGTAAACACACTCTCGATAGATACGCTCGAGTAGTTCGCTTAATTAGTAATTCAAGACAATAATAAATAAACGAAGCGGTGTCTGGGTCGGTGCTCTGCCTTGTAATGCCTATAAATAATTACACATATAATTCATCCATACTTTATAGAGTCATCGCACCCAATTTTTACCATGACATCAAAATCCGTGCGCTATTAAAAAAAAAAATTTGCTTTACGATAATCGGCATTTCATGCTTGTTGTCGTTGGTTTTATATCGTGAAGGAAGTCAATTCTCTATGCTTTCTGGTAGGAATAGGCAAAAAACTCTGCAACCGCATTCAATATTTAGTTGCCAGTGCTCCCCTCTAAATTTAGGTACTTGTCTCTCTTATTGTCCGCGCCATGAATCAGAAGCGGAATGAATAAGAGTCGTGGCCTCTGCGTTTCTTTTTTTTTGTGGTTTTTTCGTGGGTTTTTTTATTTAGGAATTAGTATTATATGAATTTAAATTTCCATTTTCAAATATTAAATTCAAGTTATTTTATATTTGAAAAAAATAATTAGAAAAACGTGCAAATATATGATGTCGCGACCGGGACTCGAACCATTGAGTTCGCGTTGTCAGCGCACCACTTTACCACTTACACCACCAAACTGTTTTGATGATAGATGACATACTCGCTTAAAGAGCAGTCTGCTAGTTACCTGCACTTGGTTTTGTTTGCTCGTATGCACCTGGTTATTCAAAATATTTTATGACGCATATCTTGCTATTTATGAATCAATCGTTTTGCAAGTTCAACCATAAATAAGTTATAAGGATTCTCAAGTGTACAAGGAAATTGAAGGCAAAAAGAAAAGATTGAAAATATCGTTTTATGGCCAAAACCGACTTCCAGTTGTCAACCAGTATGGCAACTATATTGTTATTTTTAGCACACTAGATGTAACTTTTGGGGTCTCCGATGCTTCCTTCTATGCATTACACACTTCAGCACAAAGTTAATATACTATTTTCTTCGAAAGAAGTATAATAATATCAATTTATTGAAGAAATATCCTGGAAAAGTTTTTTATACAGGAACTCATCTTTCGTCCGAATATAACCAATACATACATTCAAAAGACAGACATATCAATTTGATGAGATCAAAGATGTCCCATTCAAAGCGTTGCATATTTTGCAACAAAATTATATTACCTTCTGCGAGGGCATACATTTTTGAATCGGCAATAAATAATAATAAACAAACAAGTAAAAACATGGCAGAAATTTTAAAGACTAAAGTGAAAAAATCATTTAACTAAACTATAGAAAGCTGATTATGATTTTGTTTAGGCGATAATCATCGTTCTGGCAGAAACCACAAAGCTATACATCGTGTTAGTTTTTTGTCTTTGGGAGAAAGCAATAGCCCCTGATGACGCGTTTTTATTGTCTTTAAATATAAATCTAGGTAGACGCTCGCAGTGAGGGTTAGAATTAAAGCAGCGTTATAAATAAACAATCAATTAAGCAAATAGGAGTATTTTTACTTGGGGTAAGGTTTTTTCAACACACAAAGAGTCTCCTATCGCACAGAATTTTTAATTTGAAAGCAACAAAAAGATGATTTGATAATGTTGAGATATTTGTTAAATGTGCATAAAATTAGATATTTATGAAAGAACTGGTAATATTTGTATTTCTTTATTTTAATAAATGGAGTATATAAAGTAATTATGTATTTAAATTAAAAAATAATTAAATTAGACATTAAAACATCAAAACACTAATTTAAACTTACCAATTAAGAGTAGATCTTCTTCGAATAGTTAATAGCCCGTTCCTAATCTATGGAGGGTCCTGCAGGCATACCCTTAAAAGTTATGGGGCATACAGTTTCGTTGGAATATTTAAAAGAAATTTATAGTTTAAGCTACTTACATTATTCATCGTTTTCGGGCCATAACTTAAATTTTATAAGAGCTAAAGGCACCAAATTTAATATATATATTCTCTAATAGCATTCATTATACTCTGATACTAAAGTTATTCATAGTATATTGAGTTTATGCAATGTCCGTCAGGCCATCCGTCTGAATGAACGCACGTATTTCTGAATCTATTGAAGATAGAGACTTGAAACTTAGACTGTTATACGTATACGTAGCTATTTGCTTCAGAAGTTTGTTCCAATTTTGTGCCACGCCCACTTGAGCTGGCAAGCATCTTAAAGCATCTTCGTTAGCTGCTCATTTTGATAACGATAAAGTTGCAACAATTATTAAACAAATATTTATACCTAGCGAACCTAAGTTATGGGAAAAGTAGCGAAAATAAAGAGAAAGAAAGATATCGCACGGGAGAGAGGCAGATAAAAAACGTGAGAGCCAGAGACACCGTGATGTTCATTGGCCAATTTGTTCAAATTATTTTCTGCTAATAGTGCTCTTTGGTCTTATAGATTTTGCCATGTGCTTTGCTCGATACTGCTCTCTGAGCGCGGATAGGCGTCATTTTTATTATTAGTTATGACCTCATCATCGATTATTGCTTTGGCTGTAAGTGTGCCTGTGTGTGTATGTTGATGTTTTATTTAAACGAGTCGCAAAACAGCTGCTACCTAGCTGGGAACTGAACTGGACAGGCGGCTGACTACCTGTGGCCAAGGCGCCACAACAAATCTAACACACCCCTGTTAATTTTTCTATACGAAGCGTTGTTTTCATATGATATTTGGCATAGCTAATGATGGTATATTAAAGTTCATTACAAATAAAATGAACTCGAACACTCTAGGATCAGTCGCTAAATCTGGCATTAAGTTTATTATATAAAATAATTGTTTATTCTGGCAGACTGATTGAATGATGATTGATAACGGTTCGACCTTAAAAGCTTAAAATGGATCTAAACTTTCCTTAGACATGCCAGATATAAATAATTGAAATACAAATTATTTTTTTTGCTACAGGGCATTGTCGTATTCCGTCAGTTGTCGATCTGCTGCCAGCTGACATAGCTGCCTGCTGATTAATCTTCATCTACATAAGGCATACCAAAGCTGAGCGCTTTTTGAGATGTGTAGCGGTATGTTGTTTTGCAGATTTGTATGCAAATATTTTGCTCACAGCGTGTGTATGTGCTTTGTGCTTTAATTTACAAGCTGTTAAATGCAAATGTATTCTCAGTGATTTGTTTAGGCGCCCATTGTTATTATTGTTCGCATCGTATTGACTCTGGTATGACATCCAATATCAGACAAAAATCATCGTCATTCGCGCTGGCTCATCACCATCACTTAAAGTTCAATGTGCATTAGTCTCTTGCTTAATTGCATTCAGAACTTGTTTATTGCTCATTTATAAGGCACTCGCGCTTGGGTCAACGCAATCATTTATTTGTCTCTTTTTATAATTTTGTTTATTTTATTTTTTAGTACATTTTTTTTTGGATTTGAACTTCCGTCGCGACTGTCGACGCGTCGTTGTGGTTAAAATGTCATGTGAGCTGGCTCAGGCCAACAGACAATTAAGTTGACACTAGCAAGCTATTTCTACTGAAACTATGTAAAGGTGAAGTGATTATTTAGGTAGATTAAGCATTATTATATTCTGGAATATTCTGTTCAGATAAAAATAGATAAGCTATAAATGCTAATACTTATATCTACGCTTAATATGTTACTACTATCTCCAGACATTTCCGGCTCCATAAAATATATAAATACATAGTACGTGCATTCTTAGTCAAATTCAAAAGCCGAGTTTTATTAAAAACTAGTCTCACACTTTTAAAGCTACCTTAATAAAACCATTAACTCCTCTTTTTGATTTATTATTTCATTAAACTCTTTAAGTGAGCATTTTCTCTTCAACCACAATATTTTACTATTTTTCACAACAAATTTTACATACATCTTTGGAACAAAACACCCTTTTAACCGCACGTGGACAACAATTTTTTAGAAACGGAAACAAGCCACCGAATATAAGTGACTCGCGTCTGGCTAAGAAAGGTATTTTTCCCAATTTTTATATTGCATATATTCAAATATTTTTTTTTTTTGTATGAAAAAGGCTGTATCTTTTCTATACAATAACCTGTCCGTACTCGCTGTTTACAAATGTATTACAGATATTAAACTGACTGAGTGTATGAACCACGACGAGAGTAAATTAAAACAACCGACCAAGGATGCAAAAATTTTTTTACCACAAGTGGTGTTCTCAATTGGGGTGCTGATCTTGTCAGGTTTTTAGAACTGCACGCAGAATTTCATCACGCTGTTTTCAATCACAATCTAAAAGTAAAATACATATATAATAATACATATTTTGAAACATTGCTAAAAGAAAAAGATTTCTTACTATTGAGACGAATCTATTGAAGTTGTTGAGCTTTAATCTGAAAGAAAAGCTTACAAAACCAGAAGTATTATATTAAAGTGGTAAAATATATGTTCAGCGTTTGAAATGCACAAACAAAATTAAATTGTTTAGCTCTTCTAGTCTCTGAGATTAACGCAATCATACAGACAAACAGACTAAGCAAGAAGGAGTCGGCGGTTGATGGTAATCATATATATAATATATATATATATATCGAAACTGAAATCGAATATGCATTGTTGTGCTTCCTACTTTTTCCCGTTGTCTATGGGCCCAGGATACAATAAAGAAAATAATATAGTATTGATGAGATTATATTAATGTTTACAAAAGTTGCATCTTTCTTATATAAAATAATTATCTGAAATTACACTTCCCCATTGTGAGTATGTGAGAATATATGTATTCCGGAAATCTTTCAACATAAATTGTAAGACTTCTGTAAACAAAACATAAAATTTGTTGCGTCTGTTGGCCATAAATATACTAAAAGCGAGATCTAAACGGAGAGCAGAGAACAAAAACGCTCTGAAAATGAGTCCCATCTCATTTATATGCCGAATATAATATGGCCAACACTAAAAGGTTGCCAACAACCCGTATATTAAACGTGTGTGGGCGTGTCATTTTCTTGGCTAAGATATCTACATATCTGATTGTCTGGGCTTTGCTGCAATGCAGTCATGTAATTAGTATCTCTCACTTTCTGACTCACTCTTTATACAAGTTTCGACCAGCCAACGGATCCGCCTGCACTTGTTGGGTCTGCGTAGGCTAACTGTTGCTCTATTGCCTTTTGAGTTTCTTGCCAATGACATAATCCATCCGAGAGATGTTGCCGTGATTTTGCATTTGTAATTCTCTTTAACCGTTGCTCAAATGTCTAATTTTTTTTTAGTTTCTTTACCTTTTCGTAGCAAAAATGTAGCATAGTTTATGGTATATTTTTTGTAGCTTGTGTGGGTAGCAAACTAGTTTGTTTAGCTATAAAAATGTTGTCACTCTATTGTGCTGCTGCTCTGTGGTGTAGGTAACAAAAAAAAACTAACCGCAATATTACTATTAAGTTTAATTTTCTTGCGCAATCTTAGAGAAACGCCTAGAGGGTATATCAAGTATTCGGCATGTAGATGTATACAAATGGAAAATGGAATCTTCAATAACTTCTGTGTTTTTTTTGTCCGATCTTTGTGAAAACTTTTGGGTATAATATAGACAATAAACAGCGTGAGCAACCAAATTGCAAGGTCATAGCTGAAGAGATTCGTGTTTTACACTTTTAGGGGGACGGGATGTTGATACAGATCAATAATATATTTACTTAATATGATCGGAGAGGCTTACTTATGACTGTTACATACTTTTGTCCAACTTTATTTTACCCATTCTTAATGGGTATAGAAAGTTCATTTTTATGATGTTTTAAATGCCGTTGTCTAGTATTTTTATACTCTTTTCGAAGAAAATAGTATATTAAGTTTGTCCTGAAGTTTGTAACGCATAGAAGGAAGCGTCGGAGACCCCCAAAAGTTACTGCCAGTATGCTTAGAATGACAATACAAATTGATCTAGCCATGTCCGTCTGTCTGTCTGGCTGTCTGTATGTATGTATGTATGCAAACTAGTCCCTCAGTTTTTGAGCTATCGCGATGCAACTTTGCACAGACACTTATTATTCAAGGGGACAGCACATTGGTCGGAGCCGGCCGGATACACCTCAAAGTCGGTTTTGGCCATAAATCCGATGTTTTCAAAGCAATTGCCTTAAATTTCCTTGTACACTTAAACTTCCTTATAACTCATCAATGGGTTGGGATCGCAAATCGATTGAGTCATAAACAGCGAAGATATGCGTCATTAAATATTTTGAAAAAATAGGTGCATATGAGCAAACAAAGTCAAGCGCAAGAAAGCTTTTGATAGTCTGCTTCCTTCAAGGTATTATAATATATATATATAAGGGGTAAAGTTGCGAACTGGTGAGCGATGGTCATTTATTTTTCATTTTTATACCCTGAACCCATTAAAAATGGGTAATTTATATTCTTCTTTTCAAATATATAATAACTGTAATCAAATTCATTTGCTTTCAATGGCTTAGAACAAAAACAATGCCACGCGAAAAAACAAAAGCTCAGTATAAATAGAGTTTGTCAGCGATTTTTAAAACTGCTTGGTTGGTGTAAGCAGTAAAAAGCAAAACAAGAAAGCTTTTGACAGTCTGCTCTTCAAGGGATTTTGTCAGCGATCATCAAAACGGCTTCTGGCGTAAGGGGTAAAGTTGCGAACAGGCGAACGAAGGGTCCTGGGTTCAAGTGCCAGCGGCGACTGGTCATTGATTTTCATTTTTTCTTATTCTTCTTTTCAAATATATAATAGCTGTAATCAAACCCATTTATTTTCAAATTCCTAAATTGTTTCTAATTTTTTTTTCATACATAAAGTAGCTTTAATAGAATAATTCAAAAGACAAATTTAAATTCATTGGCAAAACCAATGCCACGCGAAAAAAATATGGATCTCAAATTCGGAATATAAGCTCACGTATGTTCAGATTAAGTTTTATGACAATTCAATTTCCGACAGCGGCCTTGAAAGGTATAAGAGCAACAGGCACAAAATTTGGTATGTATATTGTAGTATACATATGTAATGTAGTTTTGACTTTTTGGAAAAACTGAAACTTGATTATTGTTCAATTCGGTAGCACTTATGAATGCTAAGGGACGCGTCCACGAGCTGCGGATAGTGAAACGTCCCTGTTTACATGAATACCTTTATATATTTTATTTTATATGTAGGCAGTCACGGAAAAATAGTGAAAATTGCTTAAAGGTTCGAAAAGAGTATTTAATCTTCGGCACGCCGAAGATAATCCTTCTCCACTTGTTATAATACTTATTAACTGGCGCCTATTCATAATTTATATATGTACATTGCTGAAATATATATTTCCCATAACCGACCGTGAAATAGCAGACTTGACGTCAGCTTCTCAATCTGCTGGCAATGGCAACTGATAAGGCAACTAATATGCTCAGAGATGAATTAAGCAAAAAAACATAAAATTTATATAAATTCAGTCGCAAAGCGTAGCTCAATTTGCAACCGCAAAAATTAATAGGAGAAAATTAAATAAAAGTAGTTTGTTTTCAAATTTTAAGCCATGTGCATTAGATATTTCACCGGACTATGTGCTATAAACGTTATTAGCTTAAAATTCCCCTATGCATAATTATCAAAAAATATTTATAGTTTATAATTTTGTCTTTCCTTTTATTGCTTACGTAATTGTTTTCACAACTTAATTTGTTTATAATTTCATATTAGCGCTTTTCACAGCAAAACAAAATTAATTATTAAACAAAAAATATGATATACAAGCGCAAGTGTGTATTGTGAATGTGTGTGTAGAAATATATTCCAAATTGCGTCGCGGAATATAATTGTCCAGTTTGAGTCGCTCAAAAGCGCCTTTAATATCAGCAATATACTTTTGCGAAATATTTTCAATATACAAATTTTCAGTTCGCTGCACAAATGATGCGATTGCTGTTGTTTTCGTTGATGTTGTTGATGTCTTGCTGCCACTTGCTGGTAGGAAACGTGGAAGCAGACACAGCCACAATGGAGGAGGCTGTCACAGCGGCCACAACAAAAATAATGTAAATCCCATTTCTTGCACTTAGTTTTCCCATTTTTACTTACATACATATATATTTATCTATATGTGTATTGTTTGATTTTTCACGAAACCTTTTTGTTGTATGCTTGATTTTTTTATAGGGTAAAAAGGGTATAATGATGTTGTGCAAAAGTATGTAACAGGCATAAGGAAGAATCTCCGACCATATAAAGTATATATATTATTTATCAGTATCAACAGCCGAGTCGATCTAGCCATGTCCGTATGTCTGTCCGTCTGTATGAACACACAGATATCAGAGACTACAAGAGCTAGAGACTTCATATTTGGAACATAAGTTCTCCTAATCCCGGGACAGATCAAGTTTATTTCATTTTATCGATAACTCGTACCGTTTAAAAGTTATCGATAAATTTCGATTTCAGACTAGAGTTATTGGGACATAACTTCAAAGTTATAAGAGCCCCCAAATTTGGCATGTATAATGTAACACATGTAATAAATATTTCACTTTTTGGATACCACCCCCCAAACCCCCCCAAAAGTTCATAAAACGCATTTTTGAAGGTACCTTGCAATTTGGTTTGGTCACACATATTATCGACAATTGCTTGCCCCAAAAATTTCAATAAGATCGGACACTAAACACAGAAGTTATTTAAGATTTAACTTTCCATTGTGTGGGGCTCAGCGAAAAAGCAAGCTAACCGCTTGCACTGCTTGTACTGCTTGTAGTGTAGCATGTGTGTGTTTAGATTAGTATGAATGATTGTAAGGACTGGGTTCAGGGTATCTCGTAGTCGGGCACTCCCGACTAGGGCACTCATACTTGTTCCTTGTTTTCTTTTTATTGCCAAGGTCTCGTTTTCCACTTAAATGATTCGCAACTGTTGAATATGACGCGCTTTTGGCTTGGTCTCAAATGTGTTCTCAAAGCGTGAAACGTGCCTCGCATGCGATTGAAATCCACTTTAATAATTAAAGCCCCCCCCCCCCCCTATTTATTCTTACAACTCTCAACGTTGTTTACAAAGATGTTGTATTTTTTATAGTCTCGCTGTTTTGTTTCCTTCGCTCAGTTCATTGATATTGTATCATCTACATATAAGGAATATACAAGGTGCTTGTCAAGACAGGTAATAAACATGTAAGTAGGTTCCTGAATTAAAGTTAATAACACTGTTTAAAAAAAAAAAAAATGGTATTACCCGAATCAACCGTTTTACCAATTTTGGGTCCTAGGAATCGAGCTGCATTAACTGACAGTCTCGAACTGGTATGGTGTAGGTTTTTTGGTAAACTTTTTTCAGCGAAGTTTCTTGACATGTTTCGGGTTTAATGTTTTGGGAATAGACCAAACACCGAAATAGGCATTTTTATGTCCTTTTGGTAGGGATACTTATGCTATTATGGCATTGATTTATATTTCCTTCTTTATCATAAGGACCATTTTCGGGAGCAAATTCCTACAGAATCAGATGGGCATGGAGAAAAATTTTAGCAGGTTACTGCTCCAAAAGAACATTGGTATAATGGTGAAAAGCTTGAAAAGCTTATGCTGTAATTTATTCATCGGAAGTTTTAAATAAAAACAAGTGGAGAAGGATGATCTTCGGCGTGCCGAAGATTAAATACTCTTTTCGAACCTTAAGCAATTGTTACTATTTTTCCGTGACTGCTTATTTAATCGCAGATATTAATGTCGCATACATATACCCCTACATATAAAATAAAATATATAAAGGTATTCATGTAAACAGGGACGGTTCACTATCCGCATCTCGTGGACGCGTCCCTTAGCATTCATAAGTGCTACCGAATTGAACAATAAACAAGTTTCAGTTTTTCCAAAAAGTCAAAACTACATTACATATGTATACTACAATATACATACCAAATTTTGTGCCTGTTGCTCTTATACCTTTCAAGGCCACTGTCGGAAATTGAATTGTCATAAAACTTAATCAGAACATATGAGAGCTTATATTCAGAATTTGAGATCCATATTTTTTTCGCGTGGCATTGGTTTTGCCAATGAATTTAAATTTTTCTTTGGAATTATTCTTTTAAAAGCTACTTTATGTATGAAAAAAAAAATTAGAAACAATTTAGGAAATTTAAAATAAATGAATTTGATTACAGCTATTATATATTTGAAAAGAAGAATAAGAAACAAGTAAGAGTGCTATAGTCGGGACTGCCCGACTAGGAATACCCTGAACCCAGTTCTGACATCCATTCATACTTGCCTAATAGTGTGTATACAAACAAACACACCACACATTACTGCAAGCTGTGAAAACGGTTTAAGCAGTTATCTTGCTTTTTCACTGAGCCCCACACAATGGAAAGTTAAATCTTAAATAACTTCTGTGTTTATTGTCCGATCTTTTTGAAATTTGTAAGACATAACATTGGCTATAAAATGTGTGACCAAACCAAATTGCAAGGTCATACCTTCAAAAATGAGTTTTTTGAATTTTTGGGGGATTGGGGGTGGTATCCAAAAAGTGAAAAATTTGTTACATGTGTATGCTATTCGAGATTATACATGCCAAATTAGGGGCCTCTAGCTCTTATAACTTGTAAGTTATAGCCCAAAAACGCTGGTCTGAAATCGAAATTTATCGATAACTTTTGAACGGGACGAGTTATCGATAAATTTTAATAAACTTGATCTGTCCCGGCATTACGAGAACTTATATTCCAAATATGAAGTCTCTAGCTCTTGTAGTCTCTGATATCCGCGTGTTCATACAGACAGACGGACGGACGGACGGACGGACGGACAGACAGACAGACGGACATGGCTAAATCGACTCTGACTGTTGATACTGATCAAGAATATATATACTTTATATGGTCGGAGATGCTTCCTTATGCCTGTTACATACTTTTGCACAAAACCATAATACCCTTTTACCCATTTTTAATGGGTTCAGGGTATAAAAATGAAAATAAATGACCAGTCGCCGCTGGTCTTGAACCCAGGACCTCTCGCTCACCAGTTCGCATCTTTACCCCTTACGCCACAAGCCGTTTTGATGATCGCTGACAAAATGCCTTGAAGAGCAGACTGTCAAAAGCTTTCTTGTTTTGCTTTTTACTGCTTACACCAAGCAGTTTTAAAAATCGTTGACAAACTCTATTTATACTGAGCTTTTGTTTTTTCGCGTGGCATTGTTTTTGTTCTAAGCCATTTGAAAGCAAATGAATTTGATTACACTTATTATATATTTGAAAAGAAGAATAAGAAAAAATGAAAATAAATGACCAGTCGCCGCTGGTCTTGAACCTAGGACCTCTCGCTCACCAGTTCGCAACTTTACCCACTACGCCACAAGCCGTTTTGATGATCGCTGACAAAATTGCTTGAAGACCGACTGTTACAAATTTCCTTGTTTTGTTTTCCTGCAACCTGCAACTCGCGTTTGTCAGCATTTGTTTTTTCGCGTTGCATTGTTTTTGTTCTAAGCCATTGGAAGCAAATTAATTTGATTACAGTTATATATTTGAAAGGAAGAAAAAGAAAAAAGTATTAAATTAACAATCAGTCGCCGCCGAGGCTCGAACTTGAACTTGCGAAACATGCGTTCGTTAGCGCGGCTCTTTACGCCTTACGCCACAAACCGTTTTGATGATCGGTGACAAAATACCTTGAAGAGCAGACTATCAAAAGCTTTTGCGCTTGACTTTGTTGGCTCATATGCACCTGTTTTTTCAAAATATTTAATGACGCATATCTTCGCTGTTTATGACTCAATCGATTTGCGATTTTACCCATTGATGAGTTATAAGGATGTTCAAGTGCACAAGGAAATTTAAGGCAATTGCTTTGAAAACATCGGATTTATGGCCAAAACCGACATTGAGGTGTATGGCAGCTATAAGATATAGTGGTCCGATCCGGCCGGCTCCGACCAATGTGCTGTCCCCTTGAATAATAAGTGTCTGTGCAAAGTTGCATCGCGATAGCTCAAAAACTGAGGGACTAGTTTGCATACATACAGACAGACAGACAGACAGACAGACGGACATGGCTAGATCAATTTGTTTTGTTTTTATAAGCATATTGGCAGTAACTTTTGGGGGTCTCAGACGCTTCCTTCTATGCGTTACAAACTTCAGGACAAACTTAATATACTATTTTCTTCGAAAAGAGTATAACAAGTAGGAAAAGATTATCTTCGGCGTGCCGAAGATTTTATACTCTTTTCGAACCTTTAGGCAATTTTCACTCTGCCAACTGCACCACTGAAATTTCATATGCTGTCCAAAATCGTTTTATCGCGTTATTTTTTTATACCCTGAACCCATTAAAAATGGGTAAAAAGGGTATAATGAAGTTGTGCAAAAGTATGTAACAGGCATAAGGAAGCATCTCCGACCATATAAAGTATATATATTATTGATCAGTATCAACAGCCGAGTCGATCTAGCCATGTCCGTCTGTCTGTCCGTCTGTATGAACACACAGATATCAGAGACTACAAGAGTTAGAGGCTTCATATTTGGAACATAAGTTCTCCTAATCTCGGGACAGATCAAGTTTATTTCATTTTATCGATAACTCGTACCGTTTAAAAGTTATCGATCATTTTCGATTTCAGACTAGAGTTTTTGGGACATAACTTCAAAGTTATAAGAGCCATTCAAAATGGGTAAAAGGGGTATAATGAAGTTGTGCAAAAGTATGTAACAGGCATACGGAAGCATCTCCGACCATACAAAGTATATATATTCTTAGCAATGTTCGTCTGTCTGTCCGTCCGTCTGTCTGTCCGTCATGTGGATATCAGAGACTACAAGAGTTAGAGACTTCATATTTGGAATATAAGTTCTCGTAGCGCCGGGACAGATCAAATTTATTTCATTTTATCGATAACTCGACCCGTTCAAAAGTAATCGATCAATTTCGATTTCAGACTATCGTTTTCAAAGTTATAAGAGCTAGAGGCCCCAAATTTGGCATGTATCAATCTCGAATAGCATACACATGTAACAAATATTTCACTTTTTGGATACAAACCTCCAAGCTCTAGCTCTTGTAGTCTCTGATATCTGTGTGTTCATACAGACGGACAGAGGGACAGACAGACGGACATGGCTAAATCGACTTGGCTGTTGATACTGATCAAGAATATATATACTTTATCTGGTCAGAGATGCTTCCTTATGCCTGTTACATACTTTTGCACAAAAACATAATACCCTTTTACCCATTTTTAATGGGTTCAGGGTATAACAAGTGGGAAAGGATTATCTTCGGCGTGCCGAAGATTTTATACTCTTTTCGAACCTTTAGGCAATTTTCACTCTGCCAACTGCACCACTGAAATTTCAATAGTAGTAAAAAATCGTTTTATCGCGTGTCATTTATTTTTTTGCTCTAAGAGTTGGTATCATATGAATTTAAATTTTTCTTTTAAATTATTGAATTCAAGCTATTTGATATATATTTGAAAAAAATAATTATGTGCTTAAAATGTTTTTTGTTCTAAGATATTGGTAGCAAATGATTACAGTTGTTTTATATTTGAAAGGAAGAATAAGAAAAAATGAAAAGAATTGTTGGTCACCGCTAGGGATCGATCTCGGGACCTTTCGTTTGACAGGGCGCAACTCTATCCCTTACGCCACAGGCAGTTTTGATGATCGATGACAAAATCGCTTGAAGAGCAGACTATCAAAGCTTACTTGTTTTGTTTTCCTGCAACCTGCAACTCGCGTTTGTCAGCATTTGTTTTTTCGCGTGGCATTGTTTTTGTTCTAAGCTATTGGAAGCAAATTAATTTGACTACAGTTATATATTTGAAAGGAAGAAAAAGAAAAAAGTATTAAATTAATAATCAGTCGCCGCCTAGACTCGAACTTGCGAAGCTTGCGTTCGTTAGCGCGGCTTTTTGCGTCTTACGCCACAAACCGTTTTGATGATCGATGACAAAATGCCTTGAAGAGCAGACTGTCAAAAGCTTACTTGCGCTTGGGTTTGTTTGCTCATATGCACCTGTTTTTTCAAAATATTTAATGACGCATATCTTCGCTGTTTATGACTCAATCGTTTTGCGATTTTAAACATTGATAAGTTATAAGGATGTTCAAGTGCACATGCAAATGGAAGACGATGGAACTGAAAACATGGGTCATATGGCCAACATCGACTTCCAGTTGTGGTCCGATCCGGCAGATTCGGATCAATGTGCTGTCCCTTTTAATAATAAGTCACTGTGTAAAGTTCCATTGCGATATCTCAAAAACTGAGGGACTAGTTTCCATACATACAGATAGACAGACAGACGGACTTGTGAATATCCTATTTTCTTCGGAAAGTGTATAATGAAAAATATTGATTTTTACATGTCTTCTTTACTAAATCTTCGTTTTTTTGTTTAATTTCATTTTTTACGCTTTAGAGAGGTGTTGAATGCATGGAGATCTAAATCGCGCTGCAATGTGGTGCCAGACGAACGCACAGAAGAGCTGTTCCATGAGCTAAGCTTTCATCCAAGTCAAAAACAAAGTACTTCAAAAAAAACATATACCAAAATAAAATGATCACACTGTAATACATTTTTTTAAACAGTTAGCGAAATGCTGCAAACAGCAAAGAAAGTGGCTCGAAAAAGCCGGGGACAGGCAAACGGTTTGACATTCGGTCAGTTTTGTGTGCTCGCTGCCGACTTGAAGCGCTTTCGGTGAGTTTTTAGGCTGTAGCCTCAACTGATAAAAATTTTATATAAATATATTCTCTCTTGTAGCGCCTCAATAATATCGAATGCATCCAACTACTGTGATGTTAGGTACCAACAACTCTCAAGTTCTCTAATGCAGCAGCAGGACGATGCCAGCCAGACCCCAAGTGAAAACAGCTCTTATAAAACTCAAACACATTGGCAAGCCGGCAATGCCGCAACGTCCTCAGCACCTGCCCCCACGCATTACAATAAAAAGTCGGAGAATTATGGCACCGAGCTGCGCAGTACAAAGTCATTCAGCAGTGTCGATGACACTAAGAAGAAAAAGAATGCCAGCAATGAGCCCGTCGAAGTGTTTCTCGGGGGCTCATGCAATCCAACCACATGGCGTGCGGATGTTGCTATACCCGCACTGAAGGAACTGGGCATTTCATTCTACAATCCTGTAAGTGTGCACTTCTAACATAAAAGAAGAACATGAAAAGAAGAGCTTCCCAAAAATGGAATTCGTATTTGCGACGCATTTAGGTCCAATATTTGTATGCACTGAACCCGTTAAAAATAGTTCAAAATACTGAAGTTGTACAAAATTATATAACAGATATAACTTATTGTATTCAGATCAGTATCAACAGGTGATTCGATCTAGACATGTCCTTCCGTCTGACACCACATTTGGAATATAAGTTGTCGAAAGCCCTCGTCTTGTCGAGTGTACTTTATTGTATATAAAAGCCGTCCATCCTCTTGAAATTATAATGCTACATTTTGATTAGCGACCACGGTTCTTTGAGCATATCCTGAGAGGTTCAAGAGGTAGACATCAAAAATTTGAAAACACGTATTTTTGAAGATGTAGCCTTGCAAATTAAGTTCTTTTGTCATATTTTATATACGTTTAATTGCCAATTGTATGTTTTAGAAATTTCATCCTGATCGGACAGTAAACAGATGGTTTTTATACTCAGATACCGAAGGTACTCATAGTATATGGTTTTTGTCGGATGTCCGTCAGGCCGTCTGTCTGTCTGTCTGGATGAACGCACGTATTTCCGAAACGATATTAGATAGACTCTTGAAATCTTTTGTGCTATGATTATAGCTATCTGCTTCAGATCAAGTGTGTTCTAAATTTATGCCACGCCCACTAGGAGGCTGGCAAATCGATAACATGTCGATACACCTCAAATCACAAATCGATTAAGTAATCGATAGAGTAATCAAATTTGGTAGGTATATTGCTGGTGACCTCCCGAAAAATTTGGATGCTAGGTTTATCAGCCACCGCCCATTATTACGCCCACCAGCCCCCCCTCCAAAATTAATTTGAAATGCTTATATCTCCCGCAGTTTTAGAGCTAAGGTCACCATATTTGGAATATATATTACTGGTGACGTCCTCTACAGATCACAGAAACAAATTTCGACCATGCCCACTCCCGCCCCCGTAATCGCGAAAATCGATATACATGAATGCTCAATTTAATAACACGTATATTTCCCACAATTTTGAAGCTAGAGTCCCCAAATTTAAAATTTAGACTAGGTCTGACCACCCCAAAAGATTCCGTCCTGGATTTCCGGCCACGCCCACTAGAACGCCCCCCTATAGCCTATATCTCGCACAGTTTAAGAGATAGGGCCACCAAACTTTGAGGGTAGACTTCTGGCGAAATCCTCTAAAGATTTGAAGCCACGCCCCCTACCGCCTCCAAAAATCGCGAAAATTTATATTTTCCACAGTTTTAGAGCTAGAGTCACCACATTTGTAAAATAGACTTTTTTTCACCCCCTCTAAAGATCGGCCAAAATTTTTGAGGCCACGCCCCCTCCCGCCCCCAATAATCGCGAAAGTTTATATCTTCCACAGTTTTAGAGTTAGGGTCATCAAATTTGTAAGACTTGGAAGGCTGATTTAGGGTCACCCATACACCAGCAAAAATGTTCTGTTCACTTGCTTTCAGCTGTTCTTAATATGGTATCAGAGTATTACGCAGTCGGCTCCGCCCGACTGCAACGTTCTCACTTGTTTAGATTCCATTTTTCATAGTTTGGGGCTCAGAAAAGATGACGTGCAACAATTGCCTATAGCGCGCGTCTGTTTGCTTGCATATGCCTGTTTTTCTGTGTATTTAAATCGGTAAACAACTATAAATAAATGTAAGGTTTCAAAGGTACATATTAGTTGGGCACTATCGATTAAGAATTCTTAATTGCATACATACATATCTTCTATTTTAAAACATTTAAGAATATAGTTTTGCAAAATTTGTGAAAAATTACATTCAAAAAATTTATAAATATAGTTTTTAATAATCAGGGATTAAAACTGAGCTTTCGGCTATAATTTTGAGGCAAAAGTGGCTGAGCATCAATTTTACTTCTGATACGGATATATCCTATTTAGACCGTAATTGCATTCGCAGTTGCAGTGCCAGAAACGCACTGGGCTTGTGTTTGTGTCAAGCGGGCTGATAGTCTGATAACCTTCCTTAACACTCAAAAGTTCATCCACAGCCGCTCTCACTACCGCCCTCACTCATACAACGACAAACCGGATATTTTCTACATTTTTAAAGTTATTCTTACAATGGTATCTGAGATCTAGTTACTAGTTATAATCTTCTTATATATAGACATATATACAAATATTCGTGTATTGTTTGTTTCTGTTGCTGGAAATCATATTGTATTGAAACATCGTCAGAAACGATCAGCTATTTATTCACTGAAATTTTAAAACTAATCGACTTTTAAATAATTTGAATCATTAAATCTACAGCAAGTATCCGATTGGACGCCCGATCTCATTGAACTCGAGCATCGCGCCAAGGAAAAGGCCCGTGTATTATTCTTTGTTATGGATTCGGAAACACGCGCATCTGCTGGTGCCATAGAGGCGGCACACATAGCGGGTCAAAACTGCAAGCAGCTAGTGTTGGTTTTACATCCGTATAAACCAAATCAGAATATCCTCAATGAGCCTATTTCACATCAGTAAGATTCAATATCAACATTAAATTGTTTAAATGTATTACAAATTGAATTACTTTTATAGAGAGTACCTCGATTTAAATCGTAATCAATTGATACTTAAGGAGCTGGTCTCCCGCCGCGGCTTGCCGGTTTTGGATAACATACCTTCTGGTTTGCAGCGCACCAAGGACATTTTATCCGGCATTAGGGATCCACCGTCCAAAATATCTTCAATATTAGAGTGAGTAATGTAAAGGAAACAGAAAAGTATAAATAATATAATTATGATCATTATTATAACGATTATGATCATAACTGATTTTAGCAAAACAAGTTAGTTTGTAGTCAACGTTTTTAATTGATTTAAGCCAAGAAATGTATTGAGCCAAAAAAATTAATATTAATCTTATATAATTACATATCTTGACTTATAATTACATATTAATATCATAATGAAAATAATTAAGTTACAGAAAAATAGAGCTACACAGAGAAAAAAATATATGATTTTTATATTCAAGCTTACAACCCTAAATTAAATCAGACGAAGAAATCAAGCAAACAGATGTACGGGAGAGAAATTAAATAAGCAGTCGCTGATAATTCAATAGCACAAGCATACAAATACCACTCGTAAAATATAAGCTTATGAAATGTGCTCAACGATTCGGAAAGAGTATGAAATTTAATTCCTCTTTTTCCTTTCTTTTTTGTTGTATACTTAAAGCTGTAGTAATTAGAATTTTGATAATCGGTCAACAATAATACATAGGAAAAGAGATAGGTGTCAGAAGCAACCATATACTTATTATGGCTTAAATTAATAGATGAATTAGGTATGGGAATGATAATTCGGTAGGTAATCTAAACAAAAAATTAAAAAAAAAAATATGCGCTAATGAGAATCCCAAATACAGTAAATTTTTAAATTTTAATCTCTTTCTGCTTTCCTTACAGTACTGTTCGCGGCGCCTTTGATCGCGTCAATACGCAAAGCGAACTACTCACTGTGGAACAGTGTAAACGTGCTCTCTTATTTTTAGGCTACGCTCAGAGTTTAGTTAATTTAAATAATCTAACTAAGATAATAACCAATCAACGCGAATCATTGAAACTGCTACAAACACAAAGTACAAAAGCTGGCGAGCAAAATGCAGAGGAGGTGCAGTCAACTCAGCAGCCGCAGCAGAATTGCACCTCATACTCCACGTCCGACATGCCAAACCACGAGCTCATCGATTTCGATCTATTCTGCGTCATCTCAGCGTACCTGTCGGTGCTGCAGCAAGAGATACACGAAAGTGGCTGCATATCGCCTATCAAAGGCACAAATGTGCCACCGCCACAGGTTTACTTTACAAATGGTGAGAACTAAAGAAACAACATGTAGGAATGAATTATCTTCGGCGTGCCGGAGATTTTATACTCTTCTTGAACCCTTAGTCAATTTTCACTCTGCCATATGCTGTAAAAAATCGTTTAATCGAGTGGGATTTTTTTTTTGTTCTAAGAATTGGTATCATGATTTAAAAATTTTTCGTTTGAAATATTAAATTCAAGCTATTTAATTTTTGAAAATATATGATGTTGCGACGGGCTTGAACCTCGTTCTCCCGTTTGTCAGTGCGTCATTTTATCACTTACACCACCAAACCGTTATGATGATCGATGACAAACTCGCTTAAAGAGCAGACTGTTAACAACTTATTTGCACTTGACTTTGTTTGCTAGTATGCACCTCTTCTTTCGAAATATTTAATGACGCATATTTTCGCTATTTATGACTCAATTGTTTTGCAATTTCAAACGTTGATGTATAAGTATGTTCAATTGTACAAGGAAATTTATAGATTTGAAAACATTGAAAACATTCCTTACACACTTCAGAACAAAGTTAATATAATATTTTCTTCAAAAACAGTATAAAAAGCAAAGTAAATTGCGAGTTGCCACACATTTTATAACCTTTCCGATATATACAAGTTATACGATATAATATTCAGATCTTAAAGAGCTAAAGTTGTCAAGGTAGTCCGATGTGAATTCTGGTCTGTGATTAGGTATAAACTAGGTGCTTTTCAGCCAAAAATGGTTGGAGTTCTGTAGGACTTCTAATTTTCACACAGTCGTGTAATGCGTTCAGTTGTTACTATTGCATATATGTATTCACAACTTTGAAGTAACCTTTTTGCTACCAGATTAATTCCGTATAATATTATAACCTTTTTATGGATAAATACGACAAAAATGTTTTTAATATTACGTATATCTAAAAATATTTTATGTTTGTATATACATATATTTGAATCGTAAATATTTCATTAAATACACATTTACACACAAAATTATGATACCCTCTGCAACTAATCATGCTTTTTGCCCCATATGCATATATTTCAGCTCCTGATGTGGACATTTACTATTCAGCTAGCAAAAACATTTCACGCACTTCAAGCAACGCAAGCGTGCCATCCAATAGCAGCAGCGGCATTGGCCACGACTTGGAGCGTCAGAGTCTGTTTGAGCAGCTGAATCGCAGTCGGGATAGTGGCACATCCTCACCGCAGCCAATCACAACAACGGTCTTAGGTAAAAAAGCACAGCCACAGATCTTGCTGAATGTCGAATCGATTGAAACAACCGAAATAATTACCACCAAAACGATAGAAACCAAACCGTTTAGTGTTCCGGCATCCAACAGCAATTCGACAACGACGCCCGCTCCGGACGAGGAGGAAAGTGATTCAAATGATTCGGTCTTCTCAAGCAGTAGCTCCATAGCCAGTGCGGGTGATGCACTCTGTTGTTCTGGCTTGGATCTGAGGGATGTTTATCTCGGCGGCAGCTGTGTGCTGCGCACCAAATGGCGTCAAAAGCTCGCTGCGCCCTATTTGCAAGCGAAGGGCGTAACCTTCCACACGCCCGCTCTGCACGAGAGCATACAGCAGCTGTCGGGGCACGAACAGAAGGAGTCAAGGCCGCAGGAGCAACAGCAACAGCGCTCATTTGTGCGAACTCGTCGAAAGTGCCGCGGCAATCAGCTTCAGCTGGAGGAACAGGAAGAACTTACCGTTGCCGAGGAGTCGGTCAGCTGGTCACTGCCCCCCATGGCCGTGCGTCAGAGTCTCTACAATCCAGCTCTCCTAGAATCCAGTCGCGTGCTGCTCTTTGTCATCACCAATGAGACGCGGTCTCTGGCGCCGATGACTTTGGCGGCCCACTGCATTGGACTCATGTACAACGTCGTGTTGGCCGTTCAAATGCTTCCCGAGGATTGCGTTCTGGGCGGTGAAACGGTAAGCTTACTTGAAAATAGATATAATTATTTTAAATATTGCTATGTCGTTTCTCACGGAATAAGTATGTGTATTTCTATGTTGAATCCGCATTGATTCATACCAACTAGAAAACAACGGATTTTGATGTACAGCTGCTGTCGAGTTTATTATTGACGTTTTAGGGGAAAGTTGTGCCTTTCATTTAGCACTGCGCTAACTACAGATAATTTATTTTCCGTTATATTCTAAAACCGTTATTTGGTTCAGAAAAAATTCCATACATAGCGCATATTCTTGATCAGTATCAACAGCCGAATCGGTCTGTATGAACACGCAGATATCAGAGACTATAAGAGCTAGATACCTCTTATTTGGAATATAAGTTAGATGGTCAGATAAAGCTTATTTGATTTTATCGATAACTCCCGTTCAAAGTTTAACGATTAGCTTCGATTTCAGAACAGTGTTTATGGGCATTACTTGAAAGTTATAAAAGCAAGAGGTACAAAATATGGTTCGTATAATGTCGAAAATATATTTGACTTTGTGTCTATCTAGCTAGATAATAATTCGGATGTATTTTTGTATAAAGGGAAAACTACTGTTAGTTTGTTACGCATTAATGTACATATGTATACAGATGTACTTTATAGTTTTTACTTTAAAGCATATATTAATTATTAATTATATTCCAGCTGACCGTGGCGGCCATCAAGGATTACAATCGTGGACGCTCGTATCTCATTGATTTGGCCAAGCGACAGGGTGTGCCAGTGTTTAATGACATCCAGACGGCTCTCGAGTGCACTGTGGCCAAAGTGCAAGCGTACAATAATCGCGAGCGTTGCTAAAATTCGTACCTGTTTTAGTTCCAGCACGTGCAAATTTTAGGCTACATATACATATTTAGTGAAATTTATGTTCGTTTTTACGCTCTAACTATACAAATTACTTAACAAGTGTGTCTTAATTGTATTAAGGTAAAATTAAATTTTATGCTACGCAAAACTATAATAACTTCTAATTTTATATATATGTATAACGTAATATACTAGAACATTATAAAAGTTTAAAAGCAAAAATGTCGTCGCCCAGAAAGCGCATTTCAAACAACAACAAAAGCCTTCTGTATTTTGTGCTTATTTATTATTTATTTAACATACCATAATTGTAAATGTTCATCTGCTAATTGAACTGTAAATATACAAATATTCGTGTAAAATGTAAGTACATAATTCAAATATATTTTATATTTAGCGAGCATTAAACACATACTTAAATTACAATACATTTATTGGCCCCTCTGGACTCAGTCATCAGGAAAAATATCTCAATAAACAAGATTTTCTAACATGTAAAATAATTTATTTACACTCATAATTAAATTTAAGTAAGTTAAAAGCTGCATGACCTTGTCGATAATTTTGACTCAGAAAATGAGCGTATTTTGTATCACTGTGGACGAAGCATAACGAAGTCTGCAAGGCGCGATAAACACGAAGAATATAGCATATGCTACGATAATCCTATCAGTTTAAGTTATGTACCGATCTTAAGTAAGAAATTTTTCTATCTCATCTAGTTCATGAAAAGTGGGAGATGATTATCTCCGGCGTGCCGAAGATTTTATACTCTTTTCGAACTTTTAGGCAATTTTCACTCTGCCAACTGCACCACTGAAAATTCGTATGCTGTAATTTATCGCGAAACATTTATATTTTTTTTGTTCTAAGAATTGGTATCATATGAATTAAAATGTTTCTTTTGAAATATTTAATTCATTTCCAGTTGTATGGCAGCTATAAGATATAGTGATCCGATCCGACCGGCTCCGACCAATTTGATGTTTAAGTGTCTGTGCAAAGTTGCATGGCGATAGCTGAAAAACTGAGGGACTAGATACATACAGACAGACGGACATGGCTAGATCAATTTGTTTTGTCATTCTACGCATACTGGCAGTAACTTTTGGGGGTCTGCGACGCTTCCGTCTCTGCGTTACAAACTTCAGCACAAACTTAATATTCTATTTTCTTCGAAAAGAGTATAATTGTGTCTCAAGTACACATCGAGATGCCAGGTACGCAGGTAATATGATATTTAAAAATAAAAATTAACCTTGGTTTCAGTAGCAGTGCTGTGTAAAAATGGTATAATGAAGTTGTGCAAAAGTATGTAACAGGCATATGGAAGTATCTCCAACCATATAACGTGTACATATTCTTCATCAGTATCAACAGCAGAGTCGATCTAGGCATGTCCGTGTGTCTGTCCGTCCGTCTGTCTGTCCGACTGTACGAACACGCGGATATCTGAGAGTTCAAGAACTCTTGTAGTCCCGGGATAGATCAAATGAATTTCAATTTATCGATAGCTCGTCCCGTTCAAAACCGATCGATACATTTAGATTTCAGACCAGCGTTTTTGGGCCATAAATTAAAAGTTATAAGAGGTAGAGGCACCAAATTTGGTATGCATACATAGTGTGGGGATCAGTGAATAAGCAAGTTAACTGCTTAAACCGCTAGCATTGCTTGCAGTACGTGTATGTTTGTATGTAGGTACACTGACTGGTTATTATGAATGAATACTGGACTGGGTTCAGGATTTCTTCTAGTGCCGACTAGAGCACTCTTACTTGTTTTTTCCAGAACGTGGTAAATAACACTTTGTAACAAAACAAGTGGGGAAGGATTATCTTCGGCGTGCCGAAGATTTTATACTCTTTTCGAACCTATAGGCAATTTTCACTCTGCCAACTGCACCACTGAAATTTCATAAGCTGTACAAAATCGTTTTGTCGCGTAACTTTTTTTTTGTTTTAAGAATATTTAGTTTATTACCAGTTGTATAGCAGCTAAAAGATATAGTGATCCGATCCGGCCGGCTCCAACCAATGTGATGTCTCTTTGAATAAGAAGTATCTGTGCAAAGTTTCATCGCGATAGATTAAAAAACATGGGATATATGGTCAAAACCGACTTCGAGTTGTATGGCAGCTATAAGATATAGTGATCCGATCCAGCCGGCTCCAACCAATGTGATGTCTCTTTGAATAATAAGTATCAGTGCAAAGTTTCATCGCGATAGATTAAAAAACATGGGATATATGGTCAAAACCGACTTTGAGTTGTATGGCAGCTATAAGATATAGTGGTCCGATCCGGCCGGCTCCGACCAATGTGCTGTCCCCTGGAATAATAAGTGTCTGTGCAAAGTTTTATCGCGATAGCTCAAAAACTGAGGGACTAGTTTGCATACATACATACATACAGACAGCCAGACAGACAGACGGACATGGCTAGATCAATTTGTATTGTCATTCTAAGCATACTGGCAGTAACTTTTGGGGGTCTCCGACGCTTCCTTCTATGCGTTACAAACTTCAGGACAAACTTAATATACTATTTTCTTCGAAAAGAGTATAATTAAGCCATCTTAACAATAAGGATTTACATATTTAACCATTACTCTATGTTTAATGAACTTATATATTTCATAAATGAGTTCTGCAAAAAAAATAGTTTATATATGACATTTTCACTCCAAAATCAAGGGAAAGCTCGGGAAAAAACCACTAGGTGTAGGTTTGAGCAGCGAATATATGGTTTTTTAATTTGGCATATTTTGTCATACATTGCTTAAGGTAAATGTTAGGAAAAGTACATGAAATTTTAAATAACTACGAACACAACAGAACTGTTGAGTGTAAGTAATGAAAATAATTTTACAGAACCATTCTGAGTAATTAACATAAATGTTAAATAAAATGGAATATCTCGATTTTCAGCACATTTCATTTCAAATGACCAGACGTCTAAGGGTTTATCCACATATAATTTTGTTGCGGTACTCAATATCCTTGAAAGGCTTTAGGCTTACATGCTTTCAGTATTAATTGCAATGAAATCAGATTGTCAAAGCAGTCGCTCTCTCAGTCAAGCAATTCACGTTTTTGTTTTCCCGCACATGTTAATTGCCTTAGTGTGTGAAGAACTTGATAAACCAATCTTCTATTTGGTAAAACCATAACCTTAACCCTTTTGAGTACTCTGTGCTGATTACAATAGACATTGTCGCGTATTTAATTCAGATTCTTCTATTCTTATAATACAATACTCTATTTTAGATTATTTAGTCATAACATACTATTTGCGTTAACTATCAGTTACTAATTATTACTAAAATTTTTTTTTGTTTATACTGACATTTGGTCTCACTGTGCTTCTTCTTGGGTTTCCCTAATCTTTGTAACAAATGTTGGTAAAATTTTTTCATCTAAATACCACCAGATAATTCAAATTATTAATTTACATTTTTTATTTCACTTTCCAATTTTAATTTTTCTGTAACTTACATTTTATAAACATTAAAAAAAGCTTTCAGCTGTACAGTTTATAAATATTTCGAGATTCCTCACGCAGTGAAGATGCCAAATCTTAAGGTTTCCTCACACATTTCGCAAGCATTTATTTTTTTATATGTATGTCGTTTTTCATTTTGATGGGCGTGGGAAGACGTCTAATATTGTGAATCAAATCAGCTTACAATCACGTTGCGATAACGGTTGCACTATGTATATATATCGATACTTTTCCACGCTGTTAAAATTGCACTGGCTATTTTTCGAACAGTTGGCAGCCTTCACGATCGATCATCCGCCCACATTGAAGCGCAATATGTGACGTGACGAGCGACAAGTCTGGGAGAGGGAGAGCGCAACGCTTGTGCTCTCGAGAAATATTGTCGAGCTGTTGCTATTTTGGCGTAGCTTCTTTCGCTTGACAATTTGATGAACCGTTTCAATGCTGTTTCCATTTCCCTTTAAATCTGGATTCGCTTGCCTGCCCAGTGCTGCGTTCTTGGCATTCCCTCTTTCTCTGGCCGACTCGTGTTGATGCTCAATGCTGCCACTTTGATTTCAGTCGCCTATTGCTCGCAATCGTCTGTGGTACGTGCTGTGCTTTCGCCCCGTCTGGCCAAGCTAATATGCTTGTGTGAGTGTGTGCCTATTGGGTTCAATCAACCCACTGCCAGTGACAGGTATCCGCTCAAAGTAATGTAAAGTGCGTAAAATTCTGGTAGCCAGGAAAGCACGCGTGCTTTATGCATTTCTACCGCGTTTTATCGAGGAAAAAGTGATACAAAATGTAAAAGTTTTTCAAAAACAAATACGTAACAACGACAGCGGCGTTGCTGTGTGTGTGCGCATAAAGAAAGAGAAACAAGCGAGTGATAACTGCACTCCGCTGCTCTCGCTCTCTGGCGGCGACTTGTTGCTGTTTTGTCGCTAGTGACCGTTACAGCCAGAAGCCGTAGTTGAGTTCAAGTGACGACGTCGTTCTTTCTGAGAACATATATACATACATACATAAACAAAAACAATAACAAAAACAAATATGCCGTTTGATTGATATAAATGAATATGCAGCGGTAGCCGCAACTGAAAAAAATCACTTTTATGTGCAAGTGTTTGTTCGCCGTTACGACTTTAATTGGCGCGCAGCAACCAAAAACGCAAACTCCAGCACGCACATGAATGTACAACTATATATGTTTGTATGCATGTACATATATACATACATATACAAACAATCTTAGAAAAGCAATTGTGCGATCGTATGCCGCTAAACCTAATGCAATAGAAATAGACAAACTTAAGAAAAACCAAAACAAAACAAAAAAATAATACATAATATAAAATTGCAGAGTAGCGATTTCCAAGCGTGTCAAATACAATCTAAATGCCAAACACATCAGCTTTCAACTAAAACAGCCAACCATGAGAAAATCTAAAATACATACATATTTATTTATAAGGAAATGAGCAAGTGTGTGACGTCTGTTCATCATCTGTTCCTCCGTTCGCCTGGTCTGATTCGCTTTCATTCATGCGGTCAACTAGAGTCAACAGCTATAATAGCAGAAAAAGCGCGTCTGATAAAATGCAAAAACAAAAGTAACTGCAGTTACAAAAAAAAGTTACTGCAATGGAGAGCTTTTAAGTAAGTTTCCATAAACACATATGCATGTATGTATGTATGTGTCTGTATAATTTTTGTATGTATGTTACAATATTCTCCGGCTTTTTTGCCTATTTGACAAACGTTTTAGTTGTTTAAGCTTTTAATATTTACTAAGTATATTGACTGTCATTCAACCATTGACACTGTGTGTTGCGTGCAAACGGATCGCTTAGCATATAGAGCTTTACTTTGATAATAGACAGTTGGGATATAAGATTTGCCCAGCATATAATTTTAAATTTTCCGTATTTTCTCCAAAAGGTCCGCATTATTTAAAGGAAACTTATTATGTTTTCTTTCAATAATATTAATAATGGGTAAAAATTGTATAATGAAGTTGTGAAATAAAGTTTATACAGCTTGATAACGAGAACACTCTAAAACATGATGGGGACTAATTTTTTTCTGCATTGACTATTTTAAAACGTGATCAAGGTAAGAAAGTTCTACTGACAACAAAATGTTCAATGTCTTCAAATATGTCTTCAATGTCAGCTCAAATAATTCTGATTCTAATTGCGTGTAATACGCAAAACATTTAAGTCGCAATTTTGGACATGCATTGAGCGTTTTGTTTTAGATTAGCTGCATAAAAATGAGCTGCAAGAAAACTGTGGGCTTGACTTTGAAAGGATAGCAAACATTTTCGGTTTTTTACAAAACACATCGAGTGTGGCTAAATCAACAACTTGTAAAGTAAACAAGTAAGAGTGCTCTAGTCGCGAGTGCCCGACTACGAGATACCCTGAGCCCAGTTCTGACTTCCATTAATACTTGCCTAATAGTGTAAATACATACAAACACACACATACTGCAAGCAGTGCATGCGGTTTAAGCAGTTAGCTTGCTTTCGCTGAGCCCACTACAATGGAAAGTTAAATCTCAAATAACTTCTGTTTATTGTCCGATCTTATTGAAATTTTTGGGGCAAAAATTGTCAATAATATGTGTGACCAAACCAAATTGCAAGGTCGTACCTTCAAAAAATTCATTTTGGGGGATTTGGTGGTGGTATCCAAAAAGTGAAATATTTGTTACATGTGTATGCTATTCGAGATTATACATGCCAAATTTGGAGCCTTTAGCTCTTATAACTTTGAAGTTATGTCCCAAAACGCTGGTCTATATTCGAAATTTATCGATAAGTTTTAAACGGGATGAGTTATCGATAAAATTTCATGAAATATGAAGTGTGTTTGTATGTATGCACATTGATAAGTAAGTATGAATGTATGCTAGGACTGGGTTCAGGGTATCTCCTAGTCGGTCAATCCCGACTAGAGCATTCTTACTTGTTTCTTAAGTCTTAGTTAATTATGTATTTGGATTCAGCAAAATTGTAGTGGTTTTATAAAACATTTTTAGATTATTTCTTTAATTTGATAATCTTTTGAATAAATCTCTGGTAGGGCATGTTCTTTAAAGATGTTTTAAGAGCAAATACTTTAATTTTGAATCGTTGAAAAGCGTTAAAATTATGGAGTTTGTTTCAGCTCGAACTTTAAAATTGTTAATAATATTCAAAGGGAATCTTAGAAATTATTTTCATTAGTGCTAAAACGTATTGAAAAGCATATAATTTAATTGTAGGAAATGTATCTATTTCGTAGAAATTATTTGCTGAAATGTAGTGAAAATTTCGTATAAATTGTGGAAATAAATATAAATTCTGCTTAAGTCGTTCGTTTATTTGCCTGCCTCCATTTTGCTTTAACAAATAAATAATAATTCCTAAAACCAAAACTAAAACACAAAAATATAGTTCATAATAATCAATGCCCATTATACATTAAATGTGGAAACATTTTTTTCCACATGTTAGAATTTCCTATTAGAAAATTTGCGATTATCTCTTAACTATTTGCAGCTTAGTTATTACAGTTTTAATTTGAACTTCACATAACTACTAGAAATAATATACAAACACTGAAGCATTTAATATGAAATTTTAAAATATGTTCAACTCGCCAATCAGCTTTGACTTTCACTTCAGATTTTTAGTTCATATTACACAAAACCCACTTTGGTTTAGTTACATAAAAAAATAGTTTCAGACATTTTTGAGCATTTCCTGAGTTAAAAATTTTTAATATTTTCTACCTCTGTGTATATATAATTTCATTCGCTTAAACGAAATTCGAAGATGTGCTCACGCGATCCGGCCTCTAATCAGCTAATCGACTATAAGAACAAAGATGCCGAGGCGCAAAAGGAATGTACTAGTTCGGGTGGAATACCAATTGGAGTTAAGGATGCCATACAGACAGTGGGTCCGCGAGGACCTGCTCTCTTACAGGACTTTATTTACCTGGACGAGATCTCGCACTTTGATTCGGAGCGCATACCCGAGCGTGTAGCCTATGCAAAGGGTGCTGGGGCCTTCGGTTACTTTGAGTGTACTCACGACATAACCAAATTCTGTGCAGCTTCTGTGTTTGAGCGTGTGAAGAAGCGAACGGCGGTTGCTATGCGATTCTCGGTGGCCTGCGGTGAGAGTGGTTCAGCGGATACGGTGCGGGAGCAACGGGGATTTGCTGTTAAATTTTATACGGAGGAGGGCATATGGGATTTGGTAGGCTGCAATATGCCAGTGTTTTACGTGCGCGATCCTTCACTCTTCCCCAGTTTAATACACGCCCAGAAGCGTAATCCGCAAACGCATCTCCGTGATCCGGACATGTTCTGGGACTTTATGTCCCTACGCCCGGAGACGCTGCACGCACTGCTCATGTATTTCAGTGATCGCGGCACTCCGGATGGCTATCGTCATATGCATGGCTATGGCGGGCACACTTATCGCATGGTCAATCCTAGCGGGGAAACGTTTTATGTAAAGTTTCACATGAAAACGGATCAGGGCATAAAAAATTTGGATACACGCCGTTGCACGGAGTTAGCCTCACATGATCCAGATTATGCTATACGTGATCTATATAATGCCATAAAGAAGGGGAACTATCCCAGCTGGAGTCTATTTATTCAGATTATGCTTAACGAGGAAGCCAAAAAGTGCAAATTTAATCCGTTTGATGTAACCAAAGTGTGGCCACAGAAGGATTATCCACTCTTACCTGTCGGCAAACTTGTTTTGGATCGCAATCCCACCAATTACTTTACGGAAGTCGAACAACTGGCTTTTAGTCCTGCACATATGGTGCCTGGCATTGAACCCTCACCGGATAAAATGCTGCAAGGCCGTCTTTTCGCTTATGGGGACTCTCAGCGATATCGTCTCGGTACCAACTACATGCAAATTCCTGTAAATTGTCCATATCGCGTACATGTCAAGAACTTTCAACGTGATGGGGCCATGACTGTTAATGATAATCAGAATGGCTCACCGAACTATTTTCCCAACTCATTCTGCGGTCCCAAGGAAAGCTCCAGAGCTCTCGCTCTGCAAACCTGTTGCCCCATTTCGGGCGATGTTTATCGCTATATGAGCGGCGATACGGAGGATAACTTTAGTCAGGTCACTGATTTCTGGACTTACACTCTAGACAATTGTGGTCGCAAGCGACTTGTGCGTAATATATCGGAGCATCTATCAGATGCTAGCCAATTCCTGCAGGAGCGTGCCGTTAAGATCTTTACTATGGTCCATGCCGACTTTGGGCGTCTAATGACAGAGGCTTTGAACACCGCAAAAATATCCAAATTCTAGTTGGTGGAAAGGCAAATTGTGTGCTTGTTTTGAATTTGGTTTCTTATATTCTGAAATATGATAAATATATATGTATAGACTGGAAACTTTGACTAATACACTTTTTGTTATCTGCTTCAGCTAAACTGTTGATATTTTTGTGCTACGCTCACTGGGAGGCTGGCAAATTTCCTAGAAGCTTAAAGCTAGAGTCATCAAATGTGACCTCCCCAAGAAATTGGATCCTAGGTTTTTAGACCACGACCATTAGAATGCGTATTTGCAGTTTTGGGGAGAATGCGGGGTGGCATCCAAGAACAGAAACTTATTCCAAATATGAAATCTCTAGCTCTTATAGTCTTTGATATCGGCGTATTTATAAAGACGGACATGTCTTAGATCGACTCGGATGTTGATACTGTTCAAGAATACATATACTTTATATGGTCGAAGATGCTTTCTTATACCATATTTTGCAAAACTTCGTTATACCCTTTTTACCAATTTTTAATGGGTTCAGTGTATAAGGTGTCTAATCTCTAAAAGTCTATGAGAATCGCTTGCTTACACAGAGTAATTAACGCACATGGCTAGGCTGTTTACTGATCATATGCTTTATAGGGTCGGAGATGCTTTCATATGCAAATATGTGCATACATTTTTGAACAATTTCATTATACCACCATATAAAGTATATATATTCTTGAACAGTATCAAAAGCCAAGTCGGTCTAGCCAGATCTGTAGAGCATCTGCAAATCGAAATGCAAGATCTTATTGACATCGCAAAATCAAACCGAAAATGGGAGCACGCCTGAACAATTTCCTCTGTTTCCAAAAATCTTCTGTGGGGACATAAGCCCCCTGTCTACGCCACTGAGTTGGTCATAAAATGGAAAACTTTAAATTCTGATAACGCTATATATTTGCTGCAATGCAGGTGTGTGATATTTCAGCAGAATCATAAATTCAAGCACAGCACCTTCGTTTGGGTTGGGGAAAGGTGACATGTAACACGAACCAACTCGAAATAGCAACTAGTATTATTGTTTCTAAATGTAGATCTATATCCGATATTCGGTGCTTATCATGCACTTGTTACATCGGAAACCCATTAAAAGAATAATACTCAAAAGTATTCACCACTTATCGTTATCGTTTATTTACAGTTGCTAAGCACGACTCGCACATGATTCTTAATAGTTTGTGATAAGCACTCGCGTATATTATGAAGCACCCACAAGATCTGGCAATAGCCGATGGACAGCAGCTAATGGAGATTAATAAAGTGGAGCAAATGGAGCAGGAGTTAAATGAGCCCGGTGAGTGATAAAATTACTATTATACATAAGCACTCAAACGGTTGATACACAAAATAAACACAATATAAAACATCTGATCAAAATTAATCAACACCTAATGCTTAGTATTCTAAGTCATTCAAATTCTTAAGTCATTCAAATTCTATTCAATAGGAACTGCGAATTTTGTAAGATTTTATTTTAGAAAAACGTCAAAAAATTTAGGAACAATTCCAGATATTAAAAATATATTTCTCATAAAATAAAAATTTTACAACTTTAGACATTTTGGAGTTTTATGCAGCTATAATTTGATTTATTACAAAATTATTGTCTTTTCATCAAAATCGATGAGAAAACAATGAAGTCATTAACATAGTCAAAAACACGTGGGAAAGGATTATCTTCGGCGTGCCGAAGATCTTATGCTCTTTTCGAACCTTATAAGATATAGTGGTCCGATCCGGCCGGCTCCAATCAATGAGATGTATGTATGAATAATAAGTATCTGTGCAAAGTTTCATCGCGATAGCTTTGAAAACATGGGATATATGGCCAAAATCGACTTCCAGTTGTATGACAGCTATAAGATATAGTGGTCCGATCCAGCCGGATCCGACCAATGTGCTGTCCCTTTGAATAATAAGTCTCTGTGCAAAAACTGAGGGACTAGTTTGCATACAGACAGACAGGCAGGCAGACAGATGGACAGACGGACATGGCTAGATCAATTTGTTTTGTCATTCTACGCATACTGGCAGTAACTTTTGGGGTCTGCGACGCTTCCGTCTCTGCGTTACACACTTCAGCACAAACTTAATATACTATTTTCTTCGAAAAGAGTATAAAAATGTGAATATCGCCGGCTTAGGTTACATGATCTTAAGGAAGTGGACTTTTTGAAAAGTAAAACAAAATGATATCAGCCACCAATGCATTACTTTCAAATCGAAATATTCGTTTGGCCGATAAAAAAAAAATAAAATATTATACTGTATTTTAACTTTGTGCTGAAGTTTGTAATGCATAGAAAGAATCGTGGGAAACCCCCAAAAATTACCTCCAGTTTGCTTAGATTGACAAAACAAAATGATCTAGTCATGTCCGTCTGTCTGTCTCTATGTAGGGTATCTAGTCCCTCAGCTTTTGAGCTATTGCTATTTGCACAGAACGGGTTGGGTTATATGCCCCATGTTCTTTAAGCAATCACCTTCAATTTCCTTGTTAACTTGTTAATTACTCATCAATGTTTAAAATTTCAAAACGATTGGGTCATAAATAGCGAAGATATGCGTCAATAAATATTTTTAATGGAAATGGGGGCTTTTTTCATTTGTCTAATGTTTTTAAACATAAAGTAGCTTGAATATAATAACTCAAAAGAAACATTGCAATTCATATTATTCCAATTCTTAGAAAAAAGTACCACGCGAAAAACCATTTTTTACAGAATATGTAAAATGTAACCGATAACACGTGTTTATTTCCCACAATTTTGAAGATGGAGTCTCTAAATTTGGCATTTAGATTGCTTGTTACCAGTTACGTCCGACTGTAACATTCTTATTTGTTTTATAAATAAGCAATTACACAGACTAAGACAAAACAATTGGGAAAGGATTATCTTCGGCGTGCCGAAGATTTTATACTCTTTTCGAACCTTTAGGCAATTTTCACTCTACCAACTGCACCACTGAAATTTCAATAGTAGTAACAAATCGTTTTATCGCGTGGCATTTATTTTTTTGCTCTAAGAATTGGTATCATTTCAATTTAAATGTTTTTTTTAAATTATTGAACTTAAGCTATTTGATATATATGTGAAACAAATAATTAGAAAACAAATAAAAAGCAATAAGTCGTGGCTGGGATGTTAACCGTGTCTCCCCGATTGTCAGCGCAGCACTCTAATACCTACGCCACCAATCAGTTTTGAAATGCGCTGACAAACTCGATTATCTGATCATTTTTTTCGCGTTGTACAGTTTTTGTTCTAAAATAGTGGTAGCAAATGAATTTGATTACAGTTCTTTTATATTTGAAAAGCAGAATAAGAAACAAGTAAGAGTGCTCTAGTCGGGAGTGCCCGACTACGAGATACCCTGAACCCAGTCCTTACAATCATTCATACTAATCTAAACACACACATGCTGCACTACAAGCAGTACAAGCAGTGCAAGCGGTTAGCTTGCTTTTTCGCTGAGCCCCACACAATGGAAAGTTAAATCTTAAATAACTTCTGTGCTTATTGTCCGATCTTATTGAAGTTTTTGGGGCAAGCAATTGTCGATAATATGTGTGACCAAACCAAATTGCAAGGTCGTACCTTCAAAAATGCGTTTTTTGAACTTTTGGGGGGATTGGGGGGTGGTATCCAAAAAGTGAAAAATTTGTTACATAGGTATGTCATTCGACATTATACATGCCAAATTTGGGGCCTCTAGCTCTTAAGCTTTTGAAGTTATGTCAGAAAACTCTAAGGTCTGAAATCGAAATTTATCGATAACTTTTCAACGGGACGAGTTATCGATAAAATGAAATAAACTTGATCTGTCCCGGGATTAGGAGAACTTATGTTCCAAATATGAAGTCTCTAGCTCTTGTAGTCTCTGATATCCGCGTGTTCATACAGACGGACAGACGGACAAACAGACGGACATGGCTAGATCGACTCGGCTGTTGATACTGATCAAGAATATATATACTTTATATGGTCGGAGATGCTTCCTTATGCCTGTTACATACTTTTGCACAAAACCATAATACCCTTTTTACCCATTTTTAATGGGTTCAGGGTATAAAAATGAAAATAATTATTGGTCGCCGCCGCTGGGAATCGAACCAGTACCTTTCGTTTGCCAGGGCGCCTCTTTATCCCTTACGCCACAAACAGTTTTGATGATCGATGACAAAATCACTTGAATAGCAGACTGTTAAAAACTTACTTGAGCAATTGCTTTTGAAAACATCGGATTTATGGCCAAAACCGACTTCGAGTTGTATGACAGCTATAAGATATAGTGGTCCGATCCGGTCGCCACCGACCAATGTGATGTATGTTTAAATAATAAGTATCTGTACAAAGTTTTATCGCGATAGCTTCGAATTATGGGATTTATGACCAAAATCGACTTTAAGTTGTATGGCAGCTATTAGATATAGTGGTCCAATCCGGCCGGCTCCGACCAAAGTGCTGTCCCCTTGAATAATAAGTGTCTGTGCAAAGTTGCATCGCGATAGCTCAAAAACTGAGGGACTAGTTTGCATACATACAGACAGACAATTTGTTTTGTTTTTCTAAGCATACTGGCAGTAACTTTTGGGGGTCTCAGACGCTTCCTTCTATGCGTTACAAACTTCAGCACAAACTTAATATACTATTTTCTTCGAAAAGAGTATAAATATGTTAGGCATTCACCAATTCAAATCAGTTAAAGCACTTGCTAGTTATGCTATACTTTATGCATACTTTACGATAATTGTTTAGCTTAGGACGCAATTCAAAGTGAATTGGAATCACTCTGAAATGTTGAAACCATAAACTCTACGATTTGCCAAAGTTCAGGAAAAACATTTTACTAAATTGCTGCTTTGCACGTGGCACGTGCCTGGTAATAACAACACAACAAATTTGAAATGTGTTTAAATGGCGTTTTTAAGGTATTAGGTTTAGCAAATATGATATTTTATATGTGGTAGTGGTGGTGGGCACCCGGGAGGTGGGTACAATTATAAATAGAAGAAGGTTGCCTTGATAAACCAGCTTGCGAAAAGGGGCTTGATAAGCCAGACGAGCAATCATTGTAAATGTTTATAATTTGTTTATTGATTAGCCCGAACTTGTTGTTGGCAAGCCGATTGGAATATTGATTAGTCGTGATATAAGCAACTGCTTTCCAATCGAGCAATTACAGACAAAAACTTATTACAAGACTGCTAAAAATGTTGCTGCATAGACAAAAAAAAATAGATAAAAAATGGAAAAAAAACGAGCACAAAACGAAACGAAATAAAACGTAAGCGTAATGCTTAACTTAACCTAAAGGGTTAAATATGCGCAATAGCATACACAAGCGACTCAAGAAAAAATAAATAAAAATAAAACCTAGCAAATCGCCAGCCGAAGCTGAAGTGGCCGAGCTCGAGGCTTGAGCTCAAGCCCCTAGACGTAGCCTACCATTTAATTGTTGAATATTTATAGCTGGCTGACCAGATGTTGACGGAACAGCACAGGGCACCATAGCCGCTGACTGGGCTGGTTCTCTAGTGTCACCTTAGAGCGACATGACGAAAACCATTTTCAGCTGAAACGCACTCGGACTCACTTTCTTACCGCACAAAAATTAAAATGTATTTGATATTATGCAAAAAAAGTCCATGCCAAGTAGTTGAGACAAGTGACTGACCTATAGCTTAACATATTTTCAACGTATATAAGCATACATATTCTATTCATATATTCAACTGCCAGACTCTGCGCTGATATGATATGGAGGTTATCGCCCAGATGCGAGCTCGATTGATTTGTGCAGTGACTTCGATTCGTTTTTCCATATTATTTTTTGCCCTGATTTATTAATATTATATTCTAGGCACCTTTAAGCAACTAAATGCTTTTGTTTTAATTTTATTGGATTGCTTTAATTATAATTAAGTTTTTAACGGCTATCTAGATAGTATTTCGAAATTCCTGCATACTTAATAATATATAGTTGACGATAACAACTTCCACGCTCATAAGTGGGTATTCTTTTTTAATGATATGCGCTTCAGACACTCATTAACTTTGTATAAGTATTAAAAAGGCAAATATTATTTCAGGTAACTACCGCGCCATCAGATATGTAAGAAATTTATATATAATTTTCATATGCATATGTACATTGTACAATATACATAAGCATAATTACATAGGTTATCTTCTAGTCGGGCACTCCCGACTAGAGCACTTTTACATCTTAAATAAATTTAGTTTATTTATAACCAAGTTTTATTTGCTCGATACACCTGTTCTTTTAAAAAAGGAAATGAAGTGTATCACTACTATTTATGACTCAACCACTTTCTAATCTTAAACATTGAAGAGTTTTAAGGATTTCAAGTGTACAAGGAAATCAAAGGCGATAGCTTAAAAACGTTGGACATATGGCCCAAACCGACTTCCAGCTGTATGGCAGCCCAGAATAATAAGTGTGCAAAGTTTCATCGCGATAGCTCAAAAATTGAGGGACTAGCTTCCAACATACAGACGGACATATAGACAAACAGACGGACATGACCTGATTAATTTGTTTTGTCATCCTAAGCGTACTTTTGGGGGTATCCGACGCTTCCTTCTGCATTAAACTCTTCAGCATAAAAGTAAGAGTCATAATATACAAACACTCACATGCTGCAAGCAGTGCAAGAAGTCTAACCATTGTGGCAGGTTCTGCATTGAGCTCTACACTATGTGTCTATTATCGAAATTTGTAAAATTTTTAAAGAAATTTAAGATACAAATTTCAACATCATACCTTAAAAAAAAAAATAAGTGTATTACACTTTGGGGGATGGGAGAACGTTGTCAAAAAAGTCAAAAAGTATGTATACCAAATTTGGTGACTTATGCTCTAGTTCGTCCTGTCCTTGAATACTGCTCATGTAGTTGGTGTCCGCAGTACCAAAACTTCCAAGAGCGAATAGAATCCGTGCAGAAGCAATTTCTGCTCTTTGCCTTACGTGGACTTAACTGGGATCCCAATCTCCGTTTGCCATCGTATTCTAGCGGGCTTTTACTTATTAATCTTCCGTCGTTACTTAACCGTAGAACAACGCTTGGTGTTGTCTTCCTACAAAAGTTAATTAACGGCGACATAGACTCTTCTTTTTTTGTCCCTAGTAGGCCAACTAGAAACTACGTCCCCTTGATTTTACCTTCATGCACGACTGATTACGCTTTGCACAATCCTGTTCGTGTTCTTTGCAAGGACTACAACAAAGTGTTCCATGTCATCTCGGTTGAGCCTCTCTCCCACTAATATAATCTTATATTCTTTTGTATTTACGGGACTCCTCTGCCCGTGTTTAGTTAAATCTATTTTCACTTTTCTTTCTTTATTTCGCTCCTTTATTTTTCTTTATTCTCTCTCTATCATCTATTTTTCACTTTATAAAATACTTTCTAATAGTATATACTAACTCATTATAAATACTTGTTTCCTTTTAAATATTAACAAACTACTAAACAATTTTTTTTTTGATTTTTGGTTTGATTGGGATTTTCTGGGTATTCCCCAATCCTTGCAACAAATGTTTGACCAATGATTTAATTTTGCTATTGATATCCCCAGAACCTAATTTTAACTTTATATCTTTAATTTAATATATTTAATATTTTAAATTTTATGAAAGTTTTGTATATACATTTAAATGTTTTATAATTGTATATAAATTCTTTTGTGTCGACTGTCAATAGTCGACAATAAATAAATAAATAAATAAATAAATAAATAAATAAATAAATAAATAAATGCTCTTATAACTTTCGTCGTTTGGAAGCAGGATCTCCTAATAAGATACATAATGCATAATTTAAGAAAGATGTTTAATGAAACCAAATAACCGCAAGAACTTTGAAGAAACTTAATCCAAAAACAAAGTGTATACTATGAAAAAATAATTGACTGCAAAAACGAGTAAACTTATTTAAAACAATTATGTCAACATTTTTAGTACCGCTCAAAATCAATTATCTTGACTCTAAAAATTGTTTACCTGGCACAGTTAACATTATATTATCTCATTTTATAGAGTTAGCGCTCAGAGTTTTTAGGAGTCAAGTGTTAAGTGGTTGATAGTTTCTACTGATTAGTTAAGGCCGTTTCCACTTTTCAATGGATCCTAACCCTGAGCTTACTTTCTAACTAGGCAGTTTGCAGCCAGCATTTTATGCACATGTAGAGGGTATTATTATTTTGTTGTGAAGTGTGTAACGCTTTTAAGGAGACCTATTCGAATATTCTTGTATAAAAAACTTATTTTTGTATTTCAAGATATCCAAATTAAACACACCAGGTAAGATTATTATTATGCGCGGATTTCTATATCATAAAGCTCACATGCAATTAAGTCAAAATCTTATAGTCAGAGATCATAGTAAGCACAGCCGAAAATATGTGATGACTGTTTTTCGGGTGTATGAGTGATGTTGTAAGTGGATGTGACTAGTGTTTGAGCTTAACAGTAATCTACCTTCAAAGTTAGGTGATTAGCTTTAAGCTGTGGGAGATATCAATTTTTCCCATTGGTGTGGGCGGGATGGGACGTGGCCTGCAATTTGTTCACCTTCAGTAGGTTACCAGTAATATATTTATATTCTAAATATCCGATTATTTTTCGCGAAGGGGCTGGTAAGCGTTAAAGTAGGCATGGCCGGGATTACATTATCCACGTATGGGAGGTAACTAGCAATCCTTAAAATTCTGGTAGATATTCACGTTTTATCCATTTGAGATCACAAAAGTCTTAGCACTTTGTCTGAAGCAGATAACTACGGTATCGGAGTGGAAAATTTCATCGCGTTTTTATGTTTATAAATAATTTAAGATGTGAGCAGGTGAAGAGCTATCTAACAAAAAATGTAATCGTATGAATGTCGAAGATAGCTGCTTTCAAAAGCTTTAATTCAAACCCCGTGTGAAGGTATTTCCATTTTACGAGAATATGTTAATTAACAGCTGCTGCTCTCTGGCCTTCTGCTAAGATAGCATGCACTCTCTGCATAGCCAACAGAAAGAAATAAACGATTGAACATTGATAAAACCCAAACCAAATTGTGCGTTCCATTATGTTAGCTCTTCCAAGTGTTTTAGGAAATTATAATCGATTTTGGTTATTGCCCACCGGCAATATTAAAAATTCGTGTATTGCTCGAACACCTCGACTAGCAATACATAGAAAGTAATCGATTATACATACATAAATGTATAAAGATGCAGATGATATCGTAGAGATACAGATGCACACAAGCCACTCAACAATGTGCACACATTTCACTTAAAGTTGTCGCCGCTTAATGAAGTGCAAATAGTAAATTGCAGTCAAACATCATGATCATTAGGATCATATGCACCGTCATTATCATTACTACTTCAAGTCGACAGTCAATAACAACAATTGCAATGATAATGTTGTTCATGACGCTGATGACGAACGACACATGCACATCACATGGCAATCCTATGGATACTACTTGCATTCACATTGCTACTCACACTCATAAGCATGAGCAAAAATAAACGCAGACCCATTGCTTTGTATGGTTATTATATATAATATATGCATGCAAATAAAATAATAAATACTTCACACAAAACTCACTTAACGAACTATTGAAAATATTAAGCGAAGAGTGTGTGTGAGGAAAAGTGGAGGGGAGGAGCGGGGCTTGATATGTCTCTTTAGCTTGGCTAGTTTTCATATTTCGCTGGAAATTTACAGGCAGTCAGCTTCGCACATGTGCTCAAGCCGGGAAAATGCGACATGCAATATCAAATCAGACAACAATACCACAAACATGACATGCATTTTATTATACCCTGTATAGTGAGTAAAAAAGGAGATGTTAGCCAAATTGATTAACATGTCCATTGAACAAGAGTTTAAAATATTTTAGATAGTTTTAATTTTTGGTTTAGCAATTATTTGTAAAAACTACACACTTTATTTTTGTATGTTAAGCAATATTTCTATATTTTTACTCTTTTCGAAGAAAATAGTATCTTAAGTTTGTGCTGAAGTTCGTAACGCATAGAAGGATGCGTCGGAGACCCCAAAAGTTACTGCCAGTATGCTTAGAATGACAAGACAAATTGATCTAGCAATGTCCGTCTCTGTCTGTATGTATGGGATCCAGTCCCTCAGTTTTTGAGCTATCGCGATGAAACTTTGCACAGACACTTATTATCGGTATTAGTACATGTTTACTTTTGCATCTAAATAAATCTTGAAATTTTTCGTAAAGGTCGTATAATAAACACGACAAATTATTATGGAATCTATCAAATTCATTCCTTGCTAGAGGGCGTCTCCCAGTCGAGCATGCTTGCTTGCGTTTATTAAAAGTTTAGTTTTATCGCTCTTTTTCACTTCTTTAGTTGTTTTCATTATTTTTATCATACTGAAAATCACACACCACACCCATGCAGGAAACGCCGGCTGTATCTCTTGAATACTGCTCGGCGACAGTACAGTAGCTACCGTTTACGGCGACTCTTCTCTGGCGTATGATTCATTTCTCGTGTGTGCTCGATTGCAAACCAAAACATATGCGTCATATAATGTATGCATTATTTTAGTTACAAGCATATGGGAGTGCATATTTCCATATTAATGCGCTCGTATTTTGTAATTGCAATTAATGAAATCTTTACACCATATGACAGTTCCACATGCACTTTGCACCGATTGCATTGCTCAGAATGTTTCGCGATTATTAATATAGGTATCTGTCAGGCCAGAGCTTATTGGAATAAATTTAGTTTTTAGCAAAACTTTAATTTACAGTTATTAGGAGCTAGTATTAAGAAAGCAATACTAAGATAAAACTACAAGTACTATGTTTTGTACTTAAAAAAAATAAGTTAGTTTTTCAATTATTTATTAAAAAAAAATCGGGGCTATATAGAAAACTTAAGAGACTGGACCTTAAATTACAAATCTTTTGTTGTTTTTTTCCCTTTATAGTAATAATAACACTATGCAACAATTAAAAAAAAAAATAGTAACATCTGATGGAAAATTATTAGGTGAAACCGGCCACTGAGTCCGTAAAAAAAATTCAACAAATTTTTTTCTGGCCCGTTTTAAAACTAAACGAGAAAAGCTAGATCTTCGAATTTTGAGAATGGTACCCTTGGGAAAATATCAATATCTCAGAATAAAGTGTCTTGATCTTAAAGACCTTATGCTTTTGGAAAACAGCATGAAATAACTTATAAGGTAAAATGTCAGTTTTCAATAGGCTTATTCGTTTAGGCGCTATTTAAGACTAAACTGGGAGTTTTGCATCAAAAACGATCTTCTAGGACTATATTTTTTTAAAAATTCAATTACAAGGATATTAAGGATTCTTTCATTAAATTTGATGAACAAATGACGAAGTTATTATATAATATTATTATTATTAATACTCTTTCTAGCGGAAGTCGGAAACCAAAATACCTCACATTAGGATTCGTATATGAGCACTCTATACATTTAAACTTTTACTATCTATAGATAGCAATATATACATATGCATAGTACTTTTATATTATTTAGATATAACAGAAATTACATAAGAGTTACGAAAATTTGGTACCCATATATGTAAGTATTAATTTTTTTGGAATGATATTAAATACAACAAACAATATACGCCATTTAAAATTGAAGTATTTTCGTGGAATTGTTGACCAATATTTCGATATCATAGTGATTGATAAGCGCAAAGCTTAATGACAATCTGGTTAAACGATGCGACCTTACAATTATCATAAACCTACCTCTCCTCCCCTAGTTTTTCCCTTGAATGATGACGTCGCAGTTTGCCGGAAATTCAAAATAAAATCAAAGTACAACGACTAAAACGTCAAATGCCGCCGGCAGGTTTTGTTAGAGAAATTCCGCCAAATTGCCGCTCAGGTTAAAGTATGACAAACAGCAGACGCTGACGTCGCTCTGGCTCTGGTCTTCAGCTGCGGCCAGCGATGATTATGCATGAGTAAATGGCATGAGTGATGTGGCTATCGCTGAGGCGCGCGTACACACACTTGAAACGAATTAAATTCAATTGAATCAGAAGTATCAATCAACGCTCGTTCGTCTAGCTTAGGTCCAGAAAGAACTAGCAAAAAACGTATCATTGCCCTATTACAAATACCCTTTAGCCAGGTACATAGATATACAACACAAATATATATATGGACATTTCGGAAAGGTCCACCGAGACCAAAAAATTAAATGTTCTTCAAAACACTTTGTGTTATCATATTTTCGTGGGGAAAAAATTAAACTAATTTAAAAAAAAGTTTACATTTATTTGAAACGCACTTCGAGATATTCGAATGCAAAGTCGCGCAAGCGGAATTTTCATTGGGATATTTCTACTATATATTTCTCATTGGGATATTTCTACTGCATGTTTAGTTTTGATAAAAGATTATAAAGACATTATGCACTGACTCTTTCTCTCAAAAAATCTTTCTGAAGGTAAAGAGATTAAAAAAGTGCATAAGAAACAAAATAACAAAGTTTTTGATTTGCAATATCGCATATTTCGATGTCCCGTGAGACCGACGAAAAACCACATTTGTTATCAGTGCGTCGGAAGGACTTGCAGAATGATCATTAAAGTTTGAATACAAAGATTTTGCAAACAATTAAAATAAAACAAGTAAGAGTGCTCTAGTCGGGAGTGCCCGACTACGAGATACCCTGAACCCAGTCCTTACAATCATTCGTACTGCTCTAAACACACACATGCTGCATGCAGACAAGCAGTACAAGCAGTGCAAGCGGTTTAAGCAGTTAGCTTGCTTTTTCGCTGAGCCCCACACAATGGAAAGTTAAATCTTAAATAACTTCTGTGTTTATTGTCCGATCTTATTGAAATTTTTGGGGCAAGCAATTGTCGATAATATGTGTGACCAAACCAAATTGCAAGGTCGTACCTTCAAAAATGCGTTTTTTTAACTTTTGGGGGGTTTGGGGGGTGGTATCCAAAAAGTGAAATATTTGTTACATGTGTATGCTATTCGAGATTATACATGCCAAATTTGGGGTCTCTAGCTTTTATAACTTTGAAGTTATGTCCCAAAAACGTTAGTCTAAAATCAAAATTTATCGATAACTTTTGAATGCGATGAGTTATCGATCAAATGAAATAAACTTGATCTGTCCTGGGATTAGGAGAACTTATGTTCCAAATATGAAGTCTCTAGCTCTTGTAGTCTCTGATATCTGTGTGTTCATACAGACAGACAGACGGACAGACGGACAGACAGACGGACATGGCTAGATCGACTCGGCTGTTGATACTGATCAATAATATATATACTTTATATGGTCGGAGATGCTTCCTTATGCCTGTTACATACTTTTGCACAACTCCATAATACCCTTTTTACTCATTTTTAATGGGTTCAGGGTATAAACAAGTAAGAGTGCTCGAGTCGGGCGTGCCCGACTAGGAGATACCCTGAACCCAGTCCTTTCAATCATTCGTACTACTCTAAACACACACATGCTGCAGTACAAGCAGTACAAGCAGTGCAAGCGGTTTAAGCAGTTAGCTTGCTATTTCGCTGAGCCCCACACAATGGAAAGTTAAATCTTAAATAACTTCTGTGTTTATTGTCCGATCTTATTGAAATTTTTGGGGCAAGCAATTGTCGATAATATGTGTTACCAAACCAAATTGCAAGGTCGTACCTTAAAAATGTGTTTTAACTTTTGGGAGGTTTGGGGGGTGGTATCCAAAAAGTGAAGTGTTACATGTGTATGCTATTCGATATTATACATGCCAAATTTGGGGTCTCTAGCTCTTATAACTTTGAAGTTATGTCCCAAAAACGCTAGTCTAAAATCGAAATTTATCGATAACTTTTGAATGCGACGAGTTATCGACCAAATGAAACAAACTTGATCTGTCCCGGATTAAGAGAACTTATGTTCCAAATATGAAGTCTCTAGCTCTTGTAGTCTCTGATATCTGTGTGTTCATACAGACAGACAGACGGACAGACAGACGGACATGGCTAGATCGACTCGACTGTTGATACTGATCAAGAATATATATACTTTATATGGTCGGAGATGCTTCCTTATGCCTGTTACATACTTTTGCACAAAACCATAATACCCTTTTTACCCATTTTTAATGGGTTCAGGGTATAAAAAATAACCTTTTGGAGGGATTGGGGGGTGGTATACAGAAAATTAAATTTTTGTTACATGTGTATGCTATTTGACATTATACTTGCCAAATTTAGGGCCTCTAGCTCTTATAACTTTGAAGTTATGTCCCAAAAACGCTAGACTGAAATCTAAATTTATCGATAACTTTTGAACGGGACGAGTTATCGATCAAATTAAATAAACTTGATCTGTCCCGGGATCATGAGAGCTTATATTCCAAACATGAAGTCTCTTGTAGTCTCTGATATCCGCTTGTTCATACAGACAGACAGACGGACATGGCTAGATCAATTTGTTTTGTCATTCAAAGCAAACTGGCAGTAACTTTTGGGGGTCTCCGATGCTACCTTCCATGCGTTACACACTTCAGCACAAACTTAATATACTATTTTCTTCGAAAAGATATAAATAATATTTGTGTAGAATCTTAACCATTTTCAATAGACATAACATACTTAGAATTAGTCACATTGAAATATTGCCACAGGTTTCGCTGAAATCAGCGTTTGAATTGTTGGCCGAGAAAACCACTTACATATTTTTCCATGCGACCGTCTTGGTTTTTTGCAAATATCTTAAAAACGAAAAATTTTCTAAAATCAACCTTTGCACCTATTATAGGGCTACTTCAGATCTATAAGCTAAGACTTTTGTCAGAATAAAGAACCTTTTTATTTTGCCTGTTTTTATACCCTGAACCTATTAAAAATGGGTAAAAAGGTTGTGCAAAAATATGTATATGCATAAGGAAGCATTTTCGACCATACAAAGTATATATATTCTTGATCTCTCTGTCTCCTGTCTGTCTGTGTGAACACGCGGATATCAAGAGCTAGAGACTTCCTATTCGGAATTTAAGTTCTCGTAGTCCCGGGGCAGAACAAGTTTATTTAATCGATAACTCGTCCCGTTCAGAAGTTATCGAAAAATATAGATTTCAGACTCGCGTTAATAACTTTAAAGTTATAAGAGCTAGAATTCCCAAATTTGGCATTTCGAATAGCATACACATGTAGCACTTTTACTTTTTGGATACACATTTGGAGCACATTGGTCGGAACCAGCCAGATCGGACCACTTTATGTTATAGCTGTCATGCAACTGGAAGTCGGTTTTGGCCATAAATCCCAAGTTTTCAAAGCTATCGCCTTCAATTTCCATGTACACTTGAACATCCTTATAACTCATCAATGTTTAAAATTGCAACACGATTGAGTTATAAGTCATTAAATATTTTGAATAATCAGGTGCATATGAGCAAGAAAAGCCAAATGCAACCAAGTTTTTAGTAGACTGCTCTTAAAACGATTTTGTCATGGATCATCGAAATGGTTTGTGGGCGTAAGTGGTAAAGAGATGCGCTGACAAACGCGAGTTCGGAGGTTCGATTCCCAGCGGCGACTTATCATTTATTTGAATTTTTTTCTTATTCAATTTTCAAATATAAAATAACTGTACACGAATTCATTTGCTATAGCTTGAATTTAATTTTTCCAAAGGAAAACCTTTTTATTTTTGATCATAGATTGACCTTCGCTTTTATCTAGTAGTATCTGGAAAGTTCGGTGAAACTTACAACCCCTAACTTATGCAAATCCGTTGACGTTAGCTTTTAAAACTGGTGCTCAAAAACAAAAAATTTTTTTATATTCGAAATTCAATATATTTATTTTTCCATGTTGTAATAAGTGATAAGTTGTCTAAGTGATTCAGTTAGTCGGGCAAGTGAACGAGGAGGATCTGGGTTCGAGTCCCAGGCTTATGTTTGAATTCAAGGCCATAGTCTATGCTTTTCCAAGTTAATTTGATACATAAAAGCTATATCCTACTTCATACAATAATTATAATAATAGTAATATAAACAATAATTCCAAATAATAATAATTATTAGAATATTATATTAACAATAATATTTATAATAATTAGGCCCTTTGTTACACTTCTTGATTTGCGGCTGCAGGGTATTCTAAATGCCGTTTAAGCTACTGCACTTGTAGATCTGAGCCGTTAGCCACTGGCCACTGAGGACCAGCAAATTAATTTGTCTCTCTGAAAAAAAAGTTGGTAAGCTATTCATCAATCTGTAGAAGTTGCCAGACGCAGTCGTGCCCATACCAGACTAGAGCTGTAGCTGTTTCTCATCCAGACTGTTCTTATATATATATAAATATATATATATATATATATATATATATATATATATATATATATATATATATTTATGGCCCGTGACTGATAACCGAACGCCTTTGACAGCTCAGCTTGACTGACTGAACATATCAACAAGCCGAGCGATCTATAATATACATACTTGTATATACATATATAATACAATATATATTTGTATACTTGCAGTAACTGTTGCCGTCAGTTGCTACTGAGGCTCCGGGATTCAGATACTGATAAGATGTACACTCGGCGCTGTCGTTGTTGTCGCCGCACAGTGCGATATGACTGTTTGCCATGCTGAAAGTGAGCTGATTAACAAATATGAGGCCTATGAGTGTGCCTCTATAAATATAACAGCAAGCCCATTCATAAATAAATAAATATTACCATAACACACATTATTAAAATCTGTAATTACAGAGTTACCAAATTAGAATTTAAATAATTTACTAATGATGTCTTTGTTGCTCTATCTTAGGCAAATAGGCCGTTATAAAGTGAGTCTCAATCTCTATAAATTTCAAACGTGTATGAGTAAATTGGGGCCTTCTTAACAAGGTCTTCCAAATAAAACAGTTTGTTCTGATTGATTGATGATTCTTTATTGGTAACCAACTCCCAGCCTAACCGATCAAGGAATATAAATATAAATAGTTGGACGAGCCTCTGGAGAATTGAGAGAAGGAGAAAATGTTTTTTTTTCTCAAATTTGGAAAAAGTTACAACGTTTTCATAGAAAAGACTCAATTTCCATTTTTTGATCTATAAATATATGCATAGATAAAGAATTTGCTAGTTTTATGTTTTTAATATTTGTTAATTAAGTTCAGTATAATATCGGTATTTCGGACATCCTCAAATTCGGACATCCGCTAATTCGGACATTGCGGTAATACGGACACCTAATTACGTCCTATTCTGGACAGCTAAGTCTAATAGTGTTTATAAAATATCTCTTTTCCACCACCAAAATAACGCAAAAACGGAATTTTTTACAACTTATATTTTGCAGCCATTTTCCTCTTAAGTGATGTACAACAATTTTGGCACAAATTACAAAAATCCATATCTCCCACAGCTTTAAAGCTGAAATAACCAAACCTGGAAGGTAGATTTCTGGTCATCCCCTCGAAAGTGGTGTGCAAAATTGTTAGGTCCACGCCCCCTCCCGCCCTTAAAATTGCGAAAATTCATGTTATCCACTGACTAGAGCTAATTTAAAAGATATCAACCACGTTTCACCTGTTTATAGCTGTTCTTTCAATGGTATCAGAGTATTACGCAGTCGGTTACGCCCGACTGCAACTTTCTAATTTATGTGTATATCGACTTTTGAATAATGTTCGGACTAAATTGGAAAAAACAATTCCGTCCTTGTGAATTTTCCAAAATGTAAATACAATCAAAACTTTTGCCAGGTGCTTTCCTTATTTTCCGAGCTTGTGTATCGAATTTTAGAAATTCCGTCAAAGTAATACCTTACGCCATAAGTGGAAACTACTTCTTTCGCTGACGGCATAGGCCTTGCGTTGATCACCAATCGCCATCGTTAATCAGTACGAAATCTTTTATATTATATTATACTTATATATAATTTGGCGTCAATGATTTGTTAAAATCCAAGGATCAACGGACAAAAAAAAAAGTGATGACGGTCATATTAACTAAGCTATCCGTGCTAACAACAGCGTCATCTCCCTACTGAGATGAGTTTTTAAAGTTTAAAATCATACCGGCCTGTAAATAGGGTACACACCCTGTGTAGCTTGCCCAAAAACAAAAGTGGGGAAGGATTATCTTCGGCGTGCCGAAGATTAAATACTCTTTTCGAACCTTTAAGCAATTTTCACTATTTTTCCGAGACTGCTTATTTAATTCGCAGATATTAATGTCGCATACATATACCCCTACATATAAAATAAAATATATAAAGGTATTCATGTAAACAGGGACGTTTCACTATCCGCAGCTCGTGGACGCGTCCCTTAGCATTCATAAGTGCTACCGAATTGAACAATAAACAAGTTTCAGTTTTTCCAAAAAGTCAAAACTACATTACATATGTATACTACAATATACATACCAAATTTTGTGCCTGTTGCTCTTATATCTTTCAAGGCCGCTGTCGGAAATTGAATTGTCATAAAACTTAATCTGAACATACGAGAGCTTATATACAGAATTTGAGATCCATATTTTTTTTTCGCGTGGCATTGGTTTTGCCAATGAATTTAAATTTTTCTTTTGAATTATTCTATTAAAGCTACTTTATGTATGAAAAAAAAAATTAGAAACAATTTAGGAAATTGAAAATAAATGAATTTGATTACAGCTATTATATATTTGAAAAGAAGAATAAGAAAAAATGAAAATAAATGACCAGTCGCCGCTGGCACTTGAACCCAGGACCTCTCGCTCACCAGTTCGCAACTTTACCCCTTACGCCACAAGCCGTTTTGATGATCGCTGACAAAATCCCTTGAAGAGCAGACTGTCAAAAGCTTTCTTGTTTTGCTTTTTACTGCTTACACCAAGCAGTTTTAAGAATCGCTGACAAACTCGATTTATACTGAGCTTTTGTTTTTTCGCGTGGCATTGTTTTTGTTCTAAGCCATTTAAAGCAAATGAATTTGATTACAGTTATTATATATTTGAAAAGAAGAATAAGAAACAAGTAAGAGTGCTCTAGTCGGGAGTGCCCGACTACGAGATACCCTGAACCCAGTCCTTACAATCATTCGTACTGCTCTAAGCACACACATGCTGCAGTACAAGCAGTACAAGCAGTGCAAGCGGTTTAAGCAGTTAGCTTGCTTTTCGCTGAGCCCCACACAATGGAAAGTTAAATCTTAAATAACTTCTGTGTTTATTGTCCGATCTTAATGAAATTTTTGGGGCAAGCAATTGTCGATAATATGTGTGACCAAACCAAATTGCAAGGTCGTACCTTCAAAAATGCGTTTTTTTAACTTTTGGGGGTTTGTGGGGTGGTATCCAAAAACTGAAATATTTGTTACATGTGTATGCTATTCGAGATTATACATGCCAAATTAGGGGCCTCTAGCTCTTATAACTTGTAAGTTATAGCCCAAAAACGCTAGTCTGAAATCGAAATTTATCGATAACTTTTGAATGGGTCGAGTTATCGATAAAATGAAATAAACTTGATCTGTCCCGGCACTACGAGAACTTATATTCCAAATATGAAGTCTCTAGCTCTTGTAGTCTCTGATATCCGCGTGTTCATACAGACAGACGGACGGACGGACGGACGGACGGACGGACGGACGGACGGACGGACAGACAGACAGACGGACATGGCTAGATCGACTCGGCTGTTGATACTGATCAATAATATATATACTTTATATGGTCGGAGATGCTTCCTTATGCCTGTTACATACATTTGCACAAAACCATAATACCCTTTTTACCCATTTTTAATGGGTTCAGGGTATAAAAATGAAAATAAATGACCAGTCGCCGCTGGCACTTGAACCCAGGACCTCCCGCTCACCAGTTCGCAACTTTACCCCTTACGCCACAAGCCGTTTTGATGATCGCTGACAAAATCCCTTGAAGAGCAGACTGTCAAAGCTTTCTTGTTTTGCTTTTTACTGCTTACACCAAGCAGTTTTAAGAATCGCTGACAAACTCGATTTATACTGAGCTTTTGTTTTTTCGCGTGGCATTGTTTTTGTTCTAAGCCATTTAAAGCAAATGAATTTGATTACTGTTATTATATATTTGAAAAGAAGAATAAGAAACAAGTAGGAGTGCTCTAGTCGGGAGTGCCCGACTACGAGATACCCTGAACCCAGTCCTTACAATCATTCATACTAATCTAAGCACACACATGCTGCAGTACAAGCAGTACAAGCAGTGCAAGCGGTTTAAGCAGTTAGCTTGCTATTTCGCTGAGCCCCACACAATGGAAAGTTAAATCTTAAGTAACTTCTGTGTTTATTGTCCGATCTTATTGAAATTTTTGGGGCAAACAATTGTCAATAATATGTGTGACGAAACCAAATTGCAAGGTCGTACCTTCAAAAATGGTTTTTTGAACTTTTTTGGGGGGTTTGGGGGGTGGTATCCAAAAAGTGAAATATTTGTTACATGTGTATGTTATTCGAGATTATACATGCCAAATTTGGGGCCCCTAGCTTTTATAACTTTGAAGTTATGTCCCAAAAACGCAAGTCTGAAATCGAAATTTATCGATAACTTTTAAACGGTACGAGTTATCTATAAAATGATATAAACTTGATCTGTCCCGGGATTAGGAGAACTTATGTTCCAAATATGAAGTCTCTAGCTCTTGTAGTCTCTGATATCCGCGTGTTCATACAGACAGACGGACGGACGGACGGACGGACAGACAGACAGACGGACATGGCTAGATCGACTCGGCTGTTGATACTGATCAATAATATATATACTTTATATGGTCGGAGATGCTTCCTTATGCCTGTTACATACATTTGCACAAAACCATAATACCCTTTTTACCCATTTTTAATGGGTTCAGGGTATAAAAATGAAAATAAATGACCAGTCGCCGCTGGCACTTGAACCCAGGACCTCTCGCTCACCAGTTCGCAACTTTACCCCTTACGCCACAAGCCGTTTTGATGATCGCTGACAAAATTGCTTGAAGAGCCGAATGTTACAAATTTCCTTGTTTTGTTTTCCTGCAACCTGCAACTCGCGTTTGACAGCATTTGTTTTTTCGCGTGGCATTGTTTTTGTTCTAAGCCATTGGAAGCAAATTAATTTGATTACAGCTATATATTTGAAAGGAAGAAAAAGAAAAAAGTATTAAATTAACAATCAGTCGCCGCCGAGGCTCGAACTTGCGAAACTTGCGTTCGTTAGCGCGGCTCTTTACGCCTTACGCCACAAACCGTTTTGATGATCGATGACAAAATACCTTGAAGAGCAGACTATCAAAAGCTTTCTTGCGCTTGACTTTGCTCATATGCACCTGTTTTTTCAAAATATTTAATGACGCATATCTTCGCTGTTTATGACTTAATCGATTTGCGATTTTACCCATTGATGAGTTATAAGGATGTTCAAGTGTACAAGGAAATTTAAGGCAATTGCTTTGAAAACATCGGATTTATGGCCAAAACCGACTTTGAGGTGTATGGCAGCTATAAGATATAGTGGTCCGATCCGGCCGGCTCCGACCAATGTGCTGTCCCCTTGAATAATAAGTGTCTGTGCAAAGTTGCATCGCGATAGCTCAAAAACTGAGGGACTATTTTGCATACATACAGACAGACAGACAGACAGACGGACATGGCTAGATCAATTTGTTTTGTTTTTCTAAGCATACTGGCAGTAACTTTTGGGGGTCTCAGACGCTTCCTTCTATGCGTTACAAACTTCAGGACAAACTTAATATACTATTTTCTTCGAAAAGAGTATAAATATAAATTCAAATGACCCCAATGTCTTAGAACAAAAAAAATGTAACGCTTTAAAACGCTCAGTATAATCGGGTTTGTCCGCGCAAAGTGCTGCGCTGACACACGGGGAGAGGTCAAAAATAAAATAGTTTGAATAAAATATTTTAAAAGAAACATTTTAATTCAAATAATAAAAATTCTTTAACAAAAAAATGCTACGGGAAAAAACTATTTTTTACAGCATAAGTTGGCAGAGTGCACAGGTGCAGTTGGCAGAGTGAAAATTGCCTAAAGGTTCGAAAAGAGTATAAAATCTCCGGCACGCTGAAGATAATCCTTCCTTACTTATTAAATGATATTATTGGGAACTTAAAATTAAGGTGCGAGAGTATCTAGTCAATACAAAATATTTTTTGAAGGACATTCAAGTTGTAGTCAAAAACTGCTAGTCTGAAATAAAGCATATCGATAATACAGGACAAGCTATCGACAACAGAAACAAATGTCCGAATCTCTAGGATCGGCAATGGACACCGTGCACACACGGATCTATTTACTGTAGGCGGTGCCCAGCTAAATGTTGGTGACACTGTATTGCTGAGCTGCAGTTTTGGCCAACATGACGTAGTATTGAATCTCGGATTTCCTCAAAGCGGGCGTGTTGCTGGCAATGAATACCAGTTTAGCCCAGTTCTGGCATAGGGTCTTCGACGTGTGCTTGTAAACCAGGCATAATTTGCCGGATTTCGTAATCAGCGCTGGACACGCATTATTGCTCTCTCAGGTCTTTTTCTGTATCTTTGCGGCAACCATATTGAAAGTTTAAATTACAAAAAAAACCACTTGGTCGGGTGACGCTGAGATCCACGTGTTCATACCGATGACCTACCGGACAGACAGACGGACTATATTATTTAAATGGTCAGATACGCTTCCTTATATGCCCATTTTTAATGGGTTTCACTGCATACAAATAATCCTCTATTCATGAGCTTCGATAAAAAATAACAGGAAAGAGATAGAAATAAATTGTATTTAAACTATTTTATTTATTAATTCAGTTAACGACAGAACCAAGATATATATAACTGTTTTATGTTTTCCTAATGTTTGTTCTTAGATTGAAAATGCTCTCCTTAAGTCCTAGAAAATGAACCTAATATGCAAACATATGTGTATAACTTTATAAAAAACAAGTGGGGAGGGATTATCTTCGTCGTGCCGAAGATTTTATACTCTTTTCGAACCAATAGGCAATTTTCACTCTGCCAACTGCACCACTGAAATTTCATAAGCTGTACAAAATCGTTTTGTCGCGTAACATTTTTTGTTCTAAGAATATTTAATTCATTGCCAGTTGTATAGCAGCTATAAGATATAGGGATCCGATCCGGCCGGCTCCAACCAATGTGATGTCTCTTTGAATAAGAAGTATCTGTGCAAAGTTTCATTGCGATAGATTAAAAAACATGGGATATATGGCCAAAACCGACTTCAAGTTGTATGGCAGCTATAAGATATAGTGGTCCGATCCGGCCGGCTCCGACCAATGTGCTGTCCCCTAGAATAATAAGTGTCTGTGCAACAGTTTTATGCGATAAGCTCAAAAACTGAGGGACTAGTTTGCATACATACAGACAGACAGACAGACAGACAGACAGACAGACAGACAGACAGACAGACAGACAGACAGACAGACAGACAGACGGACATGGCTAGATCAATTTGTATTGTCATTCTAAGCATACTGGCAGTAACTTTTGGGGTCTCCGACGCTTCCTTCTATGCGTTACAAACTTCAGGACAAACTTAATATACTATTTTCTTCGAAAAAGTATAATAACGCAATTCGCGAAACAGTATATGTTATATTTCGCAATTCACATAAATATGATAAAGCTGAAATCCAATGTTTTTATCTACAAAATGCGTAGTTTAATCGTAAATACAGTCGCGATAATCGCGCTGCAAATATAAAGAACTCTTGAAAAAGAACCTCATATGATTAAATGCTGTTTATGTTGTTGTTTATGTGGGACTCTGTTTATACTATACATATGTATAACAGCCATTAAACAATTAGAATTGTATATATATACATAGATTTGTACACGTATGTGCAATAAGATTGATAAGACGCCACAGTTCTGCGCATGCCCGGTTGGGTGGCCCGAGTGGTCGTCCGTAAACGTACGAGTCGATCCGTTCTGTTCCGAGCCGAGCCGAGCCGAGCCGAGCCGTAATCGGCGTAAATTGTTAACAATTTTGCTAAGGCAAGTGCGCAACAGTCATAACAATAATAAATAGAACAACAACAAGCATAGTAATAATCTTAATAAACTTTATATGTTTGCTGTGGGGCTCGCAAATAGACGAACGACGACCGGCATCGGCAACAGTAAAGCCGGCCGACGCTAACGTTGACATTGGCAGCGACGCTAGCACCGACTGTGACTGCGACTGCGTTGTTGTTGTTCTTCTTGTTGTTGTTGAGCCGCCACCCGACGTTGACTTCTATATCTACAACAAATAATATTAAGACAGTTAGTACGTGCTGAGAACATTATTTGAGGTTTAGTCAGTGTTTTGCACTGGACGGTTATAATACATAGAGCACCGAAAGACTCCCGCTGGTAACCCAAAAAGAAAGAGCCGTATTGTGCCGGATCGAGATCAAATTATATATAACACTACAAAGAATTTGTCAATTATTAATTTTAAGTTAGTATTAATAGGTTGGCATATGAACCGAACGTGTACACATATTATTGTGATAAGCAAATAGCATAATTAAAATTTAAAAAAAAAAAGTTTAATTGATGTGCATTATTTTTGTATGTGGTGCACATTATAAGCCCTTCTCCCCTGATGATCATTACCGCCTGTAAACATATCGTTAAAAACATTTGCCGTCGGCTGTTGAGTGTCGTCCTTGCTTTTTTCAACTTTAATTTGTGCAAATATTGAACTTTACTTAATGTGCATATGTGAGCGTGTTTAAAAAAAAAAATTCAGAAAAAAATATGCGCCAACACCATTTTGTGTGAAATTAAGTGTGCACGGACTGTGATATTCAGATTTTTCGTTATTGCGTCTGCATTCGGTGCTCAGTGGAAACTTTTTGAGGAAGTTTGAAATATATTAACCTATCTGATGTACGCCTCAATGTTACCGAGTTTGTTAAATATGAAAACCGAAAATTTAACAAACTCCGGTTACGATGATGCATTCTTATTGGAGGAAAATCTATTACAAATGATGGGTAAGATTTCAAAAAATCTCATATCTCCCTTTGCGTAAACCCGCCATTTGGTATTATTATGTAAATAGGTTCAACCATATACCCTATATACATTTATTGCGCAAAGTCAAGTTTCCGATTTAGCTTAACGTCACTAGTATATACATATATATTCCTGTATATCTCAGCTATGTATGCACTGAGACAAAGATTCCACTTACAGTATTATTAAATATTAATACTATTTTAAATTCTTGGAAAGCAGTTTCCAAAACAAATGGACGATTTTTGCGTAAAAAGCTACGTCAATATATAGCACCTGATATTACCGAACCTAATACACCATGAATCCATTTTTATACCCTGAACCCATTAAAAATGGGTAAAAATGGTATAATGAAGTTGTGCAAAAGTATGTAACAGGCATAAGGAAGCATCTCCGACCATATAAAGTATATATATTATTGATCAGTATCAACAGCCGAGTCGATCTAGCCATGTCGGTCTGTCTGTCCGTCTGTCTGTATGAACACACGGATATCAGAGACTACAACAGCTAGAGACTTCATATTTGGAATAAAAGTTCTCCTAATCCCGGTACAGATCAAGTTTATTTCATTTTATCGATAACTCGTACCGTTTAAAAGTTATCGATCAATTTCACACTAGCGTTTTTGGGACATAACTTCAAAGTTATAAGAGCTATAGGCCCCAAATTTGGCATGTATAATCTCGAATAGCATACACATGTAACAAATATTTCACTTTTTGGATACCACCCGCCAAATCCCCCAAAAGTTCATTTTTGAAAGTACGACCTTGCAATTTGGTTTGGTCACACATATTATTGACAATTGTTTGCCCCAAAATTTTCAATAAGATCGGACAATAAACACGGAAGTTATTTAAGATTTAACTTTCCATTGTGTGGCGCTCAGCGAAGAAGCAAGCTAACTGCTTAAACCGATTGCACTGCTTGTACTGCAGCATGTGTGTGTTTAGATTAGTATGAATGATTGTAAGGACTGGGTCCAGGGTATCTCGTAGTCGGGCACTCCCGACTAGAGCACTCTTGCTTGGTAATATTATATTACAGCATACTTTTGGTGTAGGAAACTTTGTTATTGATCAGCGCTCAAGGAGCAGTCGAAAGAACCCAATTTGTCAACAACGCCCAACTTAAACAAAAAAAATATAAATTGTTGTAAATTAATTAAATTGGAATTGTAAATTACTAAATTTTGAACATCAAATTTTCAAATTTGTTACTTTTAAATACTAAAAACAACAACATTTTTCGAAATTAAATTGAAAATTATGTAAATTCAAAGAGTTTTGCAATAATCGCCAAAATCATTTATAACATACTAAAAAGGTGTCTTAAATGTTTATGAAATACCTAAAAACATATTATCATTCTGAAGTAGAAAATCATTTATCTCTTTTTGGATGCTGGGCTCTGAAAAATAATTCCGTTTGGTTATATGTTATATGATATTGATATAGTTATAAAATATCTGCACAACTTGTGCGTTTCATGTGTGTATGACAGCTGACATAAGTACATCTTACTTACAACTACAAAGAAACTATTTCGAGCCATATCCGAACAACAGTTGGAAAATTCTTTTAAAATTTTTTTTTTTAAATCATTGAACTTTTGTTGTTAGAGAAATAAGTATGCTGTTATCGCTAATTTTGTGTTTTGTTTGATATTATTTGCTTGGCTCTGATAAGACACATTTTAATGGCGCGTGTTTTGTCAAAAATAACTTACGCATATATTACCTTTATAACACAAACAACAAAATCAGGCGATCAATAATTATGTCTACTGCCACAAAAATTTCCAACAATGCAGAATGCAATCACGCTTTTTACTGCGTGTAACATTAACATGCTCGTATTCTTCGTTAACATTTTTTATTATATATATTTTTTGGCTTAGCCCCACAATGACTAAACTTTATTGCGGTGCTTATTAAAGACTAGGCCGTGCCTTTACATACAAGTTATATTATAGTGATAAGAATTTGTTTCCAGTAAACACAAAATGAGAAGCAATCAAACAACCGACAGAATAAACACTTTCATAATTTATTCGCTCTTAGAATTCGAGGGAAAACGAGGGGGGAAAGGGGTAGCTAGGGGTAGATGATACGTGTCTTAGTCGTCTTCGTTAATTGCGCTGCGTCTTTAACACCGTTCAATAGAATCAACAAAATTTGGATGGTTGTCTGACTCCAAAATTTCTCATTGAACGGGTTTCCATAATTTCGGATCCGTTGAGTGCGAATTGCGCGCCAGAGTATGTTCTAGTCCGTTCTTACTTGGTATTTTAAATAATGGATCAATATGGGTTTCTTCCTATTTTTTAGGAGTAACCATTTCAAACGAAATGTAATTTAACAATTTAATACAGCGGTTCGTGCGCTTTTTTATGTGCTACTTGTTTATTGTTTATTCAAATTCTTAACAATATGCTCTTGACTTGAGATTGTACGTTTTAATTTGCATTTCTTGAATCTAGATTAATAATTTTGTTTTCGAAATATTTTTTTCTTGAAGCATGTAGATACTTTTTTCGACGGGCTTAAAACTTGGAACTTATACTCTTATAATTTTGCACACTCTATATCGATAAAACATTTAAATGCCACTATTTAGGTATGTATGACTGATGACAATATTATAGGATTGAAATCAGAGTATTATGAAATCGGTTGTATAGATTATCGTTGACTATCTAGATTATTGAGTATTTTTGCATCAGTTTATCATTTATGGCTTAATTATTTTGTTTTCATTGGCATTTCACACACGAATGCTTTAATTAATTATTAATTGCAGCCATAACCAATTCGTATACATCAAATTATTGATGACTCTCTATGTACGTACCCCTGTTCCAATGTGATGAGTACCGTATACTGACTTACAAATCTTCGTCGCATGCAGCCCAACAGCTATATCATCTACACGTGTTATTTGTACCTACTTGTATTTAATTTCTTGTAATTATTCAGCTACCTAATAAACTAATCAATAGGTTGTTGGAAGTGATCCAACCGGAAATACTAGACATGTATACACACAATAGCACACATACCTTAATAAAATGGCGCATTTGACAAGTTGAACAGGGGGCACTTGAACTTGAGACATACTCAGAAAACTAGCGTAATTAGCTGTTGATAACGATAGTCAAAAAAGTATTCGTAGAGACACGCACTTATTTTGATAATTAAAACTTTTAACACTGGGAAACAGTCGTTAATTTGGGAGATTACTGGTTTATCACCCTTTTGTAGTGATCAGATAGATAAGCATTATACATATACATTATATCCAGCGAGATCGAGTTGAGTTTGTGAAAACTCCTGATAGAGAACTTGTATTCTATACTATCTGGCACCCCCGAGGCGTGGTCGCCTTGCACCATAATTTCCCCGGAGCATGCATGCTTCGTCTAGCTGACAATATGGTTTTATGGCAACTGCTCCGATTGAATTCTTACTCCTAAATTTAACATGTTGGAGGCATTTCTGTTGAAAAAACATTTCTATACTATAACTGTTACTGCAAAAAGCATTACAAATACATCACAGTTGTCGAACGCCATAAAAGACATCACACGTTATTGTTTGTAAAAATATATAGTATTGAGGCATAGTATTGAGGCGAACAAAACAAAAATTATTTAAATCTTTCAATCCATATAGACGTGTCGATGTAGTAAAACAGATTTATTTATACTTTTATAGGTTATTATATTTTATATTATTTATATTATATTTTATTTGCAAACAAAACTTTTTACAGAAAAAAAAACTATTTTAACTAAATAATTTTTGTTTTTCTAAATTTTAATTTGATATCCCGATAATGACGTTTGTTTTTAAAAAACATTTTTTTCCAAAATAAAGTGTTAGGGACTTAAAACTGGGATTATAAACTAGCTATCAGCTCCACTGGGAGGCTGGCAAATCGAGATCGATATAAATATTTTCCACAATTGGAGGGCTGTATGCGTACAATTTGGTAGGTAGATTACTGGTGGGCTCCCCAACAAATGTGATCCAAGAATTTCCGGCCACCCCCATTAGAACGCCCACTAGCTGTTTTATAGCAAACCAAATATTCGGAGTATATATTACTGGTAACCTCTTCTACAGATCACAAGAAACATTTCTCGGCCACTCCCGGCCCAGTAATCTTGAAAATACAACGTGTAAGTTTCCAACAATTTAAATTTTTAAAGCTAGTCCCTCATTTTGGAATGTAGATTGCTCGAAGATGCATCCTTATGCTTGTTACATACTTTTGCACAACTCCATAATACCCTTTTTACCAATTTTTAATGGGTTCAGGGTATAAAAAATTAAAATAAAAGACCAGTCGACGCTGATACTCGTACCCAGGACCATTCGTTTACCAGGGCGTCACTTTACCCCCTACGCCACAAACCGTTTTGATGATCAATCACAAAATCCCTTGAAAAGCAGACTGTCAAAAGCTTACTTGCGCTTTACCTTGTTTCATATATATATATAAGTTCTCGTAGTGCCGGAACAGATCAAGTTTATTTCATTTTGTCGATAACTCATCCCGTTCAAAAGTTATCGAAAATTTTTGATTTCAGACTAGCGTTTTTGAGACATAGCTTCAAAGATATAAGAGTTAGAGACCCTTGCATGTGTGTTTTTAGATTAGTATGAATGATTGTAAGGACTGGGTTCAGGGTATCTCCTAGTCGGGCACTCCCGACTAGAGCACACCTACTTGTTTCTTATTCTTCCTTTCAAATATAAAACAACTGTAATCAAATTTTTTTGCTTCCAATGTCTTAGAACAAAAACAATGCCACGCGAAAAAACAAATCCTCAGCATAATCGAGTTTGTCAGCGATTTTTAAAACTGCTTCATGTAAGTAATAGAGTTGCAGGAAAACAAAACAAGTTAGCTTTTGACAGTCTGCTCTTCAAGGGATTTTGTCATCGATCATCAAAACTGATTGTGGCGTAAGGGGTAAGGTGACGCGCTGACAAACGAAAGGTCCTGGGTACGAAACTCAGCGGCGACAGGTCATTTATTTCACTTTTTTCTTATTCTTGTTTTCAAATATAAGATAACTAATCCATTTCATTTGCTACCAATGCCTTAGAGCAAAAAGTATACAACGCGAAAGAAAAGATCAGTAAAATCGAGTTTGTCAGCGCATTTCAAAACTGCTTGGTGGCGTAGGTATTAAAGTGCTGCACTGACAAACGGGGAGCCGCGACATATTGCTTTTTATACCCTGAACCCATTAAAAATGGGTAAAAAGGGTATAATGAAGTTGTGCAAAAGTATGTAACAGGCATAAGGAAGCATCTCCGACCATATAAAGTATATATATTATTGATCAGTATCAATAGCCGAGTCGATTTAGCCATGTCCGTCTGTCTGTCCGTCTGTCCGTCTGTCCGTCTGTCCGTCTGTCCGTCTGTCCGTCTGACCGTCTGTCCGTCTGTCCGTCTGTCTGTCTGTATGAACACACAGATATCAGAGACTACAAGAGCTAGAGACTTCATATTTGGAACATAAGTTCTCCTAATCCCGGGACAGATCAAGTTTATTAAAATTTATCGATAGCTCGTCCCGTTCAAAAGTTATCGATAAATTTCGATTTCAGACCAGCGTTTTTTGGATATAACTTACAAGTTATAAGAGCTAGAGGCCCCTAATTTGACATGTATAATCTCGAATAGCATACACATGAACAAATTTTTCACTTTTTGGATACCACCCCCCAAACCCCCCAAAAGTTAAAAAAACGCATTTTTGAAGGTACGACCTTGCAATTTGGTTTGGTCACACATATTATTGACAATTGTTTGCCCCAAAAATTTCAATAAGATCGGACGATAAACACAGAAGTTATTTAAGATTTAACTTTCCATTATGTGGGGCTCAGCGAAAAGCAAGCTAACTGCTTAGACCGCTTGCACTGCTTGTACTGCTTGTACTGCAGCATGTGTGTGTTTAGATTAATATGAATGATTGTAAGGACTGGGTTCAGGGTATCTCGTAGTCGGGCACTCCCGACTAGAGCACTCTTACTTGTTATTTTTTTTCTAATTATTTTTTTCAAATATATATCAAATAGCTTGAATTCAATAATTTAAAGGAAAAATTTAAATTCATATGATACCAATTCTTAGAGCAAAAAAATAAATGCCACGCGATAAAACGATTTTTTACTAGTTTTGAAATTTCAGTGGTGCAGTTGGCAGAGTGAAAACTGCCTAAAGGATCGAAAAGAGTATAGAATCTTCGGCACGCCAAAGATAATCCTTTCCCACTTGTTTTGGGGTAGGTTCACTCCAAATTTTAATTTCAACATGATTTCTGTTTATCATGCTGAGAATTTTCTTCAGTATTTTTGGTCTAGTAATCGTGACTTGCTAAACACGATGAAAGCGATAACATAGCCGAATTTACTTAATAAATCGTGGCCTAATGTTGGCCATAAAAAGTATATTATTGTTTAAGCTTTTAGTTATAATTCGTATAATTTTATTAGTATATGAAATGGTTATCGAGACTTGGCTTCATATGTAAGCTTATTAGTTATTCCGAGCAACTTAGCGCTTAGACAAGTCAAGTTCTAAATGTCACCGTCATTGGCAGCGCAGTTCAAGGCAAAGACGTTATTTAATTGCGAGGCGGCTATTTGGAGATACAAATGTTTGTGGAACACGTTAGCGCCCAATTAAAAAGACCAGACACTAAGACTATAAAAACATAGTTAATGGAAATTACTCTTGACGAGATTTTTACCTGATTTTACTTAAGCAAGGCGCCAGATCGTTTGTAATATGCTCATACTGATACAGATACAAAAGCCTGCTTACATATCGTTATAAAAGTTATTAGCAGCAACAGCAAGAACAACAAATTATATGCGGTTGACCCAGCATATTGTGTTAGCTGCATTAACTTTTTGTTAATAACAATTTAATTGAGACATTTTTAGCATTTTAATTACAAACAATATGTGCTCAATTATTAGTCATAAAGATAATGATAATTTCAATAAAAGAAAACAAGTTTTAGTGCTCTGTCGAGTATGCCCTACTAGGAACACCCTGTAACAAGCTCTGAACAAGCCCAATTTATTAAGTTATTTAATGTCAACTTTAACACTCGACACAGGAGAATAATTAAAATTATAAACTACAGAAAATTTAAAATTATAACTATGATTTAATGTATAAAAAATATTTTTTCTTCTTTTTTTTTCTCGAAAGCCGATTTTCTTTGAAATCTCTTATTATCTCTGAGATCGACGATTTCATGTATTTACACAGACGGACATGGTATACTGTCTCATCTTGCTGTCTGGCAAATAATATGTGCTTATAGTTATATACATACTTTATAGGGCGATACATCCTTCCTGCTGCATACAGAAAAACTTCATGATGACCTTTTCGCTCATTTCTAATGGATGCAAAGAAATAATTCAAATATTTGCGCGACGGCAAGTAAATGGATCAAGTCCGATTAAGAAACAGGTTGCAACTCCAACATCAGCCAGTATTTGATTATCTGAACAGCTTGCTAACGATTCAATATTTGATTGAGTGCATGGGAATTTCCACCCTTGCCCTCAAGCATCTATCTAACCGTAAGTTGGTTAAACAATTTCACAACCACATGATGCGATTTTCTATACATATTCACATATCCACCATATCTTTGATTACCCGATATTTGCACTTGAGCGGCATGAGGTTGACAATTTCTAATATTTAGCACATATAAACAACCCCACGGGTTTGAGTTTTTGTTTTATTCCAATAATAACTGAAATTATACAAAATATCATTCACAAAGACGTGTCAATGACGCTGTAAAACCCTCGCATCTGGTCCCTAGATGAGAGCAAACTTGGAATATACGTTTAACAGTCTGGGTAAATATGCCCACAGCCATAGGTCAGGAAAATATGGAATGAGCTCATCTCAATCTTGCATTTGCAATATGGTTTTATTAAATGATTGTTTGGACGGCGCTCACTATAAAATGTTCATACAAAAAATACCACTAAAAATCATCAGGTGATTTTTGTAGATTAAACGCTCATAAGCTAATATAATCAGATTTTAGGTCTGAAGGAGTAGTCGGAGTAAATTAATCTTAAAGCACGATTAAAGAGAGATTAGCAACTCAACCTTCATCAAAATCTGTAGAGAGTTCTGTGATAGGTAATTATTCTGAATATATTTCAACTTTTTCCGTATCAGTTTTTATTTTAGATAAATATACACTCGTAGTTATCTGTTTCAGGCAAATTGCTAAGATTTTTGTGCCACGCCCATCGATACAAAAAATTTTGCCACGCTCACTAACTCCAGTCTACTGCAAAATTAGAGCTACCGTCAAAAAACAATCTTGGAAGATTGTTTAACAGCAATCGAGCCAATTTGAAAAACAGTTTTTTAACATTTTTCCCCACTTACAAACTGTTTTATTAATATCGAAAGATATATTGTATTATGAGTCTTAGCTAATTGCTTAGCTCATTCATTATTTACCTAATTGCTAGCTAATATGTTGCTTTTTAATAGATTTTAAGAATTGTATGCAATTTATTTTATAATTTATTCAAAATATTTATATTTGTCTGTTTTATTAAAGTTTAAGCTGTTTTATTTGCATACATATCATACTTTTCCAATTAGCTTTCTGACCTGTGTAGATGCTATGAATTACATAGATGTAAAGCCAATATGGCAATAAAATATGTACTCATATAATATAACATATAATACACGTACGTATATTTCCAATCAAAATAGTTTTATTTTCTCGTAATATTTTACGCAATACTTAACAGTTGATTGATTAATTACACAACATTTGAAGTTCATAGAGGTGGATTACTACAAGTCACATTACTTATTGCTACCGAGTGTTGCCAGGTCGTTACGACTCTGGAAGTTGCATCAGCTTCCCCACAATATAGAGGCAAATCGCATCTTTTTAACCGATGGCAATTAGAATCGTTTTTTTTTTGCCCCGTATCTGTAGGTAAAGGAGTTTGATGAAATTGTGCCAAAGTATGTAAAATCCTGAAGGAAACATATATATATATATATATATATATATATTCCAGATCAGTGTATATATATAATATACATAGATTACCACTCCTTTTTTCGAAGATTATTTTAATAATTATAAGAACTAAATTTAATACGTATAGCAGATACCTAGAAAGAAACTACTTCGAAACAATGAATGTCTGATTTGGTTGGATGTAGGGTACTCCTTAGCAGGGCACTCTCTTCAAGACCACTATTACACTCTTGATTCTTTGAACTTTATTACGCATACCCAATGAATGTTATCTTTAGCACACAATTTCATACAAAATTAAACAATAACCATTTTTATACCCTGAACACATTTATAATGGGTAAAAAGGGTGTAATGGTTTTATGCGAATGTATGTAGCAGGCATAACTAAGCATCTCTGACCATATAAAGTACATATATTCTAGATCAGTATCAACAGCCGAGTCGACTTAGCCATGTCCGTCGGTCTGTCCGTCCGTCTGTACGAGCACGCAGATATTCATATTTGGAATATAAGTCCCCATAGTCCCGGGACAAATCACATTTTTTGAATTTTTTCGATAATTCAACCCATTCAAAAGCTATCGATAAATTTCGATTTGAGACTAGTGTTTTTTGGCCATAACTTGAAAGTTATAAGACCTAAAGGCACAACATTTGGCATATATAGTCTCGAATAGCATACACTATATATTTTGGAGACCGTACCCCCATCCCCCCAAAGTACGACCTTGCAATTTGGTTTGATCGCCCATTTTATGTCCTACAAATTTCACAAAGATCCGACAAAGGTCGGGCACTCCCGACTAGAGCACTCTTACTTGTTATACCCTGAACCCATTAAAAATGGGTAAAAAGGGTATTATGGTTTTGTGCAAAAGTATGTAACAGGCATAAGGAAGCATCTCCGACCATATAAAGTATATATATTCTTGATCAGTATCAACAGGCAAGTCGATTTAGCCATGTCCGTCTGCCTGTCTGTCTGTATGAACACGCGGATCTCACAGACTATAAGAGCTAAAGACTTCATAATTGGAATATAAGTTCTCGTAGTTCCGGGACAGATAAGTTTATTTCATTTTATCGATAACTCGACCCATTCAAAAGTTTTCAATAAATTTAGATTTTTCACTTTTTGGATACCACCCCCCAATTCCACCCAAATTTGAAAAAACCCATTTTTGAAGGTATGACCTTGCAATTAATTTGGTCACACATTTTATTGCCAATTGTATGCCCAACAAATTTCAATAAGATCGGACAATAAACACAGAAGTTATTTAAGATTTAACTTTCAATTCTGTGGGGCTCGGTGAAAAGCAAACTAACTGCTTAAACCGCTTGTTCTGCTTGAACTGCAGCATGTGTGTGTTTAGATTAGTAGGCATGATTATAAGGACTTGGTTCAGGGTATCTCTCCTAGTCGGGCACTCCCGACTAGAACACTCTTACTTGTTATACCCTGAACCCACTAAAAATGGGTAAAAATGGTATCAATAGCCGAGTAGATGTAGCCATGTCCGTCTGTCTGTCTGTCAGTCTGTCTGTCCGTCTGTATGAACACGCGGATATCAGAGACTACAAGAGCTAGAGACTTCATATTTGGAATATAAGTTCACCTAATCCCGGGTTTAGGTGTAGAGTTTTTGGGACATAGCTTCAAAGATATAAGAGCTAGAGACCCCAAATTTGGCATGCATAATCTCGAATAGCACACACATGTAACAAATATTTCACTTTTTGGATACCACCCTCCAATCCCCCCAAAAGTTGAAAAACGCATTTTTGAAGGTACGACACTGCAATTTGTTTTGACAATTATTGTGTCCCAAAAATTTCAGTAACATCGGACAATAAACACAGAAGTTATTTGAGATTTAACTTTCCATTGTAGTGGGCTCAGCGAAAGCAAGCTAACTGCTTAAGCCGCATGCACTGCTTGCAGTATGTGTGTGTTTGTATGTATGCACACTATTAGGCAAGTATTAATGGAAGTCAGAACTGGGTTCAGGGTATCTCCTAGTCGGGCACTCCCGACTAGAGCACTCTTACTTGTTTTTTATATCGCGTTGCTTGTTGACTCACTTTTCTTTTTTTTCAAGTCATTGTCAAGACGATTGCGATTCTCAATTTCCTTCTCATAGTTCGTGCTCATTAGCCCAAGGAGTTTCTGTGCCCAAATATTTTCATTCGATTCAATTCAAATCAAGTATTTTGCGTCGCACTTGGAATCGTCGCTGCTCCCAGCTATCAGTGAAGCTATAAGCACGTTATTAAAATGTAGCCTTTGCTGTCGAGGCGATAACAGCTTAAAATAGTTGGCTGGGGGTTATGTGGGGGTGACGAGGAGATCAAATCGGGTAGATTGCGAGCTATGAAATTAAGTAGCTAATTTCAGTTGTTTTCGTTGGTGTGGATGAAGTTAAATCCAATGAAGAAAACCAATACAAAATAAAAGCAATAATTAAAATACATTTGGTACTATCAACAATGGAATTTGTATTTATCATATACGTTTTCCAAGAGGATACTTTGAAATCATAACTTTATATTATGCAGCTAAAATGTTGTCCAAAAAATTTCCATAAACATAGCTCTCATAAGACCAAGAACTATGAATTGAGTTCTATCATGTTACTCTAGCACTCAAGAACCGACACCATTTGCTTATTGATTATAGTATATACAAGGCCATGCAATAGCAAAATGTATCCAGATCAGATACTTCAATTTTCCTACGTTTAAAAAAATGAAATTATAGTTTGTCTTATAAAATAATTTTTAGACTATTTGTCTTTTTGCTGAAAACAATATAGTTATGTCAAAGGTATATATGACAATGTCTGCTTATATGCAAACTAGTCTCATAGTTTTTAAGCTAAATTTCTTGAGTATTTATCTATTTGCTGAAAACAATATATGTATAGATAATTTAGCTGACAATTATCAGTCAGAAGTAGAATTCTTGTGCGAAAACTATTTTTGTTTTAATGTCCCCGAAATTTTGATTAAAAATGATCAACATTGGTGTAATATAGAACAATCTAGATCTGTGATGAGGTGGACGCTGTTCTTCAAAACCATGTAATCTTTTAATACCCTGAACCCATTAAAAATGGGTAAAAAGGGTTTTATGGTCTTATGCAAAAGTAACAGGCATAAGGAAGCATCTCCGACCATATAAAGTATATATATTCATGATCAGTATCAACAGCCGAGTCGATCTAGCCATGTCCGTCTGTCTATCTGTCCGTCTGTATGAACAAGCAGATATCAGAGACTACAAGAGCTAGAGACTTAATATTTGGAATATAAGTTCTCGTGATTCCGGGACTGTATAAGTTTATTTCATTTTATCGATAACTCATCCCGTTCAAAATTTATCGTTTTCATAAGTATTCGATTTCAGACCAGTGTTTTTTGGCCATAACTTGAAAGTTATAAGAGCTAGAGGCCCCAAATTGGGCATGTATATTCTCGAATAGCATACACATGTAAAAAATATTTCACTTTTTGAATACCACCCCCAATACCCCCAAAAGTTCAAAAAACGCATTTTTGAAGGTATGACCTTGCAATTTGGTTTGGTCACACATTCTATAGCCAGAAAGATTGGACAATAAACACAGAAGTTATTTAAGATTTTACTTTTCATTACATGTATGTATACACACTGATAGATTAGTATGAATGTAAGGACTGGGTTCAGGGTATCTCCTAGACGGGCACTCCCGACTATAGCACTCTTACTTGTTTGTTATTGTTAAATGCTTGAACATAATTACCGATCACATTAATACGCTTTAATAATATGTTCCCATATATTATTATGTATGTATATGTAAATGTTAGAGCATATCAATGATAATATGACGATGTTGCAGATGTTATATTATATTAGAGAGATCTAATATGAGTTCTTTAATTTAAAATAGTATATTCATATGCTAATATATGTTATATACATCAATTTCAAAATTATATACAAGATGAAAGCCAAATAGCAAATTACCTAAAAATAAAATGAAGACAGACGAACAAGCAAATACAATATTTCGTGTTCGTCTCTTGAGAACCAATACAAATCCATCTTAGTGTATATAGGCATTTGCCAATTACGCGTGCAGTTTTCAAATATCATCTTTTGAGAAACAATCTGAAAAATGTGTGTATCGTACGGAACAAAAAGCGTAAATACTTTTCTGCGTAAATGCCCATGAACATAATGAACAGAAGCCTACGTAATACTTAACAAAAAAAACTTCAATAAATAATAAATGTTAAATTAAGTCCCTAGTTGACCAACAATGTCTTTGTAACTGCCTGCAAACGTTGATCCATTTCAGGTTTCAAGGTCTATTGACGTTATCTTATTCCTTATCTTATTCTTGTTCCTCGTCAAGCCTCTTTTTATACCCTGATGGTATGGGTAAATAGGGTATAATGGTTTTGTGCAAAAGTATGTAACAGGCATAAGGAAGCATCTCCGACCATATAAAGTACATATATTCTTCATCAGTATCAACAGCCGAGTCTATCTAGCCCTGTCCGTGGGTCTGTCTGTCCGTCTGTACGAACACGCAGATATCAGAGACAATAAGAGCTAGAGAATAGAGAATATAAGTTCTCGTAGTCCCGGGACAGTACAAGTTTATTTCAATTTATCGATAACTCGTCCCGTTCAAAAGTTATCGATCAATTTCGATTTCATGTATAGTCTCGAATAGCATACACATCTAACAAATATCTCCCCAAAAGTGAAAAACACTCATTTTTCAATGTATGACCTTGCAATTTGGTTTGATGACCCATTTTATAGCCAATGTTATGTCTTGAAAATTTGAATCGGGCACTAAACACAGAAGTTATTTAAAATTTACCTTTCCATTGTGTGGGGCCTTGCTTGCACTGCTTGCAGTATGTGTGTGTTTGTATGGATGTGCATTGATTGGTAAGTATGAATGGATGTAAGGACTGGGTTCAGGGTATTTCATAATCGGGCACTCCCGACTAGAGCACTCTTACTTGTTTTTATTTTTTTGTTGTTGAAAAACCTTTTACTGTAATATCTAAACTGTACTATTACTTTTCTTTATAATGCTGTGGGACTTAAAAAATAGCTCAAATTTGTATCGTACATAGACTTGTTTCCACCTCTGTACTTACATATGTATATACTGTCTATATTTAGTTGCCTTTTTAGCGTATTTCGGGGGCTCGACCTGATCACAGAATAAGTAAATAAAGTAAACAGACTAGAGCCTTACAGCTATAGATACATTCGCTTCATTCAATTGACAGACAACAACAAAATATTGTAGCTTAACGCCAAGGCTAACCAAACAACATCACATATCACTTTTGGCGCTTATCAGCGGCACTCGAACGAAATTGTTTTATGGATAGGCAGTAAAATATTTGCGAAAAAGGAGGAATTAAACTCGAAATATAAATTGAAAATCCAAGCGTCGAGTGGTAAACGTTGTTAATCTCAGATTACGAATCGATATAACAAGAACACAAGCTAAGAATAAAGCATGCAACAACAAGTTTTCATTTTGCAAAACTAACAGTGACGCGGCATATCAGCAAAAAATTAAACTCACGATGACGCTGCAGAAATTTATGCGCCCCACTGTTTCTCTAGCGAGTATTGACAGCAACGAATTGGCAATTCTCGCACCCAATGACGATAAACAGTCAACTAAAGAGTTTATGGCAAAACTAAATTAATTTATTGCACCAAACCATAATATTATTTTTTTAGGATAAATACTAAAAAAGGAGATAATAAAAAAAAATTTAATAATTTTCGCATTTGACTTTAAATTCTTTTTAGAGTTTTCCAACTTATGTGAGATAATTGTGCTGTTTTAAAATATTTTAATCTGATATTGTTAGTGGCTAAGTTCGCTTGGCTTTGACTTATCAAAAGTATTTGTTAATTGATAGTGTCTGTCGATTGATGTAATAAATGACTGTGAATTTCTAGAACTAGAATGTCAATGTGTGTTTTAGTATTTACCAAATGCTTATTTAATAATTGAGTTATAATTGGTTATACGAACATAGACAAATATTGAATCACAGTAATTTAAAATACTTTTGTTTATTACGAAATTTGAATTTTAATCCTGGGTTTTAAATAATAAGATTAACATATTTCAATTAGTATTTTTGACAGTAGCTAATATATGTTTGCTTACATACATTCATATGTATGTATGTATGTATATACAAATATACCGGTGTTTTGATCAAAATAATTGGTATTATTTCAATTGTATACAATAAAATACAAAAATACATTTATTCACATCAATTAATCCATTATGACAAATAAAAAATCGGATTTTATTTTTCATATTTCCATAACATTGTACAGTCCAAAATGCATGCATTAACATATGTATGTATGTAAAAATATGCGATTTTGTTGTTGTTTTTATTACAGCAGCTTTTCTTTGTTTGATTCTGGTTCTGTTTCTCTGAACACACACACTCACTAATTCTCAATTTAAAGCCGGCTTTTATTTATTTGTTTTGTGCTTGCCTTCTCGTTTTCTCCTGCTTGCGTTGTCTTCCAAATTAATTTGTATGTGTATGTGTGAGCGTGTGTCTGTCCCCCTAATGTATGTTTGTACATACATTGTAGTGTCGGCGCTCCAAGTCTGGTTTTGTACTCTCTGAGAGCGCCATACAGCAACAAGAAATATGTATTAGTATACGAAGGCATGTACATATGTATGGAAGCAGTGTGCATTTATTTAAGCGCCGATTAACGCACACAGCGACAAATAAACAGAGACGCAGAGCGAAATCCGAGTCAACATATGGATGTACATACATACATATATACGATATGGATATGGGCCAGCGCAACGCTCCGTCAGCAGCGTTAGCAGCAAGAGCGCGCTCAGTGAAAAATTTGTTGTCGTCGTCACTTCGTGTTTTTCATTAATCAGTAGCACTAAAATGGTGCGCAAGTCCGGTAGAGTTAAAATTCCTACTTGTCGCGACGTTGGCAGCGTTCATTTGCGTGGCAGCAAAGGCGGTGATATTGCTGGTGGTGGGCGTTTTAACGATGGGGAGGCTATAGTTGAGCGACGGCAACGGCGACGACGGGACAGCAGCGGCAGCAATTCAGCCTCTAGTGATGGTGTGTGTGTTTGTGTATTTTCCTTGTGTTCATTTGTGCTTTATTTTATCATTTTTAGTAGTATGTCTCAATATGTACGTTTAATTTTTTGAATTCACGATCATATAGGCCGAGTTAGGTATATATGTACATGCATACATTGAAACTGCGGATTAAAAAGTGTAAGCCCAGTGCTTTTCAAACTGCACTAATTACATCTGCCTAATCAAACGGTAGAAATCATGTGCGTGCTAGGCAACTATGTATGAAGCAGAGCTTGCTGAACGATTTGTTTATAGTTTGTCATTTAATAAATATATATGTACTTAGTTCTCGTAGTCCCGGCGCAGATCAAATTTATTTTATCGATATCTTGTCTCGTTCAAAAGTTATCGAAAAATTTAGATTGCAGACTATCGTTTTTGGGCTACAACTTAAAAGTTATAAGAACTAGAGGCAACAAATTTGGTCTGTATATGTATGAAAGAACAGGTGTATTCCAGCAAATAAGGCCAAGTGCAAGTTAGCTTTCAACATATTGCTCTATATAGCGAGTTTGTTATCGAACACCAAAACGGATCGGTGGGGTAAATGGTACAATTCTCCCGCTCGCAACCTAATGTATATTAATTTTGTATACCCTGAACCCATTAAAAATGGGTAAAAAGGGTATAATGAAGTTGTGCAAAAGTATGTAACAGGCATAATGGAGCATCTCCGACCATATAAAGTATATATATTCTTTATCAGTATCAATAGCCGAGTCGATCTAGCCATGTCCGTCTGTCTATCTGTCTGTCTGTCTGTATGAACACGCGGATATCAGAGACTACAAAAACTAGAGACTTCATATTTGGAATATAAGTTCTCGTAGTGCCGGGAAAGATCAAGTTTATTAAATTTTATCGATAACTCGCCCCCGTTATCGATGAATTTCGATTTCATACTAGCGTTTTTGGGACATAACTTCAAAGTTAAAAGTGCTAGAGACCCCAAATTTGGTATGTTTAATCTCGAATAGCATGCACATGTAACAAATATTTAACTTTTTGGATACCACCCAACAATCCCCCCAAAAGTTATAAAGAGATACGACCTTGTAATTTTATTGCCAATTGTATGCCCACAAAATTTCAGAAAGATCGGACAATAAAAACAGAAGTTGTTTAAGACTCAACTAATTGCTTACACCGCTTGCACTGCTTGAACTGCTTGCAACATATGTGTATTTGTATGTATGTATGTACACTGATAGGTTAGTAAGAAAAACTAGAGCACTCTTGTTTTTACTAGAAAATCCGAAAAGTTAAGTGATTCAGATTTAAATGCAGGATTAATAAATATGTGAAACCATGCTCAAAAATGAGTCGAAATTTAAAATCTGACAAGCTATGACAAAGTTATAGGAGTTATAAATCTTAAATGCGATTTTAAGGGCTTTTTGAGCCTTATGTCTTCATTTTTAATAAAAAATCGTACAGTTTTAATGCTTTAGAGACCGTATATTCCAATTAAAAAGTAATATTGTAAAAAAATGAATTTTTAAATCATATCTAATTGGGATCTATATTTTTATGCAAAACAATATGATATACATTTTTCTTGATTTTTGCATGGCTAAGCATTGCCTGGACACTTATTGTCCAGCTAAGCGAGATTTGTGAGAAAATTGTGCTCTTTTGCTAGAAAATGAAAGCCACTGTGCTTTATTACATACATAGGTATACAAGGTTAGCCACAAAATCATTTTTCTATATCTTGTACAATAGACTTGAAATATTTCGACACATAGCGAATTAAATTATATTCTCTCTCTTTTGCACAGAATCGGCGGAGAGTCAACTAATGCAGGCAGAGGTTCTGCCAGTGGGTCATCCTGCCGGCTCGCCCATTGGCCATGCGCTTAGTCCCAATGGCGTCAACCTCGGTCTGAGCAATAGCAGCAACCAGAGCAGCGAGAACTTTGCGCTCTGCAATGGCAACAGCAACGCCAGCAACAGCAATAACAACAACAATATGTACTCACCAAACAGCAATAACAACAACAGTGGCAGCAACAATCAACAGCATCAGCAGCAGCAACAACAACAACAATCACCCACAGTTTGCGCAATTTGTGGAGATCGGGCGACTGGCAAACATTATGGGGCCTCCAGCTGTGATGGATGTAAAGGATTTTTTAGGCGCAGTGTGCGCAAAAATCATCAATATACCTGCAGGTATGAAATAATGAGAGGGAGAACGAGAGATTGTAAGAGCTCAACAGAGCTCTATAAAAACAGAATTGGAGACAATTTTGATTTGCAATATTCAAGGAAGCGAAATGATCTTAGTAATGTTACAACTTTTGTGCCACACTCCAGTGTAATATTTTTTAGATAAGCAACAACAAAGAAAACAAAAAACAAGTAATAATGCTCTAGTCTGGATTGCCAGACTAGGAGATACCCTGAACCCAGTCATTACATTTTTTCATACTAACCTATCAGTAAACATACATGCAATCACACACATGCTGCTTGCTTCTTCACTGAGCCCCACACTATGGAAAGTTACGAGAACTTACTATTCTAAATATGAGGTATCTAACTCTTGTAGTCTCTGAAACCCGCGAGTTCATACAGACAGACGGACAGAAGACGGACATGGCTAGGTCGACTCGGCTGTTGATACTGATCAATATATGGTCGAATAAGCTTCCTTATGCTTGTTCAATACTTTTGCACTACTTCTTTTTACCCATTTTGAATGGGTTCAGCGTATAAAAAATAAATAGATCAGTTTCCAGCCAAACCAGCGTTTTGATCTTTTATAAAATTTAATAGATAATAATTCACAATTTTCAACAGATTCTCGCGCAACTGTGTGGTGGACAAGGATAAGCGCAATCAATGTCGCTATTGCCGGCTACGCAAATGCTTCAAGGCGGGAATGAAGAAAGAGGCAGTGCAGAATGAACGGGATCGTATAAGCTGCCGTCGCACGTCCAACGACGATCCCGATCCCGGCAATGGTCTCTCTGTGGTATCCCTCGTGAAGGCAGAGAACGAATCGCGACAGTCGAAGGCAGGTGCTGCCATGGAGCCCAACATAAATGAGGATCTCTCTACCAAGCAGTTTGCCAGCATCAACGATGTCTGCGAGTCAATGAAACAGCAGCTGCTCACTCTAGTCGAGTGGGCCAAACAAATACCAGCCTTCAATGAACTCCAGCTGGACGATCAGGTCGCATTGCTGCGCGCTCATGCTGGTGAACATTTACTCCTGGGTCTCTCGCGTCGATCCATGCATCTGAAGGATGTGCTGCTGCTCAGCAATAACTGTGTCATCACCAGGCACTGTCCAGGTAAAATCGAACTTAACTCTCTTGCTGATGCCCTTTTATCAATACTGACTCCTAATTACAGATCCTCATGTTTCGCCCAATTTGGATATATCCCGCATTGGTGCACGCATCATTGATGAACTAGTGGTTGTTATGAAGGATGTCGGCATAGATGATACCGAATTTGCTTGCATCAAGGCGCTGGTCTTCTTCGATCCCAGTGAGTTAAACAGTTTGTTTTGTCTGTCTTTCTTTTTATAACGTTGTAGAGGGCATTGTAATTTTGGTTTTAAATCATGTAACGCATGAAAGAAGACATCAGCAACCCCATGTTAGTTATGCATCAATAGTCGAATCGACATAGCTATGTCCGTCTTCCCGTCGAATCATCAGATAGTTGTAAAACTGAAAGTCTAGCTTGCATTACAACGCAAGATATCTGTAAAAGATTCATTAGAAACGATTGTTTTAGCTTGCACTTCTTGCAGCTTGTGTGTGTTTTTGTGTGTATGTACACTCCCAACTAGAGCATTCTTCTTTATATCCTGAACCCCTTAAAAATGGGTAAAAAGGGTATAATGAAGTTGTGCAATAGTATAAGGGAGCATCTCCGACCATTTAAAGTATATATATTCTTAATCAGTATCAACAGCCGAGTCGATGTAGCCATGTCCGTCTGTCTGTCTGTCCGTCTGTCTGTATGAACACGCGGATATCAGAGACTACAATAGCTAGACATTTCATATTTGAAATATAAGTTCTTGTAGTCCCGGGACAGATCAAGTTTGTTTCATTTTATTGATAACTCGACCCGTTCAAAAGTGATGGATAAATTTCGATTTCGGACAAACGTTTTTGGGCCATAACTTAAAAATTATAAAAGCTAGAGGACCCAAATTTGGCATGTATAATCTCGAGCATACACATGTAACAAAGATTTCACTTTTTGGATACCACCCGCCAATCCCCACAAAAAAACCCATTTTTGAAGGTACGACCTTGCAATTTAGTTTGGTCACACATTTTATTGTCAATTGTATGCCCAAACAATTTCAATAAGATCGGACAATAAACACAGAAGTTGTTTAAGACTGCTAGGAGTGGGTTCAGGGTATCTCCTAGTCGGGAAATCCCGACTAGAGCATTCTTACTTGTTGTTTACTGCTTATAACTGTTAATAGCTTTTATATGGTCAATGATAACTAAATTTGTTTACCCTATACATTTATATAGCCCAAAGAAATACTGAAACACTCTAACCTTCTTAAACCAATAATAAACTGTTTAAGTTATGCTCCTTTATAGAAATGTACATAAAATATAATGATTGCTGAACAGTTTGACCGTTCTAAATTTAATTGGCGCCACCTATCAGCAAGCGAAAACTTTTCAATGTTGCTTTGCCAGAATGTATAAAAAGTTCTTACCGCATTAAATATCAAATACGTAAATGTCGGATTATATATCGCATGAATTAAATGTCTAGCATAAGGCCTCTACCCACTTTGAGTGGAATGCTATTGAAATTAAAAACTCCATGTAATAAAAAATGGTTCTAAGAGGTTAGGGAAATATTTTCCTGTCACCTTAACATTTGGCGTGCTTACGGCGGCCGAAATGACGAACCAAATGTAAACTGTATGGTTGTTAGATTCTTTCGCTTACGCATAGCAATGCTTTCGTGTTTTATCGCGTGGCATTTATTTTGTTTAGAATTTGTATCATGAATTTTTTTTCTTTTAAAATATTTAATTCAAGCTATTTTATATTTGAAAAAATAGTTAGAAAAAAAGTGAAAAATTATGGGCGTCGTGACCGGGATTTGATCCCTTTTCTCCCGTTTGTCAGCGCAGCACCTTACCACGTACACCACCAAACCGCTTTCAAAAGCGCGGACAAACTCGATTATACTGAGCGTTTGCATTTTCGCGTGGCATTTTTTTATACCCTGAACCCATTAAAAATGGGTAAAAAGGGTATTATGGTTTTGTGCAAATGTATGTAACAGGCATAAGGAAGCATCTCCGACCATATAAGTATATATATTATTGATCAGTATCAACAGCCGAGTCGATCTAGCCATGTCCGTCTGTCTGTCCGTCTGTCCGTCCGTCCGTCTGTCCGTCTGTATGAACACACAGATATCAGAGACTACAAGAGCTAGAGACTTCATATTTGGAACATAAGTTCTCCTAATCCCGGGACAGATCAAGTTTATTTCATTTGATCGATAACTCGTCGCATTCAAAAGTTATCGATAAATTTTGATTTTAGACTTGCGTTTTTGGGACATAACTTCAAAGTTATAAGAGCTAGAGACCCCAAATTTGGCATGTATAATCTCGAATAGCATACACATGTAACAAATATTTCACTTTTTGGATACCACACCCCAAACCCCCCAAAAGTTAAAAAACCCATTTTTGAAGGTACGACCTTGCAATTTGGTTTGGTAACACATATTATCGACAATTGCTTGCCCCAAAAATTTCAATAAGATCGGACAATAAACACAGAAGTTATTTAAGATTTAACTTTCCATTGTGTGGGGCTCAGCGAAATAGCAAGCTAACTGCTTAAACCGCTTGCACTGCTTGTACTGCTTGTACTGCAGCATGTGTGAGTTAAGAGTAGTGCGAATGATTGTAAGGACTGGGTTCAGGGTATCTCGTAGTCGGGCACTCCCGACTAGAGCACTCTTACTTGTTTGTTCTAAGACATTGGTAGCTATTGAATTTGATTACAGTTATTTAATATTTGAAAAGAAGAATAAGAAACAAGTGATTTTCGCGATTACGGGGGCGGGAGTGGGCATGATCGAAATTTCTGTGATCTTTAGAGGACGTCACCAGTAATATATATTCCAAATATGGTGACCTTAGCTCTAAAACTGCGGGAGATATAAGCATTTCAAATTATTTTGGGAGGGGGGCTGGTGGGCGTAATAATGGGCGTGGCCGATAAACCTAGCATCCAATTTTTTGGGAGGTCACTAGCAATATACCTACCAAATTTGATTGCTCTAGCTTCAAAATTGTGGTAGATATTCACGTTTAATCGATTTGTGATTTGAGGTGTATCGACATGTTATCGATTTGCCAGCCTCCCAGTGGGCGTGGCATAAATTTGAAACAAACTTGATCTGAAGCAGATAGCTATAATCATAACAAAAAATTTCAAGAGTCTGTCTAATATCGTTTCGGAAATACGTGCGTTCATCCAGTCAGACAGACGGACGGCCTGACGGACATCCGACAAAAACAATATTCTATGAGTACCTTCGGTATCAGAGTATAAACAAGTAAGAGTGCTCTAGTCGGGACTGCCCGACTAGGAGATACCCTGAACCCAGTTCTGACATCCATTCATACTTGCCTAATAGTGTGCATACATACAAGCACACACATACTGCAAGCAGTGCCTGCGGTTTAAGCAGTTATCTTGCTTTTTCACTGAGTCCCACACAATGGAAAGTAAAATATTAAATAACTTCTGTGTTTATTGTCCGATCTTTTAAAATTTGTAGGACATAACATTGGCTATAAAATGTTTGACCAAACCAAATTGCAAGGTCATACCTTCAAAAATGAGTTTTTTGAATTTTTGGGGGGATTGGGGGGTGGTATCCAAAAAGTGAAAAATTTGCTACATGTGTATGCTATTCGAGATTATACATGCCAAATTAGGGGCCTCTAGCTCTTATAACTTGTAAGTTATAGCCCAAAAACGCTAGTCTGAAATCGAAATTTATCGATAACTTTTGAATGGGTCGAGTTATCGATAAAATGAAATAAACTTGATCTGTCCCGACACTACGAGAACTTATATTCCAAATATGAAGTCTCTAGCTCTTGTAGTCTCTGATATCCGCGTGTTCATACAGACAGACGGACGGACGGACGGACGGACGGACAGACAGACAGACGGACATGGCTAAATCGACTTGGCTTTTGATACTGATCAAGAATATATATACTTTATATGGTCGGAGATGCTTCCTTATGCCTGTTACATACTTTTGCACAAAACCATAATACCCTTTTTACCCATTTTTAATGGGTTCAGGGTATAAAAATGAAAATAAGAGATAAGTCGCCGCTGGGAATCGAACCTGCGAGCTCGCGTTTTTCAGCGCACCACTTTACCACTTACACCACCGAACCGTTTTGATGATCGGTGACAAAATCGCTTGAAGAGCAGACTGTTAAAAACTTACTTGCGCTTGGCTTTGTTTGCTCGTATGCACCTCTTCTTTCGAAATATTTAAAGACGCATATCTTCGCTATTTATGACTCAATCGTTTTGCAATTTTAAACATTGATGATTTAGATAGCTCAAAAACTAAGGGACTAGATCCCATGCATACAGACAGACGGACATGGCTATATCAATTTGTTTTGTCATTATAAGCATAATGGCAGTAAATTTTGGGGGTTTTTGACGTTTTCTTCTATGCATTAAAAACTTCAGCACAAAGTGAATATACTATTTTCTTCGAAAAGAGTATAAAAAGAAATAGCGCAGGCTTTATAATTTATCAAAAGTGAGTTGTAAGACTCAACAAATCGAGAAAACAGTCTTCTCCTTATTGTATACTAAAAAGTGATATACGGAAATGGTCGGAGCTGATAATGGCAGTCATTGGTCACGAACTACTGCGCTTTCGAAAAGCTGAGCCAAAAACCAAAAAGTATTGTTTCGCTATAGACCAGCAAACTCACACAAGCACAATAGCAACGATAAAACAGAGTCGACACTCGGACAACACTCTGAGGCGATTTGGGTGGCTGCTTGTTGTATCTTATCGAACGGCATTTGCAGCTGTGGCTGAAAATTTAGTGTACACGTTTTTGTCATGTGAAGTGGTGTATGGTTTGTGACAGAAATTTATAAATAGCAGAAGCTTTGTATGTTAATTAACAGCGTACTGCAGCGTAAAAGGCCTTGTCATCTATTTGGCTAGTCAATTTTCAAACTCTTTCTCTCAGAATTTCTTAAAATCTCTTAGTGTTCACTTACAGCATAAAGTGAATGTTTAAATCGTTTATATTTTTTTTCCTCACTTTATTTATTTAACAAAACTAAGCGACTTTTTTCTTTATTTCAGATGCTAAGGGTCTCAATGAGCCGCATCGCATTAAGTCTTTGCGTCATCAGATACTCAATAATCTAGAGGATTACATTTCGGATCGACAGTATGAGTCACGCGGTCGCTTTGGCGAGATCCTTCTCATTCTGCCGGTGCTGCAGTCAATAACCTGGCAGATGATCGAACAAATACAGTTTGCTAAAATCTTCGGCGTGGCGCACATTGATTCTCTGCTGCAGGAAATGCTGCTTGGTGGTAGGTCCAAAGCCCTTATCAAATGTAAGCAACCGATATATCTATTGTTCTTAACAGGTGAACTCGCGGATAATTCAATGCCGCTGTCGCCGCCAAATCAGTCCAATGATTATCAGAGTCCTACGCATGCTGTTAATCTAGACGGTAACCAGGTGACCTCCACACTGGATACGCTGGCGACGGCAAGCAGCAGCAGCCACGGCCTGGATCTGGATGTGCAGCACATTCAAGCGCTCATCGAGGCCAACAATGCAGAGGACACATTCCGCGCATATGCGGCGAACAATTCAGCAGCGTCTGCAGCTGCTGCTGCCACACCTACGGCTGCTGTTACTCCGCCGCTTAGCAGTGCTGCCTGTAGTCCCAAATCGCAGGAGGGCACCTACATGGATGCAGCGCGTCAATACAATGTCCAGCACAAAAGTCAGCTGATGCACAGTCCGCAGCGCGTGCATCCCTACCAAAGAGGACCAACGTCGCCGGTCGATGCCGGCCTCAGCATGCGGAATCCGGCAGATATCACACTAAACGAATACAATCGCAGTGAGGGCAACAGCGCAGACGAGCTGTTGCGTCGCACGCCACTCAAAATACGCCCGCCCGAGCTGCTGGCGCCCACCTATGTGATGGGTGAGTAATTTATATTAAAAGTTATATTGAAAAGTTGGATCAAACGACTAAAAGAAAACCGGGAAGTTGTTTGAGTTAATTATAATTTGTCATATTACATTATATTATTATATTTTTTACTTGCACCAAATATTGCTTATATGTACATATATAGTTAATTAATATAATTTTCAGAAAATATTGTAGTGACATTTTACGCTTATGCATATGCTATATAATAGTTCGCGACTAATTCGTAGATATTCCTCTACACAGGCTTCTTTAAAAATAGCTTAAACTAAAATTTAAATCGCGTTTGCGCGGCACTTTACCATTTACACCACCGTACCGTTTTGAGAATCACTGAGAAACACGATTATAGCAGCGATTATTTCGCGTATCATTGGTTTGGTTCTAAGACATTGGTGTCATATGAATTTAAATTTCTCTTTCAAACTATTATATTTAAGCTATTTTATATTTTTAAAACATAGTCCGAAAAATTTAAACTTTTTAAATAAATGATGTCGCGAGTATGAATTAAACCCGTGTCCTCAAGTTTGAACAGCGCATCACTTGTTTCGTTATGCAATTTTAAACATTGATGAGTTTTAAGGATGTTCAAGTGTATACATATGACCCAACTCGACTTCCAGTTGTATGGCAGCTGTAAGATATATTGATCCGATCCGGCCTGTTCCGGCCAATGTGCAGTACCTTTTTAAAAGACGCCTCTGCATACTAAGCATACTGGAGGGAACTTTAAGGGGTCTCCGACGCTTTCTTTTATGCATTACACATTTCCGCACAAAGTCAACATACTATTTTATTTGAAAAGAGTATAAGAAAAGTTTACTGTTATGAATAAAATAGTAAGTTCATTAAAACCCGAAGCCATTAAAAATGGGTAAAAATGGTATAATGAAGTTGTGCAACAGTACATATATTCTTAGTCAGTATCAACAGCCGATTCGATCTAGCCGATTCTGAACTCGCAGAGACAATCACAGCTAGAGAGTTCATGTTTGGAACATAAGTTCTCGTAGTCCCTGGTTAGATTGAGTTTGCTTCATTTTTACTTTTGAACGGGACATTTTATCGTTAAATTTCGATTTCATACCAGTGTTTTTTAGTCATAGATAAAAAGTTATAAGAGCAAGAGGCACCAAAGTTGGTATGTATAATCTCAAATGTATTTATACCGGCCGGCTCGGACCAGTATATAATATGCTGCCACACTCCTGGAAGTCGGGTTTGTCGATATTTTGCATACTTTAAGCTATCGCCTTGTACACTTAAATATGTTTATTACTCAATCAATGTTTCAAATATTAAAGCGATTTCGTCATAAATAGCGAAGATGTGTCATAAATTATTTGGAAAGAAACAGGTGTAACTTTAAAGTAAATAAGCAGTGGCGGGCAATTCTACATCATAGACATAAGTATAAAATATAAACTGGTGAATTCTGTTCAAAGACTCGAGAAGACTAAAATCTTTGGCACGTTTAATATTTTCCTTTCAAACTCGTGTTTAATTTTCAAAACTAATTTTTCAATTAAAATTTATTTAACAAATTCTAAGATACAAAACAAATCTTTTTTGCATGTACGTAACATATATTTAATAAAGCTATTAATATTTCAGTAATATTTATTATATATTATTAATATATAAAATAAAATATATAATATTTATTTTTTTTACGAATTTAGCACATACATTTTTGGCACATAAACTTATGTTTATTTATGTCTTTTTTATTTGTAATCATAACTAAAGTTAATCGAACGATAAGTTAACTTAACTTATTGATTAAATGAAGTTGTCTACAACTCCTAGTACATATTTATAATATTTTAATCCACACTAAATCTTATTTTCTCTTTTTTTCAGAGCCATGTCGCATGACGCTCAAACAGGAGCCTGAAACAGGCTATTAACTGGTGCAATAAGCTTAGCTACTTCCCCCCCTCTGCTGTTCCCTGCTCCTCATCACCCATACTTGCCTCCTCTTGCTAGCTGCTAAGTGCTAAAACAAAACAAAACACAACAACTTACTTAATTGTTATTGCCTTGAACTTTTTGATACCTTTTTATTTAGAATTTAAGTAGGTATTTTGGAAATTGTTGCTTAATTTTTAAAACAATTGCAATTGCAGTCTATTTTTGTATATTATTAAATTTTTAAACAAAATAATGAAGTTCAAGGATTTGCTCAAACTTTATACGTAGCACGTACTGTTGTCAATTTGTTGGTTATCTTTATAATATACATAATACAGATATGTGTTTGCGTAGGCATATATATGTATCCAATACTTTGATTTATGTTAGGGTGTTGTTTAGTGGTATAATATATTTTATGAGTACTTTTAATTCTGTAGTATAATAAAGAACTATTTTTATATAAATATATACATTATATATATTATTATATATATACATATATAAATATATGTGAAAAATATTTAATAATTTAAAGTGGCTGAGTGAATAAAAAATAAACAAAAGAATTGTTTCTCAACATATATAAAAACAACGTGTTATATTATTTACACAGTAAGTTACATACGGTAAAGGCAGTATGATACCCTGAATCCAATTCTTAAATTCATTCATACTCATTCATACTACCAGTGTATAAATATACAAAAACACACACATGCTGCAAGCAGTATAAGCAGTGCAAGCAGTTTAGGCAGTTAGCTTGTTTCTTCACTGAGCACCACACAACTTTTGGGGGGATTGGAGTGGTATCCAAAAAGTGAAATATTTGTTAAATGGGTATGCTATTCCAGATTATTTTTAAATTAAGTTTAAAGTTATGGCAAAAAACGCTGGTCTGAAATCGACATTTTTCGATAACTTTTAAACGGGACGAGTTATTAATAAAATAAAATAGACTTCATCTGTCCCGAGATACTACGAGACCTTATATTCCAAACATGAAATCTCTAGCACTTGTAGTCTCTGATATCCGCATGCTCATACAGACGGACTGATAGACGGACATGGCTAGATCGACTCGGCTGTTGATACGATCAATAATATATATTCTTTATATGGTCGGAGATGCTTCCTTATGTCTGTTACATACTTTTGCACAACTTCATTACAGGGTATAAAAAAGACTTGTGAAATGCAATAAAAACTGCTTTAAATCACCTATACATAATTTGTGTATCGAATGATTCGCTTAGGAGCTTTTCTAAAATAAATGCAAATGTTTCTTAAAAATTATGAATTAACAAAAAACAAATAGTTTTTTACTGAAAACTTTCCTAAGAATTAGGCGACTCTGGCTTACCATTAAGCGACAGTGAGAATATATATACTAGTAGTAAATATAAAACAAGTAAGGATAATTACTTATCAGGCATACATACAAACAAACACATACTGCAAGCATTGCAAGCAGTATTGTCCGATCTTTGTGAAATATTTTGGACAGAAAAATGGCTATAAAATGTGTGATTAAACCAAATTCTAAGATCATTATAGTAGTAGCAAAAGTATGTAACACGCATAAGGAAGCATCTTCGACCATATAAAATATATATATTCTTGATCAGTATCAAGAGCCGAGTCGATCTAGCCATGTCCGTCTGCCTGACCGTCTGTCTGTCTGTATGAACACGCGGATATCAGTAACTACAAGAGCTAGAGACTTCATATTTGACAGATCATGTTTGTTTCATTTTATCGATAACTCGTCCCGTTTAAAAGTTATCAATAAATTTCGATTTCAGACTAGCGTTTTTGGGCTATAACTAACAAGTTTTAAGAGCTAGAGGCCCCAGATTTGGCATGTATAATCTCGAATAGCATACACATGTAACAAATTATTCACTTTTTGGATACCACCCCCCGAATTTTTGAAGGTACGACCTTGCAATTTAATTTGGTAACACATGCTATAGCCATTTATGTCCTAAAAATTTCAGAAAGATCGGACAATAAACACAGTTATTTTTAAGATTTTACTTTCCATTGTGTGGGGCTCAGTGAAAAAGCAAGCTAACTGCTTAAGCCGCTTGCTCTGCTTGTACTGCTTGAACTGCAGCATGTGTGTGTTTAGATTAGTATGCATGATTGTAAGGACTTGGTTCAGGGTACCTCCTAGTCGGCCACTCCCGACTAGAGCACTCCTACTTGTTATACCCTGAACCCATTAAAAATGGGTAAAAAGGGTATTATGGTTTTGTGCAAAAGTATGTAACAGGCATAAGGAAGCATCTCCGGCCATATAAGGTATATATATTCTTGATCAGTATCAACAGTCGAGTCGATTTAGCCATGTCCGTCTGTCTGTCTGTCTGTCCGTCCGTCCGTCCGTCCGTCGGTCTGTATGAACACGCGGATATCATGAGACTACAAGAGCTAGAGACTTCATATTTTGAATATAAGTTCTCGTAATCCCGGGACAGATCAAGTTTATTTCATTTTATCGATAACTCGTCCCGTTTACATGTTATCGATCAATTTCGATTTCAGAGTAGCGTTTTTGGGCTATAACTTATAAGTTATAAGAGCTAGAGCTAGAGGCCCCAAATTTGGCATGTATAATCTCGAATAGCATACACATGTAACAAATTATTCACTTTTTGGATACCCCCCCCCCCCCCCAATTTCACCCAAATTTGAAAAAACGCATTTTTGAAGATATGACCTTGCAATTTGGTTTGTTCACACATTTTATACTCAATGTTATGTCCTACAAATTTTAGAAAGATCGGACAGTAAACACAGAAGTTATTTAAGATTTTACTTTCCATTGTGTGGGGCTCAGTGAAAAAGAAAGCTAACTGCTTAAACCGCTTGCACAGCTTGCAGTATGTATGTGTCTGTATGTATGCACACTACTAGGCAAGTATGAATGGATGTCAGAACTGGGTTCAGGGTATCTCCTAGTCGGGCACTCCCGACTAGAGCACTCTTACTTGTTTTTTACATGTGTATGCTATTTGAAATGATACATAGCTAATTGGGATTCTCTACATTTAAAGTTATGGCCTAAAACATGTGTTCTGAAATAGAAATTTATCGATAAACTTTCAACGAAACGAGCTATCGATCAAAGTAAATAAACTTGATATGACCAGGGACCACGAGAAATTATATACCAAATGTTAGGTCTCTAGCTCTTATAGTCGATATCAGCGTGTTCATACTGAAAGACAAACGAACATGGCTATATCGACTCGGCTGTTGATACTGATCAAGAATATAAATACTTTATCAGGTCGGAAATGCTTCCTTATTACTGTTATATTCTTTTGCTCAAAATTATAAATCAGAGTAGAATCTGAATAACCAGTGCATTGCGCACTACCCCAACGGCTTGAATGGCTTGAAAACAAGTAGTCAATTCAGCAATCAGTCTTCGGAAATCGCGTATCGTATCGCCCAACTGACACTTGTAAAACTTTAAAAATTTACATACCAACGTAGCACTGTAAACAATATTTAAATACAACAAAATTATGATGAAGCTTTTTGCGTAAAGTGAGGAATTCAGAACTATTTTTATAAGTTTTTATAAATTTGATATCAGAAATTTTGGGACTTGAATATACTTTGGTCACCAGATTGCTATCTCGTGTACAACTGTTTGTTACTATGATACCTAAGGTATTCATAGTATAATGAGTTTGTGCAATGTCCGATAGGGTGTCCGTCTGTTTATATGAACACAAGGATCTTCGAGCCTTTTAAAGATTGAGACTTGTGCTTCAGATCAAGTTTGCTCCAATTTTCTATCACGTCCACTGGGAGGCTGGCAAATCGATAGCATGTTGATACAACTCAAATCACAAATGGATAAAACGTGAATTTTTTCCACACATTTTAAAATTAGTCATACAATTTGGAACGTATATTGTCGATGACCTCCCCAAAAAATTGGATCATAGGCTTTCCAGCCAAATAATTGTAAATGGTTATATCTCCCACAATTTTAGAGCTTAAGTCGCCATATTTCGAATATATATTACTGAAAACCTTCCCCACCGATCACAGCAAAAATCCTCGACCACGACAACACTTGTATATTTCCCACAATTTTGACGCTAGAGTCTCCAAACATTTAGATTGCATGTGACCTTCTCAAATGTTTCCACCTGGATTTCGCGGCCACGACCACTAGGACAGCGGATATTCGTATCTCCAACAGTTTTAGAGCCAGAGTCAATACACTTGGGTGATAGATTTCTAGTAACCCCCTCTAAAGATGGGTAAGAAAATTTGGGGCCACGCCCCCAAACCGTCAAAAATTCCGAAAATTCATATCTCCCACAGTTTTAGAGCTGGAAACACCAAATTTGTTATGTTGATTTCTAGCTAAGTCCTCAAAAGATAAGTCACACTTTTTTGTACCACATATAAGTTCTCGTAGTCCCTGGCCCTAGTTCTTTCGCGCACACTGATAACATCACTTTTTTGGGAGTGACTTACACATAGAGCAGCCATATTAACAAAATCTGTGAAACAGTGAACAAAAAAATGGAAAAATTGGACTGGCTCCTTAGACCAGGGAAAGGTCTTTCAATATTCCAATATCGAATATTCAGTGGCATCATTACGTCAAGAATGAGATTATCCTCAACGACCTTAATATACCAACGGTGTGTGAGGCTATTAATAATAGCTCCTACCGGTATCGTGCACGTTTGTTAGACCACACTTACACAGCACAAGCACCTGTCGGACCTCTGGATCCTTGGCCGATCGCGGAATGGCCGACTACTTTAGCAAATGATAAGTAAATCCATTCCCGTTCTAATAACAGACTCATCTCCCCACTGAGACAGATTTTTAAGTTTAAAACCATACCGGCCTGGAAACAGGGTACACACCCTGTGTAGCTTGCCCAAAAACAAAAGTGGGGAAGGATTATCTTCGGCGTGCCGAAGATTTTATACTCTTTCCGAACCTTTAGGCAATTTTCACTCTGCCAACTGTACCACTGAAATTTCATATGCTGTAAGAAATCGTTTTAATACGTCGCTTTTTTTTTAAGAATGGTGGGTATCATATGAATTAAACTTTTTCTTTTAAAATATTAAGTGCATGCTATTTTATATTTAAAAAAAAAATTTGTAAGGAAGAATACAAAAAAATGAAAATAAATTATTAGTCGCCGCTGAGACCGAACCCGGGACCCGGGACAGCGCGTCACTTTACCCCATACGCCACAAGCCGTTTTGATGACCGCTGATAAAATCGCTTGATGAGCAAACTGTTAAAAACTTAGTTGTTTTGGTTTTGTTCTAAGACATTGGTAGCAAATGAATTTTATTACAGTTATTTTATATTTGAAAAGAAGAATTAGAACAAGTGAGAACGTTGCAGTCGGGCGGAGCCGACTGCGTAATACTCTGATACCATTTTAAGAACAGCTGAAAGCAAGTGAACAGAAAATTTTTGGTCGATCTTAAGAGGGGGTGACCAGAAGTCTATCTACCAATTTTGGTGACTCTAGCTCTAAAACTGTGGAAGATATAAGCTTTCGCGATTTTTGGGGGCGGGAAGGGGCGTGGCCCAAAAAAATTTGGCCGATCTTTAGAGGGAGTGACAAGAAGTCTATTTTACAAATTTCTCGACTCTAGCTCTAAAACTGTGGAAGATATACATTTTCGCGATTTTTGGGGGCGGGAGGGGCGTGGCCCCAAATTTTTTTTACCGATATTTAGAGGGGCTGACCAGAATTCTATCTTCCAAGTTTAATGACTCTAGCTCTGAAACTGTGGAAGATATAAATTTTCGCGATTTTTGGGGGCGGGAGGGGGCGGGGCCCCAAATTTTTTGCTGATCTTTAGGGGGGCTGACAATAAGTCTATCCTCCAATTTTGGTGACTCTAGCTCTAAAACTGTGGAAGATATACATTTTCGCGATTTTTGGGGGCGGGAGGGGGCGGGGCCCCAAAATTTTTTGCCGATCTTTAGGGGGGCTGACAATAAGTCTATCTTCCAATTTTGGTGGCCCTAGCTCTTAAACTGTGCGAGATATAGGCTTCCGTGTTTCGTGGGGGCGGGGTGGCTGGGGGGCGTTCCAGTGGGCGTGGCCGGAAAATCCAGGACGCAATCTTTTGGGCTGGTCAGCCCTAGTCTAAATTCCAAATTTGGGGACTCTAGCTTCAAAATTGCGGGAAATATACACGTGTTATCGTTATCGAATTGTGCATTCATGTATATCGATTTTCGCGATTACGGGGGCGGGAGTGGGCGTGGTCGAAATTTTGTTTCTGTAATCTGTAGAGGACGTCACCAGTAATATATATTCCAAATATGGTGACTTTAGCTCTAAAACTGCGGGAGATATAAGCATTTCAAATTAATTTTGGAGGGGGGCTGGTGGGCGTAATAATGGGCGTGGCCGATTAACCTAGGATCCAATTTTTTCGGGAGGTCACCAGCAATATACCTACCAAATTTGATTACTCTAGCTTCAAAATTGTGGGAGTTATTCACGTTTAATCGATTTGTGATTTGAGGTGTATCGACATGTTATCGATTTGCCAGCCTCCCAGTGGGCGTGGCATAAATTTGGAATAAACTTGATCTGAAGCAGATAGCTATAATCATAACGCAAAAGATTTCAAGAGTCTATCTAATATCGTTTCGGAAATACGCGCGTTCATCCAGACAGACAGACGGACGGACGGACAGACGGACAGACGGACAGACGGACGGCCTGACGGACATTCGACAAAACCAATATACTATGAGTACCTTCGGTATCCAGAGTATAAAAATATGAAAATAAATGACAAGTCGCCGCTGGTAAACGAGCCCGGGACCTTGCGTTTGTCAGCGCGTCACTTTACCCCATACGCCACAAGCCGTTTTGATGGTCGCTGACAAAATCGCTTAAGGAGCAGACTGTTAAAAACTTACTTGCGCTTTACTTTGCTTGCTCGAATACACCTGTTCTTTCAAAATATTTAACTACGCATATCTTCGCTATTTATGACTCAATCGTTTGCTTTGCAATTGCTTTGAAAACATCGGATTTATGGCCAAAACCGACTTAGAGTTGTGAGGCAGCTATAATATATAGTGGTCCGATCCGGCCGGCTCCGACCAATGTGATGTATGTTTGAATAATAAGTGTCTATGCAAAGTGGCATCGCGATAGCTCTAAACTGAGGAAATAGATCCCATACATACAGACAGACAGACAGATGGACATGGCTAGATCAATTTGTTTTGTCATTCTAAGAATACTGGCAGTAACTTTTGGGGGTCTCCGACGCTTCCTTCTATGCATTAGAAACTTCAGCACAAAGTGAATATACTATTTTCTTCGAAAAGAGTATAAAAAAATTAAGTCTGTTTATTTGATTGATAGCCCGTCCCGTTCAAAAGTTATCGATAAATTTCGATTCAAGACCAGTATTGGCAATAACTTGAAAGTTATAAAAGATAGAAGCACCAAATTTGGTATACATAATTTTTTTTTTTTTTTTTATTTTTATTTGGCAAGCTACATAGGGTGTTTACCCTATTTCCAGGCCGGTATAACTTTGAACTTTAAAACCCCATCTCAGTGGGGAGATGACGCTGTTGTCAGCACGGGTATGCTATAATATATATTTCTAATTAGACATCGCGATGCAAAGACGTTGAAATATGTGCACCATTCGTCAGTAGGGATCGCAACATCTCTAAAGTAGATGTCATTATCGACATCATCTGGTCAAAACGCGATAGCAGCTTGTCAATCGCAGCCGCTTGTGTTGAAGCACTAGCTTCCTGCTGTCTACGTAGTTCGTCAATGAAGCTATGTAGTCTGTCCTGAGCAGGCTGAGTTGTGGAAACCGAGGGCAAATGTCCAGGGATGCTAGAACCAGGGACATTAGGCTTCCTACTATAGCCCGGTGTAGGCCAGTGGCTTGAATTTAACACCATCGGGGGTGGGACAGGCAGATTCGAGGTCTTTGGGGGCAACTGGGTTGCCGACCAAGCATTCCGAACTGAGACAGGAGTGACAGACTTCCTTTGCTGTAGACTTCGTCCAGTGTTGTTACCATTGCGCTTTGCAACCGCCTCCAGATAGGCGTGACAGCGTCTGAAAGCCGCGCTGTGATTGGACCCACAGTTGATGCACTTGTATTGTTCTTCAGTGGTAGCCATACACTTGTCTTTATCACGTGTTTCATGATCACCCGAACACCTGGCACATTTAGCGGGGAAGGAACAGAAATTCTTGGAATGACCAAACTCTTGACATCTGAAACATCTCAGAGCCCCAGATCGCGGACGGGGGGCCTCGATTTTCACGACCTGATATGCCAAAGCTTTTATGTCGTACATCTTCGTATTATTTGCAGCCGGTTCAAGCTCTATGTAGAACGTGTTTCGATTTTGTACACCATTCTCACCTGGTGGGTTGTAAATATTTCGAGGATTGTGTCCTTGAGCCCTTAGCTCAGCCTTTATATCCTCAATGTCGGTTGACGCATGCAATCCCCTGGCAACAACCCTAAAAGCACGGTTCTCCTTCAGCTGGAAGGAGCTAAATGGGATTCTATTTTCGGTAAAAATCTTTTGAATACTTCTATAGGATACACCTTCTGAACAGGTTATCCTGCAAGAAGACTGGCCGGTGATCTTCAGACGGAAGTCAATGGTCGCAGTACTGATCAGGGCAATGAGCCGTTTGATGTTTGGTATACCCCTTAGAAGAAAGGGAGGGGGACGCGGGCCAGAAGTCTTTGGATTTGTCAAGCGCGGAGACACAGGCCGTCTAGGGGATGGTTGAGAGGACACTTTATGGACCGGATCCGCAACTACAGGGGCAGTCTTGCCATTAGAAGAAATCGCAGTGATAGGATGGCATCCAGTATCCGATCCAGGGGCACCTAAGGAAAGGGCAGGTATAGGGTTCAGCTCTAAAGATGCGACATCAGGGTGTTGCACATCCATGGCGTCATCGTCATCGTCAGCCAATATGGCATAGCCGTTACCGCGACCGGAGTAGGTTGAGTCTGCAGACCCAGGACAGTCTGCATCAATAGGGCGAGTAGACAATGAGGGCTTCTTATGAGTAACCGGCTTAGCCGCCAGGCAGACAGTCTTGAAGCGATCCAGGACAGGGCCAAGTAGCGAGGAATTCACTGAGGTGTTATCTACACCAACATGTCCAGAAACATGAGAACAGGGCACTTTCAAATTGTTACGGTTCATGATAGTAAGCCGATCACGGTCAGATGCAGCCTGACTGAACCACTCAGAGCTTATAATGGTGTCTAGAGCCGGCGTGCTGGCACCAGATTTGCGGATGCCAGATAGGAATGTATCATTATTCTCATGAGAGTCATCAAACAACTCTTTATCGCTGTGGGAAGGAATAGCATCCTGGACGCCTTGAGTCCGCAATAGACGACTATTCCTGTGTGCAGAGCCCGGGATCTGACGGGATGGAGCAGAATTTGAAATAGGCTTATCATGCGGGATGATTTGACTAGAGATAGATGCATCCGAATCGTTACTAGATATATTACGCCTTACGTCCAGGGCTTGCTGACGGGTCGAGGGACGTAAGCTAAGGGCCCGTCTGGTGGCAGAGCGAGCCTCTTCAGTCACTTGGTTGGCAGCCTTGGACCTGAGGTGCTTGTTCTTTAGAATTTTTTGATTAAACTTATTCTTAGGGGACGCCATGTATCTATGGAGGGGTCCCCCAAGTTGGGGGGCCGAAAAGGAAATAAATTAACACAGTCAAGAGAAAAAAAAAAAAAAACAAGTAAGAGTGCTCTAGTCGGGAGTGCCCGACTACGAGATACCCTGAACCCAGTCCTTACAATCATTCATATTAATCTAAACACACACATGCTGCAGTACAAGCAGTACAAGCAGTGCAAGCGGTCTAAGCAGTTAGCTTGCTTTTCGCTGAGCCCCACATAATGGAAAGTTAAATCTTAAATAACTTCTGTGTTTATCGTCCGATCTTATTGAAATTTTTGGGGCAAACAATTGTCGATAATATGTGTGACCAAACCAAATTGCAAGGTCGTACCTTCAAAAATGCGTTTTTTTAACTTTTGGGGGGTTTGGGGGTGGTATCCAAAAAGTGAAAAATTTGTTCATGTGTATGCTATTCGAGATTATACATGTCAAATTAGGGGCCTCTAGCTCTTATAACTTGTAAGTTATATCCAAAAAACGCTGGTCTGAAATCGAAATTTATCGATAACTTTTGAACGGGACGAGCTATCGATAAATTTTAATAAACTTGATCTGTCCCGGGATTAGGAGAACTTATGTTCCAAATATGAAGTCTCTAGCTCTTGTAGTCTCTGATATCTGTGTGTTCATACAGACAGACAGACGGACAGACGGACAGACGGACAGACGGTCAGACGGACAGACGGACAGACGGACAGACAGACGGACATGGCTAGATCGACTCGGCTGTTGATACTGATCAATAATATATATACTTTATATGGTCGGAGATGCTTCCTTATGCCTGTTACATACTTTTGCACAACTTCATTATACCCTTTTTACCCATTTTTAATGGGTTCAGGGTATAAAAAGAAACAAAATAAATCAAAAAGATTTTTCTCAAAATTATTTTTCCTATTTTTTCCGATTTGTTTTTTTTGAAAATTTGGAGAAAATTTTTGGGAACAAAAAAGTAGTCTGTTCAGTACGAGAACTAGATTCAAACTCGTATACATAATTCGAATAACATTCATATTTCGAATACAAATATTTCACTCTTTGGATAACACTCCCCACCCCAAAAATACAAAACACGCATTTCTGAAGTATGACCATGCAATTCGGTTTTGTCACAAATTTTTTTGCCAAATTTGATGTCCAAAAATTTTAATTAGATCGGACATAAGCACAAAAGTACTTTAAGATTTAGCTTTCCATAGTGTGGGGTTCAGTGAAGAAGCAAGCTAACTGCTTAGAGTGCTTGTAGTATGTGTGTGCTTTTATGTATGTACACTGAGAAGTGAGTATGAATGAATGTGAGGAGTGGGTTCAGGGTATTTCCTAGTCGGGCACTTCCGGATCACTCTTACTGGTTTTTATAAGAGACTGTGTGTCTTAGTTGTGTTATATTGTCGCGATGGCGGCTAGATTATTATGATTTTATCTATGTGCTCCCGTATAAGTGATACGTCTGTAATTGTTCAGTCTTGACGCTACGTTGCCATTGTTTTTGTACTCTGCTACAAATCTGATATGTGAACTGATGATATATTTTAGTTTGTAAAACGGTAGTGCAAACTTTGAGCTGAGTGACAATAACCACTGGCATATGTACATATGTTACATTCGTGATCTCATCTGTTTAGTGTTAGATTGAGATTTTTTAAATCGTTCTATAGGGTCTTCCAGTTTGTTCTCGATCGCTTGGTCTGCTCTTATTCATAATCTTGGTAAGCTAGTTTTAAATCTATTTGTGTCGTGTTATCCGTCTGTCCGGATTATCGCACATTTGTAGAGACTTGAACTTTGGTATATATATACTATCGTAGCTATCTGATTTAGACAAAGAGTTGAGATTGGCAAGTCAATAACATATACCTCATATCTCAAATCGATAAAAGGAGTATATTTCCCCAAGTTTTAAAGCTTTAGTCACCAAAATTGGATTGCAGATTGCTTGTGAACTCCCACAAAGATTTCCAGGACACGAGCATGTTTACGAACTATGTATTGCATTAAATATTTTAATGCATCCGTCTATCTTGCAATTTTCTTCTGACATTAAAATACATTTCGACGGAACTTAATGTTTACTCGTCGTTGAACTCAAAAACGCACAAACAACAAGTAAGAGTGCTCTAGTCGGGAGTACCGACTAGGAGATATCCTGAACCCAGCTTTTACATTTATTTATACTAACGTATCACATTTTTACAAGCATTCATATACTGCAGGCAGTTAGCTTGCTTTTTCAAGGAAGTTGTTAGCTTGCTTCTTCACTGAGCCCTACACTATGGAAAGTTAAATCTTAAACAACATTTGTGTTTATTGTCCGATCTTATTAAAATGTTTTGGGCATACAATTGACAATAAAATGTGTGATCAAACCAAGTTGCAAGGTCATAGCTTCAAAGATGTGTTTTTTATACTTTTGGGGTTTTGGGGGTGGTATTCCAAAAGTGAAATATTTTTTACTTGCGTACGCTATTCAAGATTATAGTATATACCAAATCTGGGGCCTCTCGCTCTAATAATTTTTAAGTTATGGCCGGTCGAGTTATCGATAAAATGAAATAAATTTGATCTGTCCCGGGCCTGTATTCTTAAATTCCAAATATGAAGTCTCTAGCTCCTATGATATCCGCGTGTTAATACAGACGGACAGACGGACGTGGCTAGATCGACTCGGCAATTGATACTGATCAATAATATAGGGGTCGTGGCCGATCTCTTGCTCTGAAACTGTGGAAGATATAAATGTTCGCAATTTTTGGGGGAGGGAGGTTACGAGGCTATTAAGTTTGTGCTGAAGTATGTAACGCATAGAAGGAAGCGTCTGAGACCCCCAAAAGTTACTGCCAGTATGCTTAGAAAAACAAAACAAAATGATCTAGCCATGTCCGTCTGTCTGTCTGTATGTATGCAAACTAGTCCCTCAGTTTTTGAGCTATAGCGATGCAACTTTGCACAGACACTTATTATTCAAGGGGACAGCACATTGAACATTTTATTGCCAATTGTATGCCCAAATTTCAATAAGATCGGACAATAAACACAGAAGTTATTTAAGATTTAACTTTCCATTGTGTGGGGCTCGGTGAAAAGCAAGCTAACTGCTTAACCCGCTTGCACTGCTTGTACTGCTTGTATGTGTTTAGATTAGTATGAATGATTGTAAGAACTGGTCTCAGGGTATCTCGTAGACTAGAGCACGCTTACTTGTTAAAACTGCTTGGTGTAAGCTGACAAACGCGAGTTGCAGGTTGCAGGAATGCGAAACAAGTTAGCTTTTGACAGTCTACTCTTCAAGGGATTTTGTCATCCATCATCAAAACTGCTTGTGGCGTAAGGGGTAAAGTGACAAACGAAAGGTGCTGGGTACGAAACTCAAATATGAAATAACTGTAATCAAATTCATTTGCTACCAATGCCTTAGAACAAAAACTATACAACGCGAAAGAAAAGATCAGTATAATCGAGTTTGTCAGCGCATTTCAAAACTGCTTGGTGGCGTTAGTATTAGAGTGCTGCGCTGACAAACGGGAGAACACGGTTCAATCGTAGCCGCGACTTATTGCTTTTTATTTTGTTTCTAATTATTTTTTCAAATATATATCAAATAGCTTGAATTCAATTATTTAAAAGAAAAATTTAAATTCATATGATACCAATTCTTAGAGCAAAAAAATAAATGTCACGCGATAAATCGATTTTTTACTAGTTTTGAAATTTCAGTGGTGCAGTTGGCAGAGTGAAAATTGCACAACGGTTCGAAAAGAGTATAGAATCTTCGGCACGCCGAAGATAATGCTTTCCCACTTGTTTTTATTGATCTTAAAAGGGGGTGATCAGAAGTATATCTTCCAATTTTGGTGACTCTAGCTCTAAAACTGTGGAAGATGTAAATTTTCGCAATTTTTGGAGAGGGAGGGGGCGAGGCCCCAAAATATTTTGTACCGATCTTAAGCGGTGGCGACTAGAAGTCTATCTTACAAATTTTGTGATTTGCCGATCTTTAGAGGAGTTGGTCAGAGGTCGACCCTCAAAGTTTGGTGGTCCTAGCTCGTAAACTGCGCAAGATACAAGCTTCCGTGTTTCGTGGAGGCGGGGAGGCGTTATAGTGGGCGTGGCTGGGCAATGCAAGTCGCAATCTTTTGACTGGTCCAAAATGTAATGTATATCGATTTTCGCGATTACGGTGGCGGGAGTGGGCGTGGTCGAATTTCTGATATCTGTAGAGGACGTCACCAGTAATATTCATTCCAAATATGGTGACTTTAGCTCAAGAACTGCGGGAGATATAAGCATTTCAAATTAATTTTGGATTGGGGGCTGGTGGGCGTAATAATGGGCGTGGCCGATTAACCTAGGATCCAATTTTGGGGAGATCACCATACAACATACAACATACCTACCAAATTTAATTACTCTAGCTTAAAAACAAGTAAGAGTGCTCTAGTCGGAAGTGCCCGACTACGAGATACCCTGAACCCAGTCCTTACAATCATTCATACTAATCTAAACACACATGCTGCAGTACAAGCATTGCAGCGGTGCAAGCGGTAAGCAGTTAGCTTGCTTTTTCGAGCCCCACACAATGGAAAGTTAAATCTTAAATAACTTATGTTGTCCGATCTTATTAAAACTTTGGGCGTCACAATTGGTCAACAAATGGTTAATACCTTCAAAAACTTTTACTTTTGGGTTTGGGGGGTGGATCCAAAAAGTGAAATTTTTGTTACATGTGTATGCTATTCGAGATATACATGCCAAATTTAGTCTAGCTTTTATAACTTTGAAGTTATGTCCCAAAACGCAAGTCTGAAATCAAAATTTATCGATAACTTTTAAACGGTACGAGCTATCGATAAAATTTAATAAACTTGATCTGTCCCGGGATTAGGAGAACTTATGTTCCAAATATGAGTTCTGCTATCTCGTCGGTGTTCATACAGACAGACAGACGGACAGACGGACAGACGGACAGACGGACAGACGGTCAGACGGACAGACGGACAGACGGCAGATCAGACGGACATGGCTAGATCGACTCGACTGTTGATACTGATCAATAATATATATACTTTATATGGTCGGAGATGCTTCCTTATGCCTGCATACTTTGCACAACCTCATGATACCCTTTTACCCATTTTTAATGGGTTCAGGGTATAATTAGAGATATTCACGTCTAATCGATTTGGGATTTGAGGTGTGTCAACATGTTATCGATTTGCCAGCCTCCCAGTGGACGTGGCATAAATTTGGAACAAACCTCAACTGAAGCAGATAGCTACAAGTATATTTCAAGGGTCTATCTTATATCGCTTCGGAATTACGTGCGTTCATCCAGACAGACAGACGGACGACCTGACGGACATCCGACAAAACCAATATACTATGAGTACCTTCGGTATCGAGTATAAAAATGTTTTTTCAAAATATTTAATGACGCATATCTTCGCTGTTTTTATACCCTGAACCCATTAAAAATGGGTAAAAAGGGTATTATGGTTTTGTGCAAAAGTATGTAACAGGCATAAGGAAGCATCTCCGACCATATAAAGTATACATATTCTTGATCAGTATCAACAGCCGAGTCGATTTAGCCATAGTCCGTCTGTCTGTCCGTCTGTCCGTCTGTCCGTCTGTCCGTCTGACCGTCTGTCCGTCGTCCGTCTGTCCGTCTGTCCGTCTGTCTGTCTGTATGAACACACAGATATCAGAGACTACAAGAGCTAGAGACTTCATATTTGGAACATAAGTTCTCCTAATCCCGGGACAGATCAAGTTTATTTCATTTTATCGATAACTCATACCGTTTAAAAGTTATCGATAAATTTCGATTTCAGACTTGCGTTTTTGGGACATAACTTCAAAGTTATAAAAGCTAGAGGCTCCAAACTTGGCATGTATAATCTCGAATAGCATACACATGTAACAAATATTTCACTTTTTGGATACCACCCCCCAAACCCCCCAAAAGTTCAAAAAATGCATTTTTGAAGGTACGACCTTGCAATTTGGTTTGGTCACACATATTATTGACAATTGTTTGCCCCAAAAATTTCAATAAGATCGGACAATAAACATAGAAGTTATTTAAGATTTAACTTTCCATTGTGTGGGGCTCAGCGAAAGAGCAAGCTAACTGCTTAAACCGCTTGCACTGCTTATACTGCTTATACTGCAGCATGTGTGTGCTTAGATTAGTATGAATGAGGACTGGGCAGGGTATCTCGTAGTCGGGCACTCCCGACTACAGCACTCTTACTTGTTATACCCTGAACCCATTAAAAATGGGTAAAAAGGGTATTATGGTTTTGTGCAAAAGTATGTAACAGGCATAAGGAAGCATCTCCGACCATATAAAGTATGTATATTCTTGATCAGTATCAACAGTCGAGTCGATTTAGCCATGTCCGTCTGTCTGTCTGTCCGTCCGTCCGTCCGTCCGTCCGTCCGTCCGTCCGTCTGTCTGTATGAACACGCGGATATCAGAGACTACAAGAGCTAGAGACTTCATATTTGGAACATAAGTTCTCCTAATCCCGGGACAGATCAAGTTTATTTCATTTTATCGATAACTCGTACCGTTTAAAAGTTATCGATAAATTTCGATTTCAGACTTGCGTTGTTTGTTGGACATAACTTCAAAGTTATAAAAGCTAGAGGCCCCAAATTTGGCATGTATAATCTCGAATAACATACACATGTAACAAATATTTCTTTTTTTTGATACCACCCCCCAAACCCCCAAAAAGTTCAAAAAACCCATTTTTGAAGGTACGACCTTGCAATTTGGTTTGGTCACACATATTATTGACAATTGTTTGCCCCAAAAATTTCAATAAGATCGGACAATAAACATAGAAGTTATTTAAGATTTAACTTTCCATTGTGTGGGGCTCAGCGAAAAAGTAAGCTAACTGCTTAAACCGCATGCACTGCTTATACTGCAGCATGTGTGTGCTTAGATTAGTATGAATGATTGTAAGGACTGGGTTCAGGGTATCTCGTAGTCGGGCACTCCCGACTAGAGCACTCCTACTTGTTATACCTTGAACCCATTAAAAACGGGCAATACAAATAATTTATGTAAAGGTTTCCGTAGAGACACAGCTCAGTACACATTCTATTACTCCAACAGGACCTCATGAATACCAAGGCTAATTTAAATTAAGGTCGCAAAGTAGCGAGCTTTCTGTAATCACAGGACCAAAAATGCAGTTAGACCTTTCGAAAGATACGGATAAGATGTGTCAGATGCGCAAGAGTATGTGAACTGAAGAAACCTTGCTAATAAATCGACCCCTGCCTGATCCGTAGTTGCTATCGTATTTATATAAAAAGAAACAGATTGTAACAACGAAGAATTGCGTTTCGTATTTACAAAGTTATATTACTGTTTAAGAAACTGTGCGAATGAAATTTTTCATAATCCAAAGTGCGCAGTTCTATTTATACTGCTTCTTTGTATCCAAAAAAAATTTACTTTTATCAATGTGGTGAAAGCTGAAATATGTATCGTCACTAGATTGTGTAGAGATTTTTTGATTTGATATCAGAAATTGTTGTGGGTTGTAAGAAAAATAATTGACGCAATGAGAAGAAAGATAGATTAAAGAGAGAACGAGAGACATACACAGAGAATACGACGAATTAGCGCTGAAGCCCACGATGTTTACTGTTGTGATTTTTCAACTGCAAGCGATATATGTAAATGTAAAAAAATATATATGGGCTTTCCATGGGTCGGATTTTGCAATCCTACGCACTTAAAGTAAACAAGTAAGAGCGCTCAAGTCCGGATTGCCCGACTAGGAGATACCCTGAACCAAGTCCTCACAATCATGCATACTAATCTAAGCACACACATGTTGTAGTTCAATCAGTACAAGCAGTGCCAGCGGTTTAAGCAGTTAGCTTGCTTTTCACAGAGCCCCACACAATGAAAAGTAAGATCTTAAAAAACTTCAGTGTTTATTGTCCGATCTTTCTGAAATTTTTAGAGTATAGCATCGGCTATAAAATGTGTGTCCAAGCCAAATTGCAAGGTCGTACCTCCAAATTTGGGGGAAATTGGGGGTGATATCCAAAAAGTGAAAAATTTGTTACATGTGTATGCTATTCGAGATTATACATGCCAAATTTGGAGCCTCTTGCTCTTATTACTTTGAAGTTATGTCCCAAAAACGCTAGTCTGAAATTTATTGAAAACTTTTAAACGGGACGAGTTATCGATAAAATGAAATAAACATGATCTGTCCCGGGATTAGGAGAGCTTATATTCCAAATATGAAGTCTCTAGTTGTAGTGACTGATATCCGCGTGCTCATACAGACAGATAGACGGACAGGCAGACGGACATGGCTAGATCGACTCGGCTCTTGATGCTGATCAAGAATATATGTATATACTTTATATGGTCGCAGATGCTTCCTTATGCCTGTTACATACTTTTGCACAAAACCATAATACCGTTTTTACCCATTTTTAATGGGTTCAGGCTATAAAAACAGGCAACATAAAACGGTTTTTATTCTAACAGGCTTAACTTGTAGCTCTTCAGTAGTCCTATAATAGGTGCTAAGCTTGATTATATGACATTTTTTGTTTTCAAGATATTTGCAGAAAACCAAGAGGTTTGGGCGGTAGAAATATAGAAGTGGTTTCGCGGCCAACAATTCAAGAGCCGATTTCAGCGAAAGCTGACGCACTATTTCAATGTTACTAATTATACCCTGAACCCATTTAAAATGGGTAAAAAGGGTATAATGAAGTTGTGCAAAAGTATGTAACAGGCATAAGGAATCATCTCCGACCATATAAAGTGTATATATTATTGATCAGTATCAACAGCCGAGTCGATCTAGCCATGTCCGTCTGTCTGTCCGTCTGTCCGGTTGTCTATCCGTCTGTCCGTCTGTCTGAATGAACACACGGATATCAGGGACTACAAGAGCTAGAGACTTCATATTTGGAATATAAGTTCTCCTAATCCCGGGACAGATCAAGTTTATTTCATTTTATCGATAGCTCGTACCGTTTAAGCGCATTTTTGAAGGTACGACCTTGCAATTTGGTTTGATCACACATATTATTGACAATTGTTTGCCCAAAAAAATTCAATAGGATCGGACAATAAACACAGAAGTTATTTAAGATTTAATTTTCCATTGTGTGGGGCTCAGCGAAAAAGCAAGCTAACTGCTTAAACCACTTGCACTGCTTGTTATGCTTGTACTGCAGCATGTGTGTGTTAGATTAGTATGAATGATTGTAAGGACTGGGTTCAGGGTATCTCGTAGTCGGGCACTCCCGACTAGAGAACTCTTACTTGTTTTAGTATGTTATTCATTGATTTCTATTGAAAATAGGATTGATTACACCCAAAAATTATTTAAACTTTTTATACTCTTTTCGATGAAAATAGTATATAGCCATGTCCGTCTGTCTGTATGTATGGGATCTAGTCCCTCAGCTTTTGAGCTATCGCGATGCAGCTTTGCATAGACAATTATTCGGACCACTATATCTTATACCTGCCATACAACTTGAAGTCGGTTTTGGCCATAAATCCCATGTTTTCAAAGATATTGCGTTAAAACTTTGCACAGGCACTTTTTATTCAAAAACACAGCACATTCGTCGGAGCCGGCCGGATCGGACCACCATATCTTGTAGCTGCTTTACAACTCTAAGTCGGTTTTGGCCATAAATCCGATGTTTTCAAAGCTATCGCGATTAAACTTTGCACAAATACCTATTACTCAAAGGGACAGCACATCTTATATATAGCTGCAATACAACTGGAAATTAACTTAATATTTCAAAAGAAAAATTTAAATTCATGTGATTCCAACTCCTAGAACAAACAAATTAAATGTTACGCGATAAAACGATTTTTACATCATATGAAATTTCAGTGGTGCAGTTGGCAGAATGAAAATTGCCTAAAGGCTCGAGAAGAGTATAAAATCTTCTGCACGCCGAAGATAACCCTATCCCACTTGTTTTTACTCTCTTTACCTTCAGAAAGATTTTTAGAAAGCAAGAGTCAATGCATAATGTCTCTTTTCATAATCTTTTATCAAAATAAAACATGCAATGACCCAAATGAGAACAAGTAAGAGTGCTCTAGTCGGGAGTGCCCGACTTCGAGATACCCAGAACCCAGTCCTTAAAATCATTCATACTAATCTAAACACACACATGCTGCACTACAAGCAGTATAAGCAGTGCAAGCGGTTTAAGCAGTTAGCTTGCTTTTTCGCTGAGCCCCACACAATGGAAAGTTGAATCTTAAATAACTTCTGTGTTTATTGTCCAATCTTATTTAAATTTGGGAAAGCAATTGTCGATAATATGTGTGACCAAACCAAATTGCAAGGTCGTACCTTCAAAAATGAGTTTTTGGAACTTTTGGGGGGATTGGGGGTGGTATCCAAAAAGTGAAATATTTTTTACATGTGTATGCTATTTGAGATTATACATGCCAAATTTGGGGCCTCTAGCTCTTATAACTTTTAAGTTAAGGCCCAAAAACGCTAGTCTAAAATCGAAATTTATCGATAACTTTTGAATGCGACGAGTTATCGATAAAATTAAATAAACTTGATCTGTCCCGGGATTAGGAGAACTTATGTTCCAAATATGAAGTCTCTAGCTCTTGTAGTCTCTGATATCTGTGTGTTCATACAGACAGACGGACATGGCTAAATCGACTCGACTGTTGATACTGATCAAGAATATATATACTTTATATGGTCGGAGATGCTTCCTTATGCCTGTTACATACTTTTGCACAAAACCATAATACCCTTTTTACCCATTTTTAATGGGTTCAGGGTATAAAATTGCGCGCGCGACTTTGCATTCAAATATCTCGAAGAGCGTTTTAAATAAATGCAATTTTTTTTAAATTAGTCAAATTTGATTGTTTCACTACGAAAATATGATGACCCAATGTGTTTTCAAGAACTTTTTCCGTGGAAATGCCCATATGTACAACAAAATACAATGCCCATATACCATAAACCTGTATAAAAGTACCTAGGCAAGCGCTTAAAAATACCTTTCAAGCAATATATATAAAATATCTATGTATTTTGTAATTTGGAACTGCGGGGTGTACATTTTAACTGATTATACAAAAGATATTTACAAGTACAATGCAATTGTTTCCTTGTATTCCATATATTTGTTATTCAGAGTAATATTTCAAGTTATTTTAGTTTTAAGTACAATGCAAACACATCCAATACCTTATTGAACAACAGAAGAAACATTTATCGGCAAACCAATCTGATACACCAACGTTTAGAAAGCGACTGATAACTTTAAAGGACAGGCTAGAAATATCCGCCTTTTTTATACCCTGAGCCCATTAAAAATGGGTAAAAAGGGTATTATGGTTTTGTGCAAAAGTATGTAACAGGCATAAGGAAGCATCTCCGACCACATAAAGTATATATATTCTTGATCAGTATCAACAGTCGAGTCGATTTAGCCATGTCCGTCTGTCTGTCTGTCTGTCCGTCCGTCCGTCCGTCCGTCTGTCTGTATGAACACGCGGATATCAGAGCCTACAAAAGCTAGAGACTTCATATTTGGAATATAAGTTCTCGTAATCCCGGGACAGATCAAGTTTATTTCATTTTATCGATAGCTCGACCCATTCAAAAGTTATCGATAAATTTCGATTTCAGACTAGCGTTTTTGGGCTATAACTTACAAGTTATAAGAGCTAGATGCCCCTAATTTGGCATGTATAATCTCGAATAGCATACACATGTAACAAATTTTTCACTTTTGGATACCACCCCCCAATTTCCCCCAAATTTAAAAAAACTCATTTTGAAGGTACGACCTTGCAATTTGGTTTGGTCTTACATTTTATAGCCAATGTTATGTCCTTCAGAAAGATCGGACAATAAACACAGAAGTTTTTAAGATTTTACTTTCCATTGTGTGGGGCTCAGTGAAAAAGCAAGCTAACTGCTTAAACCGCTTGCACTGCTTGTACTGCTTGAACTGCAGCATGTGTGTGTTTAGATTAGTATGCATGATTGTAAGGACTTGGTTCAGGGTACCTCCTAGTCGGACACTCCCGACTAGAGCACTCTTACTTGTTTTATTTTTATTTTTTTGCATCATGAGCCAAGCCGAGTGCGCCAAATTGCTTGTTGTGCCGGTGCGAACGGCACTGGAAAATTTGCCATCAAATTTGGTAGCAAAATTTTCGTTATATGAAGTAATGCAACGATAAAAGGTAAATGTTCTTACTCCAAGGGAGGAATACAGTGAAAGCTGAGCAAGCATTCAACTGGGAAAATACAATTTTCTGCTATGCGTTTAAGGACATTTAGCAGCTAAGCTTTCTTTGTTTAAACTTTCTTTTCTGTGATATGATATATATATGTGAATAGCAACTCTAGAAAATATCGACAAATATAACATCGACAGCAGCAACTAATGAACTATCGATATTTCTACACAATACTCACAGCTGACGACCAACCCAACACTATTATTTTATGTCATTTCATTTTTCGTTGTGCGCAATAAAGTGAGCCAAGCTAATTACTGGAACAGGAAAAGCAGCTGGAAAAATTGCTAAGATCTCTAATAATTATATCTTTCTTTACAACTAAAATAAACACACATAACGCGCATAAGGTCGAAAGCTAAACCATTAGCAAATCAAATATGTTTGCATCTAAATTCATAATATGCACGACATTGCTCCTGTTGAGCAGCTCTGGTGAGTAAACTTACAACTACACGGACGGAACGACCGCCCGCACGCCCCGCATAATGCCTGTAAAAAATCCCGTGCAACTCTTTGTTCAATTCACTTTTGCTTGTTCATCGCAATTTAATGAATATTTTGTTTTTTTTTCAACTATTGGCGTCTCACTTGCGCACGTAACCCATTCGTCGAACTGATTGTTGTGGTTTTATCTACAATAGCTGTTGAAATAAGCAAAACGAAATCGCATGTACAATAATTAATACTGACATATGTATGTACATATGTGTGCATTGACATTTTTCTGGTTATATAGTGACACTATAGTTGACGTTTGTAAAGTGTAGAGCAATGCGCAAAAGTAAAATCTATAATTCTAATATGGTTTCTTAGTACCGCTGCAGCGAAGACAAAGGTAAAAGGTAATTAAAGCCGGAGCTCCAACTTCAATTCTGTCTCCGCTCTTCACTCGCACACACACGTCCAAACAAAGATAAATAAACTATATATAAATATATATATGTATGCTGTTCTTATCTAACCAACAACAATGTCAGTTGCTCGATTCTACCTGCATAGAGCCTGAGAAACGGTAATGGGAGATAAGGCAATTTGATTTCCTCTCTCTGCCAGTTCTTTCGGCAGCATCCGCCCACCCCCGCCGGCTTCATTACAAATCTACTGAAATGCAGGCATATTCAATTTCTGCCTTGCCTTCTGTCTTGCCTTTCTTCGCTTGTTACACTTTGTCGTCTTCTTTTGTGTGCCCGGCATCAGCTATATATAATTATGTATGTTATTATATTTAATTCACAACAACGTTTAAATGATATTAAGTTACTTATATGTCTGAGGCATAACTGCACTCACTTGGATTAGTCTCCTCCTACTGCTGTTATTGTCTGTATGTATGTATGTATGTACATATAACAGAGGGGTTACAGCTTTGGTAATTCCCTTAAACTAATTGTTGCTTGTTTCTAGAACTAGAGGTTCACCGGCCGAAAGGCCAACACAGACCCTCTCTTATTTGACATCAGTAGTTATTCGATTTTTTTATAATTTATAGCTCAAGCATTTATAGTTATAACATCCTCTGGAGCCCGAGCAACGTATTGCTAAACTTATACATATGTAACTTTCTCTACTATCCAGGCTGCATGGTTTTAGTTTATTGCTAGTTTAGTAGCTTAGACTTCCATTCTCAACTTTTATATTTGCGAACATATCAATATAGTCTACATTTACGTAAATATACTTACATTTCTTAAACAAAGGCGCAGAAAGTGGCTCATAATTATAAATCTGTATGTACAATGCACATTGTACTACATGCATATGTTTATATTGATGGATTAGTTTCAGCTGTATAAGCTGACGACAGCTTAGCTGATAAGATATTCGCTTTTGTTTTTACTTGTACACAATTTCAAAGGCATGTATGCCGATCTGGCATCGTACCTATATATACATACGTACATACATATGTATTTAAATTAGGGTAACCACAAAATTATATGAATTAAATTTATTAAAATAGAAAGTAATCAAGGATATTTAAGTTAAATATGAGTTTTTGACCAATAAGCTTCAATCTCATTTTAAAAGCGGAACATGGCTTGCAGATTTTAAATAGATACTAAAAAATTGCAACGGAAAAGCCATTGCATTCTAGTTAGATATGGGAAATTTTATTGATCGAGTCTTAGCTTCATTATTTGAGATATGCCATCGAGTTTCACATATATACACAGTTTTGAAGAGAACAAAATTATACAAAAAGGCGTAGGCTAAACAATTTACAAAGCGCATTTCCTTTAACTTTAATTAGACCCCCGTTTGCCTCACTTTTCTCTCGCATGCCCATTGCAAATATATCGTATAAGCTTGTACTGTTTTCCCGGAATTTTCTAGCAACACTTGAAAATTGTATAACATGTCGTTATTTATCTAGCTGTCTGGTTATTTGCTGTTTGCTGGTGCTTAAGTTGCATTTAAAGGTCATCTTTGGGTCGTGTTGCAATAGTCTTGAGCTAGAACGCTAGTCGGACAGGCAAAAGGGTTGGATGAATGGGTGTAACCACAAGCAACTAAAGAGATTCAGAGTGTGTACTATGCTGGGTTCAGAGTCCAAAAAGAGGGGAACAAATTTAATCATTGACTAGAAATACATATGTAGTTTGCAAAACTAGAGACAAACGGACGTCAACACGTCTGACCAAGAATGTTTATCCTTTGGAGATGTCTCCTTCAAAGCGTTACACATTTTCGGGTAGGTACAACTGTAAGGAATTGGCAACAGAAATTCCATAACACCAACTGCAACAACATACAGTTGCACTCAGTTGTGTTATTCTTTTTAACCCGAAGCGATTTCATTTCATTTATCTCTTATAAAAACTTGAAAACAAGCGGAAATAAATCAGTACCATATTGGATTGGACATTTGGATTTCCCATAGCATGATATGATATTTTAACATTTTTCCGGGTGAAAGGTTCTTAGTATAACTCTATTTAAATTTGACGGTAATCACTTTTCATTAATTTAAGTCACTCATTGCCACCTTCCGCTACGCCATTCGTCATTGGTCAACGCTTTATTTGTTTTTATTTGTTTATCAGTTGTCGAGTGTACAAATATTTGTATTATTCATCATCATGACTCAGCGAGCAACTCATGTAGACAGCCAAGAGAGCTGACACAATAAAATGAAATACAAAACGCGAAAAATATAATTAATACATTGAAACAGTATAGTTATATTTAAGTATGGAATTGAATTAGAAAGAAAGCGCTGTAAACTTCTTATTTTTTTTCTAAATACCTTTGTTGGGTCTCTTAAAGTATAACACGATATGTACAAATCAATGTCGGACTACTACTCATATAGCTCTTATAAAAGCAATAGGTGGACTGTGGGTATGGGATCCAAAACGTGAAATATTTGTTACATGTGTGTCCTATTCCAGATTATAAGTACCAAATTTTGTACCTATATAGATATAACCATTTCCAACTATCCTTTGAGGGGGGGCTGGTGGTCATTCTAGTGGGCGGGGCAGGAAGACCTGTAACCCATTTTTTTTGTCCACATATCCCATGTTTTTAAAGGTATTGCAGTGAAGCTTTGCACATCTACTTATTATTAATGGAAAAGCACGTTGATCGGAGCCGGCCGGATTGGAAACCTATATCTTATAGTTGCCATACAACTCGAAGTCGGTTTTGTCCATATATCCCATGTTTTTTAAAGCTATCGCGATGAAAGTTTGCACATATACTTATTATTTACAGGTGGCAGGATCGGATCACTATATTTTACAGCTGCCATATAACTAGAAATTAATTTAATATTTCAAAGGAATAATTTAAATTCATATGATACCAATTGTTAGAACAAAAAAAATAAATGCCACGCGATTAAACAGCATATGAAATTTCAGGGGTGCAGTTGGCAGAGTGAAAATTGCCTTAATCCTTTCCCACTTGTTTTTTATACCCTGAACCCATTAAAAATGGGTAAAAAGGGTATTATGGTTTTGTGCAAAAGTATGTAACAGGCATAAGGAAGCATCTCCGACCATTTAAAGTATATATATTCTTGATCAGTATCAACAGCCAAGTCGATTTAGCCATGTCCGTCTGTCTGTCTGTCCGTCCGTCCGTCCGTCCGTCCGTCTGTCTGTATGAACACGCGGATATCAGAGACTACAAGAGCTAGAGACTTCATATTTGGAATATAAGTTCTCGTAGTGCCGGGACAGATCAAGTTTATTTAATTTTATCGATAACTCGACCCATTCAAAAGTTATCGATAAATTTCGATTTCAGACTAGCGTTTTTGGGCTATAACTTACAAGTTATAAGAGCTAGAGGCCCCTAATTTGGCATGTATAATCTCGAATAGCATACACATGTAACAAATATTTCACTTTTTGGATACCACCCCTCAATCCCCCCAAAAATTAAAAAACTCATTTTTGAAGGTATGACCTTGCAATTTGGTTTGGTCACACATTTCATAGCCAATGTTATGTCCTACAAATTTTAGAAAGATCGGACAATAAACACAGAAGTTATTTAAGATTTAACTTTCCACTGTGTGGGGCTCAGTGAAAAAGCAAGCTAACTGCTTAAACCGCTTGTACAGCTTGCAGTATGTGTGTGTTTGTATGTATGCACACTATTAGGCAAGTATGAATGGATGTCAGAACTGGGTTCATGGTATCTCCTAGTCGGGCAGTCCCGACTAGAGCACTCTTGTTTTGTTATGAAAAAAGGCCCTAATAATGCCGACCGCACGGAAGCTACACAGGGCGTTTATCCTGTTTTCTGGCCGGTAAAATGTTTTAAATATGGGCCCCATCTCTGTGAAGAGGCCGCTACCAATATCGCGAATATGTAATTAAGGTTTTTGGTGGGCTAAAGAAGTCGGATATTCCGCGACCGGCCAAGGATCCAAAAGCCCTAAGTGTGGATGCGTTTAAGTCGTCTATGTCGCGCAGGTTGGTGGGTGTAGTCTCTATACCGGGCAGAACTTTTGAAAATTGCGTCACACACCGTAGGAATACCGAGATCATAACAAGTGAGAACGTTGCAGTCGGGCGGAGCCGACTGCGTAATACTCTGATACCATTTTAAGAACAGCTGAAAGCAAGTGAACAGAAAATTTTTGCTGGTGTTTGGGTGACCCGAAATCGGCATTCCAAGTTTTTGGGAACGGGAGGGGCATGGTCGATCTTTGGGGCGGGAGGGGCGTGGCCCCAAAAATTTTGGCCGATCTTTAGAGGGAGTGACAAGAAGTCTATCTTAAAAATTTCTTGACTCTAGCTCTAAAACTGTGGAAGATATACATTTTCGCGATTTTTGGGGGAGGGAGGGGGCGTGGCCCCAAATTTTTTTTTACTGATATTTAGAGGGGCTGACCAGAAGTCTATCTTCCAAGTTTAATGTCTCTAGCTCTGAAACTGTGGAAGATATACATTTTTGCGATTTTTGGGGGCGGGAGGGGGCGGGGCCCCAAAATTTTTTGTCCGATCTTTAGAGGACTTGGCCAGAAGTCTACCATCAAAGTTTGGTGGCCCTAGCTCTTAAACTGTGCGAGATATAGGCTTCCATGTTTCGTGGGGCGGGGTGGCTGGGGGGCGTTCTAGTGGGCGTGGCCGGAAAATCCAGGACGCAATCTTTTGGGCTGGTCAGCCCTAGTCTAAATTCCAAATTTGGGGACTCTAGCTTCAAAATTGCGGGAAATATACACGTGTTATCGAATTGTGCATTCATGTATATCGATTTTCGCGATTACGGGGGCGGGAGTGGGCGTGGTCGAAATTTTGTTTCTGTAATCTGTAGAGGACGTCACCAGTAATATATATTCCAAATATGGTGGCTTTAGCTCTAAAACTGCGGGAGATATAAGCATTTCAAATTAATTTTGGAGGGGGGGCTGGTGGGCGTAATAATGGGCGTGGCCGATTAACCTAGGATCCAATTTTTTCGGGAGGTCACCAGCAATATACCTACCAAATTTGATTACTCTAGCTTCAAAATTGTGGGAGTTATTCACGTTTAATCGATTTGTGATTTGAGGTGTATCGACATGTTATCGATTTGCCAGCCTCCCAGTGGGCGTGGCATAAATTTGGAATAAACTTGATCTGAAGCAGATAGCTATAATCATAACGCAAAAGATTTCAAGAGTCTATCTAATATCGTTTCGGAAATACGTGCGTTCATCCAGACAGACAGACGGACGGCCTGACGGACATTCGACAAAACCAATATACTATGAGTACCTTCGGTATCAGAGTATAAAAAGAGTGTCGTGCCTCACAAAATGGTTCCATAAATGGTCATGCGAAAGGCATGGTAATAGTGACTTCAACTTGTCTTAGAGTGGTGTCACCCGCATGTTATATCCCAATTAAATGTTAGAAGTATTATATTGGGCTCTAAGGGACAGATCGTTCCCTGGTCTGAGGAGCCAGTACAATTTTCCCAGTTTTGCGTTCTCAAATAAGTATTGGGTTTTTTTTTAACATCGGAACACTTGAACACGTCTGAAGGCGGTTTTTGGGCTGGTGATCGATAACATTACTTTACTAATAACTTCTTTTAATAATTCAATCGATATTATATTTATTTTGACATTCACATTTGCACCAGTGTGCAGCAAATGTTTTAAAAAGCCAAACAAATTATTTTAGTTACGATCTTAATTAATGCATGTGTTTATAAGCCCTACAAGATCGACATATGTATTTATAAATTATTAAATGTTGCTGCAAACAGATTTCAACGTAAAAAACAAGCTATGCATTTTAACAGTTGACAAAGATTACAATGTCCTGAAAAAGAATCATACAACTTTGTTCTGTTTAAAACAACAGGAAAAATTAAATATTGACTCAAAGATAAGAATTATTAAAAGACTTTTGCCTACCAACACCTTATTAATGCGCCTTTCCGCTTCTTATAGTTTTCTCGCAGTCACAGTCCATTAGCCTGAAAAATGCAGATTTTCCCGATCAGGAACAGCCACTAACGTCGAGCAGCAGCAGCAGTACCAGTACATCAACGACCACAACTTCAACTTCGACTACGACTCCAACTACTTCAAAGCCATCCAGCACTTCAACAACGACAACAACAACTGTGGCACCAATAACCTCGACTCCAGCTCCAGTGCCCACCACTACGCATAAACCACAGCCATATCCGGCGCCAACCATTGGGTCATGGAACTGCTCCTGCATTATGCTGAACATGGCAGCTCAGCTGAACTTTACCTATGAGACCAAGAGTGAATTGAACATTATAAAAGCAAAAAAACAGAAGCCTTACTCCCTCTCTCTTTAGGCGGCAGCATGACCAGTGGATTATACAACGTGCCCAGCAATGCGACAGTGGATCATTGCTATTGCAGTAGCCAGACCACACAGTCCATGCAGCTTAATTGGGGACCCACTACATCACAGGAATCGTTAGTCTTGCTGTTGGAGAGTAAGAATAAATCCATCGCACTCACCCAGATTCAAATTGTCATGACCTTGCCCACCGAGGAATTCCCCGATGCCAAGGGTGAGCAGTTAAATTTTAAAATACTATGCAACACCATTCGCGCCAGATCAAACACTTTTCAAGGCAGAAAATACTGTTGCATATTGTTATCTATACAATTTAGTTTCATATTAGTAATTGATATACTGACTTGCAGAGAATCAAACCGTTCAATTGATCCACAAGAGCCAGAACACTGATTTCAAGACACCAGAGAACATGTCGTACCACTGCACACGTGTCCAGAAGTTCAACATGTCTGAGACCTATAGCGGCAATGAGACCATGGGCACCATCAGCGTGAGCCATGTGCAAGTGGAGGCGTTCCGCAGCGCTAATGCCACTGGTTTCTCCACGGTACATGATTGCGACAGCTCGGAGACCTCCGATGTGGTGCCTATTGCTGTAGGCATTGCACTGACCGCATTGATTATGGTCGTGCTCATTTCGTATCTGTGTGCGCGTCGTCGTTCCACCTCTCGTGGCTACATGAGTTTCTAAGCAAATCAGAACAAATAAAATAGAGATAGGGAGAGATAATTAAGTGCAGAAGGACCGAGGTATACAGGCGTGGGTATAGTGCGTTGTAATCAGAGAGAGTTGTAAGATTGATTTTGTAATTGACAGGCCCTATGAAAAAAATTAGACATTTGTTGTGCATCATATTTTGTAAACGGTTCATATAATTTTTCGGTTTTGTTTTTCGTCTAAATTGATACCGCGCTTGAGAGAGAGAATGAGAAAGAAATATCAAACAAAAATATCTATTTATATGTATATGTGTATATGTGGCTGACACTCATATATGAGCGTGGCATTTTCGTCTTTTACTTATTATTACAAGTTGAATCTTTTTCCACTACAATAAACCCAATTTAAATCCCATGCATATTTAAACAATATAACACATACATATACTCAATTAATCGCGAACATTTTATTAGCGTGTGGCATAGGTGAAAGCGAGTGAGTGAACAGAAATTAAGAATCGGCTTTGAGGCAGGTAACGGCTATTACGTAAATGACAACAAAATCAACAAAAACAAACAATTTTAAATTAAATAAATTGGTTTTAAATTGTAAGCCGTTAATAATAAACAACCAATTATGTATTATTTGCCTTGAAAGCGTAATAAATGATAAAGCAAAAACCTGAAATTCGCGGACAATGAGACTGAAATACTGCTTAAGCTATTTGCACATTGGTGAGAAAGTAGTTATTTAACAACAGTTGCTTGTTAATTGTTAACGCAGTGTTTTCCAGGATCGACTTGTTTCGCCTGTTTGGCTGCCAATTCTCTTCTCATGGTATTCCGTGTTCAGAAACGACAAAAATTTTACTGCATTTGGGTCAAACATATTAAATGAAAGGTTTGTAATCTTTTGTTTTTGGTTTCGAAAACGCTTAAAATAATTGTGAGCGGAACTTCAGAAAGTTCTGGTGCTCCGTTGGCATTGTAAATTTGTTGATGATTTGTTGCTATCTCCATGTGTGACGACAGTGACGGTTAAAGGAAATTAAACCCCAGGGTGGGTTGGCAACCGGCTTCTCCAGACAAAACAAGTAAGAGTGCTCTAGTCGGGAGTGCCCGACTACGAGATACCCTGAACCCAGTCCTTACAATCATTCGTACTAATCTAAACACACACATGCTGCAGTACAAGCAGTACAAGCAGTGCAAGCGGTCTAAGCAGTAAGCTTGCTTTTTCGCTGAGCCCCACACAATGTTAAGTTGAATCTTAAATAACATCTGGGTTTATTGTCCGATCTTATTGAAATTTTTGGGGCAAGCAATTGTATGTTAAAGGCAGATTTTAAATAAATAAAAATCCAAAAGAAACAAGTGAGAACGTTGCAGTCAGGCGGAGCCGACTGCGTAATACTCTGATACCATTTTAAGAACAGCTGAAAGCAAGTGAACAGATAATTTTTTCTGGTGTATGGGTGACCCGAAATCGGCCTTCCAAGTTTTTGGGGACGGTAGGGGGCGTGGTCGATCTTAAAAGGGGGTGACCAGAAGTTTATATTCCAAACTTGGTGATTTTAGCTCTAAAACTGTGGAAGATATACATTTTCGCGATTTTTTGGGGGCGAGAGGAGGCATGGTCAAAATTTTCTGTGATCTGTATAGGACGTAACCAGTAATATATATTCCAAAGATGGAGACCTTAGCTCTAAAACTGCGGGAGATATAAGCACTTCAAATTAATTTTGGTGGGCGTAATAATGGGCGTGGCCGATAAACCTAGCATCCAATTTTTCAAATTTGATTACTCTAGCTTCAAAACGTGAATATCCGTTTAATCGATTTGTGATTTGAGGTGTATCGACATGTTATCAGCCAGCCTCCCAGTAGGCGTGGCGTAAATTTGAAACAAACTTGATCTGAAGCAGATAGCTATAATCAAAGCACAAAAGATTTCTAATATCGTTTCGGAAATACGTGCATTCATCCAGACAGACAGACGGGCGGCCTGACGGACATCCGACAAAAACAATATACTATGAGTACCTTCGGTATCAGAGTATAAAAAATAAAAGAGTTATCTTCGGCGTGTCGATGATATTTTTGATATCATTAACAAAATAATTTTTAGTTTTTAATTTAGCTTAATATTAAAAAGTATTAATTTTTAAATGGGCAACAAACTGTCTGCATTCATTTCCGCATCATCGTCCGAGTCGTTGCTCTTCTGTTCTCGATACATGCCGGTGCGAGGTCGCTGAGCTGGCGGGCCTAGTGGATCCACATGCTGTTTAACTATACGAATGGATAACATGATGGACCTTTGTTATATTTTGCATTGATTTAAACATAGTCTTACCCGAGTAGGAGTTGCCACTTTGCTGGTCGCTAATATATCCCTTTGGATTGGATATAAGTGTAGTCGAGATGTCTCTATTCTCCTGTAGGCGCTCTTCATTTGATGGCCGCAGTGCTGTGAAGGAAAACCAAGATTTTATCTACGTGTCGATTTAAATTACACTAGCTAGAAGAAGGCACTTTGTGGTTACCTACCTTTGAGGCGGCTGCTGGCCCTGCCGGAGGTGGCGGAGGATAAACGCTGCTGCTGATAGCGCTGTTCGTTCTGACGCTCCTGTTGCTGTTTGTGCAGCCTGGCATATTCCTGCCCGTAACGCTCATGTAGCTCGGTCATGCCCAGCGATTTTGTCACCTGCATCAAAGCGCGCACACATGTCAGGTTATCCGGAAAGCGCGCATAGATATTTTCGAACATGCTCAGATATTGTTTGGGCGGCAGATAAGAATTGCGAAAGCAGCTGGCAATGCGCAACATTAGATTCGGGTCATTAGGATCGGCTAGTACGGCACGCTCATAGTAATACAGCGCCTTCTCCGTTGCCTGCAGCTTGATGTAGTAGGAACCAATGGAGCTGGCAATGCTAATGTCGCTCATGTTGATGCGATAGGCCTCGTTGTAGTACTGATTTGCTTCCTGATGATCCTGCCGCTGCTCGTACATACTGCCCACCTTCTCGAACAATCGCGAATCAATGTCGGCGGCAGAGATGCCCAGCACCTGCAGATAGGCTTGCAGTGCGCCCGGGGACGCGCTTGACTTGAAGCCGACAGCTGAGGCATTGCTCAGGCGGCGCTCCTGCAGCTTGGCCAGCTGATAGTAGACATGGCTGTGCTGAATCGAATGCGGCTCCATTAGCTGCGCTTTAATCAGCTCAAACTGCTCCTCGGCTTGCTCGAAATCCTGCTCCTGCAGCGCCAGTAGACCCAAATTGTAATTGGCCTCAAAACAAGTGGGATCCACTTGCAAGGCACGCTGCAATCGCTGCCTAGCCGAGCTGAGATTCTGATTCTGAATGTCCAAAATGCTGGCATTTACTAGCGCTAAAGGACTTGTGTGCAGTGCTCCAATCTCCTGCAGCTGATTTAAACAGTGGGTAGCCATCTCTAAGTTACCTAGCTACAAGGCAAACCATAAATAAAATATATAAATAAATTTAAATATTGTACACTTTCAGTTGTTAGTAGTTTGTAACAACATATAACAATACTTTACCTAAATAAATAAATATTTAACCATAACTCACATTAATGTAGATAAAACTTAGGTTGGTCAGCGCACTTGCAGTCATTGAGCTCTCGCTCTTGCGATCGTACATTTGTAGCATCTCTATGGCCTGATTGACATCGTTTTGTCGCAAATAGACGAGTGCCTTGTTTAGCTCCAGCTCGTTGGCTAGCCAGGATAGATTTGATGTCCTTATTATCTCAATGCACCAGTTATAACCTGTGTGGGATAGCGAATATAGTTTACTGAGTGTAACTAAATATTATTATTAGTGCTATTATTATTAGTGATGCTATTATTATTATTATCAGCCTGAGGAGGAGCGCACTTGACTCCTTCCTGGAGCAACTTGAGGCTGGTGACCGCCAACACAATCTGTGGATAATCACAAAAGCGATCAAGAGACCAGCAAAAAGAGTCGCACCAGTACAGGAGTCGGATGGCAGCTGGTGCAGAACAGAGGCGGACAGGGCAAACGCGTTCGCGGACCACCTTGAACGTGTCTTCACGCTGTTCTCTCACAATGATCGGACAATAAACACAGAAATGGCTTAAAATTTGTTTTCTATAGTGAGGCTCTGGGATGAAGAACTGCGTGAAGCGTGTATTTGTGTGTATGTACACGAATAGATTACTATGTCATGGTATCTCTTATTCGAGCACTCCTATTCGAGGCTGTCCGGATGAACGCAACTTTTTTCGGCGATATTGAAGCTTTTACTATTATCTGCTTCAGATAAGGTGCTACGATTTTTGTGCCACGCCCACTGGGAGGCTGGCAAATCGATAACATGTCGATACACCATAAATCTTAAATCGATAAAGAGTGATGATGATCTCACCCACAAAATTGGATGCTAGGTTTTCCGGCCACACCCATTATTTGGAAATGGTTATATCTCACACAGCGTTAAAGCTAAAGTCACCGATTTCAGTTCACCCCCTCTTAAGTGGTTTAAAGAATTGGGACCACGACCCAGCCTCAAAAATTCACGAAAATCCATATTTCGCACATTTTAGAGCTCGAATCACTTAACTTGGAAGGTAGATTTGTGGTCAACCCCTCTTAAGTGGTGTACAACAATTTTATGACAACGCCCCCTTCCGCCACCAAACATAACGAAAATCAATATCTCCCAATTACCAAACCACGCCCCTCCCGCCCTAATTGCGCAAATCCATATTCTTCCACTGACTTATACCTAGAGTCACCAAACTTGAAAGGTAGATTACTGTTAAGCTTAATCAACGGTCAACCCCCAACTTTCTTACTTATTTAGATTGTGGTTGGGAAGAATAAACATTTTTCATATACGTCTACATATTAAGAAATTTTCAGTACATAGTATAAAAATAAATTTCCGATAGTTATTATATTTTAAATCCGAGTGCAAGCCCCAAACTTACCATCATTATAGTTATCCTCAATAAGTGGTGAAATAAGATCGACAATCATTGTAATAGAACGTTTTTCCGCGTTCCTCCGATACTTGGTATAAATCGCCAGCTCATCGGTCTTTAAAGACTGCAGAACATAGCGATTATTTTCATTGGCGGAGCTCTTGCTGTGCTCATTGACCTGCTCGTATGAGCTGCCACCCTCAGCGTCAATGATTGCTACCTCGGCATGATTCTCCCCAGATTGCGCCTGATCAGTAGTTGATTGCCCGCCCTGTTCTGCCTGCTGTTGTAGTCGTATAATATTATTATCATTCTCCAAATCGCGTTCCGTTTCAACGGGCTGCACATCGCAGAGACTGCGAAACGTGGTCTTGATTTTGTCCACATCGCCCATGGCATAGTAGCAGAGCAGCAGATGGATCCCACTGCGAATATCCGCCCTCTCCGACATGATGAACTCGAAACTGGAGGCTGCATCAGCGTATTGACCCATGCGCACAAATAATACGCCAATATTCTCTGTGATTTTCAGACGCAGCTGCTTTAGCGTGTTGGGCACCGAATCCAAAGCCATGCGATACATTTTAATAGCCTTCTTATGCATTCCCATATGGAAATAAATGTTGCCCATGTTCAACTTCAATTGATTCACGTGGGGAAACATTTTATTCTTTGTCATTATATTATATGTATTCAGGGCCTCAATGTGCATGTCATTGTGCTCGTATTGTTCGGCAAGATTGAAGAAAACCTGGAAGAACCATTTGCAATTCACAGCAAAAAAAAGTGCTCGTTAATGATTTGATGTTGTGAAGCAAAACATATAAATTGTTGATTTTTCTAATATAATTATATTGCTTTTCCAAAGTTCCGAAATAACGCTAATCTACAGTTGCTCGATAACTGTGGACTGGCTACTCAGCCGTTTTATTTTGAATTTGTATGGAACAGCTGATTGTGCAAGTTGAAATCAAATCAATGTCAGTTGACGGAATCTGTTATTAATTTTCAGTGACAAACTACAAGTTTTGGTCAAACAGTATCTACTCTTCGTCGTGGTATTGAGATATTTAATTAAATATTAGTTTAGTTTGTAAACCTAATGAAACAGTAACACTGTCAAAAGTGTATTAAAATCCAAAAAATTCTTATATAAAATAAAAAAACCTCTACGAAAGCATATTCGCAAATAAAAATTGTAATAGTGTAAAAAATAAATAATATATTACCGCCCTTTACTTGGCAATTCAACAAAAATGAAAATAAAATAAAATATTTGTGCGATTCTTACCGCATAGGTCAAGTCAAAGTTGTGAAAAACATTCTCGCCCTGCTTGTCCTGCTCATGATGCAGTATGCGATCCAATGAGGATGCATCCTTTGCCTTGTTCAGAGCCTCGGTCAGCGATGACTTTACTTCAGGATTAACCCGGCCACTTGTGCAATTTGAGGAGCTGCGCGCTGCCAGTACTATCGATGACTCCAACAGTTTCACTATTTTGGTCTCCATATTCTTATACTTGATCTGCGGACTTTGTTAGTGTTTAAAAGCATAAGTTATTAAAACAAATATAGATGTACATACTTGACTTCCTTAGCAGCATCGACAGCCGCATTGGCGGACGACAGCGTCTTTTGTTTGACCTTCTCCAGAAAGAATTGGTCGAAACGCTGACCCGCCGATCCGCTAGTGGTAGCCGCATAGCCCACAGCCCGCACCGCCGTCGAGGGTCTGGCCAGAGCTGTCTTATCGCCGGCAGTGCGACTGCTAACCAAATTGCCACGCTACAAAAATTGCATTGAACTTGGCTTGTAACAACTTCTGGTTTTGGACTTACGGAAAAAAGCTGCGAGGTGGGCGGTCTGCCTGCGGCTGTGGGTGGTGGCGGTGGCGCTGTTGCTAACTCCGTTTCCTTGGCACTCATGCTTTATTTTCGATTTTGTAATATATTCTTAAGTGGAATATATTTAAAATTACTTATTACTGTTAAAGGGTAACCTTTATAATATAATCAATTTTTCAGATGTAGTTATTTAACAAAACTCTTTGTGAATAACAATTGTTATGGTTAACCGTTGCTTAGGGGAATTGGTTATTTGGTTTGTCGTTGTTATTGGGTAGCCGTTGCTAAGGTTCGATTGTTCAATGGGTCGCCCTATCGATAGGCTTCTACCATTCAAATTGAGTGCCCAAGGTATAACATTTTAGATAATCGAACAGTAAGACATAATAATAATAAGTTAAGCTACTTACGCATTCTTTGTCAAACACGAAAACAAACATTTTAGTCGAGACTTTTCTAACACCGACGTTATTTGTGATATGTGAAAATAAAACAAATTCGATTTATCGTGGCATTTATTATACCCTGAACCCATTAAAAATGGGTAAAAAGGGTATTATGGTTTTGTGCAAAAGTATGTAACAGGCATAAGGAAGCATCTCCGACCATATAAAGTATATATATTATTGATCAGTATCAACAGCCGAGTCCGTCCGTCTGTCTGTCTGTCCGTCCGTCCGTCCGTCCGTCCGTCTGTCTGTATGAACACACGGATATCAGAGACTACAAGAGCTAGAGACTTCATATTTGGAACATAAGTTCTCCTAATCCCGGGACAGATCAAGTTTATTTCATTTTATCGATAACTCGTACCGTTTAAAAGTTATCGATAAATTTCGATTTCAGACTTGCGTTTTTGGGACATAACTTCAAAGTTATAAAAGCTAGAGGCCCCAAATTTGGCATGTATAATCTCGAATAGCATACACATGGAACAAATATTTCACTTTTTGGATACCACCCCCCAAAAGATCAAAAAACGCAGTTTTGAAGGTACGGTTTGGTCACACATATTAATGACAATTGTTTGCCCCAAAAATTTCAATAAGATCGGACAATAAACATAGAAGTTATTTAAGATTTAACTTTCCATTGTGTGGGGCTCAGCGAAAAAGCAAGCTAACTGCTTAAACCGCTTGCACTGCTTATACTGCTTATACTGCAGCATGTATGTGCTTAGATTAGCATGAATGATTGTAAGGACTGGGTGCAGGGTATCTCGTAGTCGGGCACTCCCGACTAGAGCACTCTTACTTGTTTTTATTTAATTTAAATTTTTCTTTTGAAATATTAAATTTATATCCAGATCTATGGCAGCTATAAGATATAGTGTTCCGATTCGGCCAGCTCCGACCAATGTGCTGTCTCTTTAAATAATAAGTATCTGTGCAAAGGTTAATCGCGATAGCTTTTATCCCATATAGCATGGGATATATGGCCAAAACCGACTTCGAGTTGTATGGCAGCTATAAGATAATAGTTTTCGGTGAATCTCTGACGTTTCCTTCTGTGCATTACACACTTCAGCACAAAGTTAATATACTATTTTCTTCGAAAAGAGTAGAATTAACCCGCTGAGAAAAGGTGTAACAGAACTCTCTTGCTGGTGTATGGGTGAAGCCTTATTAATTTATTTATTTATTGTCGACTATTGACAGTCGACAGAAAAGAATTTATAAACAAGTATGAGTGCTCTAGTCGGGAGTGCCCGACTAGGAGATACCCTGAACCCAGTTCTGACATCCATTCATACTTGCCTAATAGTGTGCATACATACAGACACACACATACTGCATAGGTTGCTTTTTCACTGAGCCCCACACAATGGAAAGTAAAATCTTAAATTACTTCTGGGTTTATTGTCCGATCTTTCTAAAATTTATAGGACATAACATTGGCTATAAAATGTGTGACCAAACCAAATTGCAAGGTCATACCTTCAAAAATGAGTTTTTTGAATTTTTGGGGGGATTGGGGGGTGGTATCCAAAAGTGAAAAATTGGTTACATGTGTATGCTATTCGAGATTATACATGCCGAATTAGGGGCCTCTAGCTCGTATAACTTGTAAGTTATAGCCCAAAAACGCAAGTCTGAAATCGAAATTTATCGATAACTTTTGAATGGGTCGAGTTATCGATAAAATGAAATAAACTTGATCTGTCCCGGCACTACGAGAACTTATATTCCAAATATGAAGTCTCTAGCTCTTGTAGTCTCTGATATCCGCGTGTTCATACAGACAGACGGACGGACGGACGGACGGACGGACAGACAGACAGACGGACATGGCTAAATCGACTTGGCTGTTGATACTGATCAAGAATATATATACTTTATATGGTCGGAGATGCTTCCTTATGCCTGTTACATACTTTTGCACAAAACCATAATACCCTTTTTACCCATTTTTAATGGGTTCAGGGTATAAAAATTATAAAACATTTAAATTTATATGCAAAACTTACATACAATTTAAAACATTAAATTAAAGATATAAAGTTAAAATTACGTTAAGTTCTGGGGATATCAATAGCAAAATTAAATCATTGGTCCAACATTTGTTACAAGGATTGGGGAGAACCCAGAAAAACCCAATCAAACCAAAAATCAATAAAATATTTTTAGATGTGGAAGTGGCTTGACGAAAAATCTACCTTTTTGTGACTAGCTCTAAAATTGTGGTAGATGTAGGCTTCTGGGATTCGAGACTGTGAGGCGATATTGTGAGCGTCACCGGAAAATCCAGGGGAGGTCACAAGCAATCTAAATGTTAAATTTGATGACTAGCTTCAAAATGTTGAAAAATATTCACGTTTTATCGAGTTGAAACTTATGGTGTATAGACATGTTATCATGTTGGCTTGCACAGCCTTCCAGTGGGCGTGGCACAAAAATCTCAAAACTTAATTTGATGCAGATAAGAAATCTATCTTCAATAGCGCGGAAGTAACTTGCTTTCATTCGGACAGACGGGCAGCCCGACGGACATTGAACAAACTCAATGTACTATGAATACCTTCGGTATCAGAGTATAAAAACTTCAACACAAACTGCAAAATTTCTGATGTCAAGTTTTGTGACAAGGCATATTTAATTTAATTATGAACATTTCGAAGTTATAAAAGTAGTATATTCGGCACATCGAAAAATAAGGAAGCGGATATGTGCTAACTAATTCTCAGGATTGGCCGGAAAATGGTTGTAGGTAACTTTAATATTTTCTTCATATTTGCATTAAGAAAATTCATAAAAAACAAAATCATAAATCAGCGTTCGCCACTAGATTTTGCATCGTATAGAAGTGCTTTTTATTTGATTAAATATACTACTTTGCAAATAGTTGTAGTATAAGCTAAGTATACTACTACTTGTTTTATATTTACATGCAGTCATCACATCAGCTTTTGAGAAATATGCCCTTCACAAAATTTGTGCAAATCCATTTTGTAGTCAACATGAATCCCATTTGCCTGACGGACATCAATAGTCCGGAGTGTCAGATATGGATGAGCGAAGTATGTGCACGTTGCCGGGAGTTGTTTTCTCGTCAAGCCCCCGATATGTGGAACGTCTGGTGGCACGATGCGACGCCAGCGATATACAAGGATGTGCTGAAAATGAACGTGTATGACTGCAACAAACTGAAGCACCTGCTGGAAGTGCAGGTGGCCGCTATACACACACCAGAAAAACCGCTAAAGTTCCCGGTTTTTACGTGGTGGCAAAAGCTACTGTTAATCTCGATCTATATTGGGATCATTGTGCTGTTGGCGCTTATGTGTCGTTATTGGAGAATGGGACGCCGTGCCAGAGTTCAGGAGATAGATGAAGAAAAACAATCACCAAAACAGTCGACACCGCCGACGCATGAGGCACCATCGCCAAAGAGTGAGAATGTCCAAAAGAACCACAAGCGCAAACACACCTTGAAGTCCTGGATGCGCAATAGATGTCGCCTGATCTTTGTGCACAATGAGGCAACACTGCGACGTCAGCAGACCAAATACAAGGAGAACGAACTTTATAGAGAGGCCCACACTCAGCAAAACATTGAGAAATGGACGAAGGCACGCGAGAAAGTCGAAAGGAAGCGACAGGAAAGAAAGGACACTCTACTAATGTTGGAAAAAAACAGGAAAACCTCTAAATATCCAGATATGTAAAAATATGGACGAAGGTACCTAAAAGCTCCTGGAAGTTCCTGACATTTAATATATATTTATTGAACACAGTATTCTGCCTGAATATTCTTAAGGAAAATTCAGAAGTTCAGAGTTTGCTGCGGCAGATTTATAACAAAAATAAAATTTTATAACTTACTCATTTCAGGGTCATTACATAAATAAATATGTTTCGGTTCCACGTCAGTTGAATTTTACAATCCTATAGGCTCTTCGGCTTAGGTAACAGCTTGATTCAAAATACATTTCTTTATTATTTTTATACCCTGAACCCATTAAAAATGGGTAAAAAGGGTATTATGGTTTTGTGCAAAAGTATGTAACAGGCATAAGGAAGCATCTCCGACCATATAAAGTATATATATTCTTGATCAGTATCAATAGCCGAGTCGATTTAGCCATGTCCGTCTGTCTGTCTGTCCATCTGTGATGAACACGCAGATATCAGAGACTATAAGAGCTAGAAACTTCATATTTGGAATATAAGTTCTCGTAGTCTCGGGACAGTACAAGTTTGAATCATTCGATAATTCGTCCCGTTCAAAAGTTATCGATTTCATAAGTATAAGCCATAACTTGAAAGTTATGAGAGCTAGAGGCACAAAATTTGGTTGTATAGTCTCGAATAGTCTCGAATACACATCATGTAAGAGATCTCAGCTTGAGTGTAATTGACGTGTTTTATTGTGCTCTGCAACTTTTATTTTTTCTTAACGCTGTTAAAGCATTTAATTATCTAAAATTTACCCAATATTGTGGTCAAGTGATAACACTTTGGTTTTTGTGCAAAGTTTTATCAGCTGTGCATAGAATAATAGCAATTATTCAATTTACTAACGCGGCGTCAGTTCTGCACTTGTTGTTTGTGTTCTTTTTTTTCGTCTGCTTCTCTTGTTTCGGTGCTTTCGTTTGCAAGCATCTGTTTGTGCGTGTGTTCGCCTGTGCATATTCTCTTTGTGCGCCGCGCTCACCTAACTTGTTGTTATTGTTTTGTTCTTCACACGCATTATTATTTGTGTATTGACTCTAGTTTTGAGTTAAACTTGAGTGCTTTTTTTTTGGTTGCTTCAATTTCTACGCCTCTCTTTGCTTTGCGCTCTCGCAAATTTCTGTATCATATTTGTGTAATTTATTAGACCCCAGTAGTCAATATGTCGTGCTGCAAACTTAATTGCACTTTTAAGCAGGCTGATGATGCTGCACAGCCACAATTTATTTTCTGTTGGCTGTGTGATAATATTATGCATGCTAAATGTGCAGGACTTACTGGTCGCGAATGTGACAAAGTCACCGCAATTCTAAAAAAGGCAGCGGTGGCTTGAAATGGTCGTGCCCAGTATGCATAGATTATCCAAACTGACTTCTCACGCATGTATAATTCCGTGAGAAATCAGTTTACTAAATCTGCAAACTGTGGCTAAGCTTCTTTGAATGATTTCGAATCAAGCGCTGAACTGCTTAGCCAATATAAATCCGAGTCCCCCCTGCTCGCCAGCTAGAGTCGCACTTCTTAAGTGTGCCTGTATCTGTGCTCGCCTTCTGCTGCCCAGTGTACTCCGACTCTTTTGGCAACTCCAAAAAATGTGGACGTTTCGCCAATACTTTCTTTGTCTCCTTCTCCATCCCTCCAAATTACTCCACTACCAACCACAGTGGATCCTATCATACCCCCTTCTGTAGATCTGTCAACATCGGTGCGAGTTGTTTCTCGGCGGAAACGCAGAACAACTCATAGCCCGATTACAAATGGAATTAGCAACAATTCTAATATTGCAATTTCAGCGCAACCACCTGTTTTAAATGTGATTGCCCCTAGGAAGCAAGTTTTTATATCTAGGCTTGCTTCTGATACTACTTCAGACTCTATAGTCTCATACATTGCTAGCAAAACTATCGCTAGCGTATTGGTCACCAAATTTAATTTTTCTTCACCTCGTGAAATAGCGTCTTTCAAAATAAGTGTTCCAAATGATACTTTCCACATAATTTGTGACCCGAAATTTTGGCCACCACACATGATTGTTCATGAATTTAAGCCAAAAATTCGAAACATCCCTCCACCTGTCACACTTCCAGCTGGTAGTTCAGCATCCAGCAATCCCTCAAAAAACTGAATTTTGATTTAACTACCATTCAATATCAGAATGTTAGAGGCCTTATGTCTAAACTTAAAAGTCTATTCTCAAATAGCACATCTTTTGAGTCAGATATTATCGCTTTCTCTGAAACTTGGTTAAACACTACTGTTTCTGATTGCGAGATTTTTTCAAATAATTTTAATATCTATAGACGTGACCGGCCGACTAGAGGTGGTGGTGTTCTAATTGCCATTAAAGCCACGCTCCAATCTGAACTTTTTAATTTTACTATGCCTGCTGATGTAGAAATTGTTGCTGCTAAAGTAATATTCCCATCAATGGCTCTTTTTATTACTTGCTCTTATATCCCTCCCTCTTCTGATATTCAAGTTTATATGAGACACATATCTTATATCAGAGAAGTTTCTACCCATGTGCGTGATAATGACCTTTTTGTGGTTTTAGGCGATTTTAATCTGCCAAATATCATATGGTCATTTTTCAGCAGCACAAATTATCTTATTCCGTCAGCTCAGCATGATTTTATTGATGGCATGTTTGATCTTTCGTTGTTTCAGATCAATTCAATTCATAACCAATTTAATAGAATACTTGATCTCGTTTTTATCAACGACTGTCCCAGTGCTTCTGTGTCTAGGTCACCTCCAGTAACTGTCCCTGAAGATTCTTACCATTCCACTATAGAAATTTCTCTTTTCTTTTCAAAAGCTTCCGCCTTACCTTCACCAACCTCAAATATGCCAATATTTTGTTTTCGTAAGGGGAATTACACCCTACTTAATCAGCTTATTTATTCAACTGATTGGTCTTTTTTAGACAATGCTGTTGATATAGATGTAGCTATTAAAAGATTCTACGAAAACATATATGCGCTCTTTGACGTTTGTATACCAAAATACATTCGAACATCTGGTTTGAAGAAACCACCATGGTTCACGCCAAGACTTTCTTATTTAAAAAACCAAAAATCAAAGTGTTTTAAAAAATTTAAGAAGTCTGGCTCCAATTTCGATTTGTCTAAATATTCTATAGCCAAGTCAAACTTTTTTCTTCTAAACTCTCAATGCTATGAGAATTATCTTGCTCGCTGCAAACGTCAGTTTAGTCAGGATCCTAAACAATTTTACAACTTTGTGAATTCCAAGCGCAAATCTTCTGGTTTGCCTTCTTCGTTTTTTCTTGGGATAGAAAAAGCTAGTAATGATTCTGCTGCTTCTGACCTATTTGCTAAATTTTTTCAGTCAACCTATTCCTCTGTCACCCCTACTAATGTGTCTTATCATTTTCAAATTTCGCCTTCTAACCACCTATTTACCCCAACCATCTCTAACACTTCACTTCTATCTTCTATTAAATCTCTAAAATCTTCTTTCTCTCCAGGGCCTGACAACATCCCTAGTTGTGTGCTCAAGGAGTGCTGTAATTCGCTTATTCAACCATTGCTAAAGCTTTTTAATCTATCCCTTGATTCTGCAGTCTTCCCATCTATATGGAAGGAATCGTTTGTGATTCCTTTACATAAAAAAGGTGGGAAGTCAGACATTTCGAATTATAGAGGTATTGCAAAGTTATCAGCCATCCCAAAATTATTTGAAAAAATCCTTACATTCGACTTTGCAACATCTCTGTAAGTCGATTATTTCCCCTGCCCAACATGGTTTTATTAAGAGTCATTCCACTACGACCAACTTGCTTGAATTTACCTCCCTGGTAAATGATGCATTTCTATCGAAAATGCAAACTGACGTTATATATACTGACTTCAGTAAAGCATTTGACTCTGTTAACCATGATATATTGCTATATAAGCTTGATTGTTTAGGATTCCCTCCCTCATTTCTTTTATGGATTGCCACCTATTTGAAAGGTCGCACTCAAAGAGTATTGCTTAGGTCGACTACCTCGAAAATGGTTCACGTTACTTCTGGTGTACCTCAAGGTAGTCATCTTGGACCTTTATTGTTTACTCTTTTCATTAATGACCTGCCTTCGATTGTATCACACTCTCGTATTCTTATGTACGCAGATGATGTGAAACTTATTTTTTCGTACACCGATCCCTTGTGTCATACTCATCTGCATGATGATTTGAACTCTATGCAGCGCTGGTGTTCGGCCAATCAACTGCAGCTAAATTGTTCAAAATGTATGTTCATGACTTTTAGTCGGACTAGACCCTACTTAACCACTTATACGATTGACAATGTTCCATTGCAACGTATCTTTACAGTTAAAGATCTTGGAGTCATTTTTGACAACAAGCTTAACTTTAATATGCATATGTCGACTATCACTAATGAGGCCAGAGGTGTACTTGGCTTTATTAAGCGTTGGTCGAAAGAATTTAACGATCCTTTCACCACAAAACTGCTATATGTTTCTTTAGTTCGTCCTATCCTTGAATACTGCTCATGTATTTGGTGTCCGCAGTACCAAAACTTCCAAGAGCGTATTGAATCCGTGCAGAAGCAATTTCTGCTCTTTGCCTTACGTGGACTTAACTGGGATCCCAATCTCCGTTTGCCATCGTATTCCAGTAGGCTGTTACTTATTAATCTTCCGTCGTTACTTAACCGTAGAACAACGCTTGGTGTTGTCTTCCTACACAAGTTAATTAACGGCGACATAGACTCTTCCTTTCTGTTAGCTCGCCTAAACTTTTTTGTGCCTAGTAGGCCAACAAGAAACTACGTCCCCTTGATTTTACCTTCATGCACGACTGATTACGCTTTGCACAATCCTCTTCGTGTTCTTTGCAAGGACTACAACAATAATAAAATCTTATATTCTTTTGTATTTACGGGACACCTCTGCCCGTGTTTAGTTAAATCTATTTTCCCTTTTCTTTCTTTATTTCCCTCCTTTATTTTTCTTTATTCTCTCTCTATCTTCTATTTTTCACTTTATAAAATACTTTCTAATATATACTAACTCATTAACTACTAAACAAATTTTTATTGATTTTTGGTTTGATTGGGTTTTTCTGGGTTTCCCCAATCCTTGCAACAAATGTTGGACCAATGATTTAATTTTGCTATTGATATCCCCAGAGCCTAACGTAATTTTAACTTTATTTCTTTAATTTAATATATTTACGATTTTAAATTTATTTAAATTCTTGTATATACATTAAAATGTTTTATAATTTTATATAAATTCTTTTGTGTCGACTGTCAATAGTCGACAATAAATAAAATAAAATAAATAACAAATAATGGACTGCGTACTGGGAACATTCGTTTACTATTGTATTTCTATACGGTGGATCTACCTGTTATAGAGAGCCCCAGCCTATTAGTTGCCACTTACGCTGATGACACGTCATTCCTCACCACGGCTGAGACGCCCGGGGAGGCCTCTCATAACATGCAAGAACAGCTAAATCTAATCGGCGAAGGGGAGAGGAGGTGGAACATCATGGTGAACGGCGACAAGTGTACAGCCACCACCTTCACTCTAAGACAAGGAAACTGTCCACCTGTGCACTTTGGCGGAGTCGAAATCCCTGACGAACCTACACCAAAGTACCTCAATATGACCCTCGACAGGAGATTGACCTGGAGACCGCATCTCTTTAAGAAAAGGAAGCAGGCAGAGGGAAAGCTGAAAGCGCACTACTGGCTAATGGGCCGTAAGTCCAGGTTAAGCATCAGTTTAAAACTACTAACCTACAAAATGATAATAAAGCCAAAGTGGACATACGGCATCCAACTTTGGGGAACTGCCAGCCTAAGCAACCGCAGAATCATACAAACATTTCAAAACAAGGCACTGCGCATCGCGTTCAATGCACACATATACCATGAAATCCAAATAATACATAACACCCTCCAAGTCCCCTGGGTCAGCGAGGCTACACCAACACGAAAACAACCTTGCCAGCACAGCAACACAACCAGAATACTAAGAAGAAAACATCGCTTGGATCTCCCCTAGGTTCCAAATTATCTTACCAAACTATATAACTGAAACAAAAAACTAATAAGTCTCCCATTATAACATTTAATAATTGTCTTAGCTAGACAGATTTTAAATTAAACAAGTAAGAGTGCTCTAGTCGGGACTGCCCGACTAGGAGATACCCTGAACCCAGCTCTGACATCCATTCATACTTGCCCAATAGTGTGCATACATACAAACACACACATACTGCAAGCAGTGCCTGCGGTTTAAGCAGTTATCTTGCTTTTTCACTGAGCCCCACACAATGGAAAGTAAAATCTTAAATAACTTCTGTGTTTATTGTCCGATCTTTTTAAAATTTGTAGGACATAACATTGGCTATAAAATGTGTGACCAAACCAAATTGCAAGGTCATACCTTCAAAAATGAGTTTTTTGAATTTTTGGGGGGATTGGGGGTGGTATCCAAAAAGTGAAAAATTTGTTACATGTGTATGCTATTCGAGATTATACATGCCAAATTAGGGGCCTCTAGCTCTTATGACTTGTAAGTTATAGTTAAACAAGTAAGAGTGCTGTAGTCGGGAGTGCCCGACTACGAGATACCCTGAACCCAGTCCTTACAATCATTCATACTAATCTAAGCACACACATGCTGCAGTATAAGCAGTGCAAGCGGTTTAAGCAGTTAGCTTGCTTTTTCGCTGAGCCCCACACAATGGAAAGTTAAATCTTAAATAACTTCTATGTTTATTGTCCGATCTCATTGAAATTTTTGGGGCAAGCAATTGTCGATAATATGTGTTACCAAACCAAATTACAAGGTCGTACCTTCAAAAATGCGTTTTTTTAACTTTTGGGGGGTTTGGGGGGTGGTATCCAAAAAGTGAAATATTTGTTACATGTGTATGCTATTCGAGATTATACATGCCAAGTTTGGAGCCTCTATCTTTTATAACTTTGAAGTTATGTCCCAAAAACGCAAGTCTGAAATCGAAATTTATCGATAACTTTTAAACGGTATGAGTTATCGATAAAATGAAATAAACTTGATCTGTCCCGGGATTAGGAGAACTTATGTTCCAAATATGAAGTCTCTAGCTCTTGTAGTCTCTGATATCTGTGTGTTCATACAGACAGACAGACGGACAGACGGACAGACGGACAGACGGACAGACGGTCAGACGGACAGACGGACAGACGGACAGACAGACGGACATGGCTAAATCGACTCGGCTGTTGATACTGATCAAGAATATATATACTTTATATGGTCGGAGATGCTTCCTTATGCCTGTTACATACTTTTGCACAAAACCATAATACCCTTTTTACCCATTTTTAATGGGTTCAGGGTATAAAAACGCTAGTCTGAAATCGAAATTTATCGATAACTTTTGAATGGGTCGAGTTATCGATAAAATGAAATAAACTTGATCTGTCCCGGCACTACGAGAACTTATATTCCAAATATGAAGTCTCTAGCTCTTGTAGTCTCTGATATCCGCGTGTTCATACAGACAGACGGACGGACGGACGGACGGACGGACGGACGGACGGACGGACGGACGGACAGACGGACGGACGGACGGACAGACGGACGGACGGACGGACAGACGGACGGACGGACGGACAGACGGACGGACGGACGGACGGACAGACGGACGGACGGACGGACGGACGGACAGACAGACAGACGGACATGGCTAAATCGACTTGGCTGTTGATACTGATCAAGAATATATATACTTTATATGGTCGGAGATGCTTCCTTATGCCTGTTACATACTTTTGCACAAAACCATAATACCCTTTTTACCCATTTTTAATGGGTTCAGGGTATAAAAAAATAAATAAAACAAGTAAGAGTGCTCTAGTCGGGAGTGCCCGACTACGAGATACCCTGAACCCAGTCCTTACAATCAATATTAATCTAAACACACACATGCTGCAGTACAAGCAGTACAAGCAGTGCAAGCGGTCTAAGCAGTTAGCTTGCTTTTCGCTGAGCCCCACATAATGGAAAGTTAAATCTTAAATAACTTCTGTGTTTATCGTCCGATCTTATTGAAATTTTTGGGGCAAACAATTGTCGATAATATGTGTGACCAAACCAAATTGCAAGGTCGTACCTTCAAAAATGCGTTTTTTAACTTTTGGGGGTTTGGGGGGTGGTATCCAAAAAGTGAAAAATTTGTTACATGTGTATGCTATTCGAGATTATACATGTCAAATTATGGGCCTCTAGCTCTTATAACTTGTAAGTTATATCCAAAAAACGCTGGTCTAAAATCGAAATTTATCGATAACTTTTGAACGGGACGAGCTATCGATAAATTTTAATAAACTTGATCTGTCCCGGGATTAGGAGAACTTATGTTCCAAATATGAAGTCTCTAGCTCTTGTAGTCTCTGATATCTGTGTGTTCATACAGACAGACAGACGGACAGACGGACAGACAGACGGACATGGCCAGATCGACTCGGCTATTGATACTGATCAATAATATATATACTTTATATGGTCGGAGATGCTTCCTTATGCCTGTTACATACATTTGCACAAAACCATAATACTCTTTTTACCCATTTTTAATGGGTTCAGGGTATAAATAGTGTGGGGCCTTGCGAAGAAGTTAGCCTGCTTAAACTGCTTGCAGTATGTGTGTGCATTGATTGGTAAGAATGAATGGGTTCAGGGTATCTCCTAGTCGGGCACTCCAGACTAGAGCACTCTTACTTGTTATACCCTGAACCCATTAAAAATGGGTAAAAAGGGTATTATGGTTTTGTGCAAAAGTATGTAACAGGCATAAGGAAGCATCTCCGACCATATAAAGTATATATATTCTTGATCAGTATCAACAGTCGAGTCGATTTAGCCATGTCCGTCTGTCTGTCTGTCCGTCCGTCCGTCCGTCCGTCCGTCCGTCCGTCCGTCTGTCTGTATGAACACGCGGATATCAGAGACTACAAGAGCTAGAGACTTCATATTTGGAATATAAGTTCTCGTAATGCCGGGACAGATCAAGTTTATTAAAATTTATCGATAACTCGTCCCGTTCAAAAGTTATCGATAAATTTCGATTTCAGACCAGCGTTTTTGGGCTATAACTTACAAGTTATAAGAGCTAGAGGCCCCTAATTTGGCATGTATAATCTCGAATAGCATACACATGTAACAAATTTTTCACTTTTTGGATACCACCCCCCAATCCCCCCAAAAATTCAAAAAACTCATTTTTGAAGGTATGACCTTGCAATTTGGTTTGGTCACACATTTTATAGCCAATGTTATGTCTTACAAATTTCAAAAAGATCGGACAATAAACACAGAAGTTATTTAAGATTTAACTTTCCATTGTGTGGGGCTCAGTGAAAAAGCAAGATAACTGCTTAAACCGTTTTCACAGCTTGCAGTAATGTGTGGTGTGTTTGTTTGTATACACACTATTAGGCAAGTATGAATGGATGTCAGAACTGGGTTCAGGGTATCTCCTAGTCGGGCAGTCCCGACTAGAGCACTCTTACTTGTTTTTTGTTTACAACTGTCACCCTCCGTGTATAAAGATATTATTGTTCCATTTCCTACTGCTACAGAGTTCAATTAGTAAACTTAAGACGAGTTTTGTGGTTTGGGGCTATATCGTAGAATCAATTGCCGCAGCTAACCCGTAAGAAATACATATACTGTGCTCACAGTGTTGGATTTCAGATGAAAAGGGTTTACCAGACCAGCGTAAACATCCTACAGTTTACTTGATAAATTTTCCAAATCATGTGTTCAATACATTTTGTATCACCTTCTTTTACTCTGATACCGAAGGTATTGAGTTTGTCGAATGTCCGTCAGGCCGTCCGTCTGTATGAACGCAAGTTTTTCCAAATCTATTGAAGATAGAGCCATTGACTGTATACTTGTAGCTATCTGCATCAGATAGCTGGCGCAGCCGCATCACTCAAAGATTAACACCACCAAACAGCTTTTAAAATCGCTGACAAACCGACTAATGTGATGTCCCTTTGAATAAAAAGTCTCTGTGCAAAGTTTCATCGCGACAGCTCAAGAGCAGAGGGACAGACGGAAATGGTCAGATCAATTTGTTTTGTCACCCTAAACATACTGGAGGTAATTTCCTTCCTTCTATGCACTACATACTTCACCACAAAATAAATATACTATTTTAAATATATACTATACTAACTGCACTAAAAATTTAGTGACAAAAGCATATTCAAGTCTCAAAATTTCTGATATCAAATTATATGACGAAGTATTTTAAGTTTTATATATAAAAACTCCAGCTACCTATAAATTACTTTTTGGGTCGTGCCGTGATTAACGTCTTACAGAAAACGAATTTCTTAAATCCTTTCTTTCAATCAAAAAGTCGAGCCAAGGATATTTTTCCAACACACAGCTGCAAACATCGTTTTCTTTTTTAAATTACCAAATTGTGTAATTAAAAACTTTATTACGTATCTTTTTAGCTGCGTAGTATAGTTCGCGATAGTTTTAGAAAGCTATCACAATTTTGAACAAACTTTTGAACAAACTATCGGATTGGAGAATTTTTCGACGCGTATGACAAAAATTATTATCTGCATGTAAAAAATCCGAAAAGACCTGAAATACATTAAATTTTTTTCTAGTCACTTACACTTCCTTTTTTGGCTTAAGTTTCATTAAGGCTTGTCGTTGTTTGGTTTTATTTGGGGGTCGATTATAATTATAATACCTTTAACATAGAGAAATAACACATACGAAAGAAAACTTCGCAAGTATGCAGACGTTGAGGTCTTTAGTCGTCACAACGAGCTTTACACTTGACAGATTTTTTTATTGCGATACATGGTTTGGTGAATATAAATATGATATGGAATGTGAAACTACAATTTAAAATCAGCTTAATTTTTGGTTTTTAATCACAATTAATATTGCTATCTTAGAATTAATTTGTTATGCAAAATATGTTTTAGCATTCCATGCCATTGTCAGGCGCGTTAAATGATATAAGTATATGTATAAATATAAAAAGTGTTTTCAGTTTACAAAAAGTACAAATTTAGCTGCTTTGGCTTGTAATAGACATTAATTCGCCTTTTATAATTGTTCTATGTGTTTGTGTTATTAGTACTAAATTTAATAATTTCCACTAAATTGTTTACAAATATGCGTACTAAAATATTAGCATTTTGTTTTTGTTATTATATATACATATACACATTCACAAATGATTAATTTATAAGGCAAATTTGTAAGTCACTTTCTTGATTGCATACAGCGCCTTATTTATATATACTAATTTATTATATATCAATTTATATAGACAGCCTTTGAAGCTAATGAAATGTTTTAAAAATTATATTGTTTTAATAGGATTTGGTATCAAAACTATTGTTTTTTAACCGATTTGTGTATATATGTATGTGTAGTTGTTAGAAACATTTTTCTTAACATTTTAAACAAGTGTGTCTCTCTGATTGTTGTACATAGTTTATATATATATATATATATATATATATATAAGGCTCACTCGTTGTATATATTTTTAATATTATTTGAGTAGAGAGATCAATGTGTGTTTTTGTGCGCGCGAGTTTAGAAACAAATAAAACAAATAACAATACTCAAAACAATATTACAATTTCTTTGATTTGGCTGGGCAGCAAAATAAATTAGGTAACCTTACATATAATATTTTTCGTCGTGCAAAATATAATGGATAATTGTAAAAGTGAAATTAGTTGCTACTTTCTTTGGTTCCTTAAATTAATTGTTGCTTGGTTTAAGTTTTATATGCAGTGGCTGGACAGCATAGCTATGTGAGTTTCTTGGCCCATTTCATGTCATCGTCTCGCGGCTTCAAGCCTGTTAAACGCTCAATAATAAACTCAAAGGCTGACCAAAATCTAAAAATAAACCGAAATAATGTAATGTTATTATTCGCTTTGTCTCTTACACTACCCACCTAAGCCGCTCCAATGGCCAATTTAGCCAGCCGGTAGTAATGCAAAAGTATGTCTCATGCGGCGCCACATGATGTATGCGATGATGCTTGCGCGGCAGTATTATGTGACATCTTTGCAGTAAAAGCACCCACCTGGGCAAGCCCCAATACGTGTGCGACCATTTGTGTATCTAAATAACCGTAAATTGTATCAGTGAATTAAGCAATTGGACATTTTACATCTATAAATATTCTTGGTTGTTAGACTTAGTAATTTTAGGTAATCTCTCCCTCGAGTCGAGCCAATAAGGACTACAAATATAGTTGGCTATTATTTACCTAGTTTTATATTTGCTGTTAACTTCTAAGACCAGTTGTATCTAAGTACAAGAAACATGGCCGCAATGAAAGTGTTTAGTTTCACTGTGGCTTGACACTGCATACACCAGCTCACTCTGTTACATCCATTTTGTTCTACAAATTTTATATTTGGTTGCAGTTAATGGCGCATCAACAGAAGCGATCATCTGTTTAATCATTAAAGCTGCGATTGCATCTTGCTCCAGTGTATAAAAAGACTCTTTTAAGACCGGTGTAAGAACCCTCTTACCTTTTGTTAAAGGCCTTTTGTAAAAGGCAATACTTCTGAGCTTAGCCGCCTAAATTAACTTTAAAATGTTATATTTTTCATATGAAGCATAACAAATTGAAATATTCAATAGAACATTTTTCCAAGTCAATTACAGCAAGTTGGCATCTCTATTCTTGACCAACTCGTGCTAATGGAGGTTCTGAAAAATAGCGTATACCAATAAAATGCTATAGCCATTTGATGCAGATAACTAATGCCGAAAAACGTTTTCCATAATATCAACGAATTGAAATTCGACCGGTATTCGGTTGTTCGTAACACCCATGAGTAAAAACTGTATGCTTATTGTTTACATATAATTTCAATCCAATTCGTAATTTCAAAAACCTGTTCGTGAGTATAACAGAACATATGCAGAGAAATTGTTTACAGAACCAGTTTAAGTAATTAACATAACTGTTAAATGAAATAAAAGATCAAGATTCCCAGCTTATTCCATTTAAAATTGAGAGGGCAAAGGCCTTAACAAAAAACTTCGTGTCAACCATTTTTTTTTTTATTAAATCGTTAAAACGGCAATTTTAAACTTTTTTGAGTAGTTATTATTTTTATACTCTTTTCGAAGAAAATAGTATATTAATTTTATGCTGAAGCTTAAAGCGCATAGAAAGAAGCGTCTGAGACCCCCAAAAGTTACTGCCAGTACGCTTAGAAAAACAAAACAAATTGATCTAGCCATGTCCGTGTGTCTGTCTGTCTGTATGTATGTATGCAAACTAGTCCCTCAGTTTTTGAGCTATCGCGCTGCAACTTTGCACAGACACTTATTATTCAAGGGGACAGCACATTGGTCGGAGCCGGCCGTATCGGACCACTATATCTTATAGCTGCCATACAACTTGAAGTCGGTTGTGGTCATAAATCCCATGTTTTCAAAGCAATTGCTTCAATTTCCTTGTACACTTGAACATTCTTATAGCTCATCAATGGGTAAAATCGCAAATCGATTGAGTCATAAACAGCGAAGATATGCGTCATTAAATATTTGGAAAGATCAGGTGCATATGAGCAAACAAAGTCAAGCGCAAGTAAGCTTTTGATATTTGGCGTAAGGATTAAAGTGTCACCGTAACAATCGAGAGCTCACTGGTTCGATTCCTAGCGGCGACCAATTTTTCATTTCATTTTGCTTATTCTGCTTTTCAAATATAAAATAACTGTAATCAAATTCATTTGCTACCAATGCCTTAGAAAAAAAAACTATACAACGGAAAAGAAAAGATCAGTATAATCGAGTTTGTCAGCGCATTTCAAAACTGCTTGGTGGCGAACACGGTTCAATCCCGAGACTTAGTGCTTTTTATTTTGTTTCTTGTTATTTGTTTCAAATATATATCAAATCGCTTGAATTCAATAATTTAAAAGAAAAATTTAAATTCATATGATACCAATTCTTAGAGCAAAAAAATAAATGCCACGCAATAAAACGATTTTTTACTACTTTTGAAATTTTAGTGGTGCAGTTGGCAGAGTGAAAATTGTTTAACGGTTCGAAAAGAGTATAGAATCTTCGGCACGCCGAACATAATCCTTTCCCACTTGTTTTTTTTTAGAAAATCCGAAAATAAGTAACATAACTTTTCCATGAAAATGGGTATTTAATTACTTTATAAAAAACCCAATGAACAACAGTGCGTCCACGCTACTTTAATTAAAAACAAGTTGGGAAGGTGTGTCGTAGATTTAATACAGTTTTCGAATATTTAGGCTGATTTCACTAGCTTATATTTTACGCTTATGCATATGCTATAAGATATCCCTTATCACACGCTTATTTCAACAAAAATGTAAAAAAAAATAATTAGAAAATTTAACTAAACGAACCTTGGCATTATTTGCTTGTATACACCAGTTCGTTCAAAATATTTAATGAAGCATATTTTCGCTATTTATGACTCAACGGCTTTCCAATTTTAAACATTTCTAAGTTACCAGAAAGTTTAAGTGTATAAGTTTAAGGCGATAGCTTAAAAAACATGGGATTTATGACCAAATCGACGGACATGGCCAAATCAATTTGTTTTGTCATTCTAAGGTAATTTTTGGGGGTCTCTGACGCTTTCTTTTGCGCATACTAGCTTCAGCACAAAATGAAAAACTTATAAATATACCATATAGAATATTGCAAGGGACCCTGAGATATTACAAAAAACCAGCATTTCGTCAAATCTGGACTGAATTAAAAATTATATATAATCACTGAGACGTTTCTAAGGATCTTCCCACAGCTCACCTGATTCGTCATGGCCACAAAAATGGAGCATAAAAACACATAGGCTATCCAACCAAAATTCTGTTGTATCTCGCCCGGCGATTTGAAATAAAAATAATGAGCTAAATATCCTAGAATAGGTATGCCAACCATAAAGTTATCACCATTCGTCTCAATGAAATCGTGACGCGTTATCGACGTGGGATCCAAATGATGCTCACGGAATGGACGCAGAAAGTTCTAGACAAGAATATATAATTGATAAATGATATTTTTAATTATGATATCTCACCTTGCCAATTATCGCTAAGTCCACAGAGCCCCATGTGTCCGCGGCCCAGTGTACCAGGCCCGATGCAAAGTCAGCCGTAATGATGCCACACAGTGCGGAGATGAAGGTCACACTGATGCGTTCCCATCGCATGTGGCTTACAATTAACCCCAAATTGATGATCATTAGGCCAATGCAGGTGTAAACACAGAATATTTCCTGTGCCCGTTTACCTGTGAGGAGTGTTATACGCGCATATTAATTCTCAAGACGTTCGTAATGTGTCTTAGAAATGAATTATTTACTACTGCTAGCAGGTATCACCTGGCTTTAGGTATTTCTGGGTTAGGTATTTTGTTCTTAAGCGTTAAATGACTTACAATGATACCTATTATAAACTTTAAGCGCTGGGAAGACAAAACACGAAAGCTGAGAATTAACCATCTCGTTATTCATCTAGGAAGTGAATGTTCCAAAAAATCTCTACACAAAATTTCAATAAATTTTCATATTTAAAGTGACTTTGAAACACAGGGATGATAGAATTTGGTGTAGAATATCTTAAAATCCCGGCCAAGCGCACATTAACGTTCTAAAAGTAATATATATTCTGAAATACCTCAGCACTGGCAAACAATTACTGAATTATTTTAATTGTTCTACATATGCTCTACATACCAACAAATGAAAACATTTTCGAAGTTACTTTGCAGAATTCACAAATTGAACTCTACATTTAGTTGGCGCCATCGACACTTTTCAGAATGCAACAATACCGTGTTCAGAATCCACAATATCACATTAAATATCGATACGATACGGCAGTGCTCTGCAACGTAAAAGTCTGGCGTTGAATGAAAATTCAAGTAACCAATAAAGTAACCAATAATAGGCAATTTTTATACCCTGAACCCATTAAAAATGGGTAAAAAGGGTATAATGGTTTTGTGCAAATGTATGTAACAGGCATAAGGAAGCATCTCCGACCATATAAAGTATATATATTATTGATCAGTATCAACAGCCGAGTCGATCTAGCCATGTCCGTCTGTCTGTCCGTCTGTATGAACACCGAGATATCAGAGACTACAAGAGCTAGAGACTTCATATTTGGAACATAAGCTCTCCTAATCCCGGGACAGATCAAGTTTATTAAAATTTATCGATAGCTCGTCCCGTTCAAAAGTTATCGATAAATTTCGATTTCAGACCAGCGTTTTTTGGATATAACTTACAAGTTATAAGAGCTAGAGGCCCCTAATTTGACATGTATAATCTCGAATAGCATACACATGTAACAAATATTTCACTTTTTGGATACCACCCCCCAAGCCCCCCAAAAGTTAAAAAAACCCATTTTTGAAGGTACGACCTTGCAATTTGGTTTGGTAACACATATTATCGACAATTGTTTGCCCCAAAAATTTCAATATGATCGGACAATAAACACAGAAGTTATTTAAGATTTAACTTTCCATTGTGTGGGGCTCAGCGAAAGAGCAAGCTAACTGCTTAAACCGCTTGCACTGCTTGTACTGCTTGTACTGCAGCATGTGTGAGTTTAGAGTAGTGCGAATGATTGTAAGGACTGGGTTCAGGGTATCTCGTAGTCGGGCACTCCCGACTAGAGCACTCTTACTTGTTTATATTAGTTTTGCCGTTTTGATGTGAAATCGGTTGATTTAACATTCAGCTATTCTTATAAAGTAATTTAAAACAGGTGGGGAAGGATTATCTTCGGCGTGCCAAAGATTTTATACTCTTTTCGAACCTAAAGGCAATTTTCACTCTGCCAACTGCACCACTGAAATTTCATAAGCTGTACAAAATCGTTTTGTCGCGTAAAATTTTTTTTTTTGTTCTAAGAATATTTAATATTATTGCCAGTTGTATAGCAGCTTTAAGATATAGTGAACCGATCCAGCCGGCTCCAACCAATGTGATGTCTTTTTGAATAATAAGTATCAGTGCAAAGTTTCATCGCGATAGATTCAAAAACATGGAATATATGGCCAAAACCGACTTTGAGTTGTATGGCAGCTATAAGATATAGTGGTCCGATCCGCCCTGTTTCGACTAATGTGCTGTCCCATTTAATAATAAGTCTCTGTGCAAAGTTTTATCACGATAGCTCAAAAACTGAGGGACTAGTTGCATACATACAGACAGACAGACGGATATGGCTAGATCAATTTGTATTGTCATTCTAAGCATACTGGCAGTAACTTTTGGGGTCTCCGACGCTTCCTTCTATGCGTTACAAACTTCAGCACAAACTTAATATGCTATTTTCTTCGGAAAGAGTATAAATATCTTTATAAAATAAAATCTTACAATAGAAAAAGTTTTTTTTTTTGGTGTTAGGGTTTTGGGTTTAACCTTATTGTATTTTGGCTCTTACATAGTGTTATATGTAGTGCTATTTATGGCTGTTAGATTTAGGTGCTTATCTGAAATAATAAATATTATACTGTTAATATTAGGCTACTAATCAGACGCTAACACAAATTACCCATTTAAAGTCGAATCTTGAGTTATCATACGTGTGTAGTGGTCGTCTGATAGCAACACAAATACTTTTCGAATCTCTATGGGAAATTGCGATAGCTCAAATACACTGTGTGTAACAATAGGATATGCTTAATTTATCAAGTGCGGAACAAAATACCGCGCGCGACTTTCCTGACAAGGCTTCACTTGTAGATGGTGCATTAATTTTGGTTTTGGCGGAACGAATTCATAACCGTTTTTGAGCACGCCATCTGTTGACCGCTTCTGCAACCAAATTCTCTCCCAATTTATTTGTTTTTCTCCGTTGTTTGAGGTAAATACAAGGAACGAATTCCACAAATGCTTAAAATGGAAGAACCATTTCATCTGTGGGGTGCAAAAAAGAAAGCACAACAAATTAAAATTATCGCCGGGGCCTAAAAGCAAAACGTGAGCAGTATGCTATGTTTAACTTGTGCGGATTCCCTAATTTCAGCGAAAAGCTGAATTGAGCGGCGGCTGGTTCTTTAGAAAGCATTTCGCTCATTAATTAACCTCGCGACGATTCACCCAATGTTTAGTCGTAACACTGCGTTTCCGCTGTATTGACTCGCCTTCAACATTATCGTCGTGCTGCTTTCCAACACATACGCTGCCAAAGTCGTCATATCCATCGTCCGCTCACATTCTTTCATAGCTATTTAAAATATTCAGCGGGGCCCTAGGAATCACTAAAGATTAGGTATCAAAAACGCAAGTCTGACATCGAAATTTATCGATAACTTTTAAACGGTACGAGTTATCGATAAAATGAAATAAACTTGATCTGTCCCGGGATTAAGAGAACTTATATTCCAAATATGAAGTCTCTAGCTCTTGTAGTCTCTGATATCCGTGTGTTCATACAGACAGACGGACGGACGGACGGACAGACGGACAGACAGACGGACTCGGCTGTTGATACTGATCAATAATATATGTACTTTATATGGTCGGAGATGCTTCCTTATGCCTGTTACATACTTTTGCACAAAACCATAATACCATTTTTACCCATTTTTAATGGGTTCAGGGTATAAAAATAATATCGGACAATAAACACAGAAGTTATTTAAGATTTAATTTTCCATTGTGTGGGGCTCAGCGAAAAAGCAAGCTAACTGCTTAAACCGCTTGCACTGCTTGAACTGCAGCATGTGTGTGCTTAGACTAGTATGAATGATTGAAAGGACTGGGTTCAGGGTATCTCGTAGTCGGGCACTCCCGACTAGAGCACTGTTACTTGTTTTATTTTAGTTCTATTAAAGAAAATAGGAAATATTGGTAATTTAATTTATATTTTAGTTATAAGAATATGCATTCCGTGCTGCTTAAATTAGGTGACCGTCGAAAGTAAAGCAGTGAAGCCAGTGATCTTAGGCACTTCCATTCACTTATCTGATAAATTACTTGAAAACTCATTAAGCAGATTTTTGTTTTTGACACATGTAAAAATACTTTTTTTTGACTAAACAATTGCCAAACTTTTCTTTTGATACCAGCTCCCACTCCATCGACTGCCATTTCCATTTTATATACGCTTAAAATCAAAATCGCTTAAAAAATTAATAATGATCGAAACGATAAATTTGAAAATAACAAATATTTGCAACTCTTTCGAATTGCGTTTGAATTTGCTTTATCAGCTTCGCTTAAAAGCAATAAACATCGTGTTTGCTTTTAATCTTAACGGAACTTTAAAACTTCTCCCCATCGTTTGCAGATCTCTACATATATATGTATGTATGTATGTACAATATACATATATACACATTTTAGTTATATTTCTAATTATTTTTAATCACACATTTTAAACAAACAACTTCAGAAGGCTTGTTTTAAACTCGTTGTCTTTTTTTTGTGAATGTGCCTAAAACGTTGTTTAACAGCCAATTTTGTTATATTATGTTTTTCGCTGTTGCACGTGACTTAAGAACATGAAGTAAGGCAAATTTAAAACGAACTGAAATTTGTTTTACTAACTGTTATTGTAAAAGAGATTTTGTAGAATAACTGTAATATTGTATTATTTCTCTTAATGACGGAATAATCAAAGAGAAAAGTAGAAAACGAGCCCCACACAATGAAAAGTTAAGTCTTAAACAACTTCTGTGTGTATTGTCCGATCTTATTGAAATTTTTTGAGCATAGTGGCAATAAATTGTGTGATCAAAACAAATTGCCATACCATAATGCCAGGTCATAATGCCTTAATACCTTTTTTGCACTTTTGGGTGGTATCTAAAAAGTCATATATTACATGATATCCTTTTCGAAATTATACATAATAATTTATAGTATATTTGGAACAGTGCTTCTATCAAAATATCTAAAACAAAACAAAAAAATTTTCAAAAATTTTGAAATTAAATTTAGACCAAATGCACTTTCTGTGGTTTCATGCTCTGTTACAAAGAGAGAATTTTTGTCGCGTAGCATTGTTGTTGTTCTAAGATATTAGTATCACATGAATTTTCATTTTTCTTTTGAAATTCAAATTCTATTATATAAATTTTAAAATAAATTTCGACGCGAACGGAAAGCGAACCTCGCTCACTCGACACTCCAGCCATTACGTTTACGGCGTCTTAGACGCTTTCTTCTATGCATTACAAACTACCGTACAAAATGAATATACTTTTTATTTGAAAAGAGTATATCAAGTAAGATTGTTCTAGTCGGGAATGCCCGACTTTTGCTCAATATGCTCAACTTCATGTATACCCTTCTCTTACCTATTTTTAATGGGTTCGAGTTATAAGATCTCCCTACGAGGTAACAATCTAGTGAGGAAAGCATATTCTATTCAATTTATTATTTACTAGCAAGAATTCCCAAAAGACCACAAAGACCCCATTAGTTCCAATAATTTCATTTTGTCTCACAAACTTACACTGCCATATCTCATGAACCAAATGAGTTACCAATAGTCTAAGCATATACAAAAATTGGAGCAGATTCTGTCTGATGCCTCGTCACTAGCGTGGACTACTGTCCACGGTGATAATAAGTAACTATGAATGAATGTAAGGGGGGCTCTGGCTCTCGACTAGATCACTCTTACTTGTTAGATATATGCGTTTGTAACTTTTATATACCCATTGCATATTTACAAATATTGTCTTAATTTGTACACAAGCAAATTGCAGATTAATATAGCACATAACTTTTACAATTGTGATTTATATACACAGTGTTCAACATCAATCCGCATATTGAAAATATACACTTTTTTGCTTTTCACTGTTATATTTAAAGTTTTTATATGTTAAATACTGTTATACGAACTCACCTGGACTGTACAGTGATGCCAGCTCTTGTGCACCTACGTTCTGTGGTCCCCAACGGGGCGAAGTCGCCGACAAAATAGTTGTTACATCAGCTGTTGCCGCTTCCTTTGCCGTCGGCTGCACCTCCTTCTGATCTATAGCTGCGGGCGCTGAATTACCATTAGGATCATCCTCATACATGGAGTTCGCTAGGATTTCCTTGTCGCTTTTGGCCGTCATTGTCTGTGTGGCAGGCCAAAAAAAAAAAAGAAAATAGCAAACAAAACCGAAAATTATATAATAAATTAGAGCAGAGTTTACAACCGCAGCGCTTTGAGGACTGTCCCTGACTGACAGCTCGGCTTTCAATGTCGCGATGTTTCGAGGACCTGGGAAAAGTGTCAGCTGCGGCCTTCCTTGCATTATTTAACAACTAGCTGGGAAAGCAATACAACGAATGGCGTGAAATATTTAAATGCTCTTAAATTGTACCGCTGTTGCAGTTCCTGAATTTCTAACTATCCAAGCCGGGTTAACAAACAGGCGACAGGTGACAACAACTCCCAACCATTGACCTCTGCACATGTTGATGTCATTACGTGGCCTGCACTTCAGTCCACGCCCCGTGCTGCTGCTGATCCTGGTGCGGCTGTGGACTGTGTGTCACGCAATATATTCGGACTTATGTTGGGTCCCGTGTGAGAAACTATCATACGACTCCTCTTCTCCAATAAGTGAGCAGTCAGTTTTGTCAAAGGGGGAGCGGCACCTTAATTAGGCAAATTAGTATTTGAATTTTTGTGCTATCTGTGAGGTAGGTTTGTTCAACGGATTATCACTGTGGACGGGAGTCCACGCTAGTGCCGAAGTAATTATAGATACATATTTTCGAGCTTATATTAATTTATAGTTTACTTTAATGGCCAGTGAAATATTTTCTCAATGTGTTCATGATAAATTACTTTTAACACGAATGCTAAAAAAAAATGCACACTGAGTACATTTGAGGAAGCTGAAGATTAATCTACCTGCCGAGTTTGCTTAACCTCCAAAACTGTGGAAGACTTGGATTTTTGCGATTTTTGGGGGGTGGAAGGGGCGTCGCCACTTTATAGGGAGTCACCAGAGATCTACCTTCAAAGTTTGGTAACTCAAACTCTAAAACTGGGCTTCCGCGATTCGTGGGGGCGGGCTGGTCGCAATCTAAATGCCAAATTTGGTGACTAACTTCAAAATTGTGGGAAATATCCACGTATTATCGATTTGTACTTTCGGGTAAATGATCCGTGGGGGAGCCCGTTAGTAGCATATATTTCAAATATAGTAAACTTAGCACTAAAATGGTGGCAAATATTTTTGGTGGGGCTGGTGGGCCGATCTAGTGTGCGTAGCCGGGTAACCTACAATTAAATTTTTTTGTGGAGGTCACGGCCTGACAATGTACTATGAATATATTTCGGTATCACAAAGACATTTGCCATTTATCCATTTACAAGACATGCAACATATTGCATAGAAAATATTTTGAATGTCCATTAAAGCGTCAACGTTTCAAAATCTCTCCGACGTATTTCTTCTGCTCAAAGCAATCAGAATTGCTTAACAGAAATAATTCATAATAACCTTTTACACTAAGAGTAATACTTAACATATTGAATTGAATTTGAATTTTTGTTGCTTCCTATCTATCAACTAAATGCAGTAGTGCTGATACGAGACATCGATAACAATTAATTTGGGCTTGATTACACGCAAGTTCTGTTCGCTATGACATTTTCCAATGGAATTTTGGTCCTACTCAATCGTTTCCTGCTGCTCTTATTGAATTTGCAGTCTTCATAAGCTAAATTCATCGATTAGTTTTGGCTAAAACTCAATGTTGGATGTGAAATTTCGGTACGACGAAACTCTTAGTCACATATAGTTACATGCAATGACATAGACATATCTAGATACAAACTGTTGCTTACACAGAACATTGAGAGATTTCAGTTGTCGGTTTGCGAATTAGTAAACGAGTCACACTTCCTTATTTCAAAGCTTTGTTGCAGCTTTTATAGCGTCTTATTTACTTTATAGTTTATTTACTGTTTCGAAAATTAAGAAATAGCTGGAGCACAAAGTACAAAGAGTACAAAGTATAAGGGAAGCAAATACATATTTTTAGCTTTACAGTCTTTTTAGCACCATATTAATTACCAAAGTATTAAATACTATTTGTATAATTTTTATGATTTGTTTATTATCGCAGCAAAGATTATGCTCCAATATTTACTAGAAAATGTAAATCCAATTATATTAACAAAACAAGTAAGAGTGCTCTAGTTGGAGGTGCCCAACTAGGAGATACCCTGAACCCAGTGTTTATATTCATTCATACTCACCTGTTAGTGTATACATGCTGCAAGAAGTTACCTTGATTTATCACTGAGCCCATACAATGAAAGGTTAAATCTTAAACTTCTGTGTTTATTGTCCGATCTTATTGAAATTTTTTGGGCATAAAATTTGCCAAAAAATTTCTGCCGAAGCCAAATTGCAAGGTCATGCCTTAAAAATGCGTTTTTTCATTTTTGTTTTAAGTTATGGCCCAAAAGCGATGGTCTGAAATCGAAATTTACTTATAACGGGACAAGTTATCGATAAAATGCAATGGACTCGATCTGACCAGGGGGAGTACAAGACCTAATATTCTAAATATGAAGTCTCTAACTGTTATAGTCACTGACAAGACCGAACGGACACAAGCCGAATCAACGAAGCGGTGCTACAGCGAAAGAAAATATGAGCTCAGTCGAATTTTCGAAGTACATTGAACGAAAAAGTTGTCATTAGCATTTCGATAGCCACTAATAATTCTCATGGGATTAAACATTCGACAACGAAGCAAGCAACTACTTCTTGCCCCTGCCAAAAAAAGATTGAACATCACTACGCAACACAATAGTTGCGAAACTTCTCATAGATGGCGTTTTATACTATTCTGAGTTTTTTAATAAGAAATTAACAATAACATCTACGACCAATTTAAACGCCGTCAGTAATAATGTCACGCATATGATTTGATTTGTATCGGTACTATAAAATAAAATTGTTCAACACTATAAGGATATTGGCAGCAGAAGGCTGACAGTTTAGTTTTTTCTTCACTCAAATCGACTCAACAGGAAAAGTATACAAATAGTGTTAACGCTTTTGTAAATTTTGTAGAAGGCTTATGTGTATGGTGCTTGGCCTCGTAGTACATGATGCTGAAGGAAAAATAACATTAAAGCGCATGCCACCTATTGTTGCTATTGTTGCTGTTTCCATCAAAGTATTGCATTAAAACAAGGCATAGTGTTGTGTGGGATCCATGCACCAATAATATAGGATTTAAACGCAAGCCCCCAGAGGTCAGTTAATATCATATATCATATGTGCACATAAACTTATGTACATACACATTATTTAAATATTGTTACACTGTTATATTATTAAAGCCCCTAAACGAAGGTATGAAAAGGCACGTAATGTCTTGTATTGATAAAACAATTTCCATTCCAATGCATGCATACAAATAAATACACATTGTAAGTGTATTCCACTAATGATTGCGCTTAGGGCAGGAAATGTCGAGCAAATTACACTTATGGCAGTCTCATATTCGGAAATCGGGGCCGGGTAAGTGAAAATGCATTAATTAAAACAGGCAACACAAAGACGATTATTGATGAAGCGCCCACGCTGGCCAGAACTGCTACATTGGCAGGAATTGACAGGCTTGCGTGGGCATACCCTTAACACTAATGGTTATTAAGCCTAGAGGCAAACACTACTCCCACAAAGGTCCCGAAAACAAAACATATAATCTGGGCTTGTAACGCCCCAAAATGGCAAACATTTCCGTTTGACGTGCAAAAATAAGAAATAAATAAAAACAAATGGGCTGATTCAAATTTCCAAAAAACAGTCATAACGTTTCAGCCGGACATATAAATATATGCATATCGATTTGAGCGATTACGGGGGCGGGAGTATGCGTGGGCTGGAAATGTTTTTTGTGATATGTGGTGGAGGGTATTAGTAATATATATTCCAATAATGGTGACTTTAGCTGTAAAACTATAAATATTTTCCACCATTTTTTGATGGGTGGGGCGGTGGTCTGGTGGTTATTCTAGGGGGCAATTTTTTGGGGAAGTCACTATCAATTTTACTAATTATTGGGAAATATTCACGCTCTTATCGTTTTGAGATGTATTGACATGTTTTCGATTTGGCAGCCTCCCAGTGGGCGTGTCACAAAACAGGAACAAACTTGATCTAAAGCAGATAGCAACATCCATCTTCAATAGCGTCGAACATATGTTCGCTCAGACAGCCGGACATTGCACAAACTCAATATACTATTAATACCTTCGGTACCAGATTATAAAAGGGCGTCGCGCTTTGAAGCGGCGTGGCCTGAGTGTGGCTTGAACCAAACATGAAAATGTATATGAAAACGTCTTCAATTGAATGTTAGCGACGGTGTCAATGGTAACAACTTCTATGTTTCCTACCCTATTGTTTTCTTAGAGTCCAAGAACATAAACATATGTATATTACAATTCGATTGTAATAAACTAAAATTATCACCCTTAAAAATAATCGAAACTGAGTAATATCAGATCCGGTAGTAAAATACTTTAGATAACTTTGGCGAGATTACATCCAAATCAGTTTCAGGAAATATTATTAACTGGAATTTTTCGACAACTTTACCGGCGTTACAATCGAAATCACTTTCAGAAATTACATTGCTCGATTGCTACAACAAATTGTGTTTCCCATGACACAAACCTAAACACTTAACGAAAAGTGCCAATATACATCAAAATAAACTATAAAATAAAGTAACCGATAGATGTCGCAAACAACTCATCAACATAATAACAGAGTATTCGCCTGCTCAGCAGTAGTTGCAGAATTTTTTGGTTTTATTGCTTGTTGAGGTAAGGCGGAAAAAATAACACACAGCCAACAGGTACTAATTTAGCACAAGGTAACGGGGATTTTTGCTGTGTATGTTTGTATTGCCGCAACGAAGGAAGTACAATTTATTATACGAAATGCGCGAAACGTCATTTGACAGTCTGTCTTTCGTTTGGGCCGCAAAAACTCGAGTCTGTCTCAGTGTCGCATTCAGTTGCGGAGCTCTTTTTGTATTTATAGCTTTTATTATTGTTAGCCATTTGCAGCTGATAAGAAATGTTGATGGGTTTGCTTTTGCATACTTTGCACTCGCATTACTATTTATAAAAATAAAAACAAGACTAACAAAAAAAGCTCTATTATACGTTTGACCATTTGACTCACCTTTTGTGCGTGTTTTTGTAGTTGTCGGCAGGTGGCGGCACCGGGTGGCCAGTAACGGAAAACTGAGCGCGCGTTGTACTTGTTACTGTTCGTTGTTGTATTTTTTGTTGCTTGTTCCAGCGGCACCTACAGAGGTTTTTGGGTTTTACTTATGGCTTAAAGCAATTAAATTTAAATGAATCGTCTAGTAATATTGATTAAAATAGAAGTAGCAGCTACATTTAGTGCATGCAGGCAGCAACGAAACACGCACACACACACATAGATAAACAAGGACGCACGCCATAAATTACAGGCAGAGCTACACACATCAGTGACTCCTCACTATGGGTAAAAAGTAAATGCTACTTTAAATGCACGTGATTTTATGTTGTCACAGGCGTGAACGAACACACACACAATGAGACCCGGAAACGCGACAACGACGACGACTAGCCTGCAGCTGCAAAGACTACTTTGCACCAGTAAATACCGACAGCAACTAAAATAAATGCAAACGATTGGCAGCTTTTCATTCATGCCCTCTGTTTCCATGTGTGGGTGTTCGGTCAGCTTTTACCGTTATGTTGCTCTAGGCGCATATACTCACGCTTAAATACTGAGCGCTCTTGCCGCCACAAATGATTACAGTGTAAAAGCGTTTTTATTCGCCAAAAAAAAAAAATATTATACACTTTACATTTTGACAGTAACTTCACATACAAAGATTAAATATATTAAATAAACTAAGCGCAGCGCAAGTTTCGATAATGGAATTGTCATCGCCAGCCAGCTTTGTGTCATTTAGTGGCTGCATCCAGTGTGACCCTGCGCCTCTGCTAAAACATGGACAGCTGACTGTTACGTCGCCACACGCATTTATTGCTCGCCAACATAAACTGAAATTAATTAAAATGTTAACTTTAGCTCGTGCCATTTCCAGCACACTGGCACAAATTACGCGCAACAGTCGTGTTCCGCTGCATACATCAACTGCGGCCCTGTGCAAAGTGGAAACGGCAGCCCAAAATGAGGCGGCTGCAGAAAACAGCGAGGAGAACGCCGCAAGTGTTGGTACAGATGCAAAGGATCGGTCAAAGGTAATTTCCGTGGAGACTTCCATGCGCTATCTAAACAGCACTGCCTACCAAACAACCTATGGTGATGAATTTGTATGGACTCAATATCGGTAAACAGCTGAAAGCTAGTCGTCGATAGATTATCGTAATAAATAATTGCTTACCCACCAGTCGCAATCACAAGGGCATGTATGCGCCGCGTAAGACTCGAAAAACATGCATACGGCAAGGGAAAATAGCCACCGGCAATCCGTGTCCCATTTGCCGTGATGAGTACCTGGTGCTAAACTACCGCAACACGGAGCTGCTAAAGCAGTTCATCTCGCCTTACAGTGGTCAAGTGCTGAACTACTCCAAAACCGGACTGTGCCAGAAGAGTCATCTGCGTCTGAATGTTGCCGTGGAGCAGGCACGCGACTGCGGACTACTAACCTACGACGTACCTTTTCGGGAGTATGATTACAGCGAGTACTATGGCAAACAGGAAGACCAAAATCAAGTAAAATAAAGTGTCAGAAATACAACTACAATAAAAAAATATATATGAATAATACATAGCACAGGATGTATGTAGCTATAAACTATCAACCTAATTTAGAAAGAGCGTTAGCAACTATGCGGCTGCCACAAGGACAGTAACCATACACTGGCCTGGGATTCTAAATTTGTATGCTGAGTATTTGCAACTTTCAATCAGCTGTTAAAACATCTGTTCATATTTGTCTACACTACCAAACAAAAAATTATTTATAAGAGTATATTTAAGCTGTCAAATGTGTAATAAAATAATAGTGAGTAGCAGAATTCTCCGATATATCAGGGCCCAACTATTTTTCAATATGATGTGGAGAATAACGGAAAGCTAGAAACCTCGAATTGCAAAATATGACATTTGTTTATTAAATTTAAATGCGAAAGCACATATGTTTATTGCAGATTTTCGATAAATCACACAGTTTCCCTGTTGTCGATAAATAAAAACATTGCCATCCCCTCTTTTTTATGTAGTCCCTAACCCGCTTTCGCGTAATGTTAGAGGCATGGAATTGAGTGCGCATATTATATTATATTTGCGACAATGTCTCGGGATTGCACTTTTCTTGTTGTGGGCGGCGGCATAGCCGGCGTTTCATGCGCCGAAGCGCTAGCGATTTGTTGCCCCGCTGCATCCGTCATGTTGATCACCGAATCGAACGTTGTGAAGAGGGTCACAAATCTGGTGCCCGTTGCTCGTTATCTGCACAAATTCGACGTGAGAGAGCATAATGTTCGTGACTTGCACGCCGGCATAACCACCATTGTGGATGAGCTGGCGCACATTGAGAGCAGTGACAACTTTGTGCGCACCAAATCGGGCTTGGTAATCATATATCAGTATTTGTGCCTATGCACGGGTGGAGCACCCAAGCTGTTTAGCGCGGAACAGGAACAGGGACGCATTATTGGCATTCGCGACACTGACTCTGTGCTGGAGCTGCAGCGCAGGCTGGCCAACGCCAAGGATGTGCTTATTTTGGGCAACGGCGGCATCGCCAGCGAACTGGTGCATGAGCTGCAGGCTGTTAACATACACTGGGTGATTAAGGATGCGCACATGGCCTCTACTTTTGTGGATGCCGGCGCCGCGGAGTTCTTTCAGTTGGCCAAGCACGAGACACCGGGACTGTTAAAGACGGAGGCTGTGACGGCCATTAAGAGGATGCGCTATGACGAAACGCTTCCCCACGCGGAGCAACAGCAAATCAAGCGTGGTGCCGCTCTGGGTCCCGACTGGCATCGCAGTTACGATTTGAGCGGCGCAGGCAACTGCGTTGGCAATCTGTCCAAAATCTACTACAAAGCGCACATTGAGCGGGTGGAGCAACAGTCAGACTCCTTAAGCATTACTCTGAAGCATGACGATGGTAGTCTGGAGCACCTCAATTGTGACTTTATAGTGTCTGCAACGGGTGTGCAGCCGCGTCATGATTACACAACCGACGTCCCGCTCAAGTTGGCCGAGGATGGCGGTCTGCAGGTAGATGAAATGATGCGAACAAACTTGTGTGGCGTGTATGCGGCGGGCGATGTTTGCACAGCTGCCTGGGCGCCTGCGACACATTGGTTCCAAATGCGATTGTGGACACAGGCGCGCCAAATGGGCGCCATGGCCGGACGCAGCATGGCAGCTGCGCATGAAAAAGAGGCCATCTATCCGGACTTTTGCTTTGAGCTCTTTGGACATGTGACGCAGCTGTTTGGTTTTCCTGTTGTGCTGCTGGGACGCTACAATGGCCAGGGATTGGGTCGTGATTTTGAGCTGCTTGTGCGCTGCACGCGGAACAAAGAATACATCAAGTTTGTACTACAGAATGGACGGCTGCGTGGTGCTATACTGATTGGAGATACAGAACTGGCGGAGACCTGCGAGAATTTGATACTGAATGGCTTAGATTTGGAACCCTTTGGCGATGATTTACTCAACCCTGATATTGATATTGAGGATTATTTTGATTGATATAATTATAGCTTTTACAATTGCATATAAATTATTGTGGGGTGATTGTAGTCCGCGAACAATATTTGTTAACCTTGACCTATTTTTCAATACAACAAATTAACAATAAATGTTCAAATTGCTACGGTGAACCTCTTGATTTTTGGAGTCGTTCTTATCTCTTCTGAATAGTTACAATTTTCGAACATGTTTTTTTGAAACCAAGGCCAATCTACCTCCGGCGCACTATGCATTTCAAGCATCTGACTTGGAAGGCAGAGCATTCCAGGTTAAATGTGGATAAGTTTTATCACAAACAAAACTCGAAAGAGCGGGTGTTCCTCAAGACTGCGTACTGGGACGTTTACATTCGTTTACAATATCAATAAGGTGGATCTACCTGTTATAGAGAGCCCCAGCCTATTAGTTGCCACTTACGCTGATGACACGTCATTCCTCACCACGGCTGAGACGCCCGGGGAGGCCTCTCATAACATGCAAGAACAGCTAAATCTAATCGGCGAAGGGCAGAGGAGGTGGAACATCATGGTGAACGGCGACAAGTCTACAGCCACCACCTTCACTCTAAGACAAGGAAACTGTCCACCTGTGCACTTTGGCGGAGTCGAAATACCTGACGAACCTACACCAAAGTACCTCAATATGACCCTCGACAGGAAATTGACCTGGAGACCGCATCTCTTTAAGAAAGGGAAGCAGGGAGAGGGAAAGCTGAAAGCGCACTACTGGCTAATGGGCCGTAAGTCCAGGTTAAGCATCAGTTTAAAACTACTAACCTACAAAATGATAATAAAGCCAAAGTGGACATACGGCATCCAACTTTGGGGAACTGCCAGCCTAAGCCACCGCAGAATCATACAAACATTTCAAAACAAGGCACTGCGCATCGCGTTCAATGCACACATATATCATGAAAACCAAATCATACACAACACTCTCCAAATCTTTTGGGTCAGCGAGGAGGTCACGAGATACATCACCAAATACATAAGGAGGCTACATCAACACGAAAACAACCTTCCCATTGGTCTGTTAGACAACAGTAACACAACCAGAAGACTAAGAAGAAAACATCCCTTGGATCTCCCTAGGTTCCAAATTATCTTACCAAAATATATAACTGAAACAAAAAACTATTAAGTCTGCCATTATACCATTTATCAATTGTCTTACCTAGACAGATTTTAAATAATGTTTACCATGCTATAACACTGCTCGATAACACGTAGTTATTCCCCACAATTTTAAAGCTGTCACTTAATATAGAATGAAGATTAGTGGGGACCTCCTTCAACATATGCGACCTGGATCTCGCACCCACGCCCACTATAACTATTTCGAATTATAAAATGTGTAAGAACAAAAACATTCGGAAATTAGAATACTTGGTTATAATTTTTGACCGACATGGACGTTGTACTTTCTGGTGGTTTTGATTTCCCAGCGTATATTTTACAATGAGTTTATTGATTTGATAGATGCCTCATAGTCGCACAATCAAACGTTCTTAAAAATCGAAACCAACTGATGAGTTTGTTCGGGACATCTTAGAAACGAAAATATTTCTCATGTAAAAAAGGTACATAAGCACTGCGTACAGTAACGAGTCCACGTCAAGATTTACCAATATAAGTAGCTTTGAGACTGAGACTAGTTTGCATTGAAATAGTCACATGAATCTGGCTATATCCATATTTCTATTCTACTGTTGAAACTGATCAGTATACATATATTTACACATTTAACTTTAAGAACAAATTATGTTACCCTTTAAAAAGTTTATATCAAAACTAAGAACTTTGTATATAAGGCGTGATATGCATGGAAAATGTGTATTCTCATTTCTCCAGAGTTCTTGCAGCTAGAAGCTCTAATTTCCGAGCGTCCGTTATATTACTTATTCTAACAGGTAATGTTAAGTCTAGCTTGTTTCTTCTTCTTGTGTCATTTGAGCTTGCCCTCGTTGCCTGAAAAAAACAAATAAATTCTTATTTGTCTGTCAATTTTTACACACTTAATCCAATACTTACCCACATACTTAATCTCATCGAAGGCTTTGCGCGCCTTCTTAAGCTCCTCGTTCATGGTTAGCAAATCCTTGACCCTGGCATATTTGCGCTGATCCTTACGCACCAGAAATATTATGTCCTCCACTTGCACGCGGCCAGTGCGCCCGATTTCCATTGCACGGTGTGTGGTCTCTGCAATATACTCAATGACCAGATCCTCCAGGAGATCAACAGTTTCCGTATAGGGGTTCTTGTCGTCACCAAAGCCAAACATCATGCAGCGCAGCTCTTTACTAAACAGACGCTTGCGACCCGAATTGGTGGAGACCATTTGCTCATCATCCACATCGTCGTCAAACTGAAATGTGTTAGTACAATAATATTCACATCAAAATAAAATAACAGCTGTATTCTTACGTCGGCGGCTTCAAAGTGCTCATCAGGCGTAGTATTTGAAGCCATTTCGTTCACTGTTTATCGAATTTCTTAAAAATAAAATTGTAGAACGGAACCACAAGTATCGATGCTTATGTGTACACTCTCAGAAACTGGCTGCTCCGGCGCAACCAAACCACTCATTGTGAATAGCTCTATCGATAGCGAAAGATATAAGTAGTAAAAATATGAGCGTGACACAGCGGTATATAGAGATTCTTATGCCATCTGTCTAAAATATATAAAAATTTTTTTTTTCAGTGTGTTATGTAAATCGTGAAAGTCACAGTGGAAAAAAGTAAGAGTGTTATTGTCGCGAGTGCCCTTGGATTCATTAATAGTTACTTAAATGTGTACATACTCACAAAAAAACAGCTTATGCGTTGATATTGCAGCTGACCAAACTTGCAATTCTTTACAGCGGGTTTGAAGATACGTTCAATAATTTTTTTATAAGCTTATAGCCGTACAAATTATATTTACAGCAAACAATCCATTGTTATCTGTACCTGTTTCAGTTTAAATAAATGAAAAATTCATCGGTAAAAAATGTAATTCATTAAGAAATTTCCGCAATTTCGCTCAAAATTTCAAACAGAATTGTTATCATAATAAAAATCAAATCAATTCACCATTTAATATGTTCCGTAAATTAATTTTGATTTGCTTAAGGTTAATTAAAATAAGTTGATGGAATATCCTTACCAATGCGACAGGAATAACAGGCATTGTGAATGATGTTATCGATACCTTGGCTGTCAGCAGCTCTGTGTTTTCCGACACACGCACATTCAAATTTAAACGCTTGTTGCTAAAAAAACTTGAAGTAAAACACTCAAAAATGGACGTTTTTACATTCGAAAAATCATTTCTGGAGCGCTTAAAGGAAGCCGAAGCCGTTCTTTCTTGGGATGGCGCTGCAATGCCCGCCTCCCAAGTGTCCTCCGAGTGGAAGGCCTATGTGGAGCTGCAAATTGAGCCAGCAGGTAAACGACTCTTGTACACATGCACAGAAAACAGTCACACTCACACACACTGATATACATTCGACAGGCTGGCAAGCGATGTGGAAAATTCCTCGCGTCATCTGCGAGGATTTAAAGCTACGCTACCCCACTATAGTACTTGGCTTTGTGGATCAGGTCATATTTGATGAGCTCAAGGCGGTGTTTACAGTGACAGCTGTGCAGGATCAGGACGTGCATTTGCCGGAAAGCAATGAGGTATCACTGATTGAGCTGTGGCCCACACTGCAGCAGGAGAACTCGGCATTGAATGTGGACACCACAGCAGAGTGCATTGACCGTTTGCGATTCTTCTATACGCACGTTTGGATGCCCTGGGATAAGGACTACGATGACGATCGCGATTGGGTTCAAATGCATTTGCAGGCGCGCATTCAGCTCGCTTGTGATCTGAGCAAGAATCGCTTACCTCGGCCTCTGGCCCTGCACATGCGGACGCTGCTTATGGAGGCGCGATATATACAACAGCGTCTGGAGTACCTAGAGCTAGACATGAGTGATGCAGAAGTTGAGAGCGATGACGAAGCTGTGGAGCTCAATGACAATTCAACAGATCCACCACGCAAGCAGCCCAAATCGGCCGCCAGTCCTACAGCAAATAACTTAAATAAGTCCATGTTGCCCGTGACGGGTCTAATGAGTCTTCATCTGCGTCTTGCCATCATACGCAGCGAATTCGAGATACTAGAAAATCCAGAAATGCGACTCGCCTACAGCGAACTGCACAGCAATGGGCTGAAACGCCACTTACTGCACCGCAGTCCTGCCAGCCTTGGGCATTTGGCGGACGAAGTAGAACAGAGGCAAATGTGTCATTTGGTTGCTGTGCCAGTTGAACTTCAAGCACAGATTAATCTGTTGACGCTGGCCAAACAGCATGTGAAGCCACATGCAAAGGTCCAGTTAGGCAACACCTTGCAGGTAAATATATGTAGTTAATTTATAATACATAAATATATGTACAAATTCCAACTCATTTTTGATTTTGTGCGAGTTTTTGTTTCACAATTTTATTAGTGTTTGATTTATTATTGTTAAAGTGGTGTTATAGAAGGACCTTGTTTAACTTGGAGCTAATCGAGTTTGGACTAATTTTCAAAGATAATTTTGAATATTCATTAAAGCTGCTTGTACCTGTATAATCCATGACATTTTTAGAAATATAGGGATAGCTTTTATTGTTGTTATATAGCTTCAAACTAAAAACATAATAAACCAACATGTTTTTGTTGCTGTGGTACATTTACTACTGACTATAAAACAAGTGCACGATGCAGAAAAGCGGGATATACCTTCTAGTACTTATTATTATAACAATTTCGCTTCATTCCAGGACGTGCTGAGCATTTCCCAAGCCAACGATGACATTCTTATATCACCCGGACAACACACTATTAAATTTCTGGAGCATTTCAACGACAACGGCAGCATTACGGGCCTAATTGAAGCCGAGAAAATTATTGCGTTAAGGCAAGATATATCCCATTTGCCGGTGATTTGCTCGAGTGATGAAGATAGCACTTTGCTGGTCATCGATGGTGACTACACGTTGGCGCAACTGGTGCTGGACTGCCGTCATGTGCGTCGAGGTATTCTACTGCGCCATGGAACACTGACACTCCACAGCTGTCTTCTGCTGGGCGATGGCAGCTCGAGCACGCAGGAAGCGATTGTGTGCATGCCGCAAGCCAAACTTGACCTACAGGATTGTTTGCTCGAGAACTTTGCCATTGGCATTTCATTGCGCGCTGAAACCAGTGCCGATCTTACCAACGTGACTATCAAGAAATGCAACACTGGCATAGAATTGCTGGACAAATCGACCAAGCTGAATCTTGATGGCGACAACTGCAATTTTCACACGTGTCAGCTGGGCATATTGGCAGATGGCATCGCCCTGCCCAATAATAGGGAAAAGACATTAGCGCTTAAGCATTTTAGCGAGCTGCAACGGTGCGAATTATTTGATTAACTAATCAAATGCGCTTTAAACTAATGCTTACATTTTCTTCCAGCTACAATGTAAACAATTGGCGGGGCAAGTGCGCTTTTAATAACTGTCTGCGCAATGTGCGTATTTTCAATGAATCGGAGCAGCTGCTGGCGAAGCGCACGCAAATTAATCTCCTGTTGGAAGAGGTGGATGGGGAGAACAAAGAGAATATTAATTAGTGTCTGTGTATAAAAACAAATCGTGTAATAAAAATAATGCAAATATGTATTTTTAAATGGCATTTTCCTTTTGGTTTTATTACTGCAAGTCGTCACGCAGAAATTATGCGTTGAAAAAAAATTCAAAGACGGATCCTGATTTTTACTTCCACTGTATTACAAATTTTACGTGATTCTAAAACTTAGCCGCCATCACAAATATCGATAGCCTGCTATCGAGTACGTGAATTTTTATCGATGCTCATAGTCAAGTACATTTGCGCATTCACATAAAAGAATACCGCTGTTAACAAATTGTTCGCAGTTCAATTGATTTCAGAAAGTCGCCGTAGAGGCACACACTACTTCTTTCGTTGGCAGCATGTCCAAGGAGCACTGGATGCGCGAGCTACCCCCCGAGCTGCGCAATCTTTCAATTGTAAATTTAGCCATTCCAGGTACATGAGATCATCTATCACAAGCGATGCCTTAATTAGACTTAATTAATTTTAAAGTGCTTCTGCCAAAGGTTCCCACAATTCAATGACCTATGGAATTAACAGCAACTCGCAGCTAGCGCCCGATGCAGACACCGCCATACGACGTTGGCATAGATTTTTCCCCTGCTTTGTGCGACGCTGGTCGAAGAATCAATCGTCGAGCATTTTGGAGCAACTTCATCTGGGCGTGCGTTATTTCGATTTGCGCATTGCACAGAATAATGGCAAATTCTACTATTGCCATGGGCTCTTTGCCATGGAAGTGTTTGAGCCGCTGCTGGAGCTACGTCAATTTCTAGACACTCATCCCGAGGAGATCATAATACTAGACTTACAGCATTTCTATGACATGAACGTGACGCAGCACCAGAAGCTACACATGGAGCTGTTGCAGTTCTTTGATCATCGTTTGTATTCGACAACAGATGGCTCACTGCTTGAGTGCTCCTTGAGGCGCTGTACTCAGCTCCAGCGCCAAGTGGTGCTTATTTGCAGACGCTGCCCGATTGGGTTGCCCTCACAATTCTGGCCCAGCTATGCCTGGCCAACGCCTTGGCCCAACACGGCCAGCGTTAAAAAGCTGCAATCGTTTTTAGTGGATTCGCTGCTGTCGCGTCAGCCGCAACAGGGTTATGTCTCCCAGTGTCTGCTAACACCCACCGGACGATATATTGCTTTGCGTGTATTTTTCACTCTGAAGCGCACAGCAAAGCGTGTGGATAAAAAATTAAAGCCCTGGATACTGGAGCAGTTCCCAGGACCCTTCTCCAGCGATCAATCACCTCGTGTGAATGTGTTCTTAGCTGATTTTGTTAATCTTAAGGATGGTCAGTTCTGTAATTGGGTTGTGGAGCTAAACACTAAACTGCAGCCGTTGCAGGTTGAACTAAAGTCAGGAGAGCAGCTGTAACTGTGCCTATTTTGCTTTTTATAATGCACAATGCGTAAAAGCAACTTTTTAATCTACTTTTTGCTCAAATATTTTGTTTATGTTTGGTGCTATTTTACATATACGAAAATTAATTAATTGAAGGCATATATTATGTTGCTCAAAAAAGAGTTGTTAGCAGTCAAAAGTTTGAAGGTGCTATATTTCATATTACATATTTTTATACCCTGAACCATTAAAAATGGGTAAAAAGGGTATTATGGTTTTGTGCAAAATTATGTAACAGGCATAAGGAAGCATCTCCGACCATATAAAGTACATATATTCTTGATCAGTATCAACAGCCGATTCGATTTAGCCACGTCCGTCTGTCCGTCCGTCTGTCTGTCTGTATGAACACGCGGATATCAGAGACTATAAAAGCTAGAGACGTCATATTTGGAATATAATTTTTTCGTAGTGCCGGACAGATCCAGTTTATTTCATTTTATCGATAAATTTCGATCTCAGACTAACGTTTTTGGGACATAACTTCAAAGTTATAAGAGCTAGAGGCCCCAAATTTGGCATGTATAATCTCGAATAGCATACACATGTAACAAATATTTCATTTTTTGGATACCACCCCCCAAACTCGCCAAAAGTTCAAAAACCGCATTTTTGAAGGTACGACCTTGCAATTTGGTCACACATATTATTGACAATTGCTTGCCCCAAAAATTTCAATAAGATCGGACAATAAACACAGAAGTTATTCAAGATTTATCTTTCCATTGTGTGGGCTCAGCGAAAAAGCAAGCTAACTGCTTAATCCGCTTGCACTGCTGGTACTGCTTGTACTGCAGCATGTGTGTGTTTAGATTAGTATGAATGATTGTAATGACTGGGTTCAGGGTATCTCGTAGTCGGGCACTCCCGACTAGAGCACTCTTACTTGTTACTCATTGTTTGGCTTTGTTTAATAGAATAGTTACCCAAGAGAATATGTGTTTTCGATTTGTTATCTAATTGGCAAACTTAAAGTGAAATTAAATATTACAATTAGTAGAAACCTTTACCTTGTTTCTATAAGTAACAGGCAATTGAACGGCCCCAATTCCTTCACTTGTATATAAGTGCAAGGTGCAAGTACTTCAGTTTCTAAAGTTCTGCATTTCTTTATTTTTCCTAATGCTACATCTAAGTTTAATTCATGATTAATTATTGTTAAAGTGATGTTATGGGAGGACATTGTTTAACTGGGAGCTGACCAAGTTTTGACTAATTTTCAAAGACAATTTTAAAATATTCATTGAAACCTTATAAATAAAACTGTTTGTACCTGTATGACTATGACATTTTTAAAAATATGGGGATAACTGTGATTATTATGTAGCTTCAAACTAAATACATTATAAACCAACATGTTTTGTTGCTAAAAATTTGTTATACCGTTACAGAAATGTGTTTAACTGCGGTCCGTTTACTGACTATAGAACAAGTGCACGATGCAAAAAATCGGGATATACATTCTAGTACTTATTATAATAACAATTTCGCTGCATTCCAGGAGTTTGCCATCGAACATCCAAAAAGGTCCAGTGTTATAAATGCTAGATTGATGCGCTGCGCAAACGTACACGGGTTCAAGTACATCATTTATTAACAATTTTTATAGCCTGAACCCATTTTTGATGAGCCCATCAAAAATTGCTAAAAGTGTATAATGACCCAGGCATAAGGAAGCATCTCCGACCATATAAAGTATATATATTCTTGATCAGTATCAGCAGCCGAGTCGATCTAGCCATGTCCGTCTATCTGTCCGTCCGTCCGTCTGTATGAACAAGCGGATATCAGAGATTACAAGAACTAGAGACCATATTTGGAATATAAGTTCTTGTAGTCCCGCGACAGATGAAGTTTATTTCATTTTATCGATAACTCTTCCCGTTCAAAAGTTATTGATAAATTTGGATTCAGTGTTTCTGGGCCATAACTTAAAATTTATAAGAGCTAGAGGCCCCAAATTTGGCATGTATAATCTCGAATAGCATACACATAAAATAAATTTTTCACTTTGTGGATACCACCCCCTATCTGCCATAAAGTTAAAAAAAACAAGTGGGAAATGATTATCTTCGGCGTGCCGAAGATTTTATACTCTTTTCGAACCTTTAGACAATTTTCCCTCTGCCAACTGCAGCACTTTCATATGCTGTAAAAATTATTTGTATCGCGTGGCATTTGATTATACTCTTTTCGAAGAAAATAGTATATTAAGTTTGTCCTGAAGTTTGTAACGCATAGAAGGAAGCGTCTGAGACCCCCAAAAGTTACTGCCAATATGCTTATAAAAACAAAACAAATTGATCTAGCCATGTCCGTCTGTCTGTCTGTCTGTCTGTCTGTCTGTCTGTCTGTCTGTCTGTCTGTCTGTCTGTCTGTCTGTCTGTCTGTCTGTCTGTCTGTCTGTCTGTCTGTATGTATGCAAACTAGTTCCTCAGTTTTTGAGCTATCGCGATACAACTTTGCACAGACACTTATTATTCAAGGGGACAGCACATTGGTCGGAGCCGGCCGGATCGGACCACTATATCTTATAGCTGCCATACACCTCAAAGTCGGTTTTGGCCATAAATCCGATGTTTTCAAAGCAATTGCCTTAAATTTCCTTGTACACTTGAACATCCTTATAACTCATCAATGGGTAAAATCGCAAATCGATTGAGTCATAAACAGCGAAGATATGCGTCATTAAATATTTTGAAAAAACAGGTGCATATGAGCAAACAAAGTCAAGCGCAAGAAAGCTTTTGATAGTCTGCTCTTCAAGGTATTTTGTCACCGATCATCAAAACGGTTTGTGGCGTAAGGCGTAAAGAGCCGCGCTAACGAACGCAAGTTTCGCAAGGTCTCGCAAGTTCGAGTCTAGGCGACTGATTATTAATTTAATACTTTTTTCTTTTTCTTCCTTTCAAATATATAACTGTAATCAAATTAATTTGCTTCCAATGGCTTAGAACAAAAACAATGCCACGCGAAAAAACAAATGCTGACAAACGCGAGTTGCTGCAGGTTGCAGGAAAACAAAACAAGGAAATTTGTAACAGTCGGCTCTTCAAGCAATTTTGTCAGCGATCATCAAAACGGCTTGTGGCGTAAGGGGTAAAGTTGCGAACTGGTGAGGCGAGAGGTCCTGGGTTCAAGACCAGCGGCGACTGGTCATTTATTTTCATTTTTTCTTATTCTTTTCAAATATATAATAACTGTTATCCAATTCATTTGCTTTCAATGGCTTAGAACAAAAACAATGCAACGCGAAAAAACAAAAGCTCAGTATAAATCGAGTTTGTCAGCGATTTTTAAAACTGCTTGGTGTAAGCAGTAAAAAGCAAAACAAGAAAGCTTTTGACAGTCTGCTCTTCAAGGGATTTTGTCAGCGATCATCAAAACGGCTTGTGGCGTAAGGGGTAAAGTTGCGAACTGGTGAGCGAGAGGTCCCGGGTTCAAGACCAGCGGCGACTGGTAATTTTTTTCATTTTTTCTTATTCTTCTTTTCAAATATATAATAGCTGTAGTCAAATTCATTTATTTTCAATTTCCTAAATTGAAAGGTATAAGAGCAACAGGCACAAAATTTGGTATGTATATTGTAGTATACATATGTAATGTAGTTTTGACTTTTTGGAAAAACTGAAACTTGTTTATTGTTCAATTCGGTAGCACTTATGAATGCTAAGGGACGCGTCCACGAGCTGCGGATAGTGAAACGTCCCTGTTTACATGAATACCTTTATATATTTTATTTTATATGTAGGGGTATATGTATGCGACATTAATATCTGCGAATTAAATAAGCAGTCACGGAAAAATAGTAAAAATTGCATTAAGGTTCGAAAAGAGTATTTAATCTTCGGCACGCCGAAGATAATCCTTCTCCACTTGTTTTTTTTTATTTAAGAATATTTAATTTATTTCCAGTTGTATGGCAGCTATAAGATATAGTAGTCCGATCCGGCCGGCTCCGATCAATGTGATGTCCCCTTAAATAAGAAGTGTCTGTGGAAAGTTGCATCGCGATAGCTCAAAAACTGAGGGAATAGTTTGCATACATACAGACAGACAGACGGACATGGCTAGATCAATTTGTTTTGTCATTCTAAGCATACTGGCAGTAACTTTTGGTACGACCTTGCAATTTGGTTTGGTCACACATATTGACAATTGTTTGCCCCAAAAATTTCAATAAGAGCGGACAATAAACACAGAAGTTATTTAAGATTTAACTTTCCATTGTGCGGGGCTCAGTGAAAAAGCAAGCTAGCTGCTTAATCCGCTTGCACTGCTTGTACTGTTTATACTGCAGCATGTGTGTGTTTAGGTTAGTAAGAATGATTGTAAGGACTAGGTTCAGGGTATCTCGTAGTCGGGCACTCCTAAAAACAACCGGGCAAAAAACCTCAAAATTAATATCCCGTTATTAAACTTCACAAAAAATTTGCTAAACATTTTTTTGACTGTAAATTAACTATCGCGTAATCCGCCTGCAAGAATGTGTAATAATAATACGAAGAATATAAATATAATAATAATAATATGTAATATAATAATGACAAGCTTGGACCCTATTTGCTACACTGAGGTAATGGATATTCCAAAAGCAAAAAATACGTATTAACAAATGTATTTTATAGATCTTAGCAAATGAGTTTAAAGTCGATTAAAAATAAGAAATTTCTATAAAAAAATGTTTTATATTTTGCTTTTATATTTCTCATTATATGCATATGTATTGTATTGAGAACATAAAACGGGAATAAATTTGTCAATCGATAAGGAAACGCACAGCTTTTTGAGCTTTGTTTGGTGATGTGACTGAAGAAGTCACCTCCGCTGAATGCGCCAAGTAGCTGTGCATGACTTGAAGAACATTGTCCACGCTTGCCAATGATTCCAGCAGGTTGGCAGGCAGTAAGCCAGCATCCGGTTGATTCTCCTGCTGCCGCAGTGCATGCTCGCAATGCCGGCGCAAACGCTGCGCAGCACGCTGCATAACCTGCAGTTCCTGTTGTGATTGGACTACAAAATTGTTGCAGCTGCTCAACGGCTGCTGTTCCTCCAGGTCATATGTGAGCAGGCGTTTGGTATATTGAGCCAGTTTGCTGGTGGGCGAGGCGCTGCCTGGCGTGGAGGTCTGCTGGGGTGTATTGTTGCCACTAAATAGACGCTTGAGCGGCTGCTTGAGCAGCACATCCTTCATGGCGCTGAGGTTCACGGCAATGCGGCTGGAGTTTTGCGTGTCACTTAGCGTTTCATTCAGCTCCGCATCGATGGGCTGCCAGTCGACCTCAACACTTTGGAATATGCTACTGGCTGTATTATGTGGAACAGCATCTCGCTGCAGATCTAACCAAACGCCCAGTCTGGCAATGGGCCACTCAGCTTTCATACTACGCTGCTTGTCAACGATTAAAATGACTGTGCGTAGTAAGCCAAACTCATCCGGCATTTGGGTCTGACGAAAGTCCAGCTGCTGACCCAACTGGCGACAGCGCTGCGTGGCCTCCTTGACCATTAGCTGCGTCTTATGCAGACTTTCCTCGCTGGGATTTAGCATAATGCGTTGTATGTCCTCCAATAGCGTCGACTTTTGTGCAGGTGTCGCATCGCTGCGACAGCTCGTTTGCTGCTGCTGTTGCTGCTGTTGTGCCAGCGCCTGTCGTTCCGTTTCCAGCATTTCACTGTTGCACTTGAATTTGAACTGCTCCAGTTCGAGGCATTGCAGCCGCTCCTCAAAATCACGTGCATGCTGCACGCGCTCCACTTCGATGCGTGTGAGCGCCGCGCGCTTCTCTGCCTCCAACTCGCTGCGCAGCTGCTGCTCCTGTTTTTGCAGTATCTCTTGATGCGCCAACTCAAAGTCAATGAGCCGCTGCTCCGCCTTCCCTCGCTGACTGCAAAACGGATTCGAGATACGAAAGTAATGTGAGCCGCCAATAACTAGACGTTCGCCATGGAATAGCTGACGGCGCTCTTGCAGCAACTCGCCATTCACATACGTCTCAAAGTCCTCGCTGCCCGGACTTACATAGAGTCTACCCGAGCGCTCGTGCTCAATGCAGCAGTGCTGCAGTGCCACCAACGGACCGTCGAGGACAATATCCGGCAGCGCTGCAGCTGGAGTTCCAGGCACACGGCTGCGTCCAATGCGCACAGTGCCTACTGGTAGCAAATAGAAGAGCGTGCCACTCAGCATGGGATCTGCGGTTAGATTAACCAGACACGCCTGCTTCTGTTCGGCAGTTAGCTCAAGAGCGAGTCCTTTGCGCTTGAGTAGGCGCAGCTCCGACTTGCGCTGATCCTCAGCCTCCTTGAGCTTCTCCATCCATGACTTTTGGGCGCGATTCAATTCACGTTCGCGCTCAGCGAGCTGCTGACGCAGCGCCTCCACTTCGCTGTCATCTACTGATGTTTCAATTATGATTTTGCGAGGCGCCGGTGGATTGTTGCTGTTGGAGGAGAGGCGACGCTGTCGTTCATATTCATTGCGCAGTGACTTTAAGCGGTCCACCTCGGCGCGCAGATCCCTGATAATTTTGTCATGCGGCGACTCATTCACCTTCACCCGATTAACAATCGAGCGGGCTTTGCACGCATAGCGCAGCGTCGCCAGCGTTTCGTCTGCATGTAGACTGGCTGGGGAAATAGTGGCCAGCATCACCGTCTTGGAATTGCCTCCAAGGTTTTCCTGCAGGGAAATAGATATAGTTGCGCTTTTAATCATTGCTTATTTCTTGTTATTAAGTGAAAAATATAATTCAATTGAAAACTATTTGATTGACGTAAAAAGGAAAAGCCAGTAGGATCGTTGCACTCGGGCGTAACTTACTGCGTAATACTCTGAAACCATTGTAAGAACAGCTGAAAACAGGTGGAACAGAACCTTTTTGCTGGTGTATGAGTGAGGGCGTTAGTGGGCGGGGGTTGACCGTTGAGTAAGCTTAACAGTAATCTACCTTTCAAGTTCGGTAACTCTAGCTCTAAAACAGTAAAAACAGGAAAAGGGATTTGTTTACCCATATAATTATGGAAGCTAAAGACTTAAGCGATTCGTAAGGGTGGTGTCGCCAGCAATTTAATTGCCAAATTTTGTGCATCTGGCTTTATAATTCGGGAAAATATACACGTTATTGATTTGAGCTATCAGTTGGCGTGGTCGGAATTTTTGATCGGTGTGGGAGGTTACCAGTAATATATATTCCAATTATGATGAATTTAGATCTAAGACTTTGGGAGATATAACCATTTCCAATTATTTGTATAGGGGGCTGGTCCGCCCACTAGCATATAATTTTTTGGTAAAGTTACCAAAAATATAAATACTAAATTTTATTTATCGATTTGCCAGCCACCCAGTGAGCTTGGCACAAAAGCAGATAACAACCATTATAATAGTTCAAGTTTCAAGTGCCGCAGATTTTATACTCTTTTCGAACCTTTAGGCAATTTTCACTCTGCCAACTGCACCACTGAAATTTCAAAAGTAGTAAGAAATCGTTTTATCGCGTGGCATTTATTTTTTTGCTCAAAGAATTGGTATCATTTGAATTTAAATTTTGCATTTAAAGTATTGAATTCAAGCTATTTGATATATATTTGAAACAAATAATTAGGAAAAAAAAAATCATTAAGTCGCGGCTAGGATTTGAACAGAGGTCTCCCCGTTTGTTAGTGCAGCACTCTAATACCTACGCTACCAAGCAGTTTTGAAATGCGCTGACAAACTCGATTATACTGATCTTTTCTTCCGCGTTGTATAGTTTTTGTTCTAAGGCATTGGTAGCAAATGAATTTGATTACAGTTATTTTATATTTGAAAAGAAGAATAAGAAACAAGTAAGAGTGTTCTAGTCGGGAAAACCCGACTAGGAGATACCCTGAACCCAGTCTTCACATTCATTCATACTAACCTATCAGTATTGGAAATTGTTGGGCATCAAATTGGCAACAAAATGGGTGACCAACCCAAATTTCAAGGTCATACCTTCAACAAGTAAGAGTGCTCTAGTCGGGAGTGCCCGACTACGAGATACCCTGAACCCAGTCCTTACAATCATTCATACTAATCTAAACACACACATGCTGCACTACAAGCAGTACAAGCAGTGCAAGCGGTTAGCTGGCTCTTTCGCTGAGCCCCACACAATGGAAAGTTAAATATTAAATAACTTCTGTGTTTATTGTCCGATCTTATTATACCCTGAACCCATTAAAAATGGGTAAAAGGGTATTATGGTTTTGTGCAAAAGTATGTAACAGGCATAAGGAAGCATCTCCGACCATATAAAGTATATATATTATTGATCAGTATCAACAGCCGAGTCGATTTAGCCATGTCCGTCTGTCTGTCCGTCTGTCCGTCTGACCGTCTGTCCGTCTGTCTGTCTGTATGAACACACAGATATCAGAGACTACAAGAGCTAGAGACTTCATATTTGAAACATAAGTTCTCCTAATCCCGGGACAGATCAAGTTTATTTCATTTTATCGATAGCTCGTACCGTTTAAAAGTTATCGATAAATGTCGATTTCAGACTAGAGCTTTTGGGACATAACTTCAAAGTTATAAGAGCTAGAGGCCCCAAATTTGGCATGTATAATCTCGAATATTATTGCGCTTGGGTTTATTTGCTCATATGCACCTGTTCTTTCCAAATATTTAATGAGGCATATCTTCGCTGTTTATGACTCAATCGATTTGCGATTTTACCCATTGATGAGCTATAAGGATGTTCAAGTGTACAAGGAAATGGAAGCAATTGCATTGAAAACATCGGATTTATGGCCAAACCGGTCGGATCGGATTACTATATCTTATAGCTGCCATACAACTTGAAGTCGGTTTTGGTCATAAATCCGATGATTTCAAAGCTATTGCCTTCAATTTTTTTGTACACCTGAACATCCATATAACTCATGAATGTTCAAAATTGAAAATCGATTAAGTCATAAATAGCGAAGATATGCGTCATTAAATATTTTTAATGACAAGGTGCATACGAGCAAACAAAACAAAGCGCAAGTAAGTTTTTAACAGTCTGCTCTTCAAGCGATTTTGTTATCGATCATCAAAACGTGGTGGCGTTAGTGGTAAAGTGACGCGCTGACAAACGCGAGCTCGCAGGTTCGGTTCCCAGCAGCGACTGATCATTTATTTTCATTTTTTTCTTATTCTTCTTTTCAAATATAAAATAACTGTAACGCTACTAATGTCTTACAACAAAAACAGTGCCACGGAATTTATTATTTTTCCAAATATATAAGATTTTAAAAGAAAAATTTAAATTCATGATACCAATTCTTAGAACAAAAATAATATAACGATTTTTTACAGCATATGAAATTTTAGTGGTGCAGTTGCCAGAGTGAAAGTTGCCTAAAGGTTCGAAAAGAGTATAAAATCTTCGGCACGCCGAAGATAATCCTTCCCCACTTGTTCCTTTTCAGAACGACACAAAGTCTAAGAAATATTTAAGACAGGGGCTTTTTGTTGCTCTTTTCGTAAACTTTGTCGCGTTCTAACGGTTGTGATAAGGATCGCCTGGCTCAGTTTCCTCCAATTAACTGTCTGGAGCTTAACCATGCATGTACTCACACATTGATCCCGATTTCAGCAGCATATGAGTAAATATTTGTAAGCTTATAAGTGTGTGCATATGTACATACATAGATACATATACATACATATAATTTACACACATGCATTCTTACATATTTAAATATTTCCACATGCATGAGTAGTCTTAACAAAAGAATTATGACCTCCAGAGATAGAGGCTTATCATGTTGGCAGGGGAATCGCTTTCACAAACTTTAAAGAGACATACCAAAGGCAGCGACTGTTAACCGTTATCAGTGCTTGCAATCAAGAGCGAGATAGCTAGCTAGTTAGTTGTGCCAACAAAATAAATAAATATGCATGGATGTTTGTGTGCGTTTGTAATATACACTTGTTTGATTGACGCTTTGCTGTGCAGGCCAGCAGCACTATAAATGAAAGAAAGAGAGAGAGAGAGAGAGAGAGAGGGAGAGAGAGAGGAACAGCAAAGTAGTCACGAGAGTTGGTGTTTGCATAAACTGCGCAGCAACGGCGTGGGTGTAGGCATATGTATGTGAATGAGCGAGCAAAGAAGAGCGCTAAATTCAATGTGAACAGTGGTATGTAATCACTTAAAGATAGCTCAAAACTAGAGAGTATGTTACAAAACATAGTAAATTTTTCTAAGCAAATCGCAAAGTTCAACATTTTTTCACCGAAGGGCAATAACGTCCAATATCTGCTAATACATTAGCCTTCGGCTGACCTCAAAGGGGACTGACCTCTAAGGGGCCGGTCTAGCCATGGTTTTAGCTTCAATCACGCGACTATTAGTTGTTTTATACCAGTGTCACTGAAAATATTATTAATGTGACATGGTTGTACCAATATGCAACTTTGGGCTATGTTTTTGTCCCAAACCTGGTATTGAGGAATCTAGTGGCTATATATAGCTTGTGGCATATCGAGAGTATTTTCGCCCACTTCTAGAAGCTTGTCACGACATCGCACACAAAAAGTCGTGTACGCAAAATACATAAACCACAAAAAGTCGCTAAAATGCGGTACGTACAATAAAAAAAAAACTTTATTAATATACGTTACTATGACGTAGGTAGATCAATTAACACGAGGCGTACGCAAATTATACAAATTTTTTAACCTTTAGCTGAGACAAAAGTTTAAAACTTAGGAACACGTACAAAAATTTATTTCTATATTAAATACTAAAAGCTGACAGATATATTTGTTCACAGCTTTCTAGCAGAAATTGTGCTTACATGCTTATGTTAACACCAGAGTCATCAAGTTATTTACGACATGATTCAATAATCCATTTTATTAAACATTTGTAGCTTTACTAACAATGCATGAGCAAAAATTTCGATCTTGACAACGGAATTTCATGAGAAATATTAACTTTGTCGGCATTCAGTCTAGACGTCGATTAGCAAATCTATGGCAATACTTGCCTAGAGTTATACAAAAAAGTACCACCCAAATTTGTATATGATATAAACTTTGCTTAAGGTGACAAATTGTATATTAGCCATTTGTTTTAGCAACTCGACGTTAATAAGAAAAACTTCCGACGTCAGTACAATGGTTAAGATATTTTCCATGCCACAAACAAATTAACATATATTAATTTTTGACTGAAATGGTGATGATTCATATGGAAAATAACTAATCATTTCATCAACAATCAATTAACTATTTTTCTATGAATATTAATCGTTTTGTAATAACATGTTGTATACCACTGTGCGCTTTGGCATGCGTAAATTGGAAAGAAATAGCAATACATATATGTACATACATATGTACATAGCAGCAGAGATAGCATGTGTCAGAGCTGAAGCACGGCACGAGACGGTAAAACAACAAGGAAAATTTTTTTATATACGGCTCACTTGAAGATACCCCGCATAATGTTTTAATAGGAAATATGTATATGTTTTCATACACGAGCAGCGATCGCAAAATAAATAATAAGCACAATAACGTTCCTTGTTTATGTTCATAGAGCAAATAAACTGCGTACGCAATAAGGTACAAATTTAGTCTTGCTTTTGCATGTTATATATGTAAGTAGAATAAACAAGTATACCCTCTTACACGCAAACACACACATCAGCTATAGAAGTAACGTAAGCAAACAAAGCGTTGCAAAGGCAAATACAATGCTACGCGTCGCGAAACGAGACACGACGACGACGACGACGAAAACAACACACGAAGCGAGCGGACGACGCGAGAGCTACAAAAATGCAGTAATATGGCGTTCGCCTTACAGTTTCAAATTTGAACTGACAACGTTAAGAGCGAAAAAGAGTACTCCGTGTATTAATACCTACTAAATGCATTTATATTCAATGCACACATAAACTGGTTCCATACCTTGACTTGGTATTAAAAAAGTGTATAAAAATAACAATTTGCGTTATTTAGATAGGCCTCGTAAAGCGCTTACGTGAATAGCCAGAGTTCATTGCACGTTACACAAAACGTATTTCAACCAAGAACAAAAACAAAGGCAAAGTGAAACGACCTCGCACAACATACGCGCGCAAAAGGCAACAATAAGAAAGAACTAAAGCAACAACAGCTGTAGTGCAACGTCGATAAACGACCTTTCTAAAAACTACAACTATGGATGTTTGGGGCGTATTTGCTGGCGATTCAACGCTTTCGTATGGCGGCTCAATGCGCAGTGGTTATTACCGCGATTATGAACAGTTCCCGTATGGCACGCTGGAGCATGCAACCACCGCCAGTCCCTATCCGGCCAAGGACTCCTATAGTAGAGTACAAGGTAATTTTAAAAAATAATAAAGCTTAATAATATTGAAAAAACCAATATATGCTTGACAAAGGCGCTCCCCAACTCACAATGCAGCGTGCGTCGAGACTCAAATTTTTGTCAAGCACAAAAAGTGTGAGCTGAAACTACAAGAGTGTACAATGTGTACGAGATGCAGTGAAAAGCGCTTATAGAAAAAATACGCGTTGAAAAACATACATACATATGTACTATATAAAACGTAATCATACATATGCACACACACATATTCACGCTCATTTACTTCTGACTATCTTGAATGACCGCATTGTGTTGTTTTTGTCAGAATTTAAAAATAGTACGACTGCTTTTTATTTTTCTGCGTTGCGTGTATATGTGCGAGAGAAACACGCCTTAATTTGCGCAGATGCAAACGCACATGTATGTATGTATGTATGTACATACATACATATTTTTGGAAGTATATTTGTAAGCGGGTTGGTGCGTGTGCACGGTTACAAATAAGGAAATTGGGCAATCACAAGGTGATGCAGCTTTCATTTATCAGCGTTCTTATCATGGTTTTTTTTTGTACGCATTTACAATTTTTGTTTATTTTTTTGTTATTTGCGCGCATAAGTAAACAAGAGACTTTTTGCAAGTGAGAAATTAAACAATGGCTTCTTTGGCAAATAAGACTTAAAATATAGCCAAAATTCTTTCGAAAGCTTCAATTCATTCATGATAATATGTATGTATATAAAAATTAACAGTTGAGGTTCTTAAACTTTATTTGGAGTTATTTTAATGAACTCATGCATGAACATACATACATATGTATGTATATTGTTGACTGTACCGCTCGCTCATAAAGCTGAGCAGGTGCTTGGAGCCAAAAACACAACACTATACAAAGAAAACGGCATTCAAAACTGCGGCGTAATAAAAATACACACACATATGCATATACACATGCGTGTGTAATCGTTTTTGTGTGTGCCATATAAGGCAGCACATGTGTACATACATTTGAGCCAAAATATAATCATAATAACGTTAATAATAAAATGAGTAATTATGCACAAATGCAACGCAATTGTTCACAATTTCCGTAAATCCGATACGTTGAGGTTGCTTATCAATTGTCTAAGCTGCAGAGATTTTAATGCCAGCAATGCTTTCATCAATGAAAATAAATATATTTGAAGCGCCTAATTGGCCGCTCGCTATAACCGCATCTGAGAAATCTGTAGCTTCATCAACAGTAAACACCCTGTGTCAACAAATATCACAGGGTCATAACAACAAAGGTTAGCCGTTGATGACGTGACGTCACGCCAGCCTCTGGAAAAAAGGGCAAAAGTGTGCGACGCAAGCGGCACGTAGTCCAGCGAAAGGGAGAACGTGAAATACAGCGATTGAGATGAGTACGTGGGTGTGTGCCATAATATATGTACACACATACATATGCTAAAAGTGACATCGCCTATGTGTAAACAAATCACAAACAAACAATTGATACAACATGCAAAAACTAGAAACTGTAAAAAATAAAAAGAACTCAATTAATATGTTAACTTTTATTTATTTACAGAAAAATGCAAGCAGCTAAAATCTGAGAAACAGCTACGCAAGGATTGCCCCTTCTGCAAGGAGCACAAGAAGCGGCCCTTAATTAATTACATGCGCAAACGAGAGTCGCGCAAGCATCACGAGAGCATCTGCGAGGATGAAGAAGAGATGCACGATCACGAGCACGAGCACGAGCTGCAGCATGAGGTGCCAAAACTTTCAACTGTGGTGCCAACGCAACAGAGCTGCAAGGTGTAATCAGCGCAGCAGCTAGCAGGAGAGACAGACAAGTGGCAAAATTATAGCCAACAAAAATTATAAACTACAACAGCAGCAATTCACAATGCCATATAAAGTTAGATAAAGACAAAAAAACAAAACAACAAAGTTGTAAAACGACTGCACTCCTGCTGGACAGATAGTTAGATAAAACAACAGCGAGACAACATGCTTCACTAACATAATCCAATGCATCTGAACCTAAAAATAATGTATGGCGTGCATTTCCGCCTTTGACGTAACACTACCATTTACAACCAAGCAGCAAAACAAAAAGAAGCAAGAATTTTTTGATTTTGCTGTTAGCTTGATATCAATGTTTACAAGCCGTTTACTGTTTCTGTATATCCCTTTACAACTACGTCGCATTTTTTATAAACGTTTAAAAATGAACGCTGTAATTTGTGAAATGACATACAATCTGAAAAACCAGCCGGTCCGCTTGGCTAACCAAATATCACTTTAGGCCAATAGCACAATAAAACAAAAAATAAGCAGTAAAAAGAACGAGGGAAGCAAAATCATCATAAATACCAGAAAATATTTTTCTATTTTGCATACGAGACTGAGTAAAAATTGAGCATTCATTTATGAAACAAATATTTTAGTTTTCTACTAAAAACAATTGTTTTCACTATCTGCTAATAATATTCATTGGGCAAATAAAAACAAAATTTACAGGAAATTTATATTTAGAATGCAAACAAAAAAATGCTTCATTGGCGCCAGGAATGTCCAAAATTTGTAGTTGTTTCTTCCTACATTTGCTTAGCTATATGTATGGGTATATAGTTATGACCCAGATTATATCGTTGTCTATATTAGACACCTTAATATTTACGAAATCAAAAATTAAACCCCTCGCCACAAACTAAATTGGTACAGTTTGAACCAAAAACTTCTCGACAGTGTCAAAAACAAATAAATATGGACTAAAATTCAACAAAATTGATGTTTTACGCATATTTTGGTCAGTAAAATGAAAGTTCAGCACATACATTTATAAAATTTATAGTAACATAAGTTACAATTGTTAAAACAATTAATACCTTCTATTGTCAGTTATCAAACGATTTAATTAACTACTTTAATAAGAATTTAATAGACCAAACTGCGCAGTTAAAATGGACAAATTATCAAAAAAATATATTAAAAAAGAGAAACAAAAAAAGAACACAAATTGTTAAAATGTTAAGAAACAATTATTTTTTTTTACAGTTTGCTTGCGGGTATCGAGAAAATATACAATTTATAAATTATTATATACCATATACACATTGTATTTATGTTTAAGTTTAATATATTTGAATAAAAACCATACAAAACATGCAAAATAATAAATATTATAAGAAAGCTATCGAGATTTAAAAACACATTTTTAACGAGTTTTTATACTATGATATCGAAGCTATTTATAGTATATTAAGTTTGTGCAGTGTCCGTCAGGCCGTCCTTCTGGATGAACTAGTGAAGATAGACTTGAAACTTGGACCGTTAAAATTGAAGCTATCTGCTTCAGATCATGTTATTTCCAATTTTGTGCCACGCACACCTCAAATCACAAATCGATAAAACGTCCACGGCCACACCCACTAGTACGCCCACCAGCTTCCCATCCAAAAATAATTGGAAATATTTATACCTCTCATAGTTTTATTACTGGTGACGTCCTCCACAGAACACAGTAAAAAATGTTCGACGACGTCCACTCCCCCCCCCCCCTCCCGTAAACGCGAAAATCGATAACATGAAAGCAAAATTCGATAACATGAAAGCAAAATTCGATAGCATGTGTATATTTCCTGCAATTTTGAAGCTATAGTCATCCAATTTTGAATTTAGATTGGTGCAGACCAGCCCGAAAGATTGCGACCTGGATTTCCCAGCCACGCATACTAGAACGTTCCCCAGATATCCCGCCCCGACGAATCGCAGCGGGCAATATCTCACACAGTTTTAGAGCTATAATCACCAAACTTGGAAGGTACATTTCTGGTTACCCCTCTTAAGTGGTGTAAGCAAATTTGGGACCATGACCCCTCCAACCAGAGTCACCAAACTTGAAAGGTAGATTACTATTAAGCTTACTCAACGGTCAATCCACGCCCACTAACGCCCTCCCCCATACACCAGCAAAAAGGTTACACTCCACCTGTTTTCAGCTGTTCTTACAATGGTATCAGAGTATTACGCACTCAGTTATCACTGACTGCTAAGTTTTTACTTGATATTTATTAAATAAAGAGTTTTCGTTGGGGTATGAAATATTTAGTTACATAATTCGATCGAGACCCAAATAAGTTATGCTTAGAATGCAAAACAAATTGTTTTAGCCATTTCCGTGTGTCCGCCTGTATGTATGGTATATATATATATATATACTTTTATACATATACTTTGCACAGAGACTTATTATTCAAATGGACAGCACATTGGTCGAAACCAACCGGATCGGTCCACTATTTCTTAAAATTTTTGAAAGAACAGGTGCATACGAGCAAATAAAGCCAAGTGCAAGTAAGTAACAGACTGCTCTTTAAGCGAACTTATCATCTACAATTAAAACGGTTCTGTGGCGTAAGTGGTAAAGTGATGCGTTGACAAACGCGTGGTCGGTGGTTCAAATCCCACTCGCGACCTCATTTATTTGGATTTTTATACCCTGAACCCATTAAAAATGGGTAAAAGGGGTATAATGGATTTGTGCAAAAGTATGTAATAGGCATAAGGAAGCATCTCCGACCATATAAAGTATATATATTATCTATCAGTATCAACAGCCGAGTCGATCTAACCATGTCCGTCTGCCTGTATGAGCACGCCGATATTATTTATACGTTATATTTTATATTATTTATATTTTATCGATAACTCGTCCCGTTCAAAAGTTATCGATAAATTTATATTTCAGATTAGGGTTTTTTGCCATAACTTACAAGTTATAAGAGCTAGAGATAAGAGCCCCAAATTTGGCATGTATAATCTCGAATAGAATACACATGTAACAAATATTTCACTAATAACTTAAATCCTCCCAAAAGTTCAAAAAACACATTTTTATAGGTCTGACCTTGCAATCTGGTTTGGTTAGACATTTTATTGCTAATTGTATGCTCAAAAACTTTCAAGGATAGGAAAATATACACAGAAGTTGTTTAACATTTAAATTTCCATAGTGTGGGGCTCAGTAAAGAAGCAAGCTAACTGCTTAAACTGCTAGCACTGCTTGCAGTATAGCTAACTGCTCGAACTGCTTGCAGCATGCGTGTGTTTGTATGTGTGAACACTGACTAGTGAGTATGAATTGATGTAAGGACTGGTTTCAGGGCACTCCCGACTAAAGCACTCTTACTTGTTTTTATACCGTAAACCCATTATTGCAGCATATGTGTGCTTGCATGCATGTACACTGATAGGTTAGTATGTGAAAATGTAATCACTGGGTTCAGGGTACCTCCTAGTCGGGCTATCCCGACTAGAGAACTCTTACTTGTTATAATTCTTGTTTCCAAATATAAAATAACTGTAATCAACTGATACAAATTTGTGTAATTTCCAAATCTATATTATTAAGCTAGCTAACATGACAACAATTTATTTAACTCTTAAATTCAGTGGCAAACCGATTAAACATAAATTATGTTTTCAGAAAAATAATTTTAAAAACTAGAAATTTGTGCCGCTACCTAATCTGACTAGATTGACCTATTGGACCGTAAAAGCTGTAGCTATAGGATATAGCAAACACCCTCCATAAATTAAGAGGTCAACGTTTTTACTTGTCCCACTTTAAGTTAATTGATTTAAAGTGAAAAATTGCCTTTTTAAGACATAATTGAATTATATATAAAACAATTTTTATACGTGATCTCAAATTATTTCAATTATTTTACCCGCACTTTACATACAGTAATGGCTTCCATGAGCAACCGAGGAAACGCCCGTGAAAACAACATGAACTGGAAAAACAACCATAGCACATGGGGAGGCCATAGGAAAATATGCAATTTTAATATACAATGAGTAGATTCATTTAAAATTCAATGTTAACTAGTTTGTGCATGGGAACAAACCGGGACCCAAGTATTAGCAGAGGGCTAGGGTTTATGAATATTTAATTGAAATGCTAATATAACAATTGTTGTTAGTAGTTTGAACAACAATAACAACATTTATACTGAGAGCGTCTAGTTTTGTACTATAGATATTGTGTATACTACATACATCAATCTATTATAAATTCAATCATATTCTCTATCATACGTAATTGGCACATATATATATCTGTTAAATATACATAGTCAATCATAATACCATGCCAGGAAACGTTGTCTCTAAGTGTGCAAATCTTTAGATTGTATAGCCCGACTGTTGCTAATTCCCAAATTAACACGCGTTTTCTATTAGCGAATCTAGTTAGTTAGAGAACTTTTAAAGTCGACATATTTCACTTTCTAGAAAGAAAAGAAACCCATGTGTGTACTTAAACTAAATATAAGCAGAGAGATATAATATGGCCCGTTTACCACCAATTTGCGGTAAACGTCGTTCTGGAAATTGATAATTCTGATTTGCGGTTTGAAAACATTCCGCACGACCCCATATGTATATATGAGACATATATATTTGTATGTTCTAGAACCACAAGCGAGAGTTTATTTAGAAATTAAACTTTAAAAATATCACAGTAGTTTGAATTGAAGTTGGCAAAGTAAAGGTTAGCTGTGAAGACTAACAAAAAATAAATTCAGTGGCGTTTCCAATTTGAAAATATCTTAAAATGTTACTACGTCTGTTTGGAAAACTAAAAACGTACAAGGGAAAAGGCTCGTACGGCAACCATAGAGATCAATATGATATGGGTGTGCTGAAAACCTCTCAGATCTGTAAGTTATCACAGCAATATGGTAATCTGAAGGGATAGATTTTCTTTGTTTGCTCATTGAACATCTGTGTTCTAGGTGAGAGTTTAACAAGTGTAGAGAGCGCAAAATATCACTTATTCAGAAAACTGTGCAAGTTTTTACACGTAAGATCTTAAAGTTTTATGTTAAGTGGCTGTTTGTTGATCCGGCGCTGTTAATAATATATTGGTACTAATATTTATGTTAATTAATTAACAAGATATAGCAGGCCTCTTTGGCGCGCCGAAGATTACATACCCTTGAAGATCGCAAACAACCTACTCACATTTAAATTTAATTATTTACGTGAATTTTTATTAAATAGCTCGATTTTCGACCGATTGTTCCTAAGAGCTTCACATTATATAGTGGTCCGATGTTGATAATATTCACGACAAAATTTGTATGCCTCTAACCTGGTAACTACAAAAATCGGTTTTTGTGCTGTGCTATTGGATTTCAATCTGAAAGGATTTAAAAAGCCCTAATACAATTATATTTAAATATATATATGCGTTTCACTCTTTAAAAATTTAAATAATTTTTAGGCACAGTACAAAGGATTAAAAGATTGGAATATAAATTTATTTACTCATATAACAATAAATATAAATTATGGTGGAAAGTATTGTGTAATTGACTGTTAAGGTTAAGAATTGGGAATAATCGTTTCGATTGGTATTTGCGTATATGTACATATGTATGTACATTCAAAACTGACAATCGTGTTCCTATACTTTGTAATGTCTGTGGAATCTACAATACAAGATTCACCGTCATTTAATATATTTTTTTTTAATTGTTTGATTACAGGTCATAAGGATGGAAAGCTGACTAAAATTTATTGTAAATGCGAGCCGACGGCCTGCAAATGTGGCAAAAGGAAGCAACAACCATATTGTAGCTTGTTGTTGTCGCAATTGCGACGACGAAGAGCTGATAACTTATCAAGTGTTATATTTTTCTAGTACGTCTGTATGCATATATATATATATAAATCTATAAAATGCAAATAAAGAATGGAAAAAACACCAACAACAGTCAAGAGGGTGTGTAAAAATATTTTTAAATGTGCCGGATTTACGACTCGCTGTTTTATATATACACAGTACATTCATGTGTACAAACATTGGGTACATATTTAGATAAGTTAAGTGCTTGAGAGATTATATAAAAGCTAAATTAAAATGGTGGCTACGGTTCCCGACCTAACTTATCTATAGAGTGCAATGGAAAATTCGAGTTAAGAAATATACTTGGAAACAAAATAAAATAAAATAAATTTTAATCGCAAATGATTACGACGCCATATCTTAGAGTATGCAAGGCCGCGTTGCTTGCACAATTATTCTAGGTAATCAATAGGTGTGTTGTCCCCAATGAATACACACGATATGGGCCGGTTTGTTGATATTGGCTTTCAATTTGATTGCGAAACACGCTAATCTCTATAAGTATCGGTAGTATCTTATAAAATAAGTGATTTTCTGTCCCCTACTATAAAAATAACTCTGCTCTTACAACACACTTCAGGTGTACTTCACGTGTTTACAACTGATTGACGAATCCAACTACTATTTAAAGGTGGACTTTGTAATCCTAACTTAAGAGGCATACACTTTGTAAATGTAGTTTGTTTTAGTAATAAGAAAAAAATTAGTAAACACTTTGAATTAGAAACAGGAGCGGATTAGTCAAGTTGAAAAAAATAATTCCATTCTAATAAACGTAACACCAAATGATAAAAAAATTTAAGATTTGAAACATACAAAATTAAATATATGTGCATATAAATGTTTTGAATTTTCTGATGTCTTTTGTGTGCTGTTTTGTTTTTTTTCATAGCACGTAAATTGTTTTATGATCAGTTGTTTGTATTTTTATACCCTGAACCCATTAAAAATGGGTAAAAAGGGTATTATGGTTTTGTGCAAAAGTATGTAACAGGCATAATGAAGCATTTCCGACCATATAAAGTATATATATTCTTGATCAGTATCAACAGTCGAGTCGATTTAGCCATGTCCGTCTGTCTGTCTGTCCGTCCGTCCGTCCGTCCGTCCGTCCGTCCGTCTGTCTGTATGAACACGCGGATATCAGAGACTACAAGAGCTAGAGACTTCATATTTGGAATATAAGTTCTCGTAATCCCGGGACAGATCAAGTTTATTTCATTTTATCGATAACTCGTCCCGTTTAAATGTTATCGATAAATTTCGATTTCAGACTAGCGCTTTTGGGCCTTAACTTAAAAGTTATAAGAGCTAGAGGCCCCAAATTTGGCATGTATAATCTCGAATAGCATACACATGTAACAAATATTTCACTTTTTGGATACCAACCCCCAATCCCCCCAAAAGTGCAAAAAAATCATTTTTGAAGGTATGACCTTGCAATTTGGTTTGGTCACACATTTTATAGCCAATGTTATGTCCTACAAAGATTAGAAAGATCGGACAGTAAACACAAGTTATTTAAGATTTTACTTTCCATTGTGTGGGGCTCAGTGAAAAAGCAAGCTAACTGCGTAAACCGCTTGCACAGCTTGCAGTATGTGTGTGTTTGTATGTATGCACACTATTAGGCAAGTATGAATGGATGTCAGAACTGGGTTCAGGGTATCTCCTAGTCGGGCACTCCCGACTAGAGCACTCTTACTTGTTAATATTGTATTTTTTTTACTATGATTCAGATTATTTTGTTCAATTCCCGTCTGTCTGTAAAAGAAACTTAAGACTTGCAATACATACTCGCAGTTATGTGCACACATTTTTCTTCAACGCCCACTAGAGCCTGACAAATTTATAAAATCATTATATATACACCTCTCAGTTTAAATTTATATTTCCCACATTTCAAGGATAGTCCAAAAATTAGAGAAGTAGATTTCTGCGGACTTTCCTCAGAGATTTGAACCTGACCCAAAAAATCACACTTGCAATACTTTTATTGTGGAGCTTTGAGTCAATCGGAACTTTTTCCCATACCACCTTGACCATCACTATTTTTCAGTTTTTAAAGAATTTGTATAATGATCTTGAAAATTAGAATGAAACCAATCGGATGAAAAACAAAAAATATTTTCCGAGCTTTTCACTTACGACCTAAGAGAAAATTACAGTTTTCAACTTTCTGCCTCTTATAGTTGAGGCGATGAGATTACCATCACCAATATGTACATACTAACTTTTCCTTGAAAGCAGTTATTTTAAAATTATTTGTATACCCACACCCCATTAAAATTGGGTAAAAAGAGTATAATGAACTTGTGTTGTTGTATATATTCTTGATCAGTATCAACAGCCGAGTCGATCTAGCTGTTTGTCTGTCATATTTGCAATAAACACCTGCAATATATTTGCAGGACAAGTTCATTTAGTTTATCAATAACTCGGTCCGTGCAAAAGTTATTAATAAATTTCGCTTTCAGACCAGCATTTTTAGCCACAATTTGAAAGTTATAGGAGCTAGGTTGGTAGTATAATCTCGAAACGCATACACATGTAATAAATATTTCACTTTTTGTATACAACCCCACAAACCCAAACCAAAGGTATGACCTTGCAATTTGGATGGTCACATATTTTATTGACAATTGTATGCCCAACTAATTTGACTAGGATCGGACAATAAACACAGGAGTTGTTGAACATTTATATTTCCATAGTGTGGGACTCAGTTAAGAATCCAGAAATCCAGATAACTGCTTAAACTGCTTGCATTATATGTGTTTGTATGTATGCACACTATTAAGTATGTATGCATGCATGCTAGGACTGGGTTTTTAGCATTTATTATCGCAGAACATGGGTTGCCCATTCGTTCGAGGATTCGTGTTCAACTCATTGTCTCAAGTCATGTTTATAGACTATAACGATAACTATACTATACAATAATAATAATAACTTTATTTCCACATTTAATTTTTTGTGATGATCAAAAATTGACTAGTAAATTTGTTAGCTTCGTAGTAAATGCCTTTTCACCTGCATACTTTTCATACTTTCAAAATTGAACAAATATTTTATGAGATATGTGACACGTGTGCGCTCGATAAAGAAATTAATAATGACTTTATTATCTTAAGGCTACGTTCAGAGCTATTATCTTAGGGGCGAATAAAAATGTTAGAATAATTATGTTCCTGATGGCAGCATTACAGTGCGATAATTAAAGATTGATCCACAATTCAGAAGAGCAGACTTGTGAAACGTAATATAAGTTTGTCAATAGACTGTAAATGTAATTAATACGATTGGCCAATCCGGTCAAAAAGATAACCGTAAACCAGAGCGATGATAAGAAAATAGGTAAGTGTTTCGAAAGTGGCATATGTCATCACTTACCCGCAGTAGCCAGGTGAGGACACTCTCCCGATAGGGCACAAATGTGCTGGGCGTGGAAATACCGCCGCCGCCCGCTTTGCGGACGTCCGCCAACGCCGCAATTACTTTTCCTAACGTCAGAAGACTTTTATTAATGCTGACGCCCTCGCGTATGCGTTCTCCGTTTGAGCCCGAAACGCTAATGCGTTCGCTGCCTGCCAGATCCACGAGACTGATCTTGCTGCGACGCGTTTGGCGTAATGAGACAACAGTGCCGGAGTCCGTGTCTGAGGACATGCCATCGTCGCTGCTCAAATCAGTGAGATTTAGCACTATGTTAAAAATGGAATGGGAGCGGGAGCTTTTGTCATTCATGGCCGTGGAGGCAGTTGCACGCTGCGAGTTGCCCACAGCCAGCCAGTTGCGAAGCGCCGAATAGGAGTCCACCGAATGGGCGCTAAGATCCACCACATAGGGGCCGAAGATCGGATGCTCTCGCACCTTTAAAGCCTGTCGCTGCACGGGCGTATCTGGCGTGGCAGCCATCACATGCTGCACGCTTAGAAGATCATGTATTTTCTCATTGTAGATCTCAAAATAGCTAACCTCTACCTCCACCTGTGGGTAAAAAGAAAAAGTATTTGAGTAAAATATGCAATAATGTAATAAATATGCATTTAGTTCTATTAATATAAGTATATATAATTTAATATTATGTATCAAGTAAAGCATTTAGGCAAAGTCTTTTGCTCTTCGCAGAATTTGAATGCGTCTTACTTTTGTCTTGCCCCGTATCCTTACTTATATGATAGTACACTTTCATGTCGTCATCTTTAAATGGAGGTACGACTGTTATGACTGGAAATTCACATATATGTAGATATGTGCGTATGCATACAAACGTATATGTATGTATCAGATTTCATACCTGTAGTTGTTCCTTGACTGCATCAATTCTTTTGAAGAGCTCATGACAGAAACGTGGTATAATTCCGGCCTCTACATGCGGTGCATTGCCATCCAGTGCAGCATCGTCCAGAGCCTCGATGCCCATCATGCTGTACGATTTGCCGGAGCCTGTCTGCCCGTAGGCAAATAAGCACGCATTGTAGCCGTCGAATGCGGTGTCGATCAAAGGTTGCGCTGTGCCTGCAAACACAGCCAGCTGATCCGCATAGTTCTTGCGCTCGGGATCGCAGGAATAATAAACCTGATCGTAGCTGAAGAAGTGAGATACTCCAGCTGAGGCATCGGCGCTGCTGCCCGCCTGAACGCTCAGCTCGTTGTTGCCTTGGACGTGAACCACATTGAAGACGCTAGCTCGGGAGCACTCAGGCGCATTAAGAGGACGCACTCGTACCGCAACAATCATGTTACTTTCCTCGGCGATGCTGTGACAGGATTCCAGAAAGGCATCCTTTTCCTTGGGCCTGATTGCTGATTTATTGTTGCTGGGCGTATGTTGCGTCTGTCGCAACGGCGTTGTTTTGCTTACATTGCGGTACAGGGAGGAGGGGGTGTAGCAGGCATTCAATGCAGTTGGCTTTGGCTTCGGCTTTTGCTGCGACTGGGGTGTCCCTATATCGCTGCTGAAGGCGGTATTTAGCAGCTGCTGATCCGTTTGTGTGTGTGCCAGCTTTTCGGCGCTGCGTTTTGGCGTGCGGCAAAGTACCTTGCGACGCAGTCCAACGGCGCCTGTTGCAGGCGTTTTGCTTGCACTGCCAGTTGCGCCAAAGCTGCCACGTGCACGTGCTTGGTATTGATGTATGCGTTGCTGCACGGGCGTGCCTTTGTTACTCATTTTACTGTGTTTATTTACAGCAATTATAAGTTTAAGCAAATGAAAATGTTGTTATGTTTCGAAATTAGCGCGCGTCGCGTCACCTCTTGTCAATATTTTTATGCTAGTGATGTGTAAGTTTCGATTACACTGCAAGGGTCGTCTCTATGCATGTAACATGTGTGTTTTACAAACAGACATCTGGCTACGCTAGATAGTTATTTTCAAATTTTAGTCTATGATTTGGTTGCTGTGCGGTGAATAATATATTAGGTTAAATACTCCATTTAACTTTTGTTTGGAAGTAAATGTAATATTTTTCTGACGAATTGGGATACAGATTTTTTTAAGGAAATATCTGGTAACGCTAGGCACTAGGCTGCTGAAGTACTTTCTAAACATCATTTGTTGATGGATTTATTTTGTAGCTTTTATTAATAAATAATAATTTATTTGCTTAAATTATACCAATACTGCTTGTAAATGCTATACTGTGAACAATAGCCCAAGCTGAGGCAAAATGATCATTATTGTTAACATATTTTATTTTAAATTTTTAAGTGTTGGCAGACGTCAGAAAATATGTGCTATCGATGCCACTGCAACATCGATACTTCTGGATGTTTGTTGTTGTTTTGCATTGCAATTCTGCTTGTAGCCGACGTAGACAAAACTATTTAGATTTATTCGAGATTGCAATCAATTTTTGATTTTATATAAAAGATTAGAATTGAGTGAGCAGTGCCATTAGAATTGATTGTTGTAAGTTTAATACCAAGCAGTCGCCTGTTTAGCCGCTAGCAGCTTCCTTGCTCTACCCCCACTGGCAGTCATATAAATAAGCGCGTTTTAAGAGCAGGTTTTGCATTTGAAGCTGAACAGAGCTCGCACACGTGCATCGCAATTGAAAACCGAATCCGTCAATAACTTAGCTGCCGTCAAAGTCGAGTTGAAGTAACAAAAAGCAACAATCAGTAGCATGTCTCAGCAACCTGTGGCATTTCTGACCCGCCGAGAAACGTTCAGCGCTTGTCATCGCCTGCACAGGTAATACAGTGATCGCCGAAAAATTAGAATTTCCAGTAAGAACTAACAAATTGTAGATATTTTGTTCTTGTTTTAAAAAAGTGTTATTATTTTTTAAAGTCCAAATGCAAGTTTACTATAGATAAATTCAATTTAAATGCAATATTCAGTTTAGTATAGTACTTATTTAGTTATTGTAAAGATAAGTATTATTCGCAAAATGTACTTACCTTTGGCACCGAATTGTACTAATTTGGGAGTAAGCACTTAATTCGATTTATTCAATAGCAATTGATAACAAAGTTGTATTTAAATCGTTTTCTTAGTGATACATTGTTCCGTTTGGCTAATTAATTTGTATTTTGTCTTTTTGCAGTCCTCAACTAAGCGATGCTGAAAATTTGGAAGTATTTGGAAAGTGCAACAACTTCCACGGACACGGTCACAATTATACAGGTAAGACGGCCTGCATTTTCTATAAATGTGCTATATTAATTGTTTCTATTAAATGCGTGATTAGTTGCGTTTTAGCAAGCACCTGATATGACAGTTCGATTTGCTCAAGCACAACCACAGCCATTGGAAATTTGAGATGAAGCAATGTTAAACCATAAAGCCAGACCTTGGCCGACAAGCTCGCTTATCAACCCATGTTCAAGTTCAACAATCATTAAATATGAAAAGGCAAGGTCTAAGAATTCAGTGCTAGAGTGGGCGCTCAGAAATAAAAATTGTCTAATTAATTTAAGATGCATAACTGTTGAATCTGTAGCTGTTATTTTAGATACTGTTTTTTGTGTCGCAGAAATAGTAGAATTTCATGAAGTTACTTCGAGAACTGAGGTGTGTTTTTATTTTTGTGCAACCACTGTGATAAAAATTTATACAATCGTGTATATATGTTCATAATATTCGGCGACAAATTGCAGCTAGGAAGCATGTGTCAATATTTGAAGCTGTTTATGCTTAGAAAATGAAAAAGAAATAGCATTTCTGATCGAATTTACAGGCACTATAATAAGTTTTAACTTGATTGGTTATCAAATCTAACTCTTAAACGGAAACAATGCTGTCTTTAACTATATTGTATATATTTTAAAATTGTATTATATATTTATTTCTATCTTTAGTTGAACTAACTGTACGCGGCCCCATCGATCAACGCACTGGGATGGTGCTAAACATAACAGAATTGAAGGACGCTATCGAAACGGTTATAATGAAGCGTCTGGATCACAAGAATTTGGACAAGGATGTAGAATACTTTGCCAAAATAGTAAATACATGGTCAATAATAATTTAGTTATTGAGCTAACTTATTCATATGTATCTTTATCATTGCAGCCGAGTACAACGGAGAATCTGGCAGTTTATATTTGGGATAATATACGCACACATCTCAAGAAGCCAGAGCTTTTATATGAGGTGAAAATATTTGAGACACCAAAGAATATAATAGCCTATCGTGGCCCTTATCAATTGAATGGGCTATATAATTCGATAAATAAACGCACTGCACGCGATTCCTGTACCAATATCTCATCCGATTCAGATTAAATCATCGAATTTTCTTACGAATTTTTAAACCAATGCTCAGTGAAGCACAACTAAAATACTTACACTTTCTGTGAAACTGCACATAAGGAACACATTTAGCTCTTATCAACCAAATTATACGATGTATGTATATGTATAGTCTTTTAACATATTAAAATTATGAGAATTATATGGAATAAATATTGTACCAAAAACGTTTTTTACTGTAATTTTTATTATTTAAGAATGTGTCTATTTAGGCAGTTTGCTTGATTTACTAATTCACTAATTCGGAACAAGTATATGTATATCTTATGTTTATTGCTCTTGAGTAGCTTTCAACAAATGGCAGATCAAATTAATACTAAAGGACATGCTGTTTAAATCATATATATTCTTGTTGACTCGGGAATCTATTACATTTTTGTTCAAGTTATATTAAAAATTACATTGTTGTTGAAGTTGTGTATAATTTATTTCATAAGCAAGTCTATATACATTATTTATATTGCTTAGGCATTAGTTGTAACACTAATTTATATCACGATGTCTATGCTAAACCGTCCATACAATTTACTATGCTTGTTCACAGCACTTTATGTCTCACCTTTCACATTAGTTTGTTAAGCTAGTTCGCGCATGACAAAGAACATTGATTACTAAGATATTGCTAAATTTTCATTTTTGAGTTTGATGCTTCAAATGGCATGTATGATTGTAAGGTTAACTAACATTATTATTATAAATCAGTAATGGATGAACTTATAATTCAAAGTGATATTAAAGTTCCCTTCATTACAGAAATTTAACCAAAATTAAAAACATAATGACTATTTACAATTTGCCAATAGGGAAACCAAACTAAATTTATATTTTTTGCTAAACATATTCGAAAATTTGGTGTAACTATTTTCTTGGAATTGAAAATGAATTGCAATATAACTTTTACAACCGAAAACAAAATAAACGTAATTTGTTTCTTTTTATATTTATATTTCATCCAAAATCTGGAAAAAATCCATATTCCAAAAGCTGTTCAACTATCTTTAATTTAGCTTTGTTACTAGAATTTCTACTGGAAACAACTGTCAAAGTTAAGGTGTAATAAACCAAAAATTATTTTAAAATTTGTATACTTCTGTTATCGGGACGGCTTTTTCAAGTAATCTAAATAGTCTTATGAACTTTTTGGCAAAGACTTTTCCCGTTGTGTCTTATTCCTGCATGTATAGTCCGCAGTAGACGCGCCAATCTTTCGAATCTGTGGGGATCAGCAATTGTATAGACATTTAAAAGAAAGCATTGAAAATTTGTAATTGAGCCAAAAACTACGTGGATTAGTAGTATTATTCCATCTGCAGGTAATTAGTTTGCATGTATATTACATGTGTGGGTGCAGTCAGGAAACAATATCTGTAGGAAGAGTTTATGTGTATATGACCTTCAAACAAATCAGTTAGGTCATACGCGTAAGGCAGCAAAGAGGTATTCAGGTACCCACAAGGTTAAAGGAAAATATATCAATAGAACGACTTTTGTTTTTGATCGTTATTGGAAGTCTCATGATGCATGAGTCAATTAAACATATCACAGTCCGTTCGTACAGATTGGGAAACCAGTTTTTGAAGGCTTGATTTTTTAATTATTGACTGAGGATAAACAAGCATTCAGTTTAATGACTTTTGTGATATGTGTGTGTTTTCACAGCACCACTAAGGGACTAATGCTACCATTTATATGTTATATATTTAATATATATATGCGTTTACTATATGCTAAGCAATACAGATCAAAATTTTATATTATGTGTTGCATAAAATCTTAGGCCTAATGCTTTAACAGACTTAACCTCCAGCTTTAACCACAATCCAACAAACTAGCTACGAATCTAACGAATACAATCTTACGAGTTAATTGATGCGTACTAAATTCCAAATTACATAATTAAGAACTAGCTAAAGGATTATACGTTTTATTTTGTGTTTTGGTTTAGTTATTCTTTTTGGTCTGTCATGGCAATTGTTACTTGTTGCAGTCTTTCAACTTAAATCGTGCTGCGCAAGGTCTTACCTGGATTTCTTATCGATATGAACGGAATGCCAAATTCAAACTCATTCTTTGGCCAATACTTCAGCAGTGGCTGTCGCTGTGGCAGCTCGGATTCCACATAGAAATACGCAAACAGCACCAGCACAGTATATGCAGCTATGAAAATTAATATATGCCAAAATCCGTGCAAATATGGAAAGTTTATGGAAGACCAGGCTTCGCAAAACATCCGGTCATTGATCCAGCAGAACACTGCCACGCCCCAAACCGTTGTGGTACGCAAGCCCAAACGATAAACGCGTTGATCTCGAACTCTATGAAAGAAAATAAGGTTAAGAAGTTTTCAATTTTCCATATAGTTTAAAACTAAAGAAAATCATGACGATTGACTGATTTTGTATGATCCCTAGCCCTAATCATAATTAAATAAAGTAATAAATAGAAAAAAAACGTTCAAATAAAATATATTGCAAATAAATCAGTTTCAAACTAAAAATTCCTATCGTAATGAGTATTCTAATACTTATACTTACATTCTCAAAGCATTTTGTTCTCCATTAAAAGTTAATTTAAATATTTTCTTGAGGTAATTACAATTATGTATCTTCAAGCAAATTTAAGAAAACGGACGGTAGTAACCCGATTGAAACACAATTTAGCCATAATGAAATTGGCATTTAGAAAAACAAAAAAGTTCATACAAAATCCTAATTATTCATTATATGTTATAAAATCGCTATGTGGTATAGCTATACAATTATGCATCTGCACCAAATATTGTCATGATCGACATGCAACTGGTTCTAGTTAAATCAATTGTATATATATAAAAGATTAAATAAATTCACACTTTTCGTTACAAATATATATGCGTACATTTTAGAGGAGGAAATTTTCTCTGAGAAACTACAATGAACTTTGACTGTTCAGCTAATAACGAAGTAGCGATACAAATTTTCATCATAGATGTGTACATTAAACTTGGCAAGGGAAACGTACACCTACACCCAATTATTCATACCAAGGGTACGTCGTAAGCTTTGTCAAACCTGCAAGCTTTTGATAAGGATTGGATGATTGGTATGTCTATGATATATGATTTATGGAGCACAGTAGTAGTCTTTGTATGGCTTATCGGTCAACAAAAGCAAATGCCGCTTATCAGTTGAACATTTTGGGCAACTCCTTTATATCATACCTCTGCAGCTCACTATAGAGCATTATCATTGTCGGCACGCCCATGAGCATGAGAACAAAGGCATTAACAATGGGCTTCCACCAGCACAAAGCCGTTGCGATAATGGCCGACAGTAACATGAGCCAACTGAAGGCTTTGCTGTGAAGTAGACAACCGTTTTTTAGGATTACTGACTTATTTTTATATACTTTGTACACATACCGATCGTTCTTCAGGAACTTAGGATAGTAGCGCTTTGGATAGAACAGCGAGAATGCCGCTATGAAGACCCACAGTATGGCCAGCTCATCGAGTAGTTGACCTAATAAACTGAGCGTCGCATGAAAATACATGGAACTCAGACCCACGACAATCAACAGCACCCAAAGCAAATGTATTCCTTGCGTGACAAAACGTCCATATTCCTTAAACAGCATTATTAATACAGGCGGCAGTAGAATGAATAGAAAATTGCTAAACTGTAAGAAAAGAGAATAAAGGGCGCTCATTGAAAAAAATAAGATATAAAGAATGGCTTAAGTTATTAACGATCGACATCGACAGCATTCAATTTTGATCTACATGTTTTTGTTGGCCAAAATCAAGGCGGAGGTAAAATATTATATATGGCAGAAAATCGTTTATAGGTCTATATATTCAGTGACTAAGAACTTTAGTCTAAGGATATAATATTATTTAAATTTGATGCATTGAAATATTGATATCTTACTGTCACACGAAAAATGTATTTAAATGGGTATGCATACACTTTAATATAATTTTATTATTATTAAATCAGATATATTTTATATCGCAATTTTAATATTTTAACAAGAGTTCACCTGAAATTATTTGTTTATTGCAAAATATTCCAAAATTATATGCTGCTAATTTAAGTAAATTTTTCTATAATATAGGAGAGTTTAAATCAAATATAAATGCAATTAATTGCCATTTAGTTATATAAATCGATAATATATATGCGTCCAAAGAAGATCATAAAGTTATAACACTTCACTGAGAGCTCAATTAAACAATAGCTAGAATGATTTCTAAACAAATAGCAGCAGATCAAAAATTGAGCAATTACTCAGAATAATAAAAATAGTAAAATGCTTGCCATTGCCATTTAAGATTCATTATAATGAAAGCATATCGATAGATCCAGATCCATTACAATTTCATTACACTCCAATGACACTTAAGATAAACAAATAAAGATAATACTTATGTATACTTATGTATGTGTGTAAGTACAAGAGTACAGTCAATATTTGTAATAGTAGGTACAATTTTATATTGATTGGAATTCAAGTTTGGAAAAAACTAATTTCAATATATACATTATATTTATTATCTGTTTGATGGAGCGAGTACATTTATGTTGATTGTACATTTAACGATATTGTGATAGATCGTGTGAAATCATTGCAGGCATCAATCAAAGTTATCTTAGATAAAATAAATTCTACATACAAACAAGTAAGTTAGAATATCACATGGCCCACATAACCTATCTAAATTATAGAATCAATCATAGATAGTTCGTGAATTATTGTGTATTTTTTATTTATTTACTGTCGACTATTGACAGTCGTCACAAAAGAATTTATATAAAATTATAAAACATTTAAATGTATTTTCAAAATTTACATAAAGTTTAAAATATTAAATATTTTAAATTAAAGATATAAAGTTAAAATTACGTTAAGTTCTGGGGATATCAATAGCAAAAATTAAATCATTGGTCCAACATTTGTTGCAAGGATTGGGTAAAACCCAGAAAAAACCCAATCAAACCAAAAATCAAAAAAGTATTTATAATAAGTAAGTATATACTACTAGAAAGTATTTTATAAAGTGAAAAATAGAAGATAGAGAGAGAAAAAAGAAAAATAAAGGAGCGAAATAAAGAAAGAAAAGGGAAAATAGATTTAACTAAACAATTTTAATTCATATAAAATATTTGTTTTATTACATCCCATTTACTTTACTTTTTGTTTCATGGTATTACAATATGTTTAAATAAAGTATTGAGAAAGATTACTTAACATTTTTTTGTATAAAAATATGATACAGCTATACTGCAACGCAAAGTATAAATAATACTCTCTCAATTTCTCAGTTATTTCTTTTCTATTTACAATTCGATCAATTCAATTGAAAGTTATAGCATCATTTATTGCATAGTTATGTATGTAATTGATTATACATTCGTTAAGAAGAATATACAGTTTTAGTACGATAACTTTGAGTTTCAAACCTTTGTTGACAGCAAATGCACAAAGATTCAGAAAAAAATCTAGAAAAACGAGCCAACACGTAATTTTTTTAGACAAAGGAATCACAACAAAGCGAATTACGCATTATACATAATATGACATGAACTTTGAGTTTGGGTCTGTGATAAATATATATGTATGCATATATAAATATCTTTGGAAATTTAGTACCAACTGCGATAAGAAAATGCAATAGAAAACTGTAAGCTGTAGTTACACCGTTGTAACTACTAATGGTGAACATTGTTTGCTAACAGTATCGGTATTTTGTTTACATTCAACCTGCGCAAATGTATCTCAAAAAGGTCAAGGTCTTACAGCACTGTAAACGTGTAAGTGTGTGTCCAAAACTGCAGCTGTGATAATTGCAATTAAAAAGGAATACAAGAATATACGCACCGTGTTGACAAACTCAGCAATATTCGATGATATTAAGTAATTGCCCTCGCACCAATCAACGGGCGAACTTCCGGGTCGGAATAAATAAATGGCATAAATGTCCATAACGTTGCCCGTGTCCATGTTAAGTTCAGCAAAAGTAAATAGAATTAACTAAGTCGCTGTTGTTGGCGCGCTTTAATCAGGTTACGCTAATCGGTTTGATTTGCTGTATATTTGCGCTAAATTCTGATGGCCTTTATTATTATTGTAATTTTTGTTTTAATCTTGAGCGATTGTTTGCATAATAGCTTGAAATTGCATATACTATGTAAATGCATATGCACTTATTTGCGTGCCTTTGTTATTTTGTTTTGTTGGCTTTCTGTGTATGCAGATTGTTTTTTCTTTCTTATGTTGCATGCAACATTTGTGTCTTATATAAGTGTCATCGAGCCCTTAAAGGACAGCTATTTTGATTTTTTTATTTTGTAAGCAGTGTCATTTTTTGCTAACTGGTCACCAAGCGTATTTATACTCTTACGACGTAAAAATTAAATTAGCTCAAAATACGCGGAACGACACGTCCACCTCGTTGCCGTACGTTTTGTTTACTGTTAATGTTATGTTATTCATTTTCTCACAATGGTACGATTAATTGAATACTTCAGCAGACAAAGCAGTGTTGGACATGGCCTTATAGTTTTAGTATGTGTGATTAATCGAAATACTATATCGATTGTATTCATTTATTGGTTTGACTGTATTTATACTGTCAACTACCTGTTAAGTCAAAGAGCCACATCGATCAGAAAACATAGGCCATAAAATGGTTCAATTAAGTCGACATATTTTCCAGTTACTTTTTTGATCAACTTGACATAAATATTATATGTTAAAATTATTTATTGGAATTGGGAAAGCTATATTTATTAACAAAGGTCATCAGTCTTTCTGTCAAGTTGCCCTTAGCTTGTGTAAAAATTTCATTTGTCAAATTTAAAACATTTCAAGGCTGTTAAGAGCGATATTGCATTATGTTTTGGATCATAATTATTAGTAAATTACAACATATTTAATAATTATTCAATACATTTGCATCAAAAAATTTATTTAAATAATGTACTTCATATCAAATAAATAAGTGTACAATGCATTTTACAGTAAAGCTATTAAGCTGTGGCAGTGGAAAACAATAACACAAAAACGCCAATTAAACTTAACTTTTTAACCCCATATAATTTTATCATGTACTTATCTGTCTGGAAAAAGGCTAAAACAGCATCACCGAAATGAAAACCTTAAAAGTAACGATTTTCGACACCGTCGCCATAAAACGAAGGTTTCGATTGTTTTTTTGATTTTAGAATTTAGTTTCCAGAGGCTGCATTTCAAATATATATCACCTATATATACATGCGACTTTTCTTAATTTCACAGGAGTGAAATTTATTGCGCATATATATAGTACTACACAAAGTTTGTACGAAAAAGAGATTTACGTGCTCTTAAAATATGGAAGCAATGATTTCCTTTGGTTTCACTCTTTTCGATAGTCTAGCTATATATATATATCAGACATATGCTTTCGTTTACAGAGATAACGGTCCTGCGAAATGTGTAATTTTATACACGTAGTTTATTCCTGGCACTTTAAATTTCGGGGCACTGTCTTTCGATGTATGGCCTCAACATCGATACATCGTATGTCTATTTCGAACACATCGATACATCGATGGTCAGACATACCAAATTTGTTGGTTTTGCGCGTTGCCTTTTGGCTTTAATATTTTTGTTGGTTGTAATTATAATTTTGGCGGTAATGATGTTTCCACAAAGAAGCTCGGTTACTTACCGCACGCCTGCCACTCACCAGCCACCACTGTCTAAACAATTGGCTGACAATGTGGACTATCCCAATCTTAATGTTGCCGACATGAATTCCCGCTTGGAGAATTTATCACCACGCCTGCACGACTGCTTTGACAGTATTTCCATGAATGAACAAAAGCATTTTGCGCTGGCCACCAATCGTCGCGCTGGTGCCCAATGGTGGGGCATGCTCTTTGGCTACGATCAGACGGACCGCATGACGGTGGACAACGCGGACTTTAAGTTGCAATGCGATAATACCGTCAATGTTCTGCGGTATGCGGATAACAATGTGCTGCTGGTGGCGCTGGGCGATACACGCTTGCAGGTCTGGTCCACTTACTCCACAGTGCGCAATCCGAAAGCGCCGTACTGTTTGTTTCTTGTTGGCGAGGATGCTGCTCACAAGGCTCCCATCAATCTGCTGTGCGTTTTTAAGTCGCAACCACAGCAAGCGGCCTCCACCTGCCTGGATAATACGCTCAATGTAGGTAACTAACAGGTGTAATTTTCTTTTTAACATTGTAGCCTGAAATGATTGTCGATTTCTTAAAATGGCCTTGTCTTACAGGTCTGGGATATCTCTGGTGCTGATTTGTGCTGCACATACCGCGCACGCGCTGCTCATACAAATAAATTAACTGGCCTGGCCACTTCTGTCACAAATGCCACACAGCTACTCACCTGCGATCGGGGCGGCTGTGCGCGCCTGTGGGATGTACGTGCCTCGTCTCCATCATCCAGTTGTCTTTATGATGATAAAGCGCATTTGCTTAGCTTCAGCTGTGGCGCTTGGGCATCGCCTAATGAGCTACAGGGTGACAATTACGTTTATCTGGGCGACTATGATGGCAATGTGCACACACTGGATATACGCGTTCCGCGCGCTCTGCAGCGAAGCGATGCTTATTTCAATGAGGGTCATGTTTCGCACCTTCTGGTGAATGGGTAATCAAATTTCTGAGATTATAGAGTCGAATCTAAATAGCTCCACTTGCAGCTCTCACCTTGCGGTCATGAGTAATCAGCCGGCTGCGGTTAAGATAGCCAAAGTGGCAGGGAAACACGAAATTCTTTATACTAACACGAACACCCACACACGTCTCACGGATGCAGTTTGGCGCGATGAAAAGACGCTGCTAACCATTGGACATGGCCGCAAATTGGCCACGCACAAGCTATAGGACACAATATATGTAAAATTATAGCTTTTTTTATAAACAAGTATTTTATAAAGACCACTTTACTTGTAGCACTTTCATGTCAGTTGTGGTGTGCAATAGCAGCTAGGTAATAGGTTCTGGCAGAATAGCAAAATAATAGGAAAAGCGGAAATAAAAAAGGCAAAAAAGGTTAATGGGGTTTAGGTATTGTCAAAGATCAGTAGGTGATTTTCTCCGCTTCTTCAGCCGTCGTTACGAATGCTCGTTAATGAGAGTTGAGCCGATTATCACCAGAGGCTGTGCATCATGCTGCAATGTGCCATGCGACCAGAAAGGAGCTCAAGTGTCGTCGGATGATTCCTTTCTTTTGAGTCTAGAATCGTAGGATTGACTATTTCAATTCTTTCAAGAGTTATTGTTAACATTGAATTTTCAAGTTCCAATTTAGAATTCAATTTCTTGATCAAAATAATTCCCAAAAATGGCCTGTAAGTATATGATTCTTTTTTGCGTCTCTTAGAATGAGATTGACCGTTTCTGTTAGTTTATCAATATGTTCTTGGTTTTTTTTTTTGTATAGAGTGATATAGAAAGAGAAAGAATATTATATAGTGTAACTAACCCGAATTTTTTACAAAGATTGTCCTTGTGGACTAGCTTCACTAGCTTCTACCCTGTGCTCATCATATAGGAATGTCAGCTTTATTCCTAGTCTTTTATTTAAAATACTTTGGGCATTTTGTAAGCCAATGGGTAGCCTGCAAAATTTATAAATCTTAAATCTACATGTCACGTTATGTGAAATTCACATCTGAGCCAGTTTTTGTTAAACATTTGTTTGTCCTTAACATGTAATGCTGCGATCATCTGCGTTAGCAAATCGAGGCAATTTATTCTATTAAATGTTGAGTGTGATGGAAGGATATAAAATATTGTGTTAACATCAAACATATTGATGATGCATTCTTGTTTACGACTCATATTCCTCTTCTTTGTTATCAAAATTTGGCAGAGATTTACCTACATCTAAAGATGATATCGACTTCTTTATAAACTTCCAGAACGGGTGCTGTGGCTTAAATACTATTGAATTTCTGATTTAAAGCAGCGATGTGGTGCCCGAATTCTCGATTTTGTGCAGGAAGTGCAGTGTCTAGCATAATTTTTATACCCTGAACCCATTAAAAATGGGTAAAAAGGGTATTATGGTATCAACAGTATCAACAGCCAAGTCGATTTAGCCATGTCCGTCTGTCTGTCTGTCCGTCCGTCTGTATGAACACACAGATATCAGAGACTACAAGAGCTAGAGACTTCATATTTGGAACATAAGTTCTCCTAATCCCGGGACAGATCAAGTTTATTTCATTTGATCGATAACTCATCGCATTCAAAAGTTATCGATAAATTTTGATTTTAGACTAGCGTTTTTGGGACATAACTTCAAAGTTATAAAAGCTAGAGACTCCAAATTTGGCATGTATAATCTCGAATAGCATACACATGTAACAAATATTTCACTTTTTGGATACCACCCCCCAAACCCCCCAAAAGTTCAAAAAACCCATTTTTGAAGGTACGACCTTGCAATTTGGTTTGGTAACACATATTATCGACAATTGCTTGCCCCAAAAATTTCAATAAGATCGGACAATAAACACAGAAGTTATTTAAGATTTAACTTTCCATTGTGTGGGGCTCGGTGAAAAGCAAGCTAACTGCTTAAACCGCTTGCACTGCTTGTACTGCAGCATGTGTGTGTTTAGAGTAGTACGAATGATTGTAAGGACTGGGTTCATGGTATCTCCTAGTCGGGCACTCCCGACTAGAGCACTCTTACTTGTTTACCCTGAACCCATTAAAAATGGGTAAAAAGGGTATAATGAAGTTGTGCAAAAGTATGTAACAGGCATAAGGAAGCATCTCCGACCATATAAAGTATATATATTATTGATCAGTATCAACAGCCGAGTCGATCTAGTCATGCCCGTCTGTCTGTATGAACACACGGATATCAGAGACTACAAGAGCTAGAGACTTCATATTTGGAATATAAGATAAGTTCTCTTAATCCCTTTTTTTTTTTTTGATTTTTATTTGGCAAGCTACATAGGGTGTTTACCCTATTTCCAGGCCGGTATAACTTTAAACTTTAAAACCCAATCCTCAGTGGGGAGATGACGCTGTTGTCAGCACGGGTATGCTATAATATATATTGCTATAATTTTCTAAAGAAGCCGGCCGTTCCGCGACCGGCCAAGGATCCAGAGGTCCGACGGGTGCTTGCGCTTTAGACGCCTATGTCTCGCCGGTCTTGCGAGTTGTCTAGCCAGGCGGTTAGAGTGGTCTAACAAACGTGTGCGATACCGGTTGGAGCTTTTACTTATGGCCTCACACACCGTTGGTATTTGAAGGTCGTTGAGGATAGTCTCATTTTTGACGTAATGATGCCACTGAATATTGGTCATGCGGCGCAAAGACTTTGTTATTGTAGCTTGAACTCTTCTTAGGGTAGTGTCACATGCAGTCCCCCAGCAAGTGATACCCCAATTTAACGTTGGCAGTATAATGGTCTTAAATAACCGTACTTTGGCTCTTAGGGAAAGACCACTCCCTGGTCTGAGAAGCCAGTCCAATTTCCCCAGTTTCTTGTTCACTGTTCCACATGCTTTTTATACCCTGAACCCATTAAAAATGGGTAAAAAGGGTATAATGAAGTTGTGCAAAAGTATGTAACAGGCATAAGGAAGCATCTCCGACCATATAAAGTATATATATTATTGATCAGTATCAACAGCCGAGTCGATCTAGCCATGTCCGTCTGTCTGTCCGTCTGTCCGTCTGTCTGTCTGTATGAACACACAGATATCAGAGACTACAAGAGCTAGAGACTTCATATTTGGAACATAAGTTCTCCTAATCCCGGGACAGATCAAGTTTATTAAAATTTATCGATAGCTCGTCCCGTTCAAAAGTTATCGATAAATTTCGATTTCAGACCAGCGTTTTTTGGATATAACTTACAAGTTATAAGAGCTAGAGGCCCCTAATTTGACATGTATAATCTCGAATAGCATACACATGAACAAATTTTTACTTTTTGGATACCACCCCCCAAACCCCCCAAAAGTTAAAAAAACGCATTTTTGAAGGTACGACCTTGCAATTTGGTTTGGTCACACATATTATTGACAATTGTTTGCCCCAAAAATTTCAATAAGATCGGACGATAAACACAGAAGTTATTTAAGATTTAACTTTCCATTATGTGGGGCTCAGCGAAAAGCAAGCTAACTGCTTAGACCGCTTGCACTGCTTGTACTGCTTGTACTGCAGCATGTGTGTGTTTAGATTAATATGAATGATTGTAAGGACTGGGTTCAGGGTATCTCGTAGTCGGGCACTCCCGACTAGAGCACTCTTACTTGTTTAATATGGCTGCTCCATGTGAGGCGCCTGTCCAGGGTCACTCCCAAATAAGTGATGTTATCAGTGTGCGCGATTCTCTTACCATCTAGATAAAGCCGACGTGAGCGACCAGGCCGGAGTGCAAACGAAAACTTATATTCCAGATATGAAGTCTCTAGCTTTTATAGTCTCTGTTATCCAAGTGTTCATACAGACAGACAGACAGACGGACATAGCTAAATCAACTCGGCTGTTAATACTGATCAAGATTATATATACTTTATATGGTCGGAGATACTTCATTATCCCTGTTACATACTTTTGCACACCCTTTTTATTCATTTTTAATGGGTTCAGGATATAATGACACTAATTCTTTAGATACAGTCAAAAGCCGATATTTGATATTTCAATCTTCTATTTATCATGAATTAAGCTAAAAAAACCAAGTTTATACAAATTCGTTTAGGTTTTCTATTTATAACTCATGCCCAACTGGTTTATTTTCTTACCGAAATTCGTAATTGTAAGAATAGCTAAAAGCAGGTGGAACAGATCCATCTTGCTGTTGTATAGGTGAAGGCGTTAGTGGGCGTGCGTTGACCGTTGAGTAAGCTTAATAGTAATCTACCTTTCTAGTTTGATGGTTCTTGTTCTAAAACATAGTAAAATATGGATTTTGGCCATTTTTAGCGGTCAAGTGAGGTAAGCTTACGCTGTAGGGGGCCACCAAATCATTTTAAACTAAGCCGCTCAGGCAAGTACCGATAAGATGCTCTAATGCTCTCTTATTGCCATGTCGGCTAAAGAGTAGGCCAGCGCATTTGCTGTTCACTTTGAAGACCGATTTCTCCCAGGCCTCGCAAGAGTATGAAGATAAATTGGACGGATGCTGGACAAACCATTGCAAATATTCTTACCAATTCCCCCCATTAAACTTGAGGTGGTGGTCAATGTGGTTAATCGATTACCCAGACAGAAGTCTCCGGGACAAGATCGGATTTCTCATTCTACTCTAAGGTACCTGCCAATGCGTGCACTCCTATTCATTGTATTAATTTTTAGCGCGATATTATTATATTATATGTATTAGGGGATGCAGTTTTTTTCGGCCCAATGGAACTGGCCAGAATTCTCATGATTCACAAGCCTGGTAAGTCAGAGGATGCAACCGAGTTCTACAGGCCGATTAGCCTGCTAGCCTGCTGGACATAGGACGGTTGAGCAAGTGCATAGGGTGGTGTACTACATCCTCCAAACATTTGAAGACGGCGAATATTGTAATGCATTTGACAGGGTTTGGCATGCTGGTATATTATGCAAAATCAAGACTCTCCTCCCAGCGCCATTCTATCTGATGCTTAGTTCATATTTAGAGGGACGACAGTTCCGGGTTAGAGCAAGGACTGATGTTTCTGCAAAACATCCAGTCAGAGCTGGAGTCATCCTGTGCCTGATTATGACGTCGTTCATAGAAGTAAAATGCGATGCGAAGATTCTATACTCTTTTCAAACTTTTAGGCAATTTTCATTCTGCCAACTACACCCCAGAAATTTCAAAAGTAGTAAAAAATCGATTTATCGCGTGGCAACAACAATAAGTCGCTGGGATTTGAACCGTGTTCTCCCGTTTGTCAGCGCAGCACTCTAATACTTACGCCACCAAGCAGTTTTGAAATGCGCTGACAAACTCGATTATACTGATCGTTTTTTTCGTGTTGTACAGTTTTTGTTCTCAGCCATTGGTAGCAAATGAATTTGATAAGTTATTTTATATTTGAAAGGAAGAATATGAAAAAAATTAAAATAAATGATCAGCCGCCGCTGAGACTCGTACCTGGGACCTTTCGCTTGTCAGCCCGCCACTTTACCCCTTACGCCACAAACCGTTTTGATGATCGATAGCAAAATCCCTTGAAGAGCAGACTGTCAAAAGCTTACTTGTTTTGTTTTCCTGCAACCTGCAGCTCGCGTTTGTCAGCGCAGCACTCTACTAGTTACACCAAGCAGTTTTAACAATCGCTGACAAACTCGATTATACTGAACATTTGTTTTTTCTCGTGGCATTGCTTTTGTTCAAAGAAGCAAATTAATTTAATAACAGTTATTTTATACTTGAAAGGAAGAATAAGAAAAAAATGAAAATAAATGATCAGCCGCTGCTGAGACTCGTACCTGGGACCTTTCGTTTGTCAGCCCGTCACTTTACCCCTTACACCACAATCCGTTTTGATGTTCGATGACAAAATCGCTTGAAGAGCAGACTGTCAAAAGCTTACTTGCGCTTGGGTTTGTTTTGTCATATGCACCTGTTTTTCAAGATATTTAATGACGCTATTTATGACTCAATCGTTTTTCAATTTTACCCATTGATCAGTTATAAGGATGTTCAAGTGTACAAGGAAATTTAGAGCAATTGCTTTGAAAACATCGGATCTACGGCCAAAACCGACTTAGAGTTGTATGGTAGCTATAATATATAGTGGTCCGATCCGGCCGGCACCGACCAATGTACTGTTTCTTTAAATAATAAGTATCTGTGAAAAGTTTTATCGCGATAGCTTTGAAAACATGGGATTTATGACCAAAACCGACTTCAAGTTGTATGGCAGCTATTAGATATAGTGGTCCGATCCGGCCGGCTCCGAACAATGTGCTGTCGCTTTGAACATTAAGTGTCTGTGCAAAGTTGCATCCCGATAGCTCAAAAACTGAGAGACTAGTTTGCATACATACTACAGACAGACAGACGGACGGACATGGCTAGATCAATTTGTTTCGTCATTTTCTGGCAGAACTTTTGGAGGTCTCCGACGCTTCCTTCTAAGCGTAACAAACTTCAGAACAAACTTAATATACTATTTACTTCGAGAAGAGTATAAAAACATTGCGCTTGGCCCCCGGCCTTAAGTCACAGAATTTCTAATAGCTCCCATTATGCATTCATACAGACAGACGGACATTGCATAAGCTAAATATACTATGAATACGTTAGGTATCAGAGTATAAGAATCAAACACACATATTAGGCCAAGTTTCAAAACAATCGAAAGAAAACTGACAGTATTTTCTCTCACACCTACGCAAAATGGCTAAATCTTTTAAAATAAATTAAGTAAGAAATTTTAGACAACTTATTTATATACATTTATTATACTTATATTTAAATTATAATCGCGTCAATAAATGGTATAACTAATACAAATTTGTTACATTTTTTTTGGCACATAACGTTAACAAGACGCAAATGCACAGCTTACTCTATACAACATGTAAAAAAAAACAACCGCAGAAAAAAATATTTTCAAGTGGGAAAAATCATTAAAGTTAAATGGCTGCTTTTGCTGCTTCTATGCAATAGGAAAAAACGTTTCTATTAATTTTTCCAGAAAATTAAAACTTTTTCACTTTAGCTTGATATTGGGAAGCTATTAATGCCGACGCCGCTTGGTGGGCGGCTCCAGAAAATTGTTCTCCTCCTCACCGATCTCCAAATGCTCTAACTTCATAAGTCGCTTGGCCTTATGCAGCATCGAAGGGTCTCGCAGCCAGTTGCACTTAAGTACGGCATCGATTGAGGGTCGCTTCTCGGGATCCACAATGAGCATCTGCTTAATCAACAATTTGGCCCGCTGTGAAATGTTCTGCCAGGCAGGATGGCGAAAGCGAAAGTTGCCCTTTTTGATCTGCTCGCCGGCTGGGGAGCCATACTCATCCGAAAAGGGCAGGGTTCCACTCAGACTAAGAATAGGGATACACAGTTTAAGTGCTTGAATTGTAAGTTGGCAAAACGGTTCGCCTTACCACGTATAGAGCACCACGCCCAGACTCCAAATGTCCACTTTTTGTGTGTAGGATGCACGTCCGCCGGTGATTAGCACCTCGGGTGCAACGTACAGGGGCGTGCCGCAAAGCGTACGCATCACTGAATCCTTGTGCACAAATTTGCTTAGCCCAAAGTCGGATACCTTGAGCAGTGTATCCTCATCACTAGACTCCAGCAGCACATTGTCCGGTTTCAGATCGCGATGCGTGATGCCTGTGAAGAGAAAAAGAAGAAATTATAATACAAATCCATATTTAGCAGTTATTGTTCACTATTTTTTTAATAAGTCCAAAAAAATTTATATTTTAATAGTCCGAGATAACTTTATTACTCTTCAAATAATAGTCATTTCTGATCTTTATTTTAACAAATAAAATAAGAGTGCTCTAGTCAGTAGTACCAACTAGGTGATACCCTGAACCTAGTCTATAGGTACTTATCTGTGTACATTTGTACACCAACCAACCAAATATACATCAATTCACACACACTATTTTCTTCAAAATGAGGATAAAAACATCTACACGATGTAACAATTGATTGAAAAAGCATATTCGCCCCCTAAAATTCCTGACATCAAATTTTGAGAAGATGGATATTGAATTTAATGTAATATATTCGAAATTATTAAAATATTACGGCATTACCCTACGGCATTGCGCAAAAACTCCAGCTTCTGATACCGAAGGTACTCATAGTATATTGGTTTTGTCGGATGTCCGTCAGGCCGTCCGTCTGTCTGTCTAGATGAACGCACGTATTTCCGAAACGATATTAGATAGACTCTTGAAATCTTTTGTGTTATGATTATAGCTATCTGCTTCAGATCAAGTTTGTTTCAAATGTATGCCACGCCCAGTGGGAGGCTGGAAAATCGATTACATGTCGATACACCTCAGACACCTCATACAAGCTAGAGTAATCAAATTTGTTAGGTATATTGCTGGTGACCTCCCGAAACATTGGATCGTATGTTAATCGGCCACGCCCATTATTACGCCCACCAGTCTTGCTTATATCTCCCGCAGTTTTAGAGCTAAGGTCACTATATTTGGAATGTATATTACTGGTGACGTCCTCTACAGATCACAGAAAAAAAATTTCGACCACGCCCACTCCCGCCCCGTAATCGCGAAAATCGTGGCTGACCAGTCCAAAAGATTGCGTCCTGGACTTTCCGGCCATGCCCACTATAACACCCCCAAGCCACCCCGCCACCACGAAATACGGAAGCCTATATCTCGCACAGTTTAAGAGCTAGGGCCACCAAACTATGAGGGTAGACTTCTGGCCAAGTCCTCTAAAGATCGGCCAAAAAATTTTAGGCCACGCCCCCTCCCGCCCCAAAAATCGCGAAAATTGATATCTTCCACAGTTTTTGAGCTAGTCACCAAAATTGGAAGATAGATTTCTTGTCACACTCGTTAAAGATCGGCAATATTAGGGCCACGCCACTCCTTCCCCCAAAAATCGCGAAAATGTATATCTTCTACAGTTTTAGAGCTAAAATCACAAAATTTGGAAAATAGACTTCTGGTCCCCATCTTAAGATCGACCACGCCCGCTCCCGTCCCCAAAAGCTTAGAAGGCCGATTTCTGGTCACCAATTCACTAGCAAAAATGTTCTGTTCATTTGCTTTCAGCTGTTCTTTAAATGATGTCAGAGTATTACTCAGTCGGCTCCGCCCGACTGCAACGTTCTGACTTGTTTTACATTGATACTTGGAATATATAGTCGTAGATATCTGCTTCAGACAAAGTGTTAAAATTGCTGCCAGGCCCACTATTAGGTTGGAAATCGATAGCACGTCAATACACCTTAAATGGATAAAACATGTATATTTTCAATTTTAAAGCTAGATTCATCAAACCCGATAATAAAATTGCTAATCATCTCCCAAAAAAGAATTGGATTCCACTCGCCCACTAGCAATCCGTACTGAATTATCGTAAATGCCTTTATCTCTCACAGTTTTAGAGCTAGAGTCGCCATATTTGGAGTAAATATTACCGGTAACCTCTCACAAAGATTTTAGAAAAAGGTCTGGGCCCTCGCACATTGCAAAAACCAATATTTACCAGTTTTACAGATGGAGTCGCCAAACTTGTGCGACCACTTCCCCACCCCGCAATTCGCCAAAATTCACATCCTATAACTCATCAATGTTGAAAACTGCAAAAAGATTCAGTCAAAAATACCCACTAATCTATAAGCAAGTTTGTCATCGAACATCAAAACGGTTCGGTGGTATAAATGGTAGTGACGCGCTACGCAAACGTACACGAGTTCAAGTCCCCCTTGCAACATTATTTATTATAAATATTTTTTTATTTTTTATACCCTGAACCCATTAAAAATGGGTAAAAAGGGTATAATGAAGTTGTGCAAAAGTATGTAACAGGCATAAGGAAGCATCTCCGACCATATAAAGTATATATATTATTGATCAGTATCATCAGCCGAGGCGATCTAGTCATGTCCGTCTGTCTGTCTGTATGAACACACGGATATCAGAGACTACAAGAGCTAGAGACTTCATATTTGGAATATAAGATAAGTTCTCTTAATCCCGGGACAGATTAAGTTTATTTAATTTGATCGATAACTCGTACCGTTTAAAAGTTATCGATAAATTTAGATTTCAGAATAGCGTTTTTGGGACATAACTTCAAAGTTATAAGAGCTAGAGGCCCCAAATTTGGCATGTATTATCTCGAATAGCATACACATGTAACAAATATTTCACTTTTTGGATACCACCCCCCAAACCCCCCAAAAGTTCAAAATTTTTGAAGGTACGACCTTGCAATTTGGTTTGGTCACACATATAATTGACAATTGTTTGCCCCAAAAATTTCAATAAGATCGGACAATAAACACAGAAGTTATTTAAGATATAACTTTCCATTGTGTGGGGCTCAGTGAAAAAGCAAGCTAACTGCTTAAACCGCTTGCACTGCTTGTTCTGCAGCATGTGTGTGTTAAGATTAGTATGAATGATTGCAAGGACTGGGTTCAGGGTATCTCGTAGTCGGGCACTCCCGACTAGAGCACTCTTACTTGATTTCTAATTTTCTTGTGCAAAGGGATATTTTCGAATTAGTCGTGAACTATAATAGTGCATATGCATCAGCGTAAAATATAAGCTAGTGAAATCTATCAATCTATCGAGTATAAAATCTTCGGCAACCCGAAGATAATCCTTCCCCACATGTTTATAATCTCGAATTTTTCATATATATTAAATTGAATATCCTTCTTTTATAAAAATGTCAGGGTAAGCTATATACTTATACACATTTGTGTATCTTCTTTGGGTTGTCAATTTGGGCGGATTTTAGCCGTCTCCCCGCTAAACTATAAGTTTTTTCAAAAACTAGTAGAACAAACATTTCTCTCGTTTAATAGGGAATAATACTACAAAGTTTCAGGAAGCTATCTCAAAAATTTGTATGCAAGCAAGCAAACAATATTTTCATCTCATATTGGGAAGACCAATAATAATTAATCATTTTTATAATATTTGAACGAGCTATCAGATAAATTATTAAATTTTGTTCGGACTGTGACTGACTATCAGAATCATATACATTAGACGCCTTAATATATATTCATTTATTGTTATAATGATTCGTTTGACAACTGTATTCTATTACTTTAAGGCCCAGAGTCTGAGCTAGGCATGGCATCCTGACGATTTTCTCAAAATTTTACTTATGTTCCCTCCACATACTCTGGTGCCAAATCGGGTAGCAGTCTGGAACTTGTCGCACTTAAATTATCTGAAACACTGACTACCAGACTGGCATCCCTTTTAATCATGTTTGGGGGCTCCAAGGAGATGGTCTCCCAATATCGTAGAGATTGTCAGCCGTACAAAATCGGTATTTTTCGTTTGGCGAATTAAATTTAAAGGTTCTAACTATTGTGGTTGGAATTAAAAACCATAAAGGAAGTGCATCCAAAGAATTTTTCATTTCCTGGTAGTTGTGACCATGGTTCTTCCTACGCTAACTATAAATTCTCGCTCCTCACTAAAAAGGAAGAGTACCCAGAAATCATTAAATTTATATTAGAAAATTATTAAATCATTCGGAAAATTATTAAATTGGTCGGCCTGACGGTTATTGCACAAATTAAATATACTATGAATACCTTGGGTATCAGAATATAAAAATTAAAAAATGGGGCACTTGATAGTTTTGAGACGATTTAGAGTGGCCGACTGAACATTATGGTATGGCCCTGCTTTTCGTAAACAGACCTTTACCCCATACTTTCGATTTATTCTGGGCCAAGTAGTAATCATTTAAATATTAAAGGATGTTCTTCAACCAAATACTAGTTAGGAAAAATAAATAAAATGGATGTTTGAACACGATAACAGCCCCTAGTATACTGGTAAAGCAGGACAAGAGAATCCTGCATCGCCCAGCTCAGCCAGAGGTCCAGAACCTTAAAGTAATAGAACATTTGTTGGGAGTCAAAAATAATTATAACAATAAATTAATTAAGTACCACACACTTTAAACAATAAGGCTTTAATAAAGGGCTTCCAAGAATTTATGTTCCAAATATGAAGTCTCTAGCTCTTGTAGTCTCTGATATCCGCGAGCTCATACAGACAGACGGACATCGCTAGATCGACTCGGCTGTTGATACTGACCAAGAATATATGCTGATCAAGAGATGCTTCCTTATGCCTTATGACACTAATTTCAAAGACACTAATATTTCATTGCTCACGACAGTGCTTTTGCTTTTTGGTAGCAAAGACAAACAGGACTTTTAGAAATTAGAATTATTTACTAATTCCAATCAGCTTTAACACCGAAAACTTCTAGTTTTTGACAGACCCCAACTAACATATTTTGTAGTAGTTTGCGAACAACTGGGTCCCTTGTGACTTTAATCCTGGCTTTATATATTGTAATATAATCCTTGGTTTATATCATAGATTACTAACCTCTATCATGCAAATATTTGACCGCGTGGCACATTTGATAAAAATACAATTTGGATGTATCCTCGCAGAGCAGTTTATTGCTGATGATGCGGTTTAGCAGATCGCCACCGCGCATAAACTCCAGTACCATATAAACCGAGTCTGGTTTATCGACAATATCGTGCATGCGCACCACGCAAGGGTGCGAAAGATTTTTCATAATCTTTGCCTCGTTTAGCACACGCTCAGGATCGTTGAGGTTATTGTTTGGGTGTGCGCTCACCTCCAACATGTTTTTCTTTACAATTTTCATGGCAAATTGCTCGCAGCTGCGTCGCTCATAAACGAGCCGTACCAGCCCGTAAGCACCTGAGCCCAGTTTACGATTTATATAGTAGGTAGATGTAATTTCAGTGGGCAGACCAATTGCCTCGTTCGGGCTGAGATCTTTGAAGACAAAAGCTAAAACACGTAGAAACATGTGCTAAATGAAAATACTACAAATTTTGAAACGGACACTGAACTTACCCTTGTAGGTGGGATGAGAGAGGGCAATGATGTCGTCATTTTGTAAAATGCGCGTTTTGTTTGTGCCGATTTTTTCGCCGTTTACGAAAGTCCCATTCCGTGAGAGATCCTAGAGGGTAGCAATTGAATTTTATTTATTCTATGCATATACATTTTTAGGTGAGCACTTTTTGCAGCCTACCTGTATATAAACCGGATTTGTCAGCTCACAATTGGCGCGCTTTATGATAAAATGCACCTTGGATATGCGCGACAGGATTTTCTCAGGTAAATCATTGAGTGTCAATATTAAATCATTTAGTTCCCCTCGTCCCGCTGAAAATTCGTCGTTGTTCAAGTCTAATTAGAAAAAAAAAATAAAGTAAGACACAAAATGAATTGGGAAATGTGTCACATTTAGTCGATTAGATTGTAATTCACATTTTTACTTATTTACATTACGTTTACCATAAACAGTTTATTTTAGTAGTAAAACAATACTTTTGAAATATCACAATAGAAAAAGTGAGTAAAATAAAGAGTAAAGGCAGAAAGAACAAATAAGAGTGCTCTAGTCAGGACTGCCCGAATAGGAGATACCCTGAACCCAGTTCTGACATCCCATCATACTTGCCTAGTAGTGTGCATACATACAAACACATACATACTGCAAGCTGTGAAAACGATTTAAGCAGTTATCTTGCTTTTTCACTGAGCACCACAAAATGGAAAGTAAAATCTTAAATAGCTTCTGTGTTTATTGTCCGATCTTTCTAAAATTTGTAGGACATAACACTGGCTATAAAATGTGTGACCAAACCAAATGGCAAGGTCATACCTTCATACACCCTTATGGGGGGATTGGGGGGTGGTATCCAAAAAGTGAAATATTTGTTACATGTTCATGCTATTCGAGATTATACATGCCAAATTTAGAGCTTCTAGCTCTTATAACTTTTAAGTTAAGGCCCAAAAACGCTAGTCTGAAATCGAAATTTATCGATAACATTTTAACGGGTCGAGTTATCGATAATATGAAATAAACTTGATCTGTCCCAGGATTACGCGAGCTTATATTCCAAATAAGAAGTCTCTAGCTCTTGTAGTCTCTGATATCCGCGTGTTCATATAGACAGACAGACGGACGGACGGACAGACAGACAGACGGACATGGCTAAATCGACTCGACTGTTGATACTGATCAAGAATATATATACTTTATATGGTCGGAGATGCTTCCTTATGCCTGTTACATACTTTTGCACAAAACCATAATACCCTTTTTACCCATTTTTAATGGGTCAGGGTATAAAAACTGAGACTTATATTGTTAGAGTTATGTGTTATATTTGCAACCAATCAATTTACATTTACATTATAAGGCAATATTTAAATTATAGAGAGAAATTTGGATACAGCACCAAATGAAAATGAAAAAAAAGTAAAAACAATAAAATTGGGAGCCTTTTGTTATGTCCTGTTGCGACTATTCGAGGCAGACCCGTAATGGTGAATATTGTCTCTATTGTCATATATTGTCATACTAAAGAAACATGGATCTTCATGTTAATTAATTTATTAAGAATCGCATAAAGATCTTACTGCATATTTCTTGTAGAAAGAATATTTTTGGATTTGTATGTGCCAATTATTTCACCTAATTCTAAATGCTTTTATTACGGCAAAGGTCCATAAACCAATAGCCTATTACAACAACCGCAAGATGTAATACATATTAGTAATATTTGAATTAGTGTAACAGTTACCAACACAAAAGGACGAATGCGTATAGATAATTTTGTATGGCTTGATGCTCGTACCCAGAGACTTGATTTTAATATTCTTGCCATAGAGTCGGCCCCAAACGATCTTCTCCATCGGTTGGCTGTCGACCTGCGTCCAAATGTGGGACGCTTGACTCTGGGTGGCCTGTGTGCCCTGCGTGTCGCGAGCCATGTTTCTACAAATTCTTGTTCCTCCTCCTGGTGATGTTCGCTATAACTGTTTCTTTTCCTGTTAATTTCTCTGCGCAAATGTTAATGTGCTGTTATACGAGCTCAAAAACGTACACACATATGCATATGCATGTACACACACTTAAAAACTATTAACTCTTTATACATAGGCGCGACGATTTTCCAACGCGCACTACATTTAGAAATTGTTAACATTGACTTTTTGCTTCGGTTGCAAAATAACTTCGAACTATTTGTCAAACACAAAACACAACGTCTCTGAGCTGCGCACGACGACGGGCAGATGCACATATGTCTGTGTGTTGTGCGTTAGATTGCCGCCATCGAGGGCTGCATCGATAATTCAGTAGTTAAGTGCTGGTTAATTTCGCACTGTAATCTATCTAATCGGTAGTGTGACGAACAGTTCTTAGCCTATTTTATAGCCATTTATTTATAATTTTGGTAAACTTAATTCTACCTAGTTGTTTATACAGTACGCCTCCGTAAAATATGTTAAATTTCTTAAATTTTATATCTTAATATGCTAAATTATTTTTTTTAAATTGACTAGAAAATTATTTGATCTCATCTTTACTTTACTTTATACATTATAATATTGTTGTTATAAAGCATTTTTGCTTGTAGATCTGTCCGGTTTTAGCAATCAAATAAAACGGGTGAAACATAGTTTTACTATTAACGTCAAGATAGTTCAGTATAAGAATTTCCCTTTGTCGGATACAGTTTTTAAAATTTTATTTTCGATAGTGGGGAACACAGCCAGCTGCTAAAAATACATCGACGCAGCCAAGTGCGCTGTTTTTCAACACTGAACTATCGATATAAGCATTTCAGCCCTAGATTGCGGCGTCGTTTGAAAGCAACTGTAAACTATTACCAATACAAGCATAACGCCAAAACGAGAGGCATAAAAGAAAACTGAATAACAAGACACAAGCAATAATCAAAAGCAATTTAACACAGAATATCACTTGGGAAACGTTTTTGCACGCGAGGATTCAGCTGCTTGCCGGTGTCCCACATAAACAAAGTAAGCAAGCCCGTATTCGCTATTTAGAGCGAGCTAAAATAGTTTTTGTATTTGTTTTGGGTTTGCTGGTCATGACGTTACCGCGTTCTGAGACACCATTGCGTCGTTCCGCGGTGGGCAGCCACCGTGAGAGTATGCTGCGCGACCTTACGATTAAGGTGAACGACGATGAGGCTGAACGTCGCGAGGCACGACGCCTCACGCTGCTGCAGCAGCAAACTCGGCCCCGGGACAGCAGCGTTCTGGAGTCGATTGAGGAGAACGAGTCGATACGACAGAGCCTGGAGATCTACAATGGCAATAAGCTGAGCCGCGACAATGCCTGGACCGTCCCGTTAATCGATACGCTATCCTCGCTGCTCGATAGACATCACAAGACCCTAAGCAACTTTAAGGTAAGCCAAACAACAGACTTTGAAGCGGTCGAACTCAAATTGGGACTCTTCGGGCTCCCGAATAATTATAATTAGTTGCCAAAAGTGTATATGTATATGTGAAATGCACACCCATTTATTCCAGATCGTGACTAACATATATGTATGTGTCTGTTCTTCAAATTTGTGCAAGTTTATTTGTGCGGTTGCTTAATTTTTGTGCGTTCCGTTTCAAACTATTTTTCAAAGCGGTATGTCTTTCAAAGACTTAAAAAATTCACCGCATGTGTAGAAAATCAGAGATGAACTAAAGGATGGTGAGCATTTTAACCGGGTAGAGACGGGAAAGGATTTTTTGAAATTTTTGGTTTAATGGAGGACTATATAATTTTGATAATTAGCGCTTTTAATTTCCGGTTTCTTGCTCCTTTTTTTTAGATAGCTGGCTCATCGCTCGAGGCCTCCTCGAAGGTATATGGCTTGCGAGTGGATTCCATCTATCTGGATGCGATGCGCATGTCAGCCGGTCTCAGTGCGCGCACTTTAACCGAACAGCAGCTAAATGCAGCTGCTGATCGCGACGATAGCGTTGCGGGCACTGCAGAGGGCAACGCATTGGATGATGTTGATCCACCACCTGGAGCGGCACCTAAGGCCAAAAAGCGTGCACGCAAACCCGTTTCCACGGTGACCAAGAACAAGGAGACGTTGAATGCACGTTTGGATACAGCCCCTCTGCAGGATCCCGTATTTGGCAAGCTTAACTCTACAGTGGGCTCAATAAATGCTTCCAATAGACTTATGCACAATATACTGCCCACGGTTGACTCGCAGCTGCGATTGCGAACGAATTATCGCTTTTGGAACTCAGCGGAGTTGCCAGCGGAGGTGCAAGACTTCACTTCAGTGGACCAGGAAATCAAAAACTTGGATACACAGTCGCTGGTCAGCGCTGAGTGGGTCAAGAAGATGCTACGCTACAATCAACAACTGAAATTGCGCCCGCTGCATGCGGGCTACATCATAACCGATGCGCCCAATCCGAGCAATGCCAGCGAACTAGCTGCGGAACAATTAACAGCTGGTGACGATATGGGTGTGGACAACGCAGATGATTTCTATGAGAATCCCAGGGAGCTGTCCATGGCCTTTGACATCAACGCCGATTGCGAGCCCATGCCAGACCTGGATGCGCCGGCGGCAACTGTTTTAGAGGTGGACTATAATGAGCTCGAAGAGCTGACAACCGAGGAGCGCACAACGTTGCAGCGTTGTCGAGCTTTACGCAAACAGCCAGTGCTTATTGATGATCTGCGACCCGTCGATGGCAGTTCCAAGCTGGAGTACTCCTATAGACCCATGGATCAGATCTCCCAGTATTGGGCGGGCCCCTCGCATTGGAAATTCAAGCGCATACGCGCACGCAGCACCTTTGGCCAAACTAACGCGCTGGACAATATGATAGTGAATGGCGCTGGTAGCAGCAGCGCCACAGCAGCCGCAGCACGCGCGCGTCGTGCTGCTCAGCAGGCGGCAAGGCGACGCAGCAAACAGCTGAACTTTGGTGAGTGCACGGAAAGTCTCTTCCAGACACTCGATGCAAATACGAAGCTACGCAAAGCTAATTATCAGAAATGGGATGCTCGGAAACTAACGCTACCCACCAAGTATGAGTTCGAGCCCAATTATTTCTACAAATACGATTATGCGCCCAGCATCAAAGTGAGCCGACGATTCGGAGTTCAGGATGACGAGGACGAAATGGACATTGATGCGAATGCGGCTGCCGACGATGCTGCAGACGATATTGAGCTGTTTGACACTGATCATTTTGAGCCGGACCCTTTCGGTTCGCCTAGTGGAATGAATGTGAGCAGCATGCAGGTGGGCGGTGAGGCGGGTGACAATTTCCTGAACGGTGAGCCGACAACGTGTGGCAATGTAAGCCAAGGAAATGCAACTTTGCGTAACTGCAATGATACGGTCCTCGAGATAGCCACAGATTTTGAGGGAGCACCAACGCAGGTGGGTGATAAAACTAAAACAATATTTTGAATTACATATTTAAAAGAGAGTCAATAGGCTTTATTATCGTTATCTAGATAATTTGAACTAGCTCCAAATGTATCCAATTCTCATATAATTTTGGCTTATATACAGTTGTACATGTAAGGGCATGATGTCTAAGATGGTAGATGGTAGATGATGATGTAGATGGTTTCGTTTTCATGTCTCCCATGGCTACTAGTATTCAAGACATTGCCAATGATATTTAGTTTATTCGATCATAAAGGCAACTCTGGTCAAGCAACAGATGTGTACACGTTAGATTTTGATTATTTTAATGGGCACTAGAACGATACACATCTGTTTTATAAAATTTTTTATACCCTGCATCCATTAAACATGGGTAAAAAGGGTATAATGAAGTTGTGCAAAAGTATGTAACAGGCATAAGGAAGCATCTCCGACTATATTAAGTATATATATTCTTGATCAGTATCAACAGTCGAGTCGATTTAGCCATGTCCGTCTGTCTGTCTGTCCGTCCGTCCGTCCGTCTGTCTGTATGAACACGTGGATATCAGAGACTACAAAATGTGGAGACTTTATATTTGGAATATAAGTTCTCGTAAGCCTGGGACAGATCAAGTTTATTTCATTTTATCGATAGCTCGTCCCGTTTAAAAGTTATCGATAAATTTCGAAATTTCAGACTATCGTTTTTGGGACATAACTTCAAAGTTATAAAAGCTAGAGGCCCCAAATTTGGCATGTATAATCTCGAATAGCATACACATATAACAAATATTTCACTTTTTGGATACCACCCCCCAAACCCCCCACAAGTTGAAATAACGCATTTTTACGACCTTGCAATTTGGTTTGGGGACACAAATTACTGACAATTGTTTGCCACAATAATAAAAATAAAATTTCAATAAGATCGGACAATAAACACAGATGTTATTTAAGATTTACTTTCCATTATGTGGGGCTCAGCGAAAAAGCCAGTTAACTGCTTAAGCCGCTTGCACTGCTTGTACTGCAGCATGTGTGTGTTTAGATTAGTATGAATGATTGTAAGGACTGGGTTCAGGGTATCTCGTAGTCGGGCACTCCCGACTAGAGCACTCTTACTTGTTATACTCTGATACCGAAGGTACTCATAGTATATTGGTTTTGTCGGATGTCCGTCAGGCCGTCCGTCTGTCCGTCTGTCTGTCTGGATGAACGCACGTATTTCCGAAACGATATTAGATAGACTTTTGAAATCTTTTGTGTTATGATTATAGCTATCTGCTTCAGATCAAGCTTGTTTCAAATTTATGCCACGCCCACTGGGTGGCATCGATAACATGTCGATACACCTCAAATCACAAATCGATTAAACGTGAATATCTCCCACAATTTGAAAGCTAGAGTAATCAAATTTGGTAGGTATATTGCTGGTGACCTCCCGAAAAAATTGGATGCTAGGTTTATCGGCCACGCCCATTATTACGCCCACCAGCCCCACCTCCAAAATTAATTTGAAATGCTTATATCGCCCGCAGTTTTAGAGCTAAGGTCACCATATTTGGAATATATATTACTAGTTACGTCCTCTACAGACCTCTTTCGACCACGCCCACTCCCGCCCCCGTAATCGCGAAAATCGATATACATGAATACACAATTCGATAACACGTGTATATTTCCCGCAATTTTGAAGTTAGAGTCCCCAAATCTGGAATTAAGACTAGAGCTGACCACCCCAAAAGATTCCGTCCTGGATTTTCCGGCCAATAGAACGCCCCCAGCCAAAATCGCGAAAATTCATATCTTCCACAGTTTTAGAGCTAGAATCGTCAAATTTTTCAGATAGACTTCTTGTCACCCCCTCTAAAGATGGGCCAAAAGTTTTGGAGCCACGTCCTCTCCCGCCCCCAAAAATCGTGAAACTTTGTATCTTCCACAGTTTTAGAGCTAGAGTTACCAAAATTGGAAGATAGATTCTTGTCAGCCTATCTAAAGATTGGCAAAAAGACCCCCTCTAAGGATGGGCCAAAATGTATGGGGCCACGCCCCCTCCCGCCCCCAAAAATATAGAAATTGTATATCTTCCACAGTTTTAGAGCTAAAATCACCAAATTTCAAAAATAGATTTCTGGTCACCCCCTCTTAAGATCGATCACGCCCCCTCCCGTCCCCAAAAACTTGGATGGCCGATTTAGGGTCACCCATACACCAGCAAAAATGTTCTGTTCCACTTGCTTTCAGCTGTTCTTAAAATGGTATCAGAGTATAACGTTCTCACTTGTTATATTTGGAAAGGACTAGGTCGACTCGGGTGAATGCTAATCAATGATATACATATGGACCGAATCTGAATTCGGTCAGACTGGTCTTGTTACAATTTACCCTTGGGATTGTATCTTCCAAAGTTAGTTGAAAAAAAAGTTCTTGTCGGAGTCTTTGGATATCTGTTAAAGCGAAAAGTGTTGACTCTGTTGATCCGCCATCTTGTTAGCCGTCATACCTGATTGGCTAGGTACCAATATCTAAAATATATCTTATATCATTTAGTTGATACAAAATATTTAGTATGTAATTGCTATTTGATTCTCAAAATAAAAACAAGGATATTTTTACTTTTACTTTTATTATCAGCAAAACTTAACTTGACTTTTCTCTCTACTGTGTCTCTTTGAACAGGTCACTAAAGTAATTGTGCCATTTGCTAAACGTGCAAAGGTTATTGACATGAAGAATCTCAAGCGCAGTTGCAATTCCTTAATTCAAAAACAATTGTTGAATGTCGTACAGGAAGAGAAGATACCCGCACACCCGAAATCAAAGGAGGAGCACTATCTCAAAGGCATGGCCAGTTTTAAGGAGGTATACGACAAGTTACCTAGCCTGCTGACCACAAAAATGGCTGATTCGCTGACACCGTCTGTGGCGTTGTATGCTGTGCTACATTTGGCCAACGATATGAGATTGCGTCTCATTCCACAGGATGATTTTGAAAATTTTACAATAAGACAAGTATCGGAATAAGTTGGAAAATTTGTTTAACATTCGAATCCTCACACACGCACATGTAAAGTGTATACAAACCACACACACATACAAATAATTTCGTTAATCGCAGTATTCCCACAAAACAATTTTTATACTCTTTTCGAAGAAAATAGTATATTAAGTTTGTCCTGAAGTTTGTAACGCATAGAATGAAGCGTCGGAGACCCCCAAAAGTTACTGCCAGTATGCTTAGAATGACAATACAAATTGATCTAGCCATGTCCGTCTGTCTGTTTGTCTGTCTGTCTGTCTGTATGTATGCAAACTAGTCCCTCAGTTTTTGAGCTATCGCGATAAAACTTTGCACAGACACTTATTATTCCAGGGGACAGCACATTGGTCGGAGCCGGCCGGATCGGACCACTATATCTTATAGCTGCCATACAACTCGAAGTCGGTTTTGGTCATATATCCCATGTTTTTTAATCTATCGCGATGAAACTTTGCACTGATATTTATTATTCAAAGAGACATCACATTGGTTTGGAGACGGCTGGATCGGATCACTATATCTTATAGCTGCCATACAACTCGAAGTCGGTTTTGGCCATATATCCCATGTTTTTAAAGCTATCGCGATACAACTTTGCATAGATTCTTATTATTCAAAGAGACATCACATTGGTTGGAGCCGGCCGGATCGGATCACTATATCTTATAGCTGCTATACAACTGTCAATAAATTAAATATTCTTAGAACAAAAAAAAAAAATGTTACGCGAGAAAACGATTTTGTACAGCTTATGAAATTTCAGTGGTGCAGTTAGCAGAGTGAAAATTGCCTATAGGTTCGAAAGGAGTATAAAATCTTCGGCACGCCGAAGATAATCCTTCCCCACTTGTTTAAGAGTTACTCCGTTGAAAATAAATGCTAAGTATTCTACTTATTATTCTACTTAATAGAGTTCTTTTATTTTTTTATACTCTGATACCGAAGGTACTCATAGTATATTGGTTTTGTCGAATGTCCGTCAGGCCGTCCGTCTGTCCGTCTGTCTGTCTGGATGAACGCACGTATTTCCGAAACGATATTAGATAGACTCTTGAAATCTTTTGCGTTATGATTATAGCTATCTGCTTCAGATCAAGTTTATTCCAAATTTATGCCACGCCCACTGGGAGGCTGGCAAATCGATAACATGTCGATACACCTCAAATCACAAATCGATTAAACGTGAATAACTCCCACAATTTTGAAGCTAGAGTAATCAAATTTGGTAGGTATATTGCTGGTGACCTCCCGAAAAAATTGGATTCTAGGTTAATCGGCCACGCCCATTATTACGCCCACCAGCCCCCCCTCCAAAATTAATTTGAAATGCTTATATCTCCCGAAGTTTTAGAGCTAAAGTCACCATATTTGGAATATATATTACTGGTGACGTCCTCTACAGATTACAGAAACAAAATTTCGACCACGCCCACTCCCGCCCCCGTAATCGCGAAAATCGATATACATGAATGCACAATTCGATAACACGTGTATATTTCCCGCAATTTTGAAGCTAGAGTCCCAAAATTTGGAATTTAGACTAGGGCTGACCAGCCCAAAAGATTGCGTCCTGGATTTTCCGGCCACGCCCACTAGAACGCCCCCCAGCCACCCCGCCCCCACGAAACACGGAAGCCTATATCTCGCACATTTTAAGAGCTAGGGCCACCAAACTTTGAGGGTAGACTTCTGGCCAAGTCCTCTAAAGATCGGACAAAAAATTTTGGGGCCACGCCCCCGCCCGCCCCCAAAAATCGCGAAAATGTATATCTTCCACGGTTTTAGAGCTAGAGTCACCAAAATTGGAGGATAGACTTATTATCAGCCCCACAAAGATCGTCAAGAAAATTTGGGGCCACGCCCCCTCCCGCCCCCAAAAATCGCGAAAATGTATATCATCCACAGTTTTAGAGCTAGAGTCACCAAATTTATAAGATAGATTTCTTGTCACGCCCTCTAAAGATCGGAAAAAATTTTTGGGGCCACGCCTCCTCCCGCCCCCAAAAATCGCGAAAGTTTATATCTTCCACAGTTTTAGAGCTAGAGTCACCAAAATTGGAAGATAGACTTCTTGTCACCCCCTCTAAAGATCGGAAAAAATTTGGGGCCACGCCCCCTCCCGCCCCCAAAAATCGCGAAAATGTATATCTTCCACAGTTTTAGAGCTAAAATCACCAAATTTGGAAAATAGACTTCTGGTCACCCCCTCTTAAGATCGACCACGCCCCTCCAGTCCCCAAAAACTTGGAAGGCCGATTTCGGGTCACCCAAACACCAGCAAAAATGTTCTGAGTATTACGCAGTCGGCTCCGCCCGACTGCAACGTTCTCACTTGTTTATATTGTAATAATTCTTGTTTGTCAAAAAAGTCAATTAGTATTTTGCTCCGTTGCATTTTATTAAACAGACCATGGCTGTGGGGCATAAGTTGACGGGAAACGTTTGTAATAACCCATTATTTTAATGTTTTTATTCTTAGTACGGATAAAAATATATTTTCTGAATGGGCTACTTGTAAGATCTTAACTTGCAGGTAAACCCATAGAATATGTCTACGCATATACAAATTGGTAACACGGTAACAAAGGATCAGTTATTTTGATAGGTAAGAGCATAATGTGACTCATCTAACCATCAAATCTATAACAATTTTTATTGAAATCTGTTTATTGGATACTCTTTCGTTCTACGTAATTCAACAATACTTTTTAATTATTTCATTTTGGATTCACTTCAGTTCTACGCTCATATTTCATAGCCTCTGACAAAAATCTGTAACAGACAACTTTTATTACAGCTCTACATTTTACTTAGTTGTTTCTTTATTTTCCGCCTTTGCAAAACTTACGCATTAGTTTTGTCGGCCATGTGCATTTTGTTGACACAGACGGAGGCAGATTACAAAAAGGAAGCCATTGTTGGTTTCAGTGTCTTTTGTTTTCGCTGTTGTGGATACCCTGTTGAAATGTATATATGTATATGACATATAGGGTGATTCAAAATACAAAAAATAGGGATTTTGTAGCAACTTTAAAATATAATATTTATCAAATTCAAAGTCTCAGAAGTGTGCACATGCAAATCATAATTGGATCTTGCTGAATGTAGGAAGTCTTCAAAATTAATTGAAAACATTAAAAATCGAAGTGAAGGGATCGGCAGTGTATCGATATTATTTTATACTTTTATTGAGCAATGGGTATCTTTACGAAAATCATTAGCTTCATTGGGCTCCTGTTATTCTTGTCGCTTTTTCATTTGCATACGTTGCTCCCGTTTTGCATGCGTTTTAAGTCGCGCCTTCATACACTTTGTCGGTTGTTGTTTTTGCTGTTGCCGCCTCAAGTTGTTGCTTGCTTCTGGCTTACACGGATACTCATGTGCGGTTGTGTGTGTCTCGTTGCTTGTTTCTGACACATTTGTGTTGCATGTGTGTTAAAAAGTTCGTTGTTTGCAGAACGCTTTTGCGCGGCTGTCTGTCTACTTTCAAATGTATGTACGGTGTGGGTGTGTACGCGTGAATATGTGTAATTGCATATTATTTGCATAAATATTTGCTAAGTACAAAGTACATAACACAACAGCAACAAGAGAGTCGCATTACTTTTAAATAGCTTCATCAAACTTTTGATATTAGCAGTAGCAGAAACAGAGTTTAAAGTTTAATTTCTCACCACTTTCATCCCTTCCCGCTTAATGGTGTTTGCTTCTCAAATTCCATTACACCTGTGCAAAGTCTGTCTGTCCGTCCTACCGTCTGTATGAACGCAAGTATTTTTGACACTATTGACGATAGGACTTGAAACTTGAACTATGATCCTTGTTCACATCTGCTTCAGATCAAGTTTGTTCGACCTCACATCTCAAATCGATAAAATGTGAATTAGTTTCAAAATGTTATAACTAGAAGCATACATATCGGTAGCTGGGCTTGCTAAAAAAATTTTTCCTTAGGTTTTCCAACAACGCCCACTATAACGCCCACCAACCCCTCCAAGATTAATAATTGCATATGCTAATATCTTCCACAGTTTGAGAGCTAACTTAAAGCTATAGTCCCCAAGTTTGGAACTTAGTTCCGATCTGGATTTCCTAGCCACGCCCACTAAAACACCCCTAGCCACACCGCCCTAACGAATAGCAATGGCCTATATCTACTACAGTTTTAGAGCTGGAGTCACCAAACTTTGAAGGTAGATTTCTGTTAAGCTTTTCAGAAAGAGTAGCTTCGCAAAGATAACACGATAATAAACAGATAGTTAAAAGTGTTACTTAAAAATAATGTAATATAGTATATACATTATAAGCCAGAGGTGTTGGTGGTTGGGGGTTGGTTGGTGGTGAGATTAATACTGAGTGCGAGCTTTCACCTTGCTAGCTTCCTATGCGGCAAACTTACACTTGTTAACAATTACAAAAATTATTACATAATCATACATTCGTATAAGCATACGTAAGAGATGCCTACCTTTTATTAGCAAAAGCAAGAGGTTAGCATATTTTCATTCTAATAAATGCATATTTCATGCCGCCAGTTCCAGCCTTTCTCAAATAAAATACCAAACATTGAAATTGACAAATTCGATAGCTATATAAACTCATAATGGAGTGCATTTTCATGTTGTCAGCATCAAATGCAATTACGCGGGTTAAAACAAATGTGCGCCATGTAGGAAAAATACAAATATGTGCCGAAGTGCTAAGCCACATTTACATCGCACACATATTTGGAGCTGAAAGGTTAATTATCAACGCAAACAGCAGTTGAGGGGTTTTATTAGCCAGCAAGTTGAGTCTTTGCTTCGTTTGTCTTTCGTCATAACAATCTAGGCTTCTGTTAGCCTCTTTTACCTCCGCCATTATGAGCGGGCTCTCTTGCTTTGCTGGTGTTGGATTTTTTTTAATGGACACATTACATTTGTTGCTTAATTGTGTTATGTGCGCCAACGCCCATTGCTTTTAAAGTTGATAATTGTTTGAATTTCTAGTGGGTAATTTTGCGACCTTTGTTGCTGTCAACTGTGCAGTAAAACTCGGTACTAAAATGGCTTCGGATTATTACACTGCAAGTCCAAATACTCTGATACCATTGTAAGAACAGCTGAAAGCAAGTGGTGTATAGGTGATGGCGTTAGTGGACGTGGGCTGACCGTTTAGTAAGCTGAACAATAATCTACCTTTCCAGTTGGCTGATTCTAGCTCGAAAACAGTATGAGATATGGATTTGCGCGACTTTTGGTTGCGGGAGGGGTAGTGGCTCACAAATTTTGCTTTCGATCCAGGAGGGGGGGGGGGGTGGTTGACCAAAAGTCTTTCTTCCAAATTTGGTGACTCTAGCTCTAAAACTGTGGAAGATATAAATTTTCGCGATTTTTGGGGGCGGGAGATGGCGTGGCCCCAAATTTTTTGGTTTATCCTTAGAAGACTTGCCCAGAAGTCTACCCTCAAAGTTTGGTGGCCCTATCGCTTAAACTGTGCGAGATATAGGCTTCCGTGTTTCGTGGGGGCGGGGTGGCTGGGAGGCGTTCTAGTGGGCGTGGCCGGAAAATTTAGGATGCAATCTTTTGGGCTGGTCAGCCCTAGTCTAAATTTCAAGTTTGTGACTCTGGCTTCAAAATTGCGGCAAATATACACGTGTTATGGAATTGGGCGGAAGTGGGCGTGGTCGTTATCTGTAGAGGACGTCACCAGTAAGATATATTCCAAATATGGTGACTTTAGCTCTAAAGCTGCGGGAGAAATAAGCATTTCCAATTAATTTTGGAGGGGGGGCTAGCGGGCGGACAAGTGGGCGTGACCAAAAAACTTGGGATCCAATGTTTTGGGGAGGTCACCGTCATTATACCTACCATGATGACTCTAGCTTCAAAATTATGGGAAATATTCACGTTTTATCGATTTGTGATTTGAGGTGTATCGACGTGTTAACGATTTGCCAGCCTCCCAGTGGGCATAAATTTGGAACAAACTGGATCTGAAGCAGATAGCTACAAGTATATCACAAAAAATTTCAAGGGTCTCTCTTATATCGTTTCGGAAATACGTGCGTTCATCCAGACGGACAGAAGGACGGCTTGACGGACATCCGACAAAGCCAATATACTATGAGTACCTTCGGTATCAGAATATAACAAGTATGAGTGCTTTAGTCGAGAGTGGCTGACTAGGAAATATCCTGAGCCCAGTCCTTACATTCATTCATACTTACCTATCAGTGCACATACATACAAGCCCACACAATACAAATACAAGCTATAGGTATCTCATAGTCGGGCACTCCTGACTAGAACACTCTTAATTGTTTTAATGTGGTTTTGCTTGGGATTCGGTCCAATTAACGTCCTCTGCGGCCATCTCCATCGAATGTGCATTTATAGCTGGTCGAATTCTGGTGGCCTGAGCGCCAACACAACCCAATTTTAATTGCTAGGAATAATAATAATAATATCTCATCCCGTATTGCATGAACCTTAACTTGCCACTTGCGTTTAAAGCCTTCCGGTAGACACACCAATCATGGTGCGTTTAAATTCTTCTAAAATATTTGAGGGTTCCAGATAATACTGCACCAAAACCGTCGTTGGAGACAGCGTTGCCTGGAAAAGTACGTACTCTGATCACTTTAAGGCTGCCACTTTACAAATCTAGCCGACCAAACTATTGATAACGTGTAAATAATAGAATGCAAATTTTTGTGCACTCCTTTCAGAGTTATATCATTTATTAAACTGTATTTTGTAGAATATATTATATATTTTTATATGGGGTAAAATATTTCGAGTGTATTTAGTATTCTGCATTTTATTTACATTCATGGTAGTTTTTTTTTAAATTTATGTAGATCCATATAATACTCGTACATATATATTTTTGCTGCATGGAGAAACAGCTTTAGCAATTTTTCAAAAATTACTGATCTTGCTTCGGCATTCCTAACATATTATTTGTATTTTGATATTATATTGATGTGTCGTTAATCAAACAAATGTAATTAATAAGTGTGTCGTCCTTTCAATGATGGTGTAAATAAAATATACAAAAGATTTGAAACTTCAAAAACTGGTTTAGGTTATTAAGTGCAAATTTTTAGATTTGTTGTTGTTGTTTTTTAGTATAGTTGTTAAATATTTTGTTTTGAAAAATACATCAATAAAATTTCAATACATTGAGTAGACAAATATTCTTTTTATATATATTTTTAAGTGTGTCGTATTTTATAGACTCTTTTATATGTATATATGTATTGAAGTGTTTGTCATTTTGTATATACTTTTTTAAAAAAGTCGTCGATATATATGCATATAATTCTTTTTAGCACACAGAATATAACAATTGTTGCAGTAATACACCTTTCGGGGGCCTTTTAATGTTTTTTAAACATTTTCATCGTAACTTTAACCGAACTTTGCTTAAAATTTAAGCAAAATGATTCGGGCTTAAAATTTAATTCTTTCTTTTTTATAACAAATTTGCGCTACACTTAAAACGTTTCTCTGGTTGACATTATGTACATAAATTTAGATTGACTTGTTAGACAGGCAATTTAATTGAGCTTGAGTTTGGATAATGGCCTGGAAACTTTGCTTACAGAATAAAATTTTAAAGAATTTCAAACAGAATTTATTTTTAATAATGTAAGAAAAACATTGTTTTTAATAAAGAAATTATTAGAAATAAGTCTATGTAAATATATTAATGTTGAGTTGAAGTTACTTTCTAAAACTTAAGAAATAATAAAAGTTTACTTACAACTTAAAAGTTAATCGAGATATATTAATACATATATCGAGATATATTAATACATATATCGAGATATATTAATACACATATATCGAGATATATTAATACATATAGTTTGAATCTTGAGAAATGTATTTTTTGTTTAAATATGATGGGGTATATAATTGGCCAGCCTCTATTTAAAATTGATGGGATAAAATGTTTGAACAATTTAATACACATTAGTAAGTAGTTGCCCAAAATTAAAATGTACACATTATTGGTAGGGTACTTATATATTTTTGAATATATTTATATGTATATATGGCTTATATGTATGTATTCTTTAGCCTGTGCCCTTAGCTCTCTGCGCCTTGCCTAAAAAACTGTCCCTCAATTAAGTGTTCTAAATAATTTTTATTATTTTTGTTAATGTATGTTGCCGACATTGTTGTTAGTTTTAGTTGCCATTGTCCTTTGTCCCGTTCCATTTTCAGTTATAAACAGCTTTTTTATTTAATTTTGTGACTTGGGGGCCACTGACACTGTCTCAGCAACTAGCGGCATCTGTAAAGACAATAAGTTTTAGAACCATCGGTTTTACACATGGTCATTCTCTGCCCACCTTCAGGTCAGCTGGAGCCTTGCCTGTGCTGCGACCCCAACGCAGGCGCATGGGCTTGCGTGCTTCGCGTTGGAACTGGTACTCCGAGTTGTCCTCATCCTGATCTTCTTCGGTGTTCTCACTGGAGATAGCAGCACGTTCGCCAGCAGAGTTGTCGTATTGTTGTTGCAACGCCAATAACATGCGAGTCATCTCCTGCCACTTGAGCCACTCCCGTTCCAATTGAGCGCGTTCCCGCTGTTCAGAAATGTAGTAAAGATAAAAATTATATATACCTTTCGTGGTTTGAATGAATCGCACTTAATTAAAAAATGTTGAATCCTCACTTCGTCTTTTTATCTATTCTGCCTTACTTAAATCGCTTTTGTATGCGATTTCCATGATATCAAGTACAGTCTCTATCGCTTTGAAATTTTAAACATTGATGAGTGATAAGAATATTCATGTTTTGTAAGATAATTGAAAGCGATAGCTTAACATGGAAAAATCGACTTTCAGTTGTATCGCAGCCACAGAATAAGCATATGTCTCTAGATATATTTGTATCGCTGTTATAAGATATAGTTGTCCAACCTGAGCACTCTTAACAAATGTGATGCCTCTTTAAATAATAACTCACTGTACAAATTTTCATAGCGATAGCTATAAAACATTGGAGATATGGCCAAACCGACATTCATCGTGTGGCAGCTAAAAAAAATTTAATTTGATTATAACAACAATAATAACAAGAAAGATCGTTCAACTTTACATTTGACGAATCTTAATAGAAATCCACCTTCCAAGCTGGGTGACTCTAGCTCTGAAACTGCTGGTGATATAGATTTTCGCTTATTATTTTTCTCCGATCTTTGAAGGGGTGCCTAGCAATCTACCAGTTTGGTGACTTCAGGTCTAAGACTGAGGAAGATATGAATTTTCGTGCAATTCAGTGGCGGTAGGAGTCGTGGGAGGGAATATTTTTTTCCAAATGTGGCGACTCTAGCTCTAAAGCTGTTGGAGGTATGGTCTTCCGAGAATCGTTTGAGCGGAGTGGCTGGGAAGCGTTTTAGTAAACGATAATAAATCACAAACAATCCACCTAGCCTTAAAATGAACATGCGCTCATCCGATCGCACGGACATTGAACAAAACCAATATACCATGAATACCTTCGGTATCAGGAAACGTACCGATTTACAACCCTGCTCAAGTCCTTCTTCGTCTGCTTCTGGCTGACTAGCAGGACTATCAGCTCCTCCACTGTCTACATATAGAGCTCCCTGTGCCGAATTGACCTAGGAACGTTCTTAGGGCTGTCCATGATCATGCGCAGTAGCTTGTTCTGTATTCACTGGCGGTGTGTTTTTGTAGCTATGCTATGGGCTCTAAAACCATCTGGTAAACAGCTCTTTAGCCCTTTAGAGACATCTTGCTGTGCCTAATTATTAGCCATTAGAGTTGTCTTAGTCTGTACTGGCAGCGGAAGACACGGCTTAAGGTAATCTTTATAAATGTATGCCGTCTGTTCAAAATTAGGACCAGTGTCAAGTATGAATAGCGCTTGGAACAGACCTCAAACGCATGTATAGTACTTCGTCATCTGGCTTACCGGGCTTATGGATCAGGTTGATCCCGGCCGTCTTCCATTTGATCAGGAACAGTTGCAACGTTAGCAAAGCATTTAATGTTAATGCAATAAAAATATATTCATGCAAAGGCAGAGCCCTCAGGGTGACGTGACATATTCTCTCATGTCCTGGGACCTGGTTTCTGGACAGTCGCACCACGGCAGGTCCAGCTAAAGCGGAAGCTCGAGCGACTGTACCACTTTGTCAGACTGTAGCTTAGTCTCAAGGTCAGATGCAAGGATCCAAGATAATTTCCCCCTATACGTGGCATCGGGGATGCCACCGTAAGCGAATCCAAGAACAATGCTGTACAGTCCAAAATGATCGGGTGTTCAATCAAATACAAAAAGCAAATTTTTTTTGCAACAGTTGTCTATCATTTTTTTTCTATTTCTCAAATTTGAAAATCACGTCTGCAATACTTTTGTATGTGCAGCTTTAGTTAAGCGTGACTCCCTAGGAGGGTGAATTTTTAAAAAAACTGGCTTGCAGATTTTAATGAATTTGTATAATTTTTTAAAATGAGATATATTCCAATCGGATGAAACACAAACAAGTAAGAGTGCTCTAGTCGGGAGTGCCCGACTACGAGATACCCTGAACCAAGTCCTTACAATCATTCGTACTAATCTAAACACACACATGCTGCAGTACAAGCAGTACAAGCAGTGCAAGCGGTTTAAGCAGTTAGCTTGCTTTTTCGCTGAGCCCCACACAATGGAAAGTTAAATCTTAAATAACTTCTGTGTTTATTGTCCGATCTTATTGGGACAAACAATTGTCAATAATATGTGTGACCAAACCAAATTGCAAGATCGTACCTTCAAAAATGGGTTTTTTTAACTTTTGGGGGGTTTGGGGGTGGTATCCAAAATGTGAAATATTTGTTACATGTGTATGCTATTCGAGATTATACATGCCAAATTTGGGGCCTCTAGCTCTTATAACTTTGAAGCTATGTCCCAAATAAGCTAGTCTGAAATCGAAATTTATCGATAACTTTCAAACGGTACGAGTTATCGATAAAATTAAATAAACTTGATCTGTCCCGGGATTACGAGAACTTATATTCCAAATATGAAGTCTCTAGCTCTTGTAGTCTCTGATATCCGTGTGTTCATACAGACAGACAGACGGACAGACGGACAGACAGACGGACATGGCTAGATCGACTCGGCTGTTGATACTGATCAAGAATATATATACTTTATATGGTCGGAGATGCTTCCTTATGCCTGTTACATACTTTTGCACAACTTCATTATTCCCTTTTTACCCATTTTTAATGGGTTCAGGGAATAAAAAGGGCTAAAATAAAGTAAGTAAAGTAAGCAAAGTTTTATCGCGATAGCTTTGAAAACATTTGATTTATGACCAAAGTCGACTTCCAGTTGTATGGCAGCTATAAGATATAGTGGTCGGATCCGGCCGGTTCCGTTCAATGTGCTGTCCCTTTGAATAATAAGTCTCTGTGCAAAGTTTTATAACGATAGCTCAAAAACTGAGGGACTAGTTTGCATACATACAGAAAGACAGACAGACAGACAGACGGACATGGCTAGATCAATTTGTTTTGTCATCCTAAGCATACTGGCAGACGCTTCCTTCAATGCGTTACAAACTTCAGCACAAACTTAATATACTATTTTCTTCGAAAAGAGTATAAAAATTGCAGTCTGACGTAACCGTCTGCGTAATACTCTGATACCATTGTAAGAACAACTGGAAACAGGTGAAATAGAACCTTTTTGCGTATAGACAAAATATTTTTATCAATCTTTAATTGGGGTAACTAGAAATCGACTGGGACAATTTATCGATAAAATGGAATACACTTGACCTTTAGTAGTGCTCAATTTTAATATTTAACTGCATAATCTTGTCAGTGCTTAGCAAAATCAACCTGATTCTTATCTACGTAAAGAGTTTCTTAGTTCATTAAACAAAGAATTTTCGTTTGACTAAAATTAGATCTTTGCACATATCAGAATAAACATTAAATAAAACATAAGAGATATGGCAGTTAATTGCAATTAATTGCGACAGTTAAAAATTCCAAGAAATGTTGTATTTGGTTTGAAGAACATAATTTTCGTGAGTGCACCAGTCAAATATACCCTGTAATGAAAATTAAGTTTTCCGACCACACATTATTTTTTATGATATACTAATGAAATTATAACTTCATCGACGCATTAATATAGACTGATAAGTAGTAACTATGTCTATTAAAATTTAGTTATAGTTTCTATCGATATTGTGGGTTTGGGGTATGCATATAAAATTCGAAATACGTTTGATAGCAACATTTCCGACTTCATATATAAAGATACCTAAATTTAATGGGAAGCTTAATACATTTCGAAAACCATATCATACTCTTAAAATTCAATTCTGTATACTGGGTATAATTATTGACTCAACCAATAAAGATAGCCAGCGCTTCTTTCTACGACATTTCCTTCTATCTGACCAATTGCAGTGACTATACAATTTAAATGGTATAATCTAATAAATTTTTATCTGTGACTAATTATCCGATTATTATGCATATAAAGCACCTTGAATTCATGAATGCCAAGCAGTAATCGAAAAATGTTCCAAGCTCGAACTTGTGTTTTGTTTTTACTTGGTTTCTTTGCCATATGTCTGGCATACAAAATAGAACCAATAGTTGAAGATGGTAAGTTAAATAGTGTTTGACTGAATAATATAATATCCAAATTTCCATGCAACTACTAAGGCACACCCAAGAGTCCCAAATTGGCAACAATTCCTTTTATAAAGATTGGCAAAGGATTGTACTTTTTTGAAAACAAGAATAAAGCAAATTGGTACGCTGCTAATCAACGATGTCATCAGTTAGATTCTGAATTAATATCCTTTGAAACAATGGAGGAATGGAACTTAATCAACAATTATGTCAGAGATAAGTTAATCGAAACCCGTTACTGGACCTCAGGTAATGACTGGGCCAAGCAGAATACGCATATGTGGTTTTCAAATGGTAAAGCGGTAAACATGAATAGTACTATTTGGGCAACGGGACAGCCCGACAACGATCAAAATGAGCGATGCGATGAATTTGGCTTTAAAAAGAATCCAAGTGATCAGAGGGGACTCAATGATGTCAAATGTCATTATATCCGTCCATATATTTGTGAAAGACCGCAGGCTAAAACGGTTTCGTTTGTGGTTTGGTAAATTACGGAGAATGGACCTTCAACTAAATACATAAAGTAAAATTAATTATGTATTCTAATGTAATAAACAAAGAACATACTCTGATACTGAAGGTATTCATATTGAATCTGTGCACACATATTGTTTGTTCCGTTAAGCTGTCCGTTTGTCAGCTCTAATCGAAACCTATCGTTGCCAAATTTGGAATTAAGATGGCTGGTGACCTCCCTCAAAGATTGTCACTACGAGAACGTCCTACAGCCGCTCCTCATCCACGAATCGCGGAAGCCTATATCTCCCATCATTTTACAGCTAAAGTCACTAATCGAATCTTAGATTTCTGTTAAGCTTTCTCAAAAGTCATGCTACGGCCATACCCACTAATGCCCTCGCCCATACAAGAGGATATTTTCCACCTGTTTTCAGCTGTTCTTACAATGGTATTCGAGTATTACGCAGTCGGTTACGTCAGACTGCAATTTTCTTACGTTTTAATTTAACGGGATTGTTTCAAAAGAACAACATATGATAACATATGCTTTCCTTCGTGATTACTCCACTTGCAATGTTTTTCCTTCTGAGAAGTATTATTAACACTATTAAGAACTGTAGAAAGTACAAGGAAAAGGCACATAGGGGCATAAAACATAGGGGAAAAAGCATAATGCACCACCTGCCTACCCTACACTCTCATCATTAAGCCATAACACCGCTAATAGAACTTTTTAATTCTTAATTAAGAGGTTGTCTATTATTACATGTCTAATCGATAACAATTTACAGGATAATGAAGCATCTCCGACCACATAAAGTGTATATATTCTTGAGCAGTATCAACAGACGAGTCGATCTAGCCATGCCCGTTTGTCCTGCCCTCTGTCCTTCTGTTCGCTCGTCGTTTTCGTAGATCAAGTCTATTTCATTTTCAATACCTCGTCCTGAACAAAAGACATCGATGAATGTAGTTTTCAGACTAGCGTTTTTGGCCATAGTTACGCATATTTCAAAAGTTCAGGCAGCTCGTAGAGATTTTTGGCTGTAGTGGTAATAACTAATAGCTAAATATTCTATGAAGCTTACCTGATCTTTGTCCACACGATTGTTAGAAAGGTCGACAGTGTTGGTCATCACACTGCGTCCCCAGCGCAGGCGTTGAGGCTTCCGCAATACTCGTTCGAAAGCGCCGTCATAGTCGTCGGAAACCTCTGCTTCATAGCCTGAGGCTGGTTGATTCACCTGAGGGCTGTTGAGAGTCAGCTCACGCTCGAGAAGATCATCGTAGGCGGTCCGTCGCATTTGGGGCAAGTTGGGATCGCTGCGGCGACCAAAACGCAGGCGCAACGAGGGCGATCTAATTGGCTTCTGATTGACATCGCCGAACCAACGTTTCTCCACAATGTTGTTTAACATGTCCGGATCGCTGCGTCCAAAGCGCAGGCGCAACGATGGCGAACGCTGCGCCTTACGCTCTACTTGATGATTCGGAAAGACAATGGGTCCGGCATATTCACGCTGCAGGAGATTATCGTACAGATTGTTGATGGAAGCGCCTAAAAATAGTAGAGACCTTAGTTTACCATTCTCTTGGCATTTTCATACACTGAAGCCATTCAAATCAAGTATGAGTGCTCTAGGCGGGAGTGCACTTAACCCAGTCCTTATATCCATTCATACTTAACTATCAATGCACATTCATACAAACACAAACATACTGCAAGCAGTTTAAGCAAGCTAACTTCTTCACAAGGTAAAGTATATATATTCTTGATCAGTATCGACAGCCGAGTCGATTTAGCCATATCCATCTGTCTGTCTGTATGAACACGCGGATATCAGAGACTATTAGAGATGATGACTTAATATTAGCCAAATAAGTTCTCGTGGTCCCTGGTTAGATCAAGTTTATTTACGTTGATCGATTATTCGTCCTGTTCCAAAATGATCGATAAATTTATATTTCAGACCAGTGTTTTTTGGCCGTAACTTGAAAGTTATATTTTGTTTGTTTGCAGTTTGGTTAGCTCACACTGTTTATTGTTCACAAATATTGGAAAATAAACACAGTAATGATTCATTTTTAAATTGTGTGAAGAAGCAGGCTCAATGGTTGAACTGCTTGGCCTGTGTGCAGCGAGTGTGTGTTTATGTATATGTACACAAATATGTAATGCATTTATAGGCATTTTGGGACTGGGTTAAGGGTTATCTCGTAGTCGGGCAATTTCGACTGGAGCACTGTTACTTGCTATATTAGGCTGTTGCTTACCTTGAACTGTCGAAAGCTCAGCGCTGGACTGCTTAATCATTAACAGATTTAAGCTGAAAAGTGCTAAGGCGCAATTGTAGTTCATCTTAGGCTTGAATTGCATCATTTTTTATTTCCTTCGGCTGATTGACTTGCTGCAAGAAAGATAATTATGTACTTGTATAGAAATATTTTATAATAATAACCAGCATCAATTTGCTTATTATACCCTCAACTCATTAAAAATGGTTAAAAAGAGTATCGCGAAGTTATGCAGAAGTATGTAACAGGCAAAAGGAAGCAATTGCCACCATATAAAGTTTATATCTTTATATCTTGATCAGTATCAACAGCCGGGCGATTTAGCCATGTCCGTCGGTCCGTCTGTATGAACACGCGGATATCACAGACTACAAGTGATAGAGACTTCATATTTGGAATATAAGTTCTCGTTGTTCCGGGTCAAATCAAGTATATTAAGTGTGAATTGATGTAAGGTCTGGGTGCTGGGTAACTCGTCTTGACTAGAGCACTCTTACTTGTTATACCCTGAACCCATTAAAAATGGGTAAAAAGGGTATTATGGTTTTGTGCAAATGTATGTAACAGGCATAAGGAAGCATCTCCGACCATATAAAGTATATATATTATTGATCAGTATCAACAGCCGAGTCGATCTAGCCATGTCCGTCTGTCTGTCCGTCTGTCCGTCTGTCTGTCTGTATGAACACACAGATATCAGAGACTACAAGAGCTAGAGACTTTATATTTGGAACATAAGTTCTCCTAATCCCGGGACAGATCAAGTTTATTTCATTTGATCGATAACTCATCGCATTCAAAAGTTATCGATAAATTTTGATTTTAGACTAGCGTTTTTGGGACATAACTTCAAAGTTATAAAAGCTAGAGACCCCAAATTTGGCATGTATAATCTCGAATAGCATACACATGTAACAAATATTTCACTTTTTGGATACCACCCCCAAACCCCCCAAAAGTTAAAAAAACGCATTTTTGAAGGTACGACCTTGCAATTTGGTTTGGTAACACATATTATCGACAATTACTTGCCCCAAAAATTTCAATAAGATCGGACAATAAACACAGAAGTTATTTAAGATTTAACTTTCCATTGTGTGGGGCTCAGCGAAAAGCAAGCTAACTGCTAAAACCGCTTGCACTGCTTGTACTGCAGCATGTGTGTGTTTAGAGCAGTACGAATGATTGTAAGGACTGGGTTCAGGGTATCTCGTAGTCGGGCACTCCCGACTAGAGCACTCTTACTTGTTTTTTAGTAGGGGTGCTGATAGTGGTCTTTTAAATTCTTGTGTGTATATAAATGTATAATTCCCTTTTGCTTGCAATAAGTTGAAGGTTGATAATTCCTGTATAAATATGCTTAACGTGGTTATTAGTATAAAGCCTATAGCCGAAACTAACTCAATCGCCAGTCCAGCAATTGTCTTCATTCCAAGCCTCTCTGCTAACCCTTGGACATCTGCAAACTGCACCCTTTTTTCGCAGTGCTTATCAGATTGCCCTCTTTGACGGCTTGCAATTCAATTTCCGCATGCCATTGGCAGCACGTATACGCATTCTATCACGTATACGACACGTTGCATCAAATGCACCCTAACAAAATATTTCGAATGCACTTAACGCCCCTCAGCTGAGACTGCTGATGCTTATGCATTTAAGAGTCTGCTCCGGGCTGGATTTAACTTTCAACTTCCGACTGACGGGAAGCAAACTTCAAACCAATTTTCTAATGGGGGTTGCATCTTAAGTGTCTCCTTTTGTTGTTAATTTTTTTTTTGCACCAAACTCATTTGACGTCAATGTTTAGAGGCAGATAGGTAGCTCCTTCAATTCACACACACATTTCACAAAACCTCTGTAGATTGTAGCCGCATTCTTTTTGTAGCCGACTTACGGCAAGCCGTAAGAAAAGTAAGCTACTTGACTTGTATTAACTCTAGATTCCTTTCCACTCTTTTTACCACGCTCCGTCATCATATAAATGATTCAATTGCCTACATTAAGTTGCCTTTTCTTGCTGATGTAGAATGAATCTATGACGTTTGCAATTAATTGCAATGCCCAGTGCCCGGACCAAACTTATACAGGGTGGTTTACACCGCAAGGTTTTTTCATTTTAATTTAAATATATACTGTCTGACACCACCCCCTCCAACACCGCCAGGCACTGTTATCTGTCTACGTCTAACTAGAGACACGCGTGCATTACGCCCATAGAAATTGCATTTTATTGATTCGGTTAGGCTATAATGATGGGCACATTGCTTCCTGTCCTTAATTTTGAGGTTTGCCTTGGTATATGTGTATGTGGCTTCATTAGGTCATGGCATCATTTTCTAGAGCCTTCGCTTTAACCACATGCATTAAGCATTCGGCAACAAGTGGGCGTTAATATTTAATCATGTACAATAAAAATGCAGAAAACTATTGAACAGGTGCGATGTACTCGTATCCTTTCCATAAGTTGACCTATTGAAAATAGTCGCATGTACTCACATATGAATATCCTTATATTGCAATTTATTTCAAGGAACTTTCTTATTTATGTATTTCATCTTCGTTCCTACATGGTAGGAAAGTTTCAAAGCTTAAAAGACTTTGTGAAGGGTAAACGCAATATCTTCTTTTGTGCATTTTTGAAAAATATTACAGAGTTTACTATTTGTTTACTCTGAGTAAGGAAAGCATATCGTGAAGTTCTGCAACAACCAGAAGAAAGCATCTACGCCTTATATTTACATACATCTCTATATATTCTTATCTCACAGACTATAAGAACTAAAGACACCAAAATTTGTATAATGAAGTTGTGCAAAAGTATGTAACAGACATATGGAAGCATCTCCGACCATATAAAGAACATATATTGTTTTCAGGCTCAACAGCCGAGTCGATCTAGCCATGTCCGTCTGTTTGTTCGTCCGTCTGTCTGTACGTCGGTCCGTCTGCATGGGACTAAGAGCTAGATAATTCATATTCATATTCATATATTCATATTCATATAATTCTCGTATTCCCGGGATAGATCAAGTTTATTTCATTATATCGGTAACTCGTTCCGTTCAAAAGTTATCGATAAATTTTGATTTCTGACCAGCGTTTTGTATAGTATATATTGTCGAATATCATACACATGATACAAATATTTCACTTTTTGGATACCAACCCCAATCCCAAAAAATTAAAAAAAACGTATTTTTTTTAGGTATGACCTTGCAATTTGGTTTGGTCACACAATTTATTGCCAATTTTATGCCCTATAAATTTCAATAAGATGGGACAATAAACGCAGAAGTTGTTTAAGATTTAACTTAGTGCTCAGTGCTCACTATTACTCGTTTTATGTTCCGTATAGTCTGTGTTAGAAATCAGTATCGATAATTTCTCAGTAGTCTAACAGCTATAGATATTTTTCATTGCAGCAACAGTTATCGCTATGCGGGGCAAAAAACTTGATAAATATTTGTGCCGTTTGTTTTGTTCACTTTTGTTCGACACAACAGCCCGCAAGCACACAACGTCTACAGCATACTGTGAAAGTATTTGCCCATCGTGTGAATGCATATTTTTGCTGTCACATATGAATTGAACATAAGCGAAAGAATTTTACAAGGAATTTAGGCAGCTGTTACAAAGGTCTGTGTAATTACTCTGGCTTTTAACTTCTAATAAACGCGTTTCTTCACTTAAAAAACTTAGAGATTAACAAGTTTTTAAACTCATAAGGCCGATATTTCAAAGTCTCAATAAATACTTGGTGTGTGATAAGCTTACGAAAAATCTGGTAGGATCGTTGCGGTTGGGCGAAATTGACAGCGTAATACTCTAATGCCATTGTAAGAACAGCCGAAAATAGGTGAAACAGAGCCATTTTACGGAAGTACGGACAAGGGTGTTAGTGGGAGTGGGCGTAGCTTGACTTTTGAGATCTAATGGTCGTGGCCAAGAAATCGAATATAAAGTTTTTCGGACAATCTTATTTCCAAATATGATGAGTCTAGCTTTAAGATTGTGGGAAATATTCACTCTTTATCGACTTAAGAATTGAGGTTATCGATTTGTCTAAAGCAGAATACAACATGTATATAGAATACAACGTTAAAATTAGTTGCGCTCGTAAAGACAGACTGACAACATAACGGATAATACACAAACTCGGTGTCAGAGTATAAATACTTTGCCACTAATTACGAATGTTTGTGGCAGATAAGCGCTTTTGAACTTAATCTTACAAGTAAATAGCTTCCAAGCTACTGCCTTAGACTTTTTTTGATCACAAAAAAAATTTTGATTTCAGACCTGCGTTTTTGGGCCATAACTTAAAAGTCATAAGAGCTAGAGGCCCTAAATTCGGCATGTATAATCTCGAATAGCATACAAATGTAACAAATATTTCCCTTTTTAAATACCACCCCCAATCCCCCAAAAATTTCAAAAACACGTTTTTGAAGTTATGACATTACAATTTGGTTTGGTCACACATTTTATTGCTTAGTTTGTGACCAAAAAACTTCAATAAAAATCGGGTAATAAGCACAGAAGTTGTTTAAGATTTAACTTTCCAATGTGTGAAGCTCAGTAACGAAGCAAGCTAACTGTTTGCATGTATGTACTACACTGACTGGTTAGAATGTATGAATGTATGGACTGGGTTCAGGGTATCTCCTAGTCGGGCACTCCCGACTAGATAACTCTTACTTGTTTTTATTTGTATTTAGTTTTAGCAAATGCTCTCCAAATATTGTGTTAATATTGTCAAATTCTCTGCTTAAACGTTGCCAAAATAATCTCGAAAAATACACATAAAAACATAAAAAACTAGCCACATGTCTCGCATGACCAGCTAAGCTCGACGGCCGTCGACCGACACAATGGGGCGTATGATTAACGCCTCAAGCTGCAAAGTAGGCAAAGGCAAAGCCACACAAAATGGCAGCCAGCATCAAATAACAACAACAACAACAACAAAGTTTAATCAAATACGTTGATAAAACACAAAAGATTACGCTCCCCTTCCTACAAATGTAATAGGGCTTTTGTACCGAAAAAGGTTCGGGTCAGCCAAAGGCTACCAAAAACTGGGCATCTAATGTGTTTGTCAAAACGTTTTAATACCAATGCCCAGGGTGCTATAAAGCAGACGCCAACACCAACAACTACAGTAACAATTCAGCGCTGAAGCTGAGCATTTTTTTGGCCAACAGACCACAAATGACCTTTTTGGCACAACGAGAATAAAAATTGTTAAATAAAAGGCAAATAAAATGTGTGACACAACAGAGCACAAGAAAAAAAACGAAGCCTCGTCAATGACGGGTACGAAACAACCTGTTGTGGGTATGTGGGTGTGCGTGGGTCTTAAATGTATTAGTTTAGCTTCACCAAAAGGCTATTTACACGGACGTTTGAGTAGCATTACCAAAATGATACACCAATCAACAAAGATTGAAAGAAATTAAAACACTTTCATAAGTCACGGCAGGTAGTTAGTCGATATTGCTATTTATGCTTGTGGTAAGAATTTAATAATTTTTTTCTTGAATTAAATTTAAAATTTTATGATACCAACATTCAATGAAAAAATGAATCAAATTAATGTTTATAAAAAAAATCCATAAAACTGAATTTTTAGACAGTATCAACTACGAAGTATAACAACTTTTTTTTAGAAAATAAAAACAAGTAAGAGTGCTCTAATCGGAAGTGCCCGACTAAGAGTGGGGAGTTATCTAAAAAGTCAAATATTTTTTAAATCTGTACTCATTATTATATCTTTCAAAATCAAAATTGATCGACATCTTTTGATTGGGACTAGTTATCGACATAATTTAATGAACTTAATTTGTCTAGGCAATACCAGAAATTATACTCCAAATAAGAAGTCTCTGATGTCCGCGACAGACAGACGGATGAACATGACTAGATCGACTCGGCTGTTGATACTGATCAAAAATAGATATACTTTACTTGTACACTTTTTACCCATTTTTAATGGATAATCAAAAAGGTAAAAATTACGTGTACTTCACTGTAAAAATCAAAGTCTTTTCGAAGAAAATAGCATATTAAGTTTGTGCTGAAGTTTGTAACGCATAGAAGGATGCGTCTAAAACCCTTAAAAGTTACTGCCAGTATGCTTAGAAAAACAAATAAATTTATCTAGCCATGTCCGTCTGTCTGTCTGTCTGTATGTATGCAAACTAGTCCCTCAGTTTTTGAGCTATCGCAATGCAACTTTGCACAGACACTTATTATTCAAGGGGACAGCACATTAGTCGGAGCCGGCCGGATCGGACCACTATATCTTATAGCTGCCATAGAACTCGAAGTCGGTTTTGGCCATAAATCCGATGTTTTCAAAGCAATTGCTTTCAATTTCCTTGTACACTTGAACGACCTCACCAATGGGTTAAATTGCAAAACGATTGAGTCATAAACAGCGAAGATATGCGTCATTAAACATTTTGGAAAAACGAATCTCAGCGGCGACTGGTCATTACGCATACAACGCAAAAGAAATGGTCAGAATAATCGAGTTTGTCAGCGCATTTCAAAACTGCTTGGTGGCGTAGGTATTAGAGTGCTGCGCTGAAAAACGGGAGAACATGTTTCAAATCCCAGCCGCGACTTATTGCTTTTTATTTTTTTCTAGTTATTTTTTCAAATATATATCAAATAGCTTGAATTCAATAATTTAAAAGAAATATTTAAATTCATTTAATACCAATTCTTAGAGCAAAAAAATAAATGCCACGCGATAAAACGATTTTTTACTACTTTTGAAATTTCAGTGGTGCAGTTGGCAGGGTGAAAATTGTTTAACGGTTCGAGAAGAGTATAGAATCTTCGGCACGCCGAAGACAATCCTTTCCCACTTGTTTAAATAAACTTATTTTTTATGTATGCTTAGAGTTTGTTGCTCAGTGTAATGCAGCTTTTATACAATTTGGGGGGGAAGGGTTGAGAGGGGCTTTTCTGATTGTTCGATGGGGCGTGATTTAACGATGTGTTAATAGCTTGTTTATTATATATTTCAGTTTTCCTTTCGATCCCTTATTTCCTCGTCATGTTCAATTTGGCGCACAATTGGCTATTTGACATTTTTTAAAGCCTTCTCTCGAGCCATCGCCATATGCACGGGAAATGCAAGCAATATCTCGAAATATAGCAGAACTCATTCGTCATTTATTCGTTAGCCAACAAGGAGAAGGAGGAGCAGGACAACGATGATAAATCACTTTCAATTTTGACAAACGTCACAAATGCCGCGCTGACGGTCCGCACATTTCATCACCCACACACATGTACAATTTACATACTTGCCGACCAGACCACGCAATTGGCCAAAGCAAACAGTGCTTCAATGCCAACAAATCATTTCCTGCCAACATTTTGTGAGTTATCTTCAACAGAAAAAAATGGTGAATTGTGGTGCCTTTCGATTAAGTCCAAGGATGCTGTTGCCGAGGGGAGAGAAAGAGAGAGTGTTGTGGGCTAATGATGAGTTGATGCTGGTCAGACATCAAAACAGCTTTGTTAGATTAATCTGATAGTGACGTGGTCGTAAATGTGAAACGAATCACTACATAATACCAGATAGCCAGATAAACATTTTTGGGATGTGATCTTTTCTCGGGGCCAAATCGTTTGAATTGCTTCTTCCTGAGTCCCATGCTATAGAACATTAGTTATTTTTTTTTGAAAATATGACTTCCAAATTTGTCCTAATGTGAAATGTAAATTCTCTTATACCATTGGGAGTTCAAGCTTATTTAATTTGATCAATAACTTGTAGTATTAATAATATTAATTAATTAAGATTTGTATCTAGTGTTATTATAGATAAGTAAAAAGTTAATAAGAATTTAAAAAATTTAAAAATGTTGTCCGCGTCCGGTCTAGAGGTGTTTAGTTTTAATTGCCAAAAGCGTTCAGTATGCAGCTTGTGTTTGTTTATGTATATCTGTTTATAAATAGATAAATAATTATGAATGAATGTATGAGTTGGGTAAGAGAGCTATGCTTCATAGCAATTATCTCTATGTTAGACTGCAACTCCACTATGGCTTTGAGCACAAATCCATTCGTGAATATTTTGGACAGTGTTTTTGTAAGCAAACGAAATAGCAGAAATGAAAAAGGCTTCGCCAACCTTATAAAGTTAAATTAAATCCTATTGTTCGTCAACTTTGTGTTGTAGTTCTAAGTTTATTTTATATCAGAATACATCATCCTGATTGGTGTTTATGTATGCGGCTTGACTACCTTTGCATCATAGTTGTTGCTGCCGGTAAGCAGTACAAACAAAACATTGTTTTCCATTATTGCATTGCTGAGTGACGCGCATTAATAAAATTCAAATTTATCCTTCTGTAGCTAACAAACAAATTTAAAACGACTCGGCAAATTATTAACAAGCAAACGCGGTCGCATTTGGTCCACTCCAAAAACAACTCGGCTCAAAAGACGGGACTATTTGTAAACGCCGGATGTTGAGAATTTGGTGCCCAGTTTCAGTGGTGTGGCTACGTGATGCCGGAAGACGGAAATGAATGTAATTTTCAGTTTTTGTTGCTGTTGTTGGACAACACAAAAAATGCCCCGCCCCAATTGTTATGGCATTGTCTATGTTATTACACGCCTGGAGTCGTGACAAAGACTTGAGTTTTGTTTATACTCTTTTCGAAGAAAATAGTGTATTAAGTTTGTGCTCAAGTTTGTAACGCATAGAAGGAAGCTTAGAATGACAAAACAAATTGATCTAGCCATGTCCGTCTGACTGTCTGTCTGTCTATCTGTATGTATGCAAACTAGTCCCTCAGTTTTTGAGCCATCGTTATGAAACTTTGCACAGAGACTTATTATTCAAAGGGACAGCACATTGGTCGGAACCGGCTGGATCGGACCACTATATATTATAGCTGCCATATAATTGGAAGTCGGTTTTTGCCATAAATCCCATCCCATAAATCCATAAATAAATCGGAGCCGGCTGGATTGGATCACTATATCTTAAAGCTGCCATACAACTGGAAATCAATTTAATATTTCAATTCAAATTGATATCATATGATATAAATTTTAACAGATGAAAGTGCTGCAGTTAGCAGAGTGAAAATTGTCTAAAGGTTCGAAAAGAGTATAAAATCTTCGGCACGCCGAAGATAATCCTTTCCCACTTGTTTTATTTTTATTTTTTTTGAACTTTACCGTTTTTCCTGGTGGCTATTTCGATAAGGCCAATCTTGCTTAGCACCTGAAGATTATTTAAAGATATTCAACGCTTGTAAGCTTCAATTTTAAGTCCTTTCAATTTGGTTCTCAAAAATTTAAAGCTTTTGCATTGATTGATTGGGCAAACCTGCATGGCAGAGCGAAATATACAATTGAAGTCGTATAAGGAACTCTTTGGCGACAAGGGAAACAAATAGTTGTTCCGACAGACTCTGAGACCCATTTGATTTGGCAGAGGATTAACTTCAATTTGTTTGCTCCTTTTTATGCTCCGGATCAAATAAGAGCGGTCCCAGCAATGAACAAATGCGCAAAAAGCAAATAAAATAGGTGTTCGAATAAAAGGGTGATTCAAAAGGTGACGGGACCTTTAGTTTCGGTATACCCTTTATATGTATATAAATTTATTCAATTTATTTATATATTCTGCAATATAAACTAGAGGCACAAAATTTGTTACGTATAATCTCAAAAGGCACACACATGTAAAAATATTAAATTTGGTTTGCTTACACTTTTTATTTCCAATTGTAAGCCCAAAAAATTTCAAAAAGATCTGGCAATAAACGCAGAAGTTGTTTAAGATTTATCTTACACGAAACGTTTTTCATCAAACTAAATATGTAAGCTGCATTTGTTGTGTTTTACAAAATGAATAAATTCGTAAATGGCAACGAATACATCTGAGCTTTTTGAGAAAGGGAAAGGACCACTTAAAATCATTTACATAAGAAGCTTTGGCCAGTTGAAGTACTGCCTTTAAAAGATTAACATGGACGGGCTTTGATTTTATATAAATTTGTGTTACATGCCCAGACACGTGTCATTTCAGCTCCTTGCGGCTAATGTCCCTACCACGTTAGGCAGAGGCAAAGCTGACAGACCACATGGGTCATCAGTTTCTGCATGTTGGCCAAAACTCAAATTACAAATAACAAATAACGACAAATAAGCACTTAAGCTCAAACAGGAGTCGGGGAACTGTTGTTCTTTTTCCACAACTCCCTATTTACGGCCGCAACACAAATCCAATATAAATTGATCAATATCCACTTCAAAGTATACGCAGACAGCTAAAAGCACAAACCGTCAAAATATATAGGCCAGGCCAGGATATATACTGGGCTTTTGAAAAATTAACGATATATTTCATGGTCCACAGCAACGTATGTGTGTGTGTTAAGAAATGTATAAAATTACACAGTAATTGATGTCTTTTTAGAGACTGCTTTCTAATAACCATTTCAAGCGGAAAATGTTTAAGCTTTCAACATTGGAAAATACTTCAACTTATGGAAAAGTTCTTTTTACAGCTTTTCAGCGTTTTTCTTTATCAATGCTAACTTATATGTTGAGTGACCTTATAGTTACTTATCTTTAGTTGATAAACACAAATATATTTTTTTCCGGTTTTCAGCTCTTACCTTCGAAAAGTTTTTGACAGAAAGTTACTTGGCACAAAAGTTGATGGCCACCGTTCATAAAGAGCAAATGGTATTAAGCCTCACAAATGTCTGCCATGAGCTGTGATGTTTGAGTTAAATAGCGAAAGACTTAGAGATTCTTTTCGAATCTTAATAACAATATGTATAGAACTATTTGGCATATATTTATTTCCATTATTTACATCGCATTTTTGTGAGGTATTAAATACGATGTCAGCTTATATTGTGTAAGTTAATTATTCTACAAATGTCGTTTTTTTGTTTCATAAATACTGAACTTATAAAGCATAATACGATTTCTTATTTCAAATAAATTAGTTATAAATATAAGCTTAACAATCTTATTACTTTTTATACCCCTTTTGTATTGATGTTATGAATAACAAGTAAGAATATTGCAATCGAACTTAAATGACTGCGTAATACTCTGATACAATTGGAAGAGCCGCTAACAACAGATGGAAATGTAACAGGCGGAGCCGCTTGTTAGTGTGAACTAGAGGGTTACATGATGGCGTTTTAGACGGCGTGGGCGAAAAGGTCCGATGCAATTTTTTGGGGAAATAACCAGGAATCCACCTATAAAATGTAATGTCTCTAGTTTTCAAATTCTTGGAATAATTCACGTTTTATCATTTTGAGACATGAGGTGGAGCAAACTTGATCTGAATCAGATAGCAACAAGGATAATAGTCCAAGATTCAAGTCTCTATATTCAATAGCCCCGAAAATACTTGCGTTCATACAGACAGTTGGACAGCCTGACGGACATTGCGCAATCTCCATATACTTTGAATACCTTCGGTATCAGAGTATTCAAATATTTGTGATCCTAATAATAATTTGACGAATTTAAGCAACCCTTAATAAATTTGTTTTGATATCTTATATGAAGAATTATTAGTTAATATTACTTAAGAACTTACTTAAGGATTTCCCAATTATTATAAATGAATAATTTATCTGCTTGCCATTAATGTACAGCAGACTAAACTTCGCTCAAATGGTTAGCTCAAACGCAGTCAGTGTCCCAATAATGACAACAGGAGTCACTTCGTTGATGTTCATAGCTCTCAGTTGTTGTCGTTGCCATAGCATCGTGTCAAATGCATTAAACTGTTGACCATGGGACAAAGGACATGGAGACTTAGGGATTGTCCAAGAGGACAGAGCATACCGCTGACGACATGGTTGTTGATGATAATAATAATAATGGTAATGATGGCTTTATTTATAAATACAATACAAGTCAGCACTTGGCACAAAGACAAATCAGAAGTTGTTTTGCTTATACACTGAATTAGATTAATATTCGAGACGAGAATGCTAACATGTACAGCAGAGTAAAAGTTTTATTAGCTTTAAGTTAAATTGACTGTCGGTTGCGAGAGCTTAAGTTCATATAGAAATTCCACTTATTTTTGACTTCAAGTGCATTTTCAGGCAAAGTGATACTTTTGTAATTTTTATACCTGCCCATTTATCAGTCATCAACACGTTTTTTTTATTGCCATAAAATGTGGGCTATAAATCGACTATGCAAATTTATCGAGAATCATTGATAATGCGGCATTTCACTTGAAGTTTCCATAACATTCCTCTTATCTTTTGTGTGCTGTGGCGTTTACATAATTGCTAAGCATGTTTGTACACGTGCTTGGCCAAAAAATAAATGTGAAATGCTGCCGAACACTGTCATCGTTGGGCGAGGCATTGTTGTGACAAGCGTGAAATTGAAATTTATGCTTTAATTACCTATGTACACCAAAAAGTGGACTTTAATTATTGTGCAAGCAGCCTTGGCCCTTAATGTTAATGCCCTAATATGTTAAGGCACCCCACCGAGTCAGCTTTCGTGGTTTTTGAATATTAAGCCTAGTTACAACTCATCAATGTTTAAAATTGCAATCATTAAATATTTAGAAAGAATAAGTGTATTTGACAAATAAAGCCAAGTGAAAGTGCAAATTAGTTTTGAACAGATTACTCTCTAAGCAAGTTTGTCATCGAACATCAAAACGGTTCGGTGGTATACATGGTAGAGTAATGCGCTGCGCAAACGTACACGGGTTCAAATCCCGCTTGCGACATCTATTACTATAATAACGCATATGCATAAGCGTAAAATAGAAGCTAGTGAAATCTATCCACAGACTCGAAAAGAGTATAAAATCTTTGACACGCCGAAAATAATCCTTCCCCACTTGTTTTTATTTTTATACTCTGATACCGAAGGTACTCATTATACTCTGATACCGAAGGTACTCATAGTACCTCCCGCCCCCAAAAATCGCGAAAATGTATATCTTTCACAGTTTTAGAGCTAAAATCACCAAATTTGGAAAATTGACTTCTGGTCACTATTAAGATCGACCCGACCCTCTCGTCCCCAAAAACTTGGAAGGCCGATTTCGGGTCACCCATACACCAGCAAAAATGTTATGTTCACTTGCTTTCAGCTGTTCTTAAAATGGTATCAGAGTATTACGCAGTCGACGTCCGCCGTACGCATCTTTCTCACTTGTTTTATTTTCGTTTTCGAGCTTCAAATGCATCGAAAATTCTTTGCACAGTGTTATTTACTAAAACAATCAACTGCTAACTTGACATTTAAAGGTAATATAACTGTTTACCCTGAATGAGGCCGAGTACATAATAGATAATGTAGTGCTTTGGTAGTACGCTTTATCAATCAGGTAGCTCAGTTGATCACGTTTGGACTCAAAAGTAGGAGAACATCAACAAGTGGGGAAGTAGTTTTCTACCTTCGGTATTAGGAATGAATTTCTTTACATATAACTTTTTATTAATTGAATGAAATGAATTCACAAATTTATGAAAAGAAGAAGAAGAGAAATGTGTGCAACGACGAACAAACAACAATCCAAGGCTTATCAAATAGTTAGACAAACTCCGCTACTAAATATATGCGGTAGCGTAGGGGTCTAGAGATTATATTATCATGCAGTTCGTATGCCGGAGGTGGCAAAGTATAAGATGTGGGGTATTTCTAATTGAAATAATATAATCTTTGTGTATAATAAACAAGGACTTATGAATAAATGTATGTTCGCCTCTATCGCTGCCAGCTGTAAAATTTCGTTGACCATATGCTAAGAAAACTAAACGCAACTTAACCTGTTGTCATGTTTAACAACATGTCATCTGCATATCATGTATATACAACATGTACAAACAAACTCAAATCAATTAATAGCAAATACCAATATTTATTTTGTTTTATCCGTTTTTCGATTTAATTGATTTAACGTTTTTAATGACAGCTTGAATTTTCGGCTGCAAGCTCAAATTCAAGACAGATTTGCATTGTTTAATGCTTCTCCAAGTGAAGTTTCAATAGCTCACGTCTAATCCTCGTTCCCCAAAGCAGCTTTTTATGTCCAACTCGCGTTCCACAACGTCGCCAGCCCAGCTTAATGCCTTGACTGCCTTTGACCTTCCTTTTTTTGTTGTTGTTAGTAGCCGGAAAACTTGAAATTGAACTTGGTGTGCGAGGGAGGCGCTGAATCCTGTAATTACACTCGAAATCAAATGGCCAGAAAACCCAGTGACAGTTTTGTGAAAAGTTGTTTTTACTGTCCGACTGCCCGACTGAATGGCTGACTTGTTGACTGGCTGACATGCTCCTGCGGCCAGGATGCGCCAAATCAACAGCCAAAACTGTTGACGCGGCCAAATTAAAAAAAGGAAAAGTCTCGGCTCGTGCTTTTTTTGCACTTCTTTATGTTTTTGTAGTTGTGCAAAATGTTGTTGCCTTCTTTTAGGCGCCACAACGCTAAGCACATTTATAGATGTTGTGGGCAGCGGACTGTATCCTCTGAACCGGTCATCAACATAATTGAAAGCCCATTAACATCATTTGCACGTTGAAGCGCGAAAATAAAGACAGTTTGACATTGCGGCAACAATTATGTTAATTAATTAAACTTATTTCGCGAACCCTAAAAATGAACAAATTAATATTGATTTAAGCATTTTACAAAATGTTGTTGATTATGTTCAGGTCAATCGGCGAACTGAACAACGATATGCCGGGCTCTAACTTTAGGTATTTGTATGATTCTTGTCAAATTTATAACCATTTTCCAGATGGGAGATAGTGTATAACTATAATATGTACATATATTCTATACAAGATATAGAAGTTGTCCAGATATATAAAAGAGTTTGATCTCATTGGAAGTTCCGCATAAAATATTATAGTAATACACGATTAAAAAATGTTAAAAAACAAAAAAATTTGCCTTCAAAGCTCATTTACCTGGGAGGAAAATAAGGGGTAAAGGTTCTATGAGCGAAATGTTAGTCTTTGTCAGATTGTTTTGTTGAAAACACTTTCAACTTGCGTATATTTTTGTTGTTTATCTTGTTTAGAAGTCAACTTAATGTTGGTGACGCCTAAAAATTAAAAGTATAAAAAGTATTCACAACCTAAATTAAGTTGCACCTACACTTGCGGTATCGCTAAAACAATAAGATGACAGCTTCTGTTGGGGTAGGTCAGAGCCGTCTGAACTCTTAAGTTGAGTATGCCGAAATTTTATTGGTAGCTTGCAAGCTTACACTCCTAATTAACTTTTGTTCAGCCTCCGACATAAATATAAAATTAAAATTGTTTTTCCACTCGAATAAGATGCTGCAGCATTTCGCACAGCTTTTCACAAAGCGCGCCTAATTAGCGCACATTCTTTCATTTTATTAATATCCGGAGAGAGTTGCCTCAACTAAATAACAAATCATTCACAATGCGACGACAATTAACGAGGATTCATTCAGCTGCGCCGACTCTTTCCGTTCTGCCACCATTTCCGCTCAGCTCAGCTCAAAACTTTAATTTCCATTCAAGAGCAGCATGCTTTTCATGCCAATAAAGGCAATATAAAATTGTTCGACTTTGAGATGACTTTTCAATGACTTTAGAAAATGTCTTTTGCAATTATAAGCGATAATATAAAATTGAAATTCAATAAACTATGTTTTTAAGTTCAAGAGTAAGCAATTCTGTGTATCTATTAAATCTCACCAGAGTTGAATTTTCATATTTCGTATATACATATATTTTTGTAAATTGTTAAATATACGAATTTAGTTTTTACTGAATTGACTCAATATAGTTTAAGCAATAAGTGAAACTTCAATCGACCCATTATCCGTGTATGACTTACTCGTGACATTAATTTTATTGAAGGTGTGGCATCAATTTAACCATAAATAGTTTTTCAATTAAAAAAGTCTTAAAATGATGTGTTAGGTCGTTCCGCTGACGAAAAACATTTCTAGGATTCGAAAAGCGTTCATCTTAAACACGCAATATTTAATGTATACTCACTCCTTCCTAGATGAGGTGTTGGAGAAAGTGTTTTCTTAATTCTTTATAAGGTTTGGGAAATTATCAATACCCTCAGCCTTATCCAATTGCGTAAGTTCATATTGAAACTTTTTGTAGGTCTTCTAATGTGATTATCTACTAGAGAATTTAAATGATATTAAAATTGAACAATATTTAAATGGTAATCATTTTCTATAAATCACAGCTACCACAGGATATATATATATAAATGGGGCACCGCACACACAAGCACATAATTATATAAAGAGTCGTGCGAAGGGGTGGCGGAAATGAGGGCTGCGAAACGTGTTTATGAACAAAGAAAAGAGAAGAGTATGCGACACGCAACTCGCACATTTGCAACATTGCAAACACAAATGTATTTTTTATGTAGACTCACAGGAGGTTTTTTGTCTTTTCGTTTGTGTTGTATCTGTCGCTCGTTGAGTCCCCAAAGAGTCGCTGTGCGTATCATATGTGGCTGCCCATGATTTCTTAAAGTTGCTATTGCTGTTGGTTTTCTTGTAACGAGCCTAATGGCCAGCTTAGACCATTTTATTGCCCACATTTGGGCTAATCAATTTACGTGCATATTTTTTGGAGCTTCTTGGCAACAGCACAATTTAAGAAAATTGTAAAAATTAAAGTTGACTTTGATTTTATGCCTGAGAAAAACCTTCGTTGGTCACATGCTGTGTGTTCGTAAAATCCCAAATGTGTTAAAAATTTGTCGAGAATCATATTTTCATAGATGCAAATATATATGTGTATATGTAATAATAATAAATATGTGTATATGTAATAATAATAAATAATAATAATATTTTTTGCAGTCTTAAAATGGAAATTTAGCAATGAAATGCTCCAAATAAACAAACAAATCTATAATACTGAAATATAAATGTTAATTCACATCTGGAAATCACAAGTCAAATTAAATTAATAAATGAATCTTTACAAAGGAATTGAAATACAAAATAAAATAACAATTTTGCTCTGCTATATTTCGATTGTTTTTATACCCTGAACCATTAAAAATTGGTAAAAAGGGTATAATGAAGTTGTGCAAAAGTATGTAACAGGCATAAGGAAGCATCTCCTAACATACAAAGTATATATTTTCTTGATCAGTATCAACAGCCGAGCCGACCTAGCCATGCCCATCCGTCTGTCTGTCTGTATGAACACGCGGATATCAGAGACTACAAGAGCTAGAGACTTCATATATGGAATATAAGTTCTCGTGGTGCCAGGACAGGTCAAGTTTATTTCATTTTATCGATAACTCGTCCCTTTCAAAAGATATCGATCAATTTAGATTTCAGAGTAGCGTTTTTGGGCCATAACTTAACATGCCAAATTTGACATGTATAATCTCGAATAGCATACACATGTAACAAATATTTCCTTTTTTGGATACCACCCCCCAATACCACCAAAATTGCAAAATATGCCCAAAAAATGTCAGAAAGATCGGCCAATAAGCACAGAAGTGGTTTAAGATTTAACTTTCCATGGTGTGGGTCTCAGTGAAGAAGCAAGCTAACAGCTTTAACTGGTTGCACTGCTTGCAGCATGTGTGTGCTTGCATGTATGTACACTGATAGGTTAGTATGAATGTAAGGACTAGGTTCAGGGTATCTCCTATTCGGGCAATCCCGACTAGAGCACTCTTACTTGTTAAGTTACGATCTAGGTAAATTAAAAATAAATTCATTGAATTTAATGTCAAATCATATTATATTTTAAATTACCAGCAGTCAAGCCCAAAGCATAACTGATTGGCCTTTGAATATTATTCTCAGCACTTAACAAGCATTACAGTAATTAATTGGGTGCAAGGAAGGAAATGAGAGATATGCACATATCACAGTTATTTCAACTTTACTCTTTTCCGCTTTTCCCTCCGTTTATACTTTGAAACTTTATTTTAATAAGGCGAGGGGGAAAATATATATAAACAAAATTCTCAAATGCCAGCGAAGTATCCTAACTACATAGCATAATAAATCAAAGTATTATTTGATATTAGACAAATGCTAGGCATAAAATCTTAAAATATAACCGATCTATAAAATCTATAAATTTATTGAATTGGTCAATTTTGAAACTTGGCAAAACTTTTTGCAATCATGACACATTATGTAAAATCAAGTCTTACTTTCCCCTCTCTTCACTCTCTCCCACACACACACTACACGCATTAACTAGTTGTGTGTCTAAGTTTTCGTAGACTCATTTTAAATGCCTTTGATAAACTGCAAAATCGTTGCAGATTTTATGCCGAAAACCTTATAGGGACTGAGGGACTAGCTTCTATTTGCACATTGCTTTGTAATGTAATGCGAGTCGCTGGGACAAATTGCTGGGGATTTTGAGCCACTTGAAGCGCAGCGAGGGACACATTGTGAAGCTCAAACCATCGAATGAAACCCAACGGTTCGGTTGGAAAAAATGTTGTTTGGCGATTTTTAGTGTCAAGCGAAGAGGTGAATGCCATACACTCTCTCTCTTCCTCTTCCTCTCTCTATCTCTATCTCTCTTTCTCTCTCTGTCTGGGTTTGCTATCTACTCATTTACGCAAATTTCACACTAAGCACTTAGAAATTGGCACTGGGCACTTTGCATTGCAACAAGCTGGAGAGAGTTGGAACAGCTTTGAGCTGTAAACTAAAACTATTGCACCAGTTTAAGTTTCCACTGTCGGCTTTGCGTTTGGGTTTTAGAATGCATACCACATCAGTATGTGGCTCATTTCGGCTTAAAGTTCGAGCTGCTGCTTAAAGCTGCACATGAAGAAGACATTCTGAATTACTTATTTGCCTGGGAATCTTACATGTCAGCAACAACAAATCTTGATTCTCGAGGATAAGTGTATATTATTTGGGGCTCTGTGCTAATAGATTATTTAGACGTTACATACATTTACACAACGTCATTATGCTTTTTTTTATCTATTCGATGTAAATTGTATCTAATTTTTCAGAGAGGTCACCATCAATTTAACTTCCAATTAGAATGAATTGAGCTTTAAACTTGTGGAAAATATACACGTTTATATAAAATCGAGTATATGCTCTACGGTTCAATACTGTAGCTTTAATAGCGCCGAAAAAGTGGCAAAGTTGGTGGGTCCATTTTTTTATACCCTGAACCCATTAAAAATGGGTAAAAAGGGTATTATGGTTTTGTGCAAAAGTATGTAACAGGCATAACGAAGCATCTCCGACCATATAAAGTATATATATTCTTGATCAGTATCAACAGCCGAGTCGATCTAGCCATGTCCGTCTGTCTGTCCGTCCGTCTGTCTGTCTGTATGAACACACAGATATCAGAGACTACAAGAGCTAGAGAGACGCATTTTTGAAGGTACGACCTTGCAATTTGGTTTGGTCAATCGACAATGGCTTGCCCCAAAAATTTCAATAAGATCGGACAATAAACACATAAGTTATTTAAGATTTAACTTTCCATTGTGTGGGGCTCAGCGAAAAAGCAAGCTAACCGCTTGCACTGCTTGTACTGCTTGTAGTGCAGCATATGTGTGTTTAGATTAGTATGAGTGATTGTAAGAACTGGGTTCAGGGTATCTCGTAGTCGGGCACTCCCGACTAGAGCACTCTTACTTGTTAGAATAGGCCTACTTTTATTTAACGAAAATCTACGAATTTCTTAAGGAAAATTGTGGCATTTTTTTCTTCTCATATTTAGATATCGGTGATTGCATGAGGGATGATGTACCTTTTATCTGTAATAATAATAATATAGACACACAAATATAAATGTTTATTGACCCTCAATAGGTTACTAGTTCCCATAAGAAAATTTCAACTCGTTCTCTTCATGTCTCTCTCATCGTCATCTCTCTCTTCACACTCTTGGGATATGCATTCGCTCGCTTAGAGCAGCTGTTCATATACTGCGAATTTATATAGCCAGCATGCATTTACTTTTGTAGTAAGTTCTTTTGTCTAGACCGTTGTCGAAACATTGGTTTGCCAAAGCTCTTTGCGGACCAATCCAACCTATTCAAATATAAACACATTGAAACATTCTCCCGCACAAAATCAACAATGTCCTTTTTCTGGCATTAGCTTGGGACGAGAAAAAAAAAACAATCTCAATAAATCGACAGAAACTGTCGTCAGGGGGCGGGTCCCTGGTTTTTTCCCCTATATGAAATGTTGTTTGTTATCTGCTGGCACAAAAGTTTCTCAATCAGTTCAGGAGCGTACTTGTATGTAAGTGCCAGATAATAGTCCGATAAGTGAACCATATTGTGAATAACTAGTTGGGAACAAGTTGTTCAGCCAATGGCATTAAGCTCGCTATGTCTAAGTTTGGACACACTTTTGTCTGTGACAAAAGTTGCAACAGACGGTGAACTATGAGCCACATGAGTGCTTTATGCAAATGTTATTGACATTTTCCACTCGTTACGAGTTAAGCGGAAAAAAATTCTCCTTTTACATAATTCCTGTCAACGTGTGGCGCACACATTTCCCATATGATGGCTTATACAATTTATGGCTTACTCTTCTGTAAATGAACACAATTCAATTTCATATTCGCAATGAACACACGTTGGTCTCTTCTCACCCCTCCCCCGCCCCTAGTGCACTTGCAATTTTACTAATGAAATGTATCTTGTATCTTGGCCCACCCAGTTAGCGTCTTGAGTTGCTTTTGGCTTAAATGCTTCTGACAGCGTTATTAATTACGTATAGTGCGTATTGCCTTGCGTTCTGTCTGTGCGCATTGTAGCTTTCCCCATCGATCAACATGTTGAAAAATGAATTTAATAAATTCTTACGCACTCAGCAAAGGTGTCAATAACTTTTAGCTACACGTGGAGGCAGCATTCTTAAATATAATATTAAGTCAACTTCTTCAAGTGCTTGCCTTGTGGTACTCAACATTGTACTTATATTTGGGTATTTACCTCATAAGTTCATTTAGTTTGTGCTTCTGCATAAATTCCAACGGTCTTAACTCACATAATAGGCGTTAAGTGTCGTTCATGAGTACTTAGCCGAGGCTTCAAATGATATTAAGTGCTGCTTAAGCAAATCTGAAGCAATTACATCGCATTAAAGAGCATAACCTCAATAATACATTTGAGAATTTATCAAATGGTGAGCAATGAATCTATTAGTTTGTGGATTCCTGGATGAAGAAAATAATGCAAATTTCGTGCAGCTCATGTCAAACTTAGTAGATTCAGGTATGGATTGATTGTTATTAGGTTCATATCAATGTTTCACACTTAGAAGTTAAAACCGTTACCAAAAAACTGTCAGTTTGATCATAAAATTGGTTTGGCATGCCATCGGTTTTTTATGTATTTGCATTTGTGGAGTGTTGTTTTTGTAGCCACAAATCGATAGCTTAATTAAGCGTGAGCATTTCTCTGAGTTTTATTAATAGGTTTTGCCTTGGGTCACATCCAAACGCTTTGGGGGCCAACATCAGCCATACGCTTACTACTCAGTTGGGTTATCAGTTGCCTGCTCCGAACACAGGCCACAGGTCAATTAGTCAAAAAGGCTGCCAAGCGAGATGTTCTCGTTTTAGTTTTGGTTCCTATGTGTCCTATACTTGGTATCATGCTGTGCAGACCGGAGCCAATCAATGTCAATGTATGCTCACTTAAACGTGCCTTAAAGCTGTTAAATTTGACACATGTTTTCAAAGCATCCCATGTCACCCCAGGCACTTTGTTAAATGTGTAAGGTTAAAGCTAAAAATATGCTTTAAAATTTCGCCTATGCTAACCCATTCAACTCGATATTCCTCGTGAACGAATTGAGCACATAAAATCGTCCAACAAGTGTAGTACAAGTACAAGTAAAGTAGATGAGCAAATCTCTCAATATACTAGCAGTTATAAGGAACGACAGCATTATGGGAAAAGTTCGAATTTTTTATTTTAAGCCATAAACCAGGTATTTTAAAATTGTATTGAGCTCAAAAAACTTTTCGAGCTTCCCTTAATATTTACCGTAATGAAAGTCAGCAGAATAAGTGTTTTTTTTATCAAATGCAGCGTAACTATTTTTAAAACACTTTTTAAAGTCTTTCCAATTGTTCCATGTGTAGTTCATATGTATTTTTAAGTTTAGGCTAACAAATGTATAAGTGATTGTATTGTCTGGAAAATTGGTTTCGTAGAGAAAAGGTATCAGCAATTGTGAAATAAAATGTTATTAAGAAACATGAATAGAGTCACGGGATTTTAACATAGATTGTCTTTTGTTGCCCGTTTTGGACAAAAATAAGTTTTTCAGTACAATACAATAGCGCATGAAGGTTGGAACAAAAACATTCGTAAATTAGACGCATTAAAAACATACATTTGGAAAATATTAATATATAATCAATTCAGAATGGTGCAGACGGACGTAGCCTACTTCGTAATAATCTGATTTCATTGTTAGGGCATGGCAGGGAATTCTAATATCCAATTTAATATAGGAGTCATCAGTATTCTATTATAATTTGCGAGCATCCACTGTGTTAAATTGTTCACTCGAAAGTCTTTGAGGCTCGACTTTTTTGTGCCGGCCTATAATTTAGTGCCGTCCCCAAAAATTTTTGGCTCTATCCAAGCTGCAAAGTTTGTGTGAGCAAGGTCATCGAGTTTCTGATGTTGCTCGTTGCTTTGCGATTACAAATTACGCATACGCCATGGTTGACTGCAACTGATGACAGAGGCGATGCACAACTGGTGTCGGCGCTGCCAGCTAAATGCATGGTGCATCTAAAATTACACGCAGCCAGTCAAAAATCTACTGACACATTCCAAGGGACGCCCCCTTTAACATGGGCAGCTGTGCGCTCAGAATGATGCGAATGAGTTTCCATTATGAGCTTAGACACGTGTATGTGTCGCTGCGCTGTTGCATGTTTGTTGCCATCCTTTGGACTCGTCATAATAGTAATAAAATGCTGCTGTCGTCAGCCCTTCTCAACTGTTTGGGTGCAACGTTAGCAATGGCAATTGTCTTGACTTGACACCGTCGCACAGGTAGTTTTACAGTTAATACAGCTAACAGGTTGGCTCAGGTAATATTCGTGTGTTGAGCGTGTTCGAGCTTATATAACTTTTCAAATGTGCTGCTGTTTTTATGAAATGTCAACAAACAAAATTTCATCATAACAGTATGACATTAACATTCAACAACGAATTAACGACTTAAAACTTTTTTCAGCTACTGCTGGTATAAAGGATAATATATGAACCAATATCAAAATTCTAGTGTCTGGTATTTATAAATTTAAAATGGTGTGACTTAATTAAGATTTGCAATCCCGACATACAATCAAATAAATTTATTCAACCGTTGACCTTTCGGTCTTTCGTGTATATTTGTTCGTTTTTGATTGTTAACAACCAAATATTGTTGGGAAATAAATTAAACATAATTAAAGGAAAAATTAAATTATTCTATATGTTTGTATATTTACTTGAATCGGTTTTCAAGACATAGCATTTAAGATGATATTTAAATTTGTCAACAATGGTTCACGTACTGTATTTTATCTTATGTTCTTCTATTCCCAAATCCTCTTCAAGTGCTAATATGCTCATTGGGTACCCACTCAACAAGCAACAATGAGTGTGACTGCATGCTTGTATGTTTGTCTGTGTATGTGTGTGTGTGTGTGTGTGTGTGTGTAGATGTGGGTGCACAATGAGTGTGCAGAAACTGCCACATGAAGCGACCCAAAAAAACAAAACGCTTTTTGCATGAATGCAGCTGACGCGCTGATAGACATGAATTTTAGCTGTGGGTAATTTTACATAGTTACTAATATTGCTACTGGCTCACTTGACACAAATTCGTGCCAGGAATTTAGTTGACAATTCAAATTTTTGGAAAGCCTAAAATACTTATCAGTTGCGACTGGCAATTTGATGTTGTGCAATTGGCAGCTGTGGGTAATCAATTTAACTCTCGCTTTGACAGAGCCAATCGATCAACCGAGTCTGTGCAGTCTCAATTACCAGGCACCCGTTCAAGTTTGCTCAGTTGTCGATTGTCAGTTTAAATTCTGCCAATTAGTGAGCAAGACGAGCCAGACATTTTGAAACAGTTTCTTTAACCCTCAGACGCACCTCAAAAATCTCTGAAAAAAATAAAATAAATCATATTATCATTAGGTTTTGCCAATCCATAAAATTATATTACAGAGGTAAAAGTGATTTTCTTTGATGTTTCTAACAAAATATCTAAAAACCCAACATTTCAGAAGTATTACAGACATATATGCAATACATCTTAATATCATCTCGTTTCAAAATCTACAAACGCCTTCTTATACCCTGAACCCATTAAAAATGGGTAAAAATGGTTGTGGGCAAAAGTATTTAACAGGCATAAGGAAGCATCTCCGATTATATAAAGAATATATATCAATAGTCGAGTCGATCTAGCCATGTCCGTCTGTCTGTCCGTCCGTCCGTTTGTATGAACAAGCAGATATCACAGACTATAACCGTTAGAGACTTTATATTTGGAATATAAGTTCAGGTAGTACCGGGACAGATCAAGTTTGTTTAATTTCATCGATAACTCAACCCGTTCAAAAGATATCGATAAATCTCAGACCAGTGTTTTTGGGCTATAACTCAAAAGTTATAAGAGCTAAAGGCACAAAATTTGATATGTATAGTCTCAAATATCATAAACATGTACAAAATATTTCACTTTTTTGGTAACGTTCCCCAATCACCCCAAAAGTGAGAAACACTAATTTTTCAAGGTATGACATTGCAATTTGGTTTGATCGCCCATTTTATAGCCAATGTTAAAAATTTCAGATAGGACACTAAACACAGAAGCTATTTAAGATGTACATTTCCATAGTTTGGGGCCTTGCGAAGAAGTTAACCGTTTACACCGCTTGCAGTATGTGTGTGTTTGTATGAATGTGCATTGATAGGTAGGTATGAATGGATGTAAGGACTGGGTTCAGTGTATCTCCTAGTCGGGCACTCCCGACTTGTTGTTAACAAACTTTCTAGCCAAAAAATAAAAACAAGTGGGAAAGGATTATGTTCGGCGTATCGAAGATTCTATACTCTTTTCGAACCTTTAGGCAATTTTCACTGTGCCAACTGCACCACTGAAATTTCCAAAGTAGTAAAAAATCGTTTTATCGCGTTCCATTTTTTTATCCCCTGAACCCATTAAAAATGGGTAAAAAGGGTATTATGGTTTTGTGTAAAAGTATGTAACAGGCATAAGGAAGCATCTCCGACCATATAAAGTATATGTATTATTGATCAGTATCAACAGCCGAGTCGATCTAGCCATGTCCGTCTGTCTGTCTGTCTATCTGTCTGTCTGTCTGTCTGTCTGTATGAACACGCGGATATCAGAGACTATAAGAGCTAGAGATTTCATATTTGGAATATAAGTTCTCGTAGTGCCTGGACAGATCAAGTTTATTTCATTTTATCGATAACTCGTCCCGTTTAAATGTTATCGATAAATTTTGATTTCAGACTAGCGTTTTTGGGCCTTAACTTAAAAGTTATAAGAGCTAGAGGCCCCAAATTTGGCATGTGTAATCTCGAATAGCATACACATGTAACAAATATTTCACTTTTTGGATACCAGCTCCTATTGTATGCCCTTAAATTTTTAATAAGATCGGATAATAAACACAGAAGCTGTTTAAGATTTTACTTTCCATTGTGTGGAGCTCAGTGAAAAATCAAGCTAACTGCTTAAGCCGCTTGCACTGCTTGTAGTATGTGTGTGTATGTATGTATGTATACTGATAGGTTAGTATGAATGTATATAAGGACTGGGTTCAGGGTATCTCCTAGTCGGGCACTCCCGAATAGAGCACTTTTACTTGTTTGTTCTAAGAATATTTAATTCATTGCCAGTTGTATAGCAGCTATAAGATATAGTGATCCAATCCGGCCGGCTCCAACCAATGTGATGTCTCTTTGAATAATAAGTATCTGTGCAAAGTTTCATCGCGATAGATTCAAAAACATGGGATATATTGCCAAAACCGACTTCGAGTTGTATGGCAGCTATAAGATATAGTGGTCCGATCCGGCCGGCTCCAACCAATGTGATGTCTCTTTGAATAATTAGTATCAGTGCAAAGTTTCATCGCGATGGATTCAAAAGCATTTGATATAAAGCCAAAACCGACTTATAGTCATCCAATCCGGCCGGTTCCAACCAATGTGCTGTAAATTTGAATAATAAGTGTCTTTGGAAAGTTACATCGTGATAGCTCAAAAGCTGAGGGACTAGATCCCATACATACAGATAGACAGACGGACGGATATGGCTAGATCAATTTGTTTTGTTTTTCTAAGCATACTGGCAGTAACTTTTGGGAGTCTCCGACGCTTCCTTCTATGAGTATAATTATATTATTAGATATGATGGAGGCAGAATATCTACAGGATTATTATACAAAAGTTTCTATTCTTCGAATAGTATGTGTTTTTTGTAATACCTTTTAATGCAAGTTTTTGCATACAAGCTGCTGCGAAGTATAAATAGCATCCAATTAGCTGTTATATAGTGCAGAAAAGCAAGCGTATAAAGAGTTTGGACTACCACCCACGCTCTTCTAAACAAGAAAGCAAACGCATTTGAATGTGTGGTGTTTTTCTGAAGCCAGCATTTATGGGCTCAATAGTAAAGGGTTGCAGGCTCTATTTGTTTCCACAGGCAGCAGCTGCCTGTCGATAGTTAAAAGACATTCGAAAGCTGACGCATCAGCGCCTGTAGCTATGCAATACAAAATGTTGTTGTACAAACTGCTCGAAGTTATATTTTTCGCATTTGGAAAGAAATACCCCAAAAGGATGCTGAACTATATACGCTTAATATATGCAATGGCAGGCATCGGTGCTTTAAATTTGCAAGCACGTACCAGAAAATATCACTTTTGATGAGCAGTAGTATCAAGTTTCCAAGGACAACTTTAAGAGCTAAGTATTTATTAGTTGATCTTGGAGACTATTGCTTTTACTATTACTTAATGACTTAAATATTTAAGTAAGTAATAAAATACCATTTTAACAAAAGAAATTCATAAATAATAATGCTATTTATATAATATAATAGCCGGTTACGCAAAACATTCTATTTTTTAGGTAATTTAAAAACCTTTGATTACATAAATAATTAGAACAAAATGAAAGCAACATTTGACATATATATGTGTATATTTATATTTATTTAATGCATATATTTTAGCTTACATTAAACAAGTAAGAGTGCTCTACTCGTAACTGTCAGATTAGCATATACCTTGAGCCTCGTCCATACATTTATTCATAGTTACATATTTGTGTACATATGTAAATACAAACACTCACGAGCTGCAAGCGGTGCAATCACTTTAGGCACTGATTCGTCACTGAGCCCCATTCTATGGTAAACACATTTTTTTAGTATCCAAAAAGTTTAATATTTTATACTTCTGTATGCTGTTCGACATTACACATACCAACTACGGTGCATCTGGCCCTTATAACTTTCAACGATAGTGTGAGTTTGAAATACATCGATAACTTTTGAACAGGCCTTGATCTGACCAGGGAAAACGTGAACTTATATTCCAAATATGAGCTCCAGTTCTTATAATCTCTGAGATCCGCGTATAGACAGACGGACATGGCTCGAGAATATATATAGTTTATATGGTCGGAGATACTTTCTTAGGTCTGTTACCTACGTTTGCAGAGCTTTAATTTACACAGGGGTTTTTGTCGAATATTTATACTCTTTTCGAAGAAAATAGTATATTAAGTTTATGCTGAAGTTTGAAGCACATAGAAAGAAGCGTCTGAGACCCCCAAAAGTTACTGTCAGTACGCTTAGAAAAACAAAACAAATTGATCTAGCCATGTCCGTCTGTCTGTCTGTCTGTCTGCCTGCTGTCTGTCTGTCTGTCTGTCTGTCTTTGTTTTTGAGCTATCGCTCTGCAACTTTGCACAGACACTTATTATTCAAGGGGACAGCACATACAACTTGAAGTCGGTTTTGGTCATAAATCCCATGTTTTCAAAGCAATTGCTTCAATTCCCTTGTACACTTGAACATCCTTATAGCTCATCAATGGGTAAAATCGCAAATAGATTGACTCATAAACAGCGAAGATATGCGTCATTAAATATTTGGAAAGAACAGGTGCATATGAGCAAACAAATTGCAAGGTCGTACCTTCAAAAATGTGTTTTTTTAAATTTGGGGGAAATAGGGGGGTGGTATCCAAAAAGTGAAAAGTTTTTTACATGTGTATTCGAGATTATACATGCCAAATTAGGGGTCTCTAGCTCTTATAACTTGTAAGTTATAGTTCAAAAACGCTAGTCTGAAATCGAAATTTATCGATAACTTTTGAATGGGTCGAGTTATCGATAAAATAAAATGAAATAAACTTGATCTGTCCCGGCACTACGAGAACTTATATTCCAAATATGAAGTCTTTAGCTCTTGTAGTCTCTGATATCGCGTGTTCATACAGACGGACGGACAGACGGTCAGACGTACAGACGGACAGACAGACAGACGGAAATGGCTAAATCGACTCGACTGTTGATACTGATCAAGAATATATATACTTTATATAGTCGGAGATGCTTCCTTATGCCTGTTACATACTTTTGCACAAAACCATAATACCCTTTTTACCCATTTTTAATGGGTTCAGGGTATAGAAAGTAATGTGTACATAAAATTAAATAATGCTATATTTCTCTAATAAAATTTAACATATTGCAAACAAATTAGCTATTTTAAAAAACGGTTTAATTAAAAAGTTAAATATTTATTTGGGCTACTAAAAATTTAAATTGATCAACTTAGTCACAATTCTACAAACTGAAATAAGTAAAAAGCTAATATTTATTTTCCTGTGCAGTTGGGTGGATAGTATATAAGTACTGCACTTGCTTTTAAGTTGTGGTTGAAACGACACTCCATCAGCGACACAATTGCGTCTACCCGTCTATCCATCTATTTATATACAAACTAGTCTCTCAAATTTAATGTTATATTAACTACACTTGGCATGGGACTTTCTTTATGCTGCCATAGGTCGAAAGATACAAATCGTTTCTGTTTTACAAGATATCTAGACGAAAATCAACAGTTGCTGCTAAAATGTTGATAACAATTAGAAAATCGGACTACTCAATCATATAGCTCTCATAGGAACAATCAGTCGAATATCGAGTTCTTATATTAAACAACTTTTTTGGTTTTAAAGATTTTCGAACCAAACTCTCCTGCTAAGTGTTATTATTATTATTATACCCTGAATACGTTAAAAATGGGTAAAAACGTATAATGAAGTTGTGCAAAAGTATGTAACAGGCATAAGGAAGCATCTCCGACCATATAAAGTATATATATTATTGATCAGTATCAACAGCCGAGTCGATCTAGCCATGTCCGTCTGTCTGTCTGCCCGTCCGTCCGCCCGTCCGCCCGTCCGTCTGCCTGTATGAACACGCGGATATCAGAGACTACAAGAGCTAGAGACTTCATATTTGGAATATAAGGTCTCGTAATCCCGGGACAGATCAAGTTTATTTCATTTTATCGATAGCTCGTCCCGTTTAAATGTTATCGATAAATTTTGATTTCAGACTAGCGTTTTTGGGCCTTAACTTAAGAGTTATAAGAGCTAGAGGCCCAAAATTTTGCATGTATAATCTCGAATAGCATACACATGTAACAAATATTTCACTTTTTGATACCACTCCCCAAACCCGCCAAAAGTTTAAAAAACGCATTTCTGAAGGTACGACCTTGCAATTTGGTTTGGTCAATCGACAATTGCTTGCCCCAAAAATTTCAATAAGATCGGACAATAAACACAGAAGTTATTTAAGATTTAACTTTAACTCGGTGAAAAGTAAGCTAACTGCTTAAACCGCTTGCACTGCTTGCACTGCTTGTACTGCAGCATGTGTGTATTTAGATTAGGGTGAATGATTGTAAGGACTGGGTTCAGGGTATCTCGTAGTCGGGCACTCCCGACTAGAGCACTCTTACTTGTTATACCCTGAACCCATTAAAAATGGGTAAAAAGGGTATTATGGTTTTGTGCAAAAGTATGTAACAGGCATAAGGAAGCATCTCCGACCATATAAAGTATATATATTCTTGATCAGTATCAACAGTCGAGTCGATTTAGCCATGTCCGTCTGTCTGTCTGTCCGTCCGTCCGTCCGTCCGTCCGTCTGTCTGTATGAACACGCGGATATCAGAGACTACAAGAGCTAGAGACTTCATATTTGGAATATAAGTTCTCGTAATCCCGGGACAGATCATGTTTATTTCATTTTATCGATAACTCGTCCCGTTTAAATGTTATCGATAAATTTCGATTTCAGACTAGCGTTTTTGGGCCTTAACTTAAAAGTTATAACAGCTAGAGGCCCCAAATTTGGCATGTATAATCTCGAATAGCATACACATGTAACAAATATTTCACTTTTTGGATACCAACCCCCAATCCCCCCAAAAGTGCAAAAAACTCATTTTTGAAGGTATGACCTTGCAATTTGGTTTGGTCACACACTTTAAGCCAATGTTATGTCCTACAAATTTTAGAAAGATCGGACAGTAAACACAGAAGTTATTTAAGATTTTACTTTCCATTGTGTGGGGCTCAGCGAAAAAGCAAGATAACTGCTTAAATCGTTTTCACAGCTTGCAGTATGTATGTGTTTGTATGTATGCACACTATTAGGCAAGTATGAATGGATGTCAGAGCTGGGTTCAGGGTATCTCCTAGTCGGGCACTCCCGACTAGAGCACTCTTACTTTTTTTCATTTAATTTTGATGTTAGTATGTGAGGTGCGATCTGCAAGGATATATAATCTTCGGCACACCGGAGATATTAGATTTTCCTTGTTACTTATTTATGCATATACCTTTTATTATTAGCTTCAACATGAGTTCAGTAGCTTCAAGATATATCAGAAATCTGAAAGTCATAAAACGGCTGCGTAATTGCACAATTATTAATTATTAACAACAATTCATTCGTGTGGTTGCTTGTGGTTGTGCTGGCTAACCTAATCAAACATGCAACTAAGTAAGTGAAATACCATGTACCCCACATTAAGCACACATGTGGACTTTACTGGACTGTGGGCTGCTAATTACCACAGATAGTCAGTCGTCCATTCCCATAAACAATATTTGCTGGTTGCTGTTCCTTAAGGCCAAAACCGCTGGCAGCTCCGATTTGCCTTTCAATTTCGACACGGAAATGGAAACATTCGAAATTGGTCTGTTGTTGCCCACTGCAATGTAAATGCATTAGAAAACCGCAAAAGTCGAAACGGACCTTTGGGGTGCAGGCAAACAACGTCGGAGCAAACACAAACACACATAACCTTAACACAAATTCATATTTCTAAAGAAAGTAATGGCACCTAAAGAACATTAAAAAATATTGAATGTTTTCACATTTTTAAAATAAAGTTCACTTTGACATTCGTTTTGCCGCTTATATTTCATTTGCATGCACTTAATATTTAATGTCATCGCCATTAAGTCGATATTCCTGCTATTGATTGACGACCCTTGTCGCAAACACATCAGGTATATGCATTTTTTAGTGAGTTCCCCACTCACAGGTCACGAAACGGCACTTCGTTTATGGCAATTGTGGGATACGCTTAGGTATCGGTAAATTGTATAGGTCAAAGTTGTCAACTGAGTAATTACCATTAAAGGTTAAGGCATACACATGCACAAAAGTCTTATGATTTTATCATTCATATTCAACCTTTTTTAAATCGGAAGAATTGAATGCTCTTCAATTGTTATTTGATAAGTCAACATTGAGTAGTGAGCTAAATCGAAAAAGTCATCTCCAACACCATATATATATATATATATATATATTCTTGATCAACATCAACAGTCGAATGTCTGCCTGCAAACTATAGAACGATTCGGTCAAAAGATGACTTCTAGCATGATGAATATCGAACTAATACGGTGGTTTTTTATACCCTGAACCCAGTAAAATGGATAAAAATGGTATAATGAAGTTGTGAAAAGTACGTAACAGGCATAAGAAAGCCTCTCCGACCATAAAAAATATATATATTCATGTCCGTCTGTCTGTCCGTCCGTCCGTCTCTATGAACACGCAGATATCAGAGACTATAAGAGCTAGAGACTTCATATTTGGAATATAAGTTCTCGGAGTCCCGGGGCTGATCAAGTTTATTTTATTTTATCGGTTACTCGTCCAGTTCAAAAGTTATCGATACATTTCGATTTTAGACTTGCGTTTTTGGGCCATAACTTAATAGTTATAGGTTATGGCATGTATAATCTCGAATAGCATGCACATGTTACACATTTTTCACTTTTTGGTAACGACCCCCCATTCCCCCCAAAAGTTGAAAAACCCCATTTCTTAAGGTATGACCTTGCAATTAGGTTTGGTCACACATTTTGTTGCCAATTGTATGCCCAAAAAATTTCAATAAGATCGGACAATAAATACAGAAGTGGCGTTCGACTTAAATTTCAATAGTGTGGGGCTCAGTAAAGAAGCATGCCAACTGCTTGATTGCATTATATGAATGTTTGTCTAAATATGGATAGAAAAGTATAAATTAATGTAAGAACTGGGTTCAGGGTATCTCCTAGTCGGGCACTCCCGACTATAGCACTCTTACTTGTTACTTAATTACAGTTACTTATTTACAGGTGGAAACCAATACACAATTTTCGACATCACAAAATACAAGTTCTTTCATGCTCATTTTACAATAAATATCTGTTGCATTTTCAGCCATGTTTTCTCAAATGCTTTTACTGAATTGTGCGCACACGTTGGACATTATATTTATTTTGAAATAACATAAATTCAAAATGACAGTTAATACGTTGTAAATGCAAATAAATAAAAGACTTATAAATTTGTGTACACGCACCGTTATTCTTTGCGCTTTCAATGCTTGTAAATGTAATACTAGTTAAAAATGCACATAACATTTTATGTTTTAATAGCACTTTACTGATATTTTTGTTTGGCATTTTAGCTCTTCGGAAAATGTTTATTTTGTTTGTTTATGCTCTGCCAATTTTTGTTGACCACTTTGCGACACTTGATATGACCGCGTCATGACATTTTTTTATAGTCCCACTACTTGTTTATGGAAAAGCTATTCAAGTCTGTGCAGCTCTGTAAAGTAGCTAGCATGCTATACAGCGACATGAAGTCGAAAATGGAGCAGCTAAGCAAGGAAACTAATAGAAATTACTGTGAGGCTTACAAAACTGTATCTCTTTTTTATTCCAAACATATAATCTGAGACTTGTATCTCTTCAGCTAAAAACAAGTAAGATCGTTGCAGCTGGACGTAACAGACTGCGTAATACTATATCATTGTAAGAACAGCCCGATATAACACAATAGTTACCAAGCTTGAAAGTTAGATTTCTGGTTACCCCCTTTAAAGATTGACCCCTCTCTTTCTGCAATTGCCGAAAATCATATATCCCACAGTTTAAGAGCTAGAGTCACCTAACTCGAAAGGTAGATTACTGTTAAGCTTTCTCAACTCTGAAACTTGTTATATTGTTTTGTATTGTAGTGTATGCATTTTCTCCTGAAGTTTTACAATACATAGATGAAAGCGGAAGTCAGTTTTATTCATATATCCCATGTTTTTAAAACTATCACTCACGCGAATATATGCGTCATTAAATATTTTGAGAGATCAGGTCCGTCTGTCTGTCTGTATGTATGGGATCTAGTCCCTCAGTTTTTGAGCTATCGCGATAAGACTTTGCACGGAGACTTATTTTTTAAGGGGACAGCCGGATCGGTCCACTATATCTTATAGCTGCCATACAACTCGAAGTCGATTTTCGGACTAGATCCCATACATACAGATAGACAGACAGACAGACGGACGGACATGGATCATCAATTTTGTATACCCTGAACCCATTAAAAATGGGTAAAAAGGGTATAATGAAGTTGTGCAAAAGTATGTAACAGGCATTAGGAAGCATCTCCGACCATATAAAGTATATATATTATTGATCAGTATCAACAGCCGAGTCGATCTAGCCATGTCCGTCTGTCTGTCCGTCTGTCCGTCCGTCCGTCTGTCTGTATGATCACACAGATATCAGAGACTACAAGAGCTAGAGACTTCATATTTGGAACCTAAGTTCTCATAATCCCGGGACAGATCAAGTTTATTTCATTTTATCGATAACTCGTACCGTTTAGTAGTTATCGATAAATTTCGATTTCAGACTAGAGTTTTTGGGACATAACTTCAAAGTTATAAGAGCTAGAGTAACCAAATTTGGCATGCATAATCTCGAATAGCATACACATGTAAAACATATTTAACTTTTTGGATACCACCCCCAAACCCCCCAAAAGTTCAAAAAAGGTACGACCTTGCAATTTGGATTGGTAACACATATTATCGACAAGTGCTTGCCCCAAAAATTTTAATAAGATCGGACAATAAACACAGAAGTTATTTAAGATTTAACTTTCCATTGTGTGGGGCTCAGCGAAAAAGCAAGCTAACTGCTTAAACCGCTTGCACTGCTTGTACTGCTTGTACATGCTTGTAGATTAGTATGAATGATTGTAAGGACTGGGTTCAGGGTATCTCGTAGTCGGGCACTCCCGACTAGAGCACTCTTACTTGTTTTGTCATTCTAAACATACTGGCAGTAACTTTTGGGGGTCTCCGACGCTTCCTTCTATGCATTACAAACTTCGGCACAAAGTTAATATGCTTTAAATGCCAAGCCATAATACGAATTTGTAAAGCGTATGAAAGGTTCTGCAGTTGGCAGAGTGAAAATTTTCTAAAGGTTCGAAAAGAGTATAAAATCTTCGGCACGCCGAAGATAATCACTTCCCACTTGCTTTTGCTTAATTTATCCAAAATACAATTTTTATATTTCGATTTTAGACTAGCGTTTTTGGGACGTAGCTTCAAAGATATAAGAGCTAGAGACCCCAAATTTGGCATGCATAATCTCGAATAGCATACACATGTAACAAATATAACACTTTTTGGATACCACCCACCAATCCCCCCAAACGCATTTTTGAAGGTACGACCCTGCCATTTGTTTTGGTCACACATATTATTGACAATTGTATGTCCCAAAAATTTCAGTAAGATCGGACAATAAACACAGAAGTTATTTGAGATTTAACTTTCCATTGTATGGGGCTCAGCGAAAAGCAAGCTAACTGCTTAAACCGCATGCACTGCTTGCAGTATGTGTTTGCTTGTATGTATGCACACTATTAGGCAAGTATTAATGGAAGTCAGAACTGCGTTCAGGGTATCTCCTAGTCGGGCACTCCCGACTAGAGCACTCTTACTTGTTTTCTTTTAAACAAACACAAATTTCTCAAATCGGTCCAGTTATTTTCACCCGAAAGCCAATTTTAATTGATATAAACATTATCCATAGCTCTTCCAATTCCAATTTTTTTACATATCTTGAAATTGTCTCATAGTCTGACACTTCCGACTAGAGCACTCCTTCCTTTTGTGTTTAGAATATCAAATTTGAATTTCTCCATCCGTAAATTAATTTGATTAAGTTATGTCTGATATGCTCTTTTGCAAATAACAGTTTCAGTTCCGGATAAGCAATTACATTTTGAGGAGTGAGGAGTGCTCAGGGGTGAGTCCTTGAGGCAACTTGTCAAGACCTCATTGACCGGCTACCCATAAAATGCGCATCATAAAGCAGCCCATGAGCAATTCATTTGACAGTCCAGAACGTAGTTGGTGTAGCGGTACCCTTTAACGGTATGTAAATAACTGTTATCTGCTTTAAGGCATTAGTATACGACATATTGAAAACTGTTGTTTATGCCGCTCTGTTTGCATTCAATCGTGCGGGCAACCATATACAACTTAAATCACTTACATATGAGACATGAGATTAATGGTATCTTAGCGTCTTCAAATATTGGTCATATGCCGCGATGTACTCATAATTACAAATTCTAATGAAATTAACGCAATTTAGATGGCAGTACAATTAATATGCCAGCCTATAATGATGATAATATGCTTGTGGGTGTATCGCTAAATCCTCGTTGAGTGCTCAACAAAAGCTGCTTTTCAAGGGTTCCTCTTTGATTTATGTAACGTGTAACGGGAGGCGCGTCTGTCTAAATAAAGCTGCACAGTGGCAGGGGCAGGAGTAGGGGCAGGCGGTGGGTTAAAAGGGGGGCGGGCAGTCCAGCAACGCTTGATTTATGTTTGGTTTCGCTGGTTGTCTGGCAGCCGGAAAAAAATATATTTATTTAAATAAAAACTGTGCCAAGTAGAAATTTGTAGCATTCTCGTTGGGGCGATTCGGAAAAAGACGGAATACAGAGGATTTATGTGTAATTAGATGGTCTCAACGCATTGGGCATATTTACTTGGCGTAATTAAATTAGAAAATATGAAAAGCAAATAACGAGCTTTATAAATACTTCAAAAGCTTTATTGAAAGTGAGTGAAGTTGAAACCAATAAGGGAATTATTGCTTTCTTAAATAATATATAACTAGCTAAAAGCGACACAAGTATTTTTTAAAAACAACCAAGATTATTATTATTATTATTTTGATTCAAAAAAATTCTGTTTACACAGTTTTATTACTTAGGGGAAATTGGTTTAACCATTTACTGTCAGTTTTTTGGGAACACGCCTTTTAAACTTTTGTCAATAAAACCCTTTAATTTCTGTAATATCAAAAAGGATTTTTCTTTAGCGCTTCATTAAATCTCTTGGGACATCATTAAATCCAAGTCCTAATGAGCCGCGCAATCAAGCTGAAAATGAAACACCAGGCAAATATTTGCTTTTCCTACATTTCAAGCTTAAAGTCCAGTGTAAAACGCCCAAAGAAAAGTACAAAATTATTATTTACTCATTTTAGGCTGGTTTTCTTAGTAACGTTTTGTTTTCACTAGATTTATATTTCTAATATCTACTCAAATGTTAATCGGAATGAAAAGCGGATTTGCTTTTATTGAAGTTACAACATTTTTGCACTATTGGACCACTAATAGGCTCAGAAGAATGTGCCCTTATATAAAAAAAAAATTGCTTTCCTCTGATTGTGTAAAACATTTTTTGCACAGACGCAAACACCAAATTAAATTTACACATCAGCAAGAAAAGCTGATTTTGAAGCTTTAAAGCGTTACCATTTCATTTTAATGTGTGCTTATACTTGCTTACGTGTCAATTTAATTGATACTCCTCACTGGCAGATACATAACCATTAAGAGTTTACTTTAACGGACATTGACAATACTTTATGGAATGCGTTTCGTGAATTTAATTAATTTTGTGCTAAGCCAAACAGCAAAATTTGCTAACGAGTTTTTCGTCAATGCCCGCGGCAAATATGCCCCAATGTGCAATGTACTTAGTATTTTTGCAGCCGATTGAGCACTAAATTAAGTTTTAGTTTTTGCACACACACACACACACACACACAAAAACCCTCGCATGAGAAGTTTGCAAAACTTGCTAATTAAGTTAGTCTATTAGCTCGCAGCTATGTGGAAATGTTTAGAAATAATTAATCTCAAATTAACGTCACTGTTTTGATAAGCAATACTATGATACCAATCTACTACAAGCCGCTTATTAATACGAGCTGTGCGTATCTAAAAATATACAACACAGTTGTAATAAGTAGCAGCTGGAGTGCTTTGAATGGGGCACATGCATAATTCTAATGAGCAGCATTTGAGTGGGTCTCGCATAAAACACGTAATAAACTCGCTTTATCTGGATATTCGCTTGCCAGTCATTGCACTCAGATAACTCATTTCGCATTTGATAAAGATGCGATTATATACATATTAGCATATACATTGTACGTATAGTATGTATGGATATTGTAATCGATTGTATATCTCATAGCTTGTAGCTTATCTATTAATTGTCTTGCTTTGTTGCCTGGGCGTGATTCAACTTTTATTAACGTTTTCTGCAATCCTGCACGTGATAAAATTGTTTATGATAAAATAAAAAAATCAATATAGCAACAAACTTAGACTAAACTTATGCTCAAAATATTTGAATGCCCTTGTAGAGAGAGATTAAATTTTATCATGGAACGATACATCTACGACCCCATAAGGTATTTATTTTCTTGATAAATATCAATATTCCAGAAGATTTCAAACACTCATTTCAATGCCATCCTTCAATCTTCTGATAATTCGACACATAAGCACATTAATATATGTAAACAGTAAGCAATACATATAAAATCCGTTTCCTACAGGGCTATAATTCAGTAGGTCTGTACAACGTCAACAATCCATGAGTTATACATAGGCCTTGCGCATTTGATTGTACCTTCCATTACACGCTCACACTCACAACCAGTCAAATGATTATTCGTGTGTGCATTCCTATTTGTTTTGCATATTGCAGAGAAATAAAACTGAATAATGGAATTTACACGATTTCAATTTGTCATGGCATAAAAAAATATTTCCACATAATGTAGAAAAAACTTTTTGATTTTTACGTGTAACGTATTTTGATTAAAAGAGTAAGAATGTTGACAATTTGATTGGTATTTATTTTGATTATGCTCCGGCCGCAATATATAGTTATTTTATTGTTGTCCTCATGCTTTTTATTTAAAACACAAACAAGAGACGTCTGCCAGATTTCCTGATGTTTCACCCACTCTCACTCTTTCTCTGGGCCTGGGCCTGTGATGAATGATGATTATGTTTGGCCAGCGTTGACCCAGCAGCAAACTCCATCAATTATATTCAAGTTGTGACGAGTATTGAGTATGTGTGAGTGTGAGTGTGGCTATGTACTCACACTTGTCGAGCTCTGGCAGGCTAAAAGTGTTGCATATGGATAGCGGAGCCGTTTTCACCGTGACCCCAAAATCCCCTGCTCGAATATGGCAACTACTGAAAAGCGGTGGAACTGCTGTATCGCTTGGCTCCTGACGACAGCTGAGCTGCGCTGACCTGAGCTGAGCTGCTGTTGTGTTTTATATTAAAAAATACCAATGCGCCTGATTGATTTATGAGTGCGCCTGACTGCACCTACTGCAGCCAGAGCCAACTGGTTGAGCCCTGCGGCTCATCCCAAGCAGCCAGTCAAGCGCTTCTCAATTGGCCAGGCGAGAACTTTTGATTTAGCGTATGCAGTGTTCATTGCATAACGGCGTGGGATGTGAGAATGGGTTATTGGGCCAGTGCTCATCTAGTGAGGTTAGTCAGTGTGGGTTTTTGTGGTTTTCCCGGTTACATGTATTTAAGGTAATTCACTTCGGCGAATGTATGACACAATTATTGATGCTCTGGTAATCTGGTAATGACATTCCTGTTCAGCTAGCAGTAAGCAGTTGTTTCATAAATGAACATTCTTAGCGCATTTGAGATTATATGTTTATACCCTGAACCCATTAAAAATGGGTAAAAATGGTAATATGGTTTTGTGCAAAGGTATGTAACAGGCATATGGAAGCATTTCCGACCATATAAAGTATATATATTCTTGATCAGTATCAACAGCCGAGTCGATCTAGCCATGTCCGTCTGTCTGTCTGTCCGTCTGTCCGTCTGTACGTCTGACCGTCTGTCCGTCCGTCTGTATGAACACGCGGATATCAGAGACTATAAGAGCTAGAGACTTCATATTTGGAATATAAGTTCTCCTAATCCCGGGACAGATCAACTTTATTTCATTTGATCGATAACTCGTCGCATTCAAAAGTTATCGATCAATTTCTTTTATTTCTATTTATTTCAATTTCAGTTTTTGGGATATAACTTTAAAGATATAAGAGCTAGAGGCCCCAAGTTTGGCATGTATATTCTCGAATAGCATATATATATATAGCAAATATTTAACTTTTTGGATACCACCCCCCATTCCCCCGCATTTTTGTAGGTATGACCTCGCAATTTGGTTTGGTCACACATATTATAGCCAGTGCTATGTCCTAAAAATTTCAGAAAGATCAGACAATAAACACAGAAGCTATTTAAAATTTAACTGCTTAAGCCGCTTGCACTGCTTGTACTGCAGCATTTGTGTATTTGTATGTATATACACTGATAGATAAGTATGAATGAATGTAAGGACTAGGTTCAGGGTATTTCCTAGTCGGGCACTCCCGACTAGAGCACACTTATTTGTTTTTATATGTTATATGTTTATGTTCAATTGAATATTCTAAGCAGTTAGTTAATAAACAACTAAATATTATTTATTTAATCTTTTACATTATTTAATTTTTGTACCCTGAACCCATTAAAAATGGGTAAAAAGGGTATAATGAAGTTGTGCAAAAGTTTGTAACAGGCATAAGGATGCACCTCCGGCCATTTAAATTATATATTTTCTTGATCAGTGTCAACAGCCGAGTCGTTCAAAAGTTATCGATAAATTTCGATTACAGACCAGTGTTTTTGGGCCATATCTTGAAAGTTATAAGAACTAGAGGCACATAATTTGGTATTTATAATCTCCGATAGCATACACATGTAACACATATTTATTCTTTTGGATACCACCCCCTTAATTTACCCAAAAGTGCAAAAAAGGAGGTATGGCCTTGAATTTGGTTTGATCACACGTTTTATTGATCAAGAATATATATACTGTCTATAGTCGGAGAGGTTTCCTTCTGCCTGCAATGCTTTTGCTTAACAACATTATACCCTTTTACGCATTTTTTAACGGGTTCAGGGTAAAAGGTAAATGAAATAGTGTCTCTGAACAACGAAGCCTAGTATATCGATTAAATTAATTTTTGCACAATATTAACATTAAACGTAATTTAAAAAAGATAGTATCTTCCATTATTTAAACATGTGCATTGTGTTGGGTACAAAAATATATAGGTTTAATTCTAATGTTTTATATCCTACAGCAAAATTTAGCTGCATTGTTTCGGTTGCCATTTATCCTGTTTTCTTATTTGTGCGCTAATGAGGCGGCTAAGTACATAATTATTTAATGCCAACACTTCACTACAAAACTGGCGTCTTTAAGTTGCGACCAGCTACAAATTTATGAGCCATGCACAACATTTGAATTTTTTAAGGGCTCTTGACTTAATTACTTGGCGTAAATATGAGGAAGTCAAATGCCGCTGCTTGGGGCAGACCGGAGCAGCAGGGCCAGAAGGCCGTTTGTTGATAGGCTTGTGTATGTCCTGCGACATGGCAGACAGGACAATGCTGGCGTTAAACGAAACTGGCAGCAGGTAGATGCCGTCAGGATGCCAGAACGCAGACTGCCGCACAAATTGGCCGGGTAAAGTTGTTCAGCCGCATTAAATGAAAATTCATTAGCTAATTAATTGGCCGTTTCATCAACACTTTGTGTGACGGCTAAATTATGAAAGGACAATTTATAAATGCAAATAAATCGTAAACTAAAATTAGCAGAGTTGCTATAAATTGTTTTAGCTCATTACTGCCAAGCACATTAGTCCAATAAACGGGGTTTATCAAATTAATTTTGCCAGCTTCTTGCATTCATTCATTTCAATTATATAAATTACAATTGGCAGCGGAAGTTGACTTTTGAGATTGGCAGCAAATAAAACTAATTAAATATCGGCATTATATTATTAAAAAGACAGAAATCCTATCGATAATGTTTTTGGGAGGTTATACCCTAACTGAAATACAAGTAAAGTTGCTTACAATAGCAAATATATGAACTTTATAATGTTACCTAAGTATTGTCATATAATTATCAACGAATTTTATTCAATTCAAGGTTCTAATAACAGTTTCTTTTATCAGACAAATGTAATAGATTATTCCCCAAATTTAAAGCAGTTTGTAGCAAAGGGCAATATTTCGTGTGAAAAATATGTAATGTAAATTTTCGCGGATCGGTGGATACGATGATTTTATGAAATTAAATATGATTTTGATAGCGTAATCCTCTTTTTGTTACCTTTGTAAATATGTACATATACTTTTATTTTTATAGCTTTCCAAATTATGAAGACTGCATTTCAAATAATTATATAATCGTAGCTTATTATTAGGAGATTAAAAGATGGAAAGTGCTTTGAAAATAATTCAGTGTTGCTTAAAGGTATAGCAACTGCAAAAATATTTAAATAAAAAATGTATTTAGATGTAACTAGCAGTTCAATTTTCTATTGTAAAGTTAAAAGATTAGCAAACATTTGCGAAGAAAAAGTCGAAGGTAATAGTCCGCAGCTGGCTTTTAAATCTTCATTTGGCCAGCCCGAAAACAGCCTAGTGTAATAAAGCACCCATCAATTTCAGCTTGGCCCTCACTACGTATATACAATGTGCCTAGTTAGGTTTCAGATACACACTCTGACTGACCATGGCGTTTTACAAAAGGTGATTTTGGACCCGACTATATTTTGACATTGTTTTGAATGTGCGCAATAAAACTTAATTGTCACGCTTGACACACAATCGAGGAAGATATCTACTTATCAGGCCAACAGAGTGAACAGGACAGCCCGGACAAGACAAACTTCGTTGGCAGCTCATCAAACTGATTTAATGGCACAGCTGGGTACAGGCTAAACAAGTCAAGTTCAATTGGCTGACAGCATCAAGTGGCATCGCCACGTAGCTATAATTAAAAGGCTAAGCAATTAGTCAGAGATTATAATCTTAGCGCTGCATGCCACGTGAGCAGCGTTCAAGGATAATACTTGGCTACCAATCAAGAAATCAAATCCACTAGATGCCAACTTTTTCATTGCCTCAATGACAGCTTTAGTCAGCTACAGCACAAATTTGATGACCGCATTTATGTAGACCATATACAAAACAGGAGTGAAGCAAACGCAACAAAGAAATTGAGTGAAAAAAGCAGAGGACGAAAATTACATGGCTCTATGTTGCTTGTGGCCAAAGTGGTTAATTTCGAGCGGTTGTTTGCCCAAAGCCCCGCAGGCGTGGCTAAGGCGGTCTAAGCCAATTTGCGTTGTATTGTACAGTTAATAAATAGTTGAGCTGGTGAGTTGTTGAGCTCTTTGGACCACTCGTCGCTGATAAAGTGCATTAGGCAGCGTCAACTGAGTTTTTGAAATAATTATGCATGTTGTTTATATTGTTTTACTTTTTAAAGATTTTTTTAATTTATGCGCCCCCATTTAACTTACTTACATTAAATCACAACTAAACAAAGAATTAATCTTAATGTTAAACAAAAATTTTGGAAATTCAGTAAATTTGTAATCAAAAATAGATATTTTTGAAATAACCAATTTAATAACTCATTAGATGGAAAACATTAAAGTGAGTTGAACATTTTAAAAAGTAAAATATTAGTGACCTGTGAAGGAACATACTTATCAAATTCGCAGCCTCTAACTCTTTCAAAATATGAAAACAATAAAAATGTAGTTTTCTTAAACATGGCTATGTCTACTCGACTGTTGATACTGATCAAGAATATATATAATTGATGTGTCGAATATGCTCCTAATGCCAGTTGCATAAATTTGTACAACTCACTGGTGCCCATTCTTACCTATTGTATGAGTACAATGTATTAAAATGTCTCGTCATTTGGTTCAAATGAAGGAAAGCCCTAAAAAACAATTTAATTGCTTATAATCCTTATTTTTAAGTTTGTACGGCATTCATTGCTTTATATTCTTATCTAGTTTGCTTAGGTTTGGCCTGTTCTTTATTTGTTATTAATCCTATATTATTCAGAAACACAAAGACTGTGTTGTGCCCATTTATCACTTATAACTGAACATAATCCACTCTAATGCCTTTCATTAAATTTTGTAATCAAATTTACATTGCTAAGCTTTTCATTTATAAAATGAATATTATATTAAGTTTAATAATTCACTTTAATTAATGTTCGAACAACTCATGTGTCGCCTCGGAATCAACACATGCTCCTTGTCTCGAAATTTATGATACGTCAGAAGCAACAGCTCCTGGGACTCCTACTTCTACTTCTTCGGCTCCTGTCTGTCTGTCTCTGGCTCTTTTCCAGCCGTTTACCTGCGCAGACACCTCAACACTTCCCTTCAAGTTTATATATGTTTATATTGTAGCTCATATTTCAACCCAGCTCAGGCAGGCGGCAATCTAAAGCAAAGTGTCACCTGTTGATTGTTAGTTTTACCTGTCGCCTGTGCATATTTAAATGCTTAGATGTTTAAAAATGATATTATATAGTCTACCGTTTTTCTGGCAATGGGTTCAACGGTGAGCTGGGTTGCTTGGGATCTTTGGTGATCTATGGTATGACTGAATCTTGCTTTTTATATAAATATATGTATATTTATATATTTGTATCTCTAATAACGAAGGTATTCATAGTATATTGAGTTTGTGCAATGTCGTCCGCCTGTCCGGATGAACGTAGGTTTTTTTGGCGGTATTGAAGACAGAGACTTGAAACTTGGACTACTATTATACTGGTTGTTCTATCTACTTCTGATAAAGTGTATCGATTTTTGTGCCACAAAACGTAAATATTTCCCACAATTTTAAAGCTAGAATCCTAGGTTTTTCGCCCACGCCTTCTAGAACGCTTCCCACAATTTTGAAGCTAGACTCACCAAATATGGCATTTATAATGCGACCTGGATTTCCCTGCCATTCACGCTAGAACACTACCTTGAAAAGTAGATTACTGTTAAGCTTACTCAACGGTCAACCAACGCCCCCTAACGTGGGCACCATCAAAAAGGATATGTTCCACCTGTTTTCAGCTGTTTTTACAATGGTATCAGAGTATTACGCAGTCGGTTACGCCCGACTCCACCCTTCTTAGTTGTTATATATCCGTTCTTGGTCGTTCCAATTAGTTTTGCCTGCAAATGGATATCACTTTATGCTTCTTTTAATTAAAACTAAATGAATACAAAAACTTTACTCACTAGACCATGAATTTCCTTATTGTACACATGTTTTTTATGCTAATGTTCCCATTTGCTTGTCCTTTTTCTGTCAGTTTAATTTGGTGGAAAATTGCAGTAGGCAGGCTAATTAAGCTTTAGGCAAGATAAATTATTTGACCGACAGGTGGCGCTGCCAATTGCCTTACATTTCAGAGCTCAAATGTGACTACGGGGTATGTGGGGTGGCCCTTGTCGCCTTCAACTGTGTATACGCTCTTATTGTTGTGTCTTCTACGATTTGACTGTATGTGCTTTTGTGTTTGCCCCAAATTTGTGGCATTGACATTCGCCGGAAGCCAAGGAAAAACATTTGCCGTCGGCTTCTTGTCGCCTCGTCGATTTGCTTATATCGTCTGGCATTTTGTGAATCGCACTTAAATATTGATTGTGCTCTCTGGGGCCACTTCTGTTTTTATTTGTCGAAACCAGATCAATAGTACGCACATTACGCATACGCACCGTCAGCCGCGGGCGAATATTTAACAATTTGTGGGCGATTGAATTTAAACTTTTTGACATGCCAATATAGTATGCAAAATTACGTAATAATTGCAGGCAAGTGTACATGGAAAAATTCCCAGAGGCTATTAGTAAATATTTTGCTTACATACAGTTTGTTCTGTTCTTTTGAATTTAAACGAAACTTAGCTTGAATGCAATACAAATTATTAGAATGCTCTAAAAAAACAAATATTATATTTTTAATTCAGATAAAAATAATAAACATTATATGATACTTTAAGTGTTTGTATGTAAAAAAAAACAATTCCTACAACAACCTGTTGCTTGTGTTGAACACATAATTTACTTCAATAAATTCTATGCTGTAAATAATTTGTAAATTTTAACTTAAAATAATGTGTGTTTAGTAAACAAGGTTTTAGTAAATTTATGCACTTTATGTTTTATAATTAATTCAATGTTCATTGCATTATTGTTTAATGGTTTGCGGTTCATAAATTATTTACGGTAATTTCTAAGCACGGACATGTGTGACCGGACGCGTGTGCACAACATGCAACGAGGCAGCGTGTGACAAATGACAGGATACTCGCATAATAGGTAGTCAGATACAATTGGGATAATCGGAAACGAACTAAATATTGAAATACTCAGCCGAAGTAGTATCTGAAATGAGACATAACTTTCTGATTTCTATTGAATTAAAGCTAAACTATAATATTCCTTTAAATTAATGGCGCAGCAGAATTGCCAAGTGCTCCACACTAATTATTAAAAGAGTGCAAACGGTTTTAACACTTGAAACGTTGAAAAATAGTAATGATCTTAACGTTAGGAACTAGAACACGAATTTAAAATTAAATGAATTGGTATTTAAACAAGGTTTTAACAAATTTATGCAATTTATGTTTAATAATTAATGCAATGTTCATTGCTTTATTATTTTTTTAATGGTTTGCACAACGGTAAATTCTGAGCCCGGAAATGTATATTTTACAAAAAATAAACTGACGTGTTCTAATGCGATGTGGAAGTTTATTCAGGATAGCTTGATAACTATATATAATATATATGAATACTAAATTATTTCTTAAAATTATAAAATAAATTCAGTGCATATTTTCCAAATCAAACAAAAATAGACATTATGAAAAACATACTCTCAAACAGTGTAACAACAAATTCAAAAAGATTATGGCATTATTAAAGAAGACCATTTTTAAATTATACAATTATAAGTCAAGTTAATCAAGCTTTATTAATAATTACTTTTAAAATATGACTTGGTGCTTGGATAATTTTTGAGATTAGTATTTTTGATGACATACAAAAAATGGTAAAAATTAGAGCCAGTTGCAGTTAAAAGAGTTATGTTTTTTTGTATAAACCAATGTATGATATATATTTTACATCCAAAACTTCAAATAAAACATTATCCTTAGGTTAATATCGCTTTTTTAAAGTGAACAAATATAGAAGCAACAAGTAATTGTGGTCTTGTCAAGACAGCGGTATATTCAGCCATATACAAAGATACACATACACATACACATACACATACAAAACTCATTTTTCAGCGTATACAATTCCATGACATTTTTAAAATTCAACCTTTGAATAATAAAAGGGTTCGACATGTGCATTGAATATGCATTTAATTAAATTGTTTACAACTTGGTCTCACATGTTGTCAACATTCACACATTGTGCAATCTATTTGCCAACTATTTTTTTTGCTGTCCGTAGCTTTTGTTGATTAACCTTGTTTAATGCGGGGAATTAAAAAAAGATCTACTGTTTGCAATTGTCAGGCTTAAAACTTAATGGAATTTATAGTGACCAACAAACACATGTTTACAGATATCCAATTAATTTCAAGTCAAGTCAAATTAGTTTATATTTTTGCGCTAAAAATAAGGCAATTATAATTGCTTTGTGGTTTTTCCTACTAGAGAAAATCCGTTTTTTTCATTCATGTGGCATTACTGCTAATAATAACTACTTATGTACAATAAGACTTCCTGGAATTTTTTCCGCTTCACGTTTTTCTTTACTGCTGCCATTTTATATTTCTATTCATGCACATCACAAATGCCTAAAAGGGGTATCATGAAGTTGTGCAAATTCATAAAAAGGAAAAAGAAAAAACCCATAAATTATATATTCTTGATAAAACCGACGAGCTTAACCGATATATCAGTAAAGAGACTTTATTTTTGTTTTCGATAGTACATTATCGATAAATTTCTATATCTAAACCCCACGTTTTGAGAGGCAACAGGAACCGAGATAAAAATATTTCACTTTTTGCTAGTTGGGCTCTATCGAGTACAGAATTCATGCTTATTATTAAGCTGGGGCTTATGCTATATTATATGCTAATTTTTCATTTTATATCACCCACAAAAGAAACAACTGACAACCTGCTGCCATTGCGAAATAGTAATCAGCAAGTGTGTGTAGGCGTGCCAGAAAACATATTTCACTTGGTCCCGTGTCTTGTCATTTCATCTCGCAGCTGTTTCAGCTTTTATTAGCTAGCGCCTTATTATAAGGCAACTACAGCAGGCAGCGGAGCTAAAACAAGCTCAAACACATTGTGATAATAGCAATTTGTTTTTATCAAGTGACACAAATCTAGATTCAAGAGTCTGCTGTGCCTTGTACATATGTAGTTATTGTAATGATAATACTTTCTGCGAAAGCCAAAGAAATTTACACAAGAAAATTATTTTTAAATTAAAATTGTGAGGAAAGAAGAAAGTATACAAATATATAAGAACAGACGGGCTGATTTCATGTAGAAATAAATATTATTATTATTTCAAAGTATAGGATAAAGTTGTAAGCTGGCAACCTAACTTGGAAAAAATACTTCGGTGAAGACAATGACAGCCACCGTACACTATTCTGCGATTGGTACCCGGATTTGCTTTGTTACAAATATGTAAAATGTATTCTATTAATTACGCTAAAACGCTTTATATCGATAACTGCCAAGTTTAAGTTGTACACCCTAACTATGTATTGTTACTTTTCAAAATCCCCATAGAACAATAATTTGATGAGCGCTCCTAAAAGTAGACACAATAATTTTTTACTGATGTGTGCTATAGACAATTTAAATAGCAATTATTTTCTGGAAATAATACTGACGAAACAAAGCTAGCAGATATTTCATTTTCAAGCATACTAGGAAGTACTTGGATTATCATATCCCTTTTTTATGAAGTATGCCACATTTAAACAAAAAATTGGTTAGCGAACATCTGCTGTCATTGTCTTATGTTAAATTGGCTACTGACTCCAAAAGACAAGTACAAACATTTCGTCCAGTGGCCATTTTTGAGCTATTGCTTTTTTAAAAACAGTATTAAAACTATATTCAACCCATAAACCTATAACCAAGCAATATATTCGTTTTCAATACTATTATTCGCATAGGCGCTATTTAAGACTAAATTGGGAATTTCGCACTAAAATGTACCATTTTAAAACAAACATGTAGCTTTAGGTGAAAATAGCATTTGAAAACTGATTCTTCTTTTTAATTGTAAATTTTTATGCGGCCTTTTTAACATTAGAAAATTACTGCTGATTTTCGGAATACATTTGGCTATTGAATGGTGCATTTAAAGCTGCAGGTGAAATTTTCATTCATTTCAACTAACAAAAGCATTAATTTACAAAATTATCACAATCAGCCTAAAATGTGATGTACATACATATGTAATGTTTGAAGCGCCAAGATAGCCTTTATATCTTGTGTTACTTAGTTTTTCTACTAACACTTACATTTTGTCAAATTTTTACCCTTGATGTTTAAAACATTGCAGCACTTGAAATTCGCTAAGCAAATCCGATAAAAGGACAACCCAGCATAAGGAATTAACTTTTTAAAGTGGCTCAAAAGCTACCTAATATTTGAATACCATACAAGGACTCGAGTACTTTAGACTTAAGGGTTGCCGTGCGAGGACAAACATAGAAAAACAAAAATAGTATTGACAATTATTGATATTTTATGAGCATGGCCCAAAAGTCGTCGTATATTTGATGTGGGTTTTTGGCTGACATTTTAACGAAATTGCCCAAGTTCAACAATTGTTTTGTGATTATTTCACGTTTGTTATTACTTTTTGATGAATACGATTTGCATTGGAAATTGAAGAGCTGCTTAAAACTTAGTGAGTCGGTCTTAAAGTAATCATAAAATAAAATAACAAAGGTTCTTGCATACAGTATATTAGCAAAAGAACATAATAGCCAACTTGGTGGTTATAATCTTATATTTATAAGTTCAAGTTTTATAATCAAAGGATATTCGAAATAAACTGTTATAAGAAATATCTCGAATGGAGTGTTTGTTATACGCTTAACATCAAGGACAAGATTCGAAATTTTCGACACAATTTTTAGTTCAGCGATTTAGCCACGAATTATATTTTTTGTCGGTTTTCCAGCTAGTTATTCTAATGTTTTTCTTGAATGAAGTCAATACCAATTTTAATATTTTTCACACTAACTAACAAACATATATTCGTGACAATAACATTATTTAGCGAACTTTCTCAAGCAGATTATTACGAAAGTAAAAACACGACTTTAAAGCAAAAAGAAAAATATTAATATTAAAAGCTTACCTGTTTATTCCCTGTGTTGGTTTTTTGCCAGCTGATGCGACAATTAAATTGAAAACAAATTATATTAACGCGCGTGATTCGAATAGCTTTTAATTCGTTATCAGTGCTGAAACTAAAATTTGTCTAATGTGGCTGCCCAAAAAATGACGGCGACACGTTTGCTTTATTTTGGAAAACACAGAAAAACTCGCGTAAAAAGTGTTTAAGAAACTTATCCAATTAAAAGACGCACAACAAACAAGAAAAACCTTCTTGACTGCAAAATGTGTGTTTCCAAACCGTTTCAAGAATTTGACTGCAGCTAATTGACAGTGAAAAGCAAAAGAGATCACAAGTAACTGTTTTCAAAACTATATTGTTAAACCGTTAGAGTGCAAGCGCTGTCGCTGCTGACTGCTTGGATGGTTGGGTTGCTTGGTTTGACGCGCACGAAACGAATGCAGCGCTAACGATGAAGACGACTTGTTTTATAGCGAACCGAAGCCGAACGCACGCATGCCGACTCTTTCAACTTCAACTGGTTGCTCCTGTTGCGTTTTCAATGAAAGCTTCGCGCTAAGCCGACACTCAACTGCCTGTTTGGTTTGTGTCTCGGCTGCGCAAAAAGCTTCACGCAGCGCCCACGCATCAACTGCTGCTGTGACGTCATCCCGACGAGGTCGTGTTGATTTAAAGCTGTGCTAGTTGGCTGCCATTCGCTGACATTTGATTTTGCCAGTCGGTGCTGTTGTTGTTGGTGCTGCTTCCTCTTCAGCCACGCACAATTTTGGTAGGCGGTGCTTAAATTTTGGGCACCTTTTGGCATTATCAGAGGGTTGAACGCTTATGAAATTAATAAAATTGTTGCTCCTGCCGCTTTTTATGAGCCGCAACCAGTGTACGTTTTTTTCTACTTAATTCCTTTTAGTTTTCTCCAACGTTGAAGTTTTATCAAGATGAATTTTTTACAGTGTTAATATCTTAATCGGCAAGCGGAAGCTCATATTTCGTTTTGCAGCTGCATTTACATTTCTCATCTGAGGTTCCATTTAATCACTTAAAATGAAAGATAATCTGTATTGCAAATACCATGTGGCTCATTATTCCAGTATTACACACTCGCAGTGTTGGCTGTGAGAGGAAATAGTAGAACTTGTTTAATTGATTTAGGCTGTATTTACTGCAAGCAGTTTTGGTATGTATTTCAATGAAGCATAATCTGATGTTTGAAATACATATATAGATTACACCATACAACAGCCAAATGTATCCCGAACATCTGATGTAATATTCTTATGTAAAACACGGCGCAACATATTTTTTTCGGTGCTGTTTTTGACCGACACGCAAAAGGCTAGATTTTAGATTTTTGAAAAAGGTATCCTTTTGGGCGTTTAGTTTCTCGTCGTTACTTAAACTAAGAACAACACTTGGTGTTGTTTTCCTAACGGTGATATATATTATTCTTTTCTTTTAGCTCGCCTTAACATTTTTGTTCCTAGTAAGCCAACTAGGAAGTACGGCCCCTTGTAAGTCCTACAGCAGAGTATTCCACGTAATCTCGGTTGAGCTCTCTCACCCAATAATAAAATATTCTTTTGTATTTATGGGACTCCTCTGACCGTGTTTAGTTAAATCTCTTTTCCCTTTTCCTTTATGACTATACCTGTATATTACTCCTTTATTTTTCCTTATTCTCTCGCTATCTCCTATCTCTCTATTTAGCTCTTAATATAATACCTAATTTTGTATACTAACTTTAAATTAATATTTTTCTGTTTCTATCTTAACATATTACTAATAATTTTTTATCGTTATTTATTTTGATCGGGCTTTTCCGGGATTTCCCCGATCCTTGCAACAAATGTTGGATCCATAATTTTTTTTAATACCCTGAACCCATTAAAAATGGGTAAAAAGGGTGTAATTAACCATATAAAGTATATATATTATTGATCAGTATCAATATCCGAGTTGATCTAGCCATGTCCGTCTGTCTGTCCGTCTGTCTGTATGAACACGCGGATATCAGAGACTATAAGAGCTAGAGACTATTCATATTTTGAATATAAGTTCTCGTAGTCCCGGGAGAAAAAACAAGTTTATTTCATTTTATCGATAACTCGTCCCGTTCAAAAGTTATCGATAAATTTCGTTTTCAGACTAGCGTTTATATGCCATAACTTAAAAGTTATAATAGCTAGAGGACCCAAATTTGGCATGTATAATCTCGAATATCATACACATGTAACAATTATTTCATTTTTTGGATACCACCCCCCACTCCCCCCAAAAGTTCAAAAACGCATTTTTGAAGTTATGTTGCAATTTGGTTTGGTCACACATTTTATAGGCAATGTTATGTCCTAATAATTTCAATAAGATCGGACAAGAAACAAAGAAGTTATTTAAGATCTAACTTTCCATTGTGTGGGTCTCAGTGAAAAAGCAAACTAACTGCTTAAACTGCTTGCACTGCTTGTACTGCAGCATGTGTGTGTTTGTATGTATATACACTGATAGATTAGAATGAATGAATAAGGACTGGGTTCAGGGTATCTCCTAGTCAGGCACTCCCGACTAGAGCACTCTTACTTGTTTATTAATATCCTCTGAACTTAACGTAATTATACCCTGAACCCATTTAAAATGGTTAAAAAGGGTATTATGGTTTTGTGCAAAAGTATGTAACACGCATAAGGAAGCATCTCCGAGCATATAAAGTATATATATTCTTGATCAGTATCAACAGCCGAGTCGATTTAGCCATGTGCGTCTGTATGTCTGTCAGTCTGTCTGTCTGTCTGTCTGTCTGTCCGTCTGTCTGTCTGTATGACCACGCGGATATCAGAGACAATGAGAGGTAACTCGTCCCGTTCGAAAGTTATCGATAAATTTCGTTTTCAGACTTGCGTTTTTGGGCCAAACCTTAAAAGTTATAATAGCTAGAGGACCCAAATTTGGCATGTATAATCTCGAATAGCATACACATTTTTGAAGGTATGACCTTGCAATTTAGTTTGCTCACACATTTTATTGCCAATATTATGTCCTACAAATTTCCGAAACTTCGGACAATAAACACAGAAGTTATTTAAGATTTTACTCTCCATTGTGTGGGGCTCAGTGAAAAGCAAGTTAACTGCTTGCAGTATGTGATTGTTTGTATGTATGCACACTATTAGGCAAGCATGAATGGATATAAGGACTGGGTTCAGGGTAGCTTCTAGTCGGGCATTCCCGACTAGAGCACTCTTACTTGTTTTAACTTTATATCTTTTAAATGTTTTATAATTTTAATATAAATAATTTTTTTTGTGTCGACTGTCAATAGTCGATAATAAATAAAATAAAGAATTAAAACAAGTGGGAAAAGATTATCTTCGGCGTGCCGAAGATTTGATACTCTATTCGAACCTGTAGAAAATTTTCACTCTGCTAACTGCAGCACTTTCATTAGCTTTAAAAATTGATATCATATGATATCAGATCAAGTTTGTTTCATTTTGTCGATAACTCGACCCGTATTAAGGTTATCGATAAATTTTGACCTCAGACCAGTGTTTTTCGGCTATAACTTAAAAGTTTATATTCTCTAGCTCTTATATCTCTGATATCCGCGTGTTCATACAGACAGACGGACATGGATTCGGCTGTTGATACTGATCAATAATATATATAGCCTTTATATGGTCGGAGATGCTTCCTTATGCCAGGCGAATTAACCGCCTTGCCATTGCGTTAGGGTGTGCCGAAAGTCGCTCTGCATATTTTGCAGCTGTTAGCTGTATTACATCGCCCACTTTAGGGACTCTTAAATCTTTTTCAAAATCCCTCGTGCGTATGTACCATAGCGCTTTGCAGATTTTTTTAAAAAATTTGCTCTGGGTCACCCGAATCTTGTTAATGTGGCATTTTGCGGCGATTTCATATACCTGCAGGGCATATTTGAAAGCGACAGCTTATTGTTGGGAGATAGGAGCCACAACATTTTTTCTGCTTTGCTACAGACTGTTTGCTGTACCATGGTTGTATGTCTATTAAATGTCAGCCTATTGTCCAGGACAGCACAAAGGTATTTGTACGCAGGCTTTTGTTGGAGATATGGGCCTAGCATCGGTATGCCTGGAAAAGTACCTTTTCTGGTGGTAAACGTTACGCTTGCACATTTGCTGCTGTTGATGCAAACGTTCCACTTGGAGGCCCATTCTGTGAAACTGTTGATATACTCCAGCAGCGCACTTGCCGCAGTGCCGATCAGTCGGCTCCGAGTTAGCACGGCCGTGTCGTCAGCGTAAGTGGCTAATAGCACGTCTTTTGTTTCTACAGCAGTTACACATTGGGGTGTTGGTATGTCTGCAGTGTATATCGTGTTGAGAGTGGGACCTAGTATACTGCCTTGTGGTACTCCAGCGCATATTGGGCTTCTTGATGATTTTTTGCCGTCGACAAAAACGCGAATTGATCTCTCTTACAGAAAGCTGCTAACTATCTCGGAAAGCTGCGGTGTTAATAAGTTCTATAGCTTGCAACGGAGGCCAGCGTGCCACACCCTGTCGATGGCTTGCTGGATATCCATGAATACCGCTACTGCTTACTCCTTTTGGTCCATGGCATCCAGGTTTAATTATCGGTGAATTCCTTCCGTTGAGAAAGCCAGCTTTTCACAAAAGGAATTACATAGTTTAACATGGTTAACATACTTTAGGGTCGAGTTATCGATAAAATTAAACAAACTTGATCTGTCCCGGGACTACAAGAACTTATATCCCCAATATATGAAGTCTCTCGCTCTTACAGTCTCTGATATCTGCGTGTTCATACAGACGGACATACAGACGGACAGACAGACGGACAGACAGACGGACGGACCATTATACCCTTTGTACCCATTTTTAATGGGTTCAGGGTATAAATAAATGTATTAAATAATACATTAGTAGCAGGTTCAATTTCCTGAAAGCCATCACGAACTGACATACGAGTTCAAATAATCTTTTTGAAAACAAATGATGGCCGAAGGTTGTATGAAATGTTTGACAGCATAAGACAACTAAACAATAATTTCCTATGTTGGATCATCCTGTACATTCAAATTAAATACTCTACTCATTAGAGTACTCGAGATATCTTAGATAAAACTATATAGTGTCTATCCATACTATTGCATATAGCGTTAGTCAGACTAGCAATATAAGCCTTATGAAAACTGTATAAGGAGCTGGGGAGAGCAGCTTCAGAATTGTAATTTTCACTTAAAACTCGTCGCAGTTGAACATTGTCTATTCCGTTCTTTGAAATTCAAGTTTTAGTCATGTCTAGTGTAATATCACATTTAAGGAATCTACAAAATGTACCAAAAGAGGAAAATAATCAAGTGTTTAATTTAATTTTCAATATTGAATGATTTACTCTTTATTCGATTGCTAATTAGTTTATTTATTTGTATATTATTATGCAAATATTGCTGGATTTGTTCTTTAAGTAATACCATTTAATTGTTTTGTTGTTAATATACATAGCTTCTGTTCTTTTACTACATTGCTGGGCTTTTAATTCACCATGCATTCGAAACGAGTTCAACCTAATTGATAAGAACAAAAAATATAGTACATTTCAATTATAATTAAATTACAACTAAATAACCGAAAATAGTGTATTTATTATAATTTAATATATTTTTTAAATAATGTACACTAAAACTTATGCTTAAGAGTCGAGTGCCCATTGCTCATTTACTTTCCATTTTACGAAAATTTCGCTATGCCAATTTTGCGACTAAATTGCTTATGTTTTTTTTGGTTTTTGTTAAATTTTATTTTGTTCTTGATTTCGTTATATTTTGTTATTGCACAATTTTTGCCAAATACTTCTTTTTTAGTTTGTGTATAATTTTTAGCTTAATAAGTTAATATAAATGTGTTTTCATTTACTGCTGATACGTTTTTTAATATTTAGTTGCTAAATCACTGGATTTTTCTATTAATTTCTTCTTTTGCATTTGCATTTGCATTTGATTTGTGTTTGTTTTCCATAAGCAGAAAATTACAAAAGTTGGTTGCCAAACAATTTACATTGAGAATAAAGCCTAGTAAAGAATTTTGCAATACCAGCACGTACTTCATTTAAGTAAAGTATAGAGACTAATTTCTCAGTTATCAATTATTGGTTGCTTAAATGCTATGCCTAAATTTATATAAATGTGATATTCGACTTTTTACGCGCTACACAAAATTCGCCAATTACTAAAATTATGCATATATCGTATGTTTTCTGTATATTTATATATAGTATATTGTATGTGGTATACTATTAACTATTGCTCAGTAAGTGTGTATTTTGCTTGTTTAGCAACAACAAAAAATGTGATAGCTACATAAATCGACTGCTCCACTGTTAGCTAACGCTTTTTCTATAAATTTTCTTTTTGCTCGCTTAACACGACGATATCACAACAAAATGTACCAAGTAGAAGAATTAGTTATCGTTATCAGTTCACACGATTCACGTAAACGGCGGCGGCAGCACAATCGGATCGAAATTCTGCTGCAATATAGGAAAATTGCTCAAATTGGCCAGCCGACGATAACCCCACAGATCCATGGCCTCCACGCATACATCCTGAATTTGTCTAATCTAAACAAAAAAGTAATAGTAAATATTAAATGCTTTATGGTATTTTAGGTGAGCTACAGTCCCATACCTCTTCTGCCTTGAGATCCTGCTTCCAGTGGAATGGCGCCGATCTGGAATCGCGATATGTGGAACTAACGCCACCCTTGTTTTCCTTTGTATGCGTGTCCAGAAACTCCTCGACAGCAGGATCAAAAGGCAAGCCATAAAACTGCAAAATGTCTTGGGTCACATCATAGGGATTCAGCGACAAATCCTCGTACCGCAAAGTTCTATGAATAATTACATTTGATTAATATTATGTTGTACGATATTGTTCACAAAAAAACTCACCTAAAACGCGCTGGATACGTCTTCAGCAACTTTTCAGCTGTTTTGTAGTCATCTACTAGATCCTGGCAGACCAAAGCTGGATCCTCGCAATCCTCATTGCCGCCGCACCAGATGCGATGGCGACGTGATTGCATTGTGCCCCGTGGATCCCGCACCAACAGCACAATTCTCACGTTGTATAGACTGCAATAACGAGAGTGTTTTAAAAGGCGATTAGTACTCGTATCTATTATATCTTGCGTAATAGTTGGGCATTAACCGTGAAGTTCGCTGGGCCATGACAATTGGTGAGTTCATTTTAAAATGACATTCAATTAAATTTAATTAACAACGTCAGTTACTGCCAATTATAAATCATAATTGGCAAATCATAGTAACTCCTACGTTTCCAGCCAATTTGATAATTATATTTTAGCTCTTAAATGTGTGTCAATAAGTTTGCCTTATAACTATAGTTTTAGAATAAACAATAGTATGATTAACTTTGGAAGCAAAATTAAGATTATGTCACAAGAAACTAAGTTCTTTTTGCAGTCAAAATAAATACAAACAAGTGGGGAAGGATTATCTTCGGCGTGCAGAAGATTTTATACTCTTTTCGAACCTATAGGCAATTTTCACTCTGCCAAATGCACCACTGAAATTCCATAAGCTGTACAAAATCGCTTTGTCGCGTAACATTTTTATACCCTGAACCCATTAAAAATGGGTAAAAAGGGTATAATGGTTTTGTGCAAATGTATGTAACAGGCATAAGGAAGCATCTCCGACCATATAAAGTATATATATTATTGATCAGTATCAACAGCCGAGTCGATCTAGCCATGTCCGTCTGTCTGTCCGTCTGTCCGTCTGTATGAACACACAGATATCAGAGACTACAAGAGCTAGAGACTTCATATTTGGAACATAAGTTCTCCTAATCCCCGGACAGATCAAGTTTATTTCATTTGATCGATAACTCGTCGCATTCAAAAGTTATCGATAAATTTTGATTTTAGACTAGCGTTTTTGGGACATAACTTCAAAGTTATAAGAGCTAGAGACCCCAAATTTGGCATGTATAATCTCGAATAGCATCACATGTAACAAATATTTCACTTTTTGGATACCACCCCCCAAACCCCCCAAAAGTTAAAAAAAACCCATTTTTAAAGGTACGACCTTGCAATTTGGTTTGGTAACACATATTATCGACAATTGCTTGCCCCAAAAATTTCAATAAGATCGGACAATAAACACAGAAGTTATTTAAGATTTAACTTTCCATTGTGTTGGGCTCAGCGAAAAGAGCCAGCTAACTGCTTAAACCGCTTGCACTGCTTGTACTGCTTGTACTGCAGCATGTGTGTGTTTAGAGTAGTACGAATGATTGTAAGGACTGGGTTCAGGGTATCTCGTAGTCGGGCACTCCCGACTAGAGCACTCTTACTTGTTTTTTTGTTCTAAGATTATTTAATTCATTGCCAGCTGTATAGCAGCTATAAGATATATTGATCCGATCCGGCCGACTCCAACAATGTGATGTCTCTTCGAATAATAAGTATATGTGCAAAGCTGTATTGCGATAGCTTTAAAAACATGGGACATATGGCCAAAACCGACTTCGAGTTGTATGGCAGCTATAAGATATAGTGATCCGATCCGGCCGGCTCCGATCAATGTGCTGTCCCCTGGAATAATAAGTGTCTGTGCAAAGTTTTATCGCGATAGCTCAAAAACTTAGGGACTAGTTTGCATACATACAGACAGACAGACAGACAGACAGACAGACAGACAGACAGACAGACAGACGGACATGGCTAGATAAATTTGTATTGTCATTCTAAGCATACTGGCAGTAACTTTTAGGGGTCTCCGACGCTTCCTTCTATGCGTTACAAACTTCAGCACAAACTTAATATACTATTTTCTTCGAAAAGTGTATAAATATGATCTTTGATAATCAGATGGATCCCTGTCTGTCCGTCCGTCTGGTTGTTTATCTGTCCGTCTGTATGAATACGCCGATCTCAAAGGCTATAAGGAATAGAGACTTCATAACTGACACCGTTCAAAAGTTATCAAAGTTTTGTTTGGCATAGCTTGAAAGTTATTAGGGCAGTAGTCACCGTATGGGCACAGCAATTGCTTAACAAGTGTGTTTATACCCAGAAGCCCTTTAAAATGGTTAAAAAGGGTTTAATGAAGTTGTGTAAAAGTATGTAACAGGCATAAGGAAGCATCTCCGACCATATAAAGTATATATATTCTGGATCAGTATCAACAGCCGAGTCGATTTGGCCATGTCCGTCTGTCCGTCCGTCTGTACGGACACGCGGATATCAGAGACTACAAGAGCTTGAGATTTCATATTTGGAATATATGTTCTCGCAGTCCCGGGACAGATCAAGTTTACTTAATTTTATCGATAACTCTTCCCGCTCAAAATCTTCGATGAATTTCAATTTCAAACCAGCGTTTTTGGGCCACCACTTAAAAGCTATAAGAGCTAGAGGCACCAAAATTGGTATGTATGTATAATCTCCAATAGCATACACATGTATCAAAAACTTTCTAGGCCGGAACTAAAGTTTCTGGTGGCCTATCTCACGAAACACCACCATACAGTTAAGTACCACCTCCAGTAGACGCTTCTTCTTTAAAGAAGATAACGAGACCACAAGGCACATTTACTGAAGAAAAAAAGATTACTACAGATCTCACTTACTGATCACAAATTCTTCTACAAGAGGAGCTATGTGACAAAAGATATCGCCCTCGGTCGCTGTGTCTCATAAATATCTGTTGCGAGACTCGCTTACGAATAATAATAATAATACTACTCTTTTCCAAGAAAATTGTTTATGGGCATTTCCACCAAAACTAAAAAATTAAAAGTTCTTGAAAACAATTTGTGCTATCATATTTTCGTAGTGAAATAATTAAATTAAACTCATTTAAAAAAAAATTGAGTTTTTTTAAAACGCACTTCGAGATATTCAAATGCAAAGTCGCTCAAGCGCAATTTTTCTCATTTGGATCATTTTGCTGCATGTTTATACTCTTTTCGAAGAAAATAGTATATTAAGTTTGTCCTGAAGTTTGTAACGCATAGAAGGAAGCGTCGGAGACCCCAAAAGTTACTGCCAGTATGCTTAGAATGACAATACAAATTGATCTAGCCATGTCCGTCTGTCTGTCTGTCTGTCTGTCTGTCTGTCTGTCTGTCTGTCTGTATGTATGCAAACTAGTCCCTCAGTTTTTGAGCTATCGCGATAAAACTTTGCACAGACACTTATTATTCCAGGGGACAGCACATTGGTCGGAGCTGGCCGGATCGGAATACTATATCTTATAGCTGCCATACAACTCGAAATCGGTTTTGGCCATATATCCCATGTTTTTTAATCTATCGCGATGAAACTTTGCACCGATACTTATTATTCAAAGAGACATCACCTTGGTTGGAGCCGGCTGGATCGGATCACTATATCTTATAGCTGCCATACAACTCGAAATCGGTTTTGGCCATATATCACATGTTTTTTAATCTATCACGATGAAACTTTGCACCGATACTTATTATTCAAAGAGACATCACATTGGTTGGAGCCGGCCGGATCGGATCACTATATCTTATAGATGCTATACAACTGGCAATGAATTAAATATTCTTAGAACAAAAAAAAATGTTACGCGACAAAACGATTTTGTACAGCTTATGAAATTTCAGTGGTGCAGTCGGCAGAGTGAAAATTGCCTATAGGTTCGAAAAGAGTATAAAATCTTCGGCACGCCGAAGATAATCCTTCCCCACTTGTTTTTTATTATTTAATATTATAGAGAGACATTATGCGTTGACTCTTGCTCTCTTAAGATCTTTCTGAAGGTAAATAGATTAAAAAAAAGTGAATAAGAAACTATGCGATGGTAAATAACTGTAAGTTTCGGCATTGTCTTATCGCATATTTCGATCTACCGTCCAACCGACGAAAAACAAAATTTGTTGTCAGTGCGTCGAAAGGACTTGCAGGAAGATCATTAAATTTTGAATGCAAAAAGAGAGAGAGGATTACAAGCTAACAAGGCAAAATGAGATCCAAACTGCTAATTTTAGATATCGTCAGGTGTCCAATTTTACTTGTTTTTGTTTATAAATTATTTTTGTTTATAAATTTCTTAATTAAAATTACGAAATCTTATTAATGGTTTTTGTTTGCTCACACCTGCTCCGCACTCAGTTTATTAACAAATTTATACTCTCAAGCCTAGTTGATTTTACAAAACAATGTTTCCTAGTAGAATATAACTTTTTATTTTAATCAAACTACATATTTTTGTTAAGTTCGTTGTTATTATGTCCAAATTAATACATATAATACTTCTGTTGTTTTAAAAACATTATTACCAATGTTATTTATAAATATTTTCGTGAAACAGCAACAGAAACAACGTTAATATCATAATAGAAAAAAATGATCGTCCAACACTACACATCATAACACTGATTGAAACCCAATCTAAAAAAAAAGTTTAAATCATTTTTGGGTGAAATTAAAAGCATTTTCAATTGAAATCAATGCATAAAATTCTAAAATTAATCGCATTGAAATATTGACTCAGGCTTCGCTGAAATCAGCTCTTGAATTTTTGGCCTCGAAAACCACTTATATTTTTATACCGTCCAAACCTCTTAGTTTTTGCAAATATCTTGAAAACAACAAAATTTCCCAAAATCAATCTTAGCACCTATTATAGGACTAATGAAGAGCAATAAGTTAAGCCAGTTGTCAGAATAAAATCCGTTTTCTTATACTCTTTTCAAAGAAAATAGTATATTAAGTTTGTGCTGAAGTTTGCAACGCATAGAAGAAACCGTCGGAGACTCCCAAAAGTTACTGCCAGTATGATTAGAATGACAAAACAAATTGATCTGGCCATGTCCGTCTGTCTGTCTGTATTAATCGGAGCAGGCCGGATCGGACCACTATATCTTGTAGCTGCCATTCAACTGGAAGTCGGTTTTGACCATAAATCCCATGTTTTAAAGGCTATCGCGATGAAACTTTGCACAGATACTTGTTATTCCAACAAACATCACATTGATCGAAGCCAGCCGGATCGAACCACTATATCTCATAGCTGTCATACAACTGGAAATAAATTCAATATTTCAATAGAAAATTCATATAATATCAATTTTTACAACTAATGAAAGTGCTGCAGTTGGCAGAGTGAAAATTGTCTAAAGGTACGAAGAGTATAAAAGCTTCGGCACGCCGAAGATAATCCTTTCCCACTTCTTTTTGCCTGTTTATACTCTTTTCGAAGAAAATAGTATATTAAGTTTGTAACGCATAGAAGGAAGCGTCGGAGACCCCCAAAAGTTACTGCCAGTATGCTTAGAAAAACAAAACAAATTGATCTAGCCATGCCCGTCTGTCTGTCTGTATGTATGCAAACTTGTCCCTCAGTTTTGGAGCTATCGCGCTGCAACTTTGCACAGACACTTATTATTCAAGGGGACAGCACATTGGTCGGAGCCGGCCGGATCGGACCACTATATCCCATAGCTGCCATACAACTCTAAGTCGGTTTTGGCCATAAGTCCGATGTTTTCAAAGCAATTGCTTTAAATTTCCTTGTACATTTGAACATCCTTATAACTCATCAATAGTTAAAATTGTTAAAATTAAAAACGATTAAGTCATAAACAGCGAAGATATGCGTCATTAAATATTTTGAAAAAACAGGATCATATGAGCAAACAAAGTCAGGCGCAAGTAAGCTTTTGACAGTCTACTCTTAAAGGGATTTTGTCATCGATCATTGAAACGGCTTGTGGCGTAGGGGTTTAAGTGACGCCCTAGCAAACGAAAGGTCCAAAGTTCGAGTCTCAGCGGCGACTGGTCATTTGTTTTCATTTTTTGTAAATTGTAATCAAATTAATTTGCTTCCAATAAAAACAATGCCACGTGAATAAACAAATGCTCAGTATAATCGAGTTTGTCAGCGATTTTTAAAACTGCTTGGTGTAAGTAGTTGAGTGTTGCGTTAACAAACGCGAGTTGCAGGTTGCAGGAAAACAAAACAAGTTAGCTTTTGACAGTCTGCTCTTCAAGGGATTTTGTCATCAATCATCAAAACTGCTTGTGCTTGTGCTGACAAACGAAAGTTCGCGGGTACAAAACTCAGCGGCGACTAATCATAACAAAAACAATACAACGCAAAAGAAAATATCAGTATAATCGAATTTGTCAGTGCATTTCAAAACTGCTTGGTGGCGTAAGTATTAGAGTGCTGGACTGACAAACGGGAGTGCACGGTTCAAATCCCAGCCGCGACTTATTGCTTTTTATTTTTTATACTCTGATACCGAAGGTACTCATAGTATATTGGTTTTGTCGAATGTCCGTCAGGCCGTCCGTCTGTCCGTCTGTCTGTCTGGATGAACGCGCGTATTTCCGAAACGATATTAGATAGACTCTTGAAATCTTTTGCGTTATGATTATAGCTATCTGCTTCAGATCAAGTTTATTCCAAATTTATGCCACGCCCACTGGGAGGCTGGCAAATCGATAACATGTCGATACACCTCAAATCACAAATCGATTAAACGTGAATAACTCCCACAATTTTGAAGCTAGAGTAATCAAATTTGGTAGGTATATTGCTGGTGACCTCCCGAAAAAATTGGATCCTAGGGTAATCGGCCACGCCCATTATTACGCCCACCAGCCCCCCTCCAAAATTAATTTGAAATGCTTATATCTCCCGCAGTTTTAGAGCTAAAGTCACCATATTTGGAATATATATTACTGGTGACGTCCTCTACAGATTACAGAAACAAAATTTCGACCACGCCCACTCCCGCCCTCGTAATCGCGAAAATCGATATACATGAATGCACAATTCGATAACACGTGTATATTTCCCGCAATTTTGAAGCTAGAGTCCCAAAATTTGGAATTTAGACTAGGGCTGACCAGCCCAAAAGATTGCGTCCTGGATTTTCCGGCCACGCCCACTAGAACGCCCCCCAGCTACCCCGAAACACGGAAGCCTATATCTCGCACAGTTTAAGAGCTAGGGCCACCAAACTTTGAGGGTAGACTTCTGGCCAAGTCCTCTAAAGATCGGACAAAAAATTTTGGGGCCACGCCCCCGCCCGCCCCCAAAAATCGCGAAAATGTATATCTTCCACAGTTTTAGAGCTAGAGTCACCAAAATTGGAGGATAGACTTATTGTCAGCCCCCCTAAGGATCGGCAAAAAATTTTGGGGCCCCGCCCCTCCCGCCCCCAAAAATCGCGAAAATTTATATCTTCCACAGTTTCAGAGCTAGAGTCATTAAACTTGGAAGATAGAATTCTGGTCAGCCCCTCTAAATATCGGTAAAAAAAATTTGGGGCCACGCCCCCTCCCGCCCCCAAAAATCGCGAAAATGTATATCTTCCACAGTTTTAGAGCTAGAGTCAAGAAATTTGTAAGATAGACTTCTTGTCACTCCCTCTAAAGATCGGCCAAATTTTTTGGGGCCACGCCCCCTCCCGCCCCCAAAAATCGCGAAAGCTTATATCTTCCACAGTTTTAGAGCTAGAGTCACCAAAATTGGTAGATAGACTTCTGGTCACCCCTCTTAAGATCGACCATGCCCCTCCCGTTCCCAAAAACTTGGAATGCCGATTTCGGGTCACCCAAACACCAGCAAAAATTTTCTGTTCACTTGCTTTCAGCTGTTCTTAAAATGGTATCAGAGTATTACGCAGTCGGCTCCGCCCGACTGCAACGTTCTCACTTGTTTTCTAATTATTTGTGTTAAATATATATCAAATAGCTTGAATTCAATAATTTAAAAGAAAAATTTAAATTCATATGATACCAATCCTTAAAGCAAAAAAATAAATGCCACGCTATAAATCGATTTTGTACTACTTTTGAAATTTCAGTGGTGCAGTTGGCAGAGTGAAAATTGCCTAAAGGTTCGAAAAGAGTATAGAATCTTCGGGACGCCGAACATAATCCTTTCCCACTTGTTTTTTCCTCAAGTGCGTACGATTGCAAAAATCGGACACCATGGAAACGCCCATATTCATTATACTCTGATACCGAAGGTACTCATAGTATATTGGTTTGTCGAATGTCCGTCAGGCCGTCCGTCTGTCCGTCTGTCCGTCTGTCCGTCTGTCCGTCTGTCCGTCTGTCCGTCTGTCTGTCTGGATGAACGCGCGTATTTCCGAAACGATATTAGATAGACTCTTGAAATCTTTTGCGTTATGATTATAGCTATCTGCTTCAGATCAAGTTTATTCCAAATTTATGCCACGCCCACTGGGAGGCTGGCAAATCGATAACATGTCGATACACCTCAAATCACAAATCGATTAAACGTGAATAACTCCCACAATTTTGAAGCTAGAGTAATCAAATTTGGTAGGTATATTGCTGGTGACCTCCCGAAAAAATTGGATCCTAGGTTAATCGGCCACGCCCATTATTACGCCCACCAGCCCCCCTCCAAAATTAATTTGAAATGCTTATATCTCCCGCAGTTTTAGAGCTAAAGTCACCATATTTGGAATATATATTACTGGTGACGTCCTCTACAGATTACAGAAACAAAATTTTGACCACGCCCACTCCCGCCCCCGTAATCGCGAAAATCGATATACATGAATGCACAATTCGATAACACGTGTATATTTCCCGCAATTTTGAAGCTAGAGTCCCCAAATTTGGAATTTAGACTAGGGCTGACCAGCCCAAAAGATTGCGTCCTGGATTTTCCGGCCACGCCCACTAGAACGCCCCCCAGCCACCCCGCCCCCACGAAACACGGAAGCCTATATCTCGCACAGTTTAAGAGCTAGGGCCACCAAAATTGGAGGATAGACTTATTGTCAGCCCCCCTAAAGATCGGCAAAAAATTTTGGGGCCCCGCCCCTCCCGCCCCCAAAAATCGCGAAAATGTATATCTTCCACAGTTTTAGAGCTAGAGTCACCAAAATTGGAGGATAGACTTATTGTCAGCCCCCTAAAGATCGGCAAAAAATTTTGGGGCCCCGCCCCCTCCCGCCCCCAAAAATCGCGAAAATTTATATCTTCCACAGTTTCAGAGCTAGAGTCATTAAACTTGGAAGATATAATTCTGGTCAGCCCCTCTAAATATCGGTAAAAAAATTTGGGGCCACGCCCCTCCCGCCCCCAAAAATCGCGAAAATGTATATCTTCCACAGTTTTAGAGCTAGAGTCACCAAAATTGGAGGATAGACTTATTGTCAGCCCCCCTAAAGATCGGCAAAAAAATTTGGGGCCCCGCCCCCTCCCGCCCCCAAAAATAGCGAAAATTTACATCTTCCACAGTTTCAGAGCTAGAGTCATTAAACTTGGAAGATAGAATTCTGGTCAGCCCCTCTAAATATCGGTAAAAAAAAATTTGGGGCCACGCCCCCTCCCGCCCCCAAAAATCGCGAAAATGTATATCTTCCACAGTTTTAGAGCTAGAGTCACCAAAATTGGAGGATAGACTTCTGGTCACCCCGTCTTAAGATCGACCATGCCCCTCCCGTTCCCAAAAACTTGGAATGCCGATTTCGGGTCACCCAAACACCAGCAAAAATTTTCTGTTCACTTGCTTTCAGCTGTTCTTAAAATGGTATCAGAGTATTACGCAGTCGGCTCCGCCCGACTGCAACGTTCTCACTTGTTTTGTGCTTACGTTTGTAAATCATAGAATGCAGCGTCGGAGACCCTTAAAATATACCTCCAGTATGGTAGGATTGACAAAGATATTTCCGTTAATAGAGTTTTCACTGTAGCAATACTCTTACAGCTCAATAACATGTTAATCACTGCAACAGTCTCATTCATATTGTCAATACCCATGTGCATCATTATCATCACTATCATAATAATAATCGAAAATAAGTAAAATCAGCAGCAACCACAGCAAAGCATACTGCGACTATAGCAGTCACCCCCTCTCAAGCCATAGTCAAAATGCTAATGAGTTTGTCGTAGTGGCGAACTGCCAACCAGTAAACAAATATTAATAGGTACAAATTGATATGACTCTATATACTTTGTAGGTATAGCTACATCGATATTACAATTTTTCTAAGCATATAGTCACTTTCAGGAAATAGGGTTAGTACTGTAATGCAAAGTAAAAACTCAATGAAATGAAACGAAATTAGTGATATTCTATAGAAAGCAAGAACAAATTATTTTTATATACATCATCAAAATATAAAATAATATGTAACAAAAAATACAAATATTTTTATCGGTGTCATAATTGGGATTTTGTGGTCAATATGTCAATTGAAAACAAGTTACTTTTATTTTGAAAATTTTTTATTTGTTATGTATGTACACTTAATAATGATTGAAGTGTAGGGTACAAAAATCTTTTGAAAAGTGTGCAATGTTGCGGATGTTGACTCAATCAAATGACCATTCCAAATGCAAAGAAAAAACAAGTAAGAGTGCTCTAGTCGGGACTGCCCGACTAGGAGATACCCTGAACCCAGTTCTGACATCCATTCATACTTGCCTAATAGTGTGCATACATACAAGCACACACATACTGCAAGCAGTGCCTGCGGTTTAAGCAGTTATCTTGCTTTTTCACTGAGTCCCACACAATGGAAAGTAAAATCTTAAATAACTTCTGTGTTTATTGTCCGATCTTTTTAAAATTTGTAGGACATAACATTGGCTATAAAATGTGTGACCAAACCAAATTGCAAGGTCATACCTTCAAAAATGAGTTTATTGAATTTTTGGGGGGATTGGGGGTGGTATCCAAAAAGTGAAAAATTTGCTACATGTGTATGCTATTCGAGATTATACATGCCAAATTAGGGGCCTCTAGCTCTTATAACTTGTAAGTTATAGCCCAAAAACGCTAGTCTGAAATCGAAATTTATCGATAACTTTTGAATGGGTCGAGTTATCGATAAAATGAAATAAACTTGATCTGTCCCGGCACTACGAGAACTTATATTCCAAATATGAAGTCTCTAGCTCTTGTAGTCTCTGATATCCGCGTGTTCATACAGACAGACGGACGGACGGACGGACGGACGGACGGACGGACGGACGGACGGACGGACGGACGGACGGACGGACGGACAGACAGACAGACGGACATGGCTAAATCGACTTGGCTGTTGATACTGATCAAGAATATATATACTTTATATGGTCGGAGATGCTTCCTTATGCCTGTTACATACTTTTGCACAAAACCATAATACCCTTTTTACCCATTTTTAATGGGTTCAGGGTATAACAAGGTTATTCACAAAGTAAAGTAAAGCAATATGCGTACATATGTAAAAACAGACAGAGCTCAAACCTTTGACTGCCTCGACAAGCAAAATGTCAGCAGCAAGAGAGTATCTAGGCGTACAAAAATAATAATAGAAACAGTTAACAATAACAGTAACAGTGGAGAGCTGAGGACAGCTGCAAAAATACGCAAAGAACCAAAAAAAATCAAAAAAGAGTTGCGCCACAAAGCAAAGCCACAAAGCAAATTCCAACAAGATTCGCGAAGCAAATTGAAATACAAGAAAATGAGAGATAAAGTCATTTGCATATTGATCAAAGTTTACCAAACATGGTAAAAAAAACATAAAAAAAATGAATGGATAATCAAACTTGAGTCTTTAATAACAGTACAGTTATCACAAGCTTGTAAGTAAGATATAATTGTAAAATGTTTTTTTATTTTATCAAATTCACATTAGAACACATGTCATTCAAAGTAACGGATTAAACTGCGGACCAAGTTCTCAGGGTATTCCGACATTCCTTATTAAATTATATTTATGTATGTATGTATAGCCTTCCAAACGGTTTTCATGGTTACACTTGTATGATTTATATAAAAATTTTAAATTTTAAGTCAATTTTGCCTTGGGTACTTATTGGGAATGTTTTCCAAATTGAAAATTCCAAGTGCCAACAAATGTTCGACAGCTGCACCAACAACTCTTTGCACTTTTCTTGAATTGAATTTCTTTTTAGTTATATCAAGTATACTTAATCACTTAAGTGCTGACTTGAATTGCACTCCAAATATATAAATATGAAAAAATGTATGTATAGGAGTAACTTTATTTATACAATGCCCACACAAAGTTACCTTTAATTTCACTTTTTGTAAGTTGTCTACTTGAGATGTCTTCTTTTTATACCCTGTACCCATCAAAAATGGGTAAAAGGGTATTATGGAGTTGTGCAAAAGTATGTAACAGGCATAAGGAAGCATCTCCGACCATATAAAGTATATATATTCTTGATCAGTATCAACAGCCGAGTCGATCTAGCCATGTCCGTCTGTCTGTCCGTCCGTCTGTCTGTATGAACACGCAGATATCAGAGACTATAAGAGCTAGAGACTTCATATTTGGAATATAAGTTCTCCTAGTCCCGGGACAGATCAAGTTTATTTCATTTGTTCGATAGCTCGTCGCATTCAAAAGTTTTTGGGACATAGCTTCAAAGATATAAGAGCTAGAGACCCCAAAATTTGGCATGCATAATCTCGAATAGCATACACATGTAACAAATAATTCACTTTTTGGATACCACCCCCCAATCCCCCCAAAATTGATTTTTGAAGGTACGACCCTGCAATTTGTTTTGGTCACACATATTATTGACAATTGTATGTCCCAAAAATTTCAGTACGATCGGACAATAAACACAGAAGTTATTTGAGATTTAACTTTCCATTGTATGGGGCTCAGCGAAAAGCAAGCTAACTGCTTAAGCCGCATGCACTGCTTGCAGTATGTGTGTGCTTGTATGTATGCACACTATTAGGCAAGTATTAATGGAAGTCAGAACTGGGTTCAGGGTATCTCCTAGTCGGGCACTCCCGACTAGAGCACTCGTACTTGTTAAATTTTGTGATGTAATTATGTATAATCACAAAAATTCACTTGGCACAAATATGCATAAATATTGTTATATAAGCAAAATAATAAACAACTTTATAAGTTGCTATTCAGTTTTAAGTTTATCATGTTGTCAGCGGCAAAACTCAATATTGTTAATATACCTTGTTGTTATATATATTTATATTCTTTTCGAAGAAAATAGTATATTAAGTTTGTGCTGAAGTTTGTAACGCATAGAAGGAAGCATCGGTGACCCCCAAAAGTTACTGCCAGTATGCTTAGAATGACAATACAAATTGATCTAGCCATGTCCGTCTGTCTGTCTGTCTGTATGTATGCAAACTAGTCCCTCAGTTTTTGAGCTATCGTGATCAAACTTTTCACAGAGACATATTATTTAAAGGGACAGCACATTGGTCAGAACCGGCCGGATCGGACCACTATATCTGATAGCTGCCATACAACTGTAATTCGGTTTTGACCATAAATCCCATGTTTTCAAAGCTATCGCGATGAAACTTTGCACAGATACTTACTTTTAAAGAGACAGCACATTGGTTGGAGCCGGCTGGATCGGACCACCATATCTTACAGCTGTCTACAAGTCAAAGTCGGTTTGGGTCATAAATCCCATGTTTTCAAAACTATCACGATGAAACTTTGCACAGATACTTATTATTCAAACATATATTACATTGATCAGAGCTGTCAATATCGGATCACTATATCTTATAGCTGCCATACAACTGGCAATAAATTTAATATTTTTAAAGAAAAAATCTACCAATTCTTTGAACAAAAAAATATAGATGTTACGCGATAAAACGATTTTTTACAGCATATGAAATTTCAGTGGTGCAGTTGGTTCGAAAAGAATATAAAATCTTCGGCACGCCGAGGATAATCCTGTCCCACTTGTTTTTCTTCACTACATTTGGTTTAAACAAAAAAAAAGTGGTGAAGGCTTATCTTCGGCGTGCCGAAGATCTTATACTCTATTCGATTATGTGGATAGATTTCACTTGCATATATTTTACGTTTATGTATATGCTATATAGTAGTTTGCGACTAATTCACAGATAACCCTCTATACATGACTCTTTCAATATAGCTCAAATTAAAAAGTAAATTAGAAACAAAAATACATTTCGGCGAATCGCTAACAAACTCGAATATAGTGAGCGTGATTTTCGCGTGGAATTGTTTTTGTTGACATTGGTATCATATGAATTTTAATATATCTTTTGATTTGTTATATTCAAACTAATTTATATTTTAAAAAAATTGGAAAAAAATTTTACCGCGAGCGGGAATTAAACCCGGGAGCTCACGTTTGTGCAGTGCAGGACTTTACTAATTACGCCACCACGTTTTGGTGTTCGATGACGAACTCGCTTACTTGGCTGTACTGTACTTGGCTTTATTTGCTCGAAAAGATCTGTTCTTTTAAAATATTCAATGACGCATATCTTCACTATTTTGCAATTTTAAGTTTTTTAAGAGTTTTAAAGATGTTCAAGTGTACAAGGAAATTGAAGGCGATAGCTTCAAAAACATGGAATATGGCCAACAACGACTTCTGATTGTATGGCAGCTATAAGATATAGTGGACCGATCCGGCCTGTTCCGACTAATGTGCTGCCCCTTCAATAATAAGTCACTGTACAAAGTTATATTGCAATATCTTAAAAACTGAGGGACTGGTTTCCATACATACAGACAGAAAGCCGGACAAGGCCAGATCAATTTGTTTTGTCATCCTATGTATACTGAAAACTATGCGTTACACCCTTCAGCACAAAATGAATATAGTATTTAGTAGTTCCATAAGGATTAGTCGAATCCATTAGGATTTGCACAGATGGTTGGAAATCATTTAGATTCTGCGCTTTCCAAGCGGAAGTCACTTGCTTCTCCGTAGCAATCGTAAGTATATACAGTTTTGAAGTCAACGGTAGAGCCATCTGCATCTACTCTGAACGCGAGGCAGATAAAATGTGGCACAACACATGCCAAATCGCTGTTAAGCACCACTCGAATGAGCTCTGTCAATTGGACAGAATCAACTGTGACACGGTAGTGAGCGGTAGTAGAAACACACGCTGTTAGACTACCAACCACTATAACGACTTCAGTAGAAGCTGACGAGATGAGGAAGGGGAGGAAACTGTATCTCACCTGTTCTGCAACTGCCTGGCGCTTAGCAAAACAAGGAACCGGCATCTTTGCACCTACTTCTTGATAGATCTCTCAGAGCTTTTAACTATGAAACCAAAACGGGTAATAGGTTTCATATGATCCTGCGGATGGTCCTAGACACTCCTTCATTCTTATTCTGCCTTCAGTAGACGGCACTGCGGCATCACAACGGGCCAGTAATGGCCCATGTTAGTGAGGAGGTAACAGTCGCAACTACCGCATTGACCTAACCTAACCGTGATCTCCTCAATACCTAAAATTTCAAGATCAATTTTATAAGATATTCTGAAACTTTTTATCTTTTGTTATACTTAAGTCAAAAATTCTTCAATAAATATGAAGAATATACGTATTTAAATGTGGGACGACCATCGGATTTCCTTTAATATATTCTATATATCTGTTTCTGTTAAATCGCACGCCATCAGCCATCAAGTTCAACACAAACTAGGATATACCCAGTACAACACCCTAACATCAATTCGTAGTTAATTATCTGTTCATACTCACATAAACACCGATACAATATACGCAAAAGGAACAAGTTAGGGTGCTCTAGTCGGGACTGCCCGACTAGGAGATACCCTGAACCCAGTTCTGACATCCATTCATACTTGCCTAATAGTGTGCATACATACAAACACACCACACATTACTGCAAGCTGTGAAAACGGTTTAAGCAGTTATCTTGCTTTTTCACTGAGCCCCACACAATGGAAAGTAAAATCTTAAATAACTTCTGTGTTTATTGTCCGATCTTTTTAAAATTTGTAGGACATAACATTGGCTATAAATGTGTGACCAAACCAAATTGCAAGGTCATACCTTCAAAAATGAGTTTTTTTAATTTTTGGGGAATTGGGGGTGGTATCCAAAAAGTGAAAATTTTTTTACATGTGTATGCTATTCGAGATTATACATGCCAAATTATGGGCCTCTAGCTCTTATAACTTGTAAGTAATAGCCCAAAAACGCAGGTCTGAAATCGAAATTTATCGATAACTTTTGAATGCGACGAGTTATCGATCAAATGAAATAAACTTGATCTGTCCCGGGATTACGAGAACTTATATTCCAAATATGAAGTCTCTAGCTCTTGTAGTCTCTGATATCCGCGTGTTCATACAGACAGACGGACGGACGGACAGACAGACAGACGGACATGGCTAAATCGACTTGGCTGTTGATACTGATCAAGAATATATATACTTTATATGGTCGGAGATGCTTCCTTATGCCTGTTTCATACTTTTGCACAAAGCCATAATACCCTTTTTACCCATTTTTAATGGGTTCAGGATATAACAAGTAAGAGTGCTCTAGTCGGGAGTGCCCGACTACGAGATACCCTGAACCCAGTCCTTACAATCATTCATATTAATCTAAACACACACATGCTGCAGTACAAGCAGTACAAGCAGTGCAAGCGGTCTAAGCAGTTAGCTTGCTTTTCGCTGAGCCCCACATAATGGAAAGTTAAATCTTAAATAACTTCTGTGTTTATCGTCCGATCTTATTGAAATTTTTGGGGCAAACAATTGTCAATAATATGTGTAACCAAACCAAATTGCAAGGTCGTACCTTCAAAAATGCGTTTTTTTAACTTTTGGGGGGTTTGGGGGTGGTATCCAAAAAGTGAAAAATTTGTTCATGTGTATGCTATTCGAGATTATACATGTCAAATTAGGGGCCTCTAGCTCTTATAACTTGTAAGTTATATCCAAAAAACGCTGGTCTAAAATCGAAATTTATCGATAACTTTTGAACGGGACGAGCTATCGATAAATTTTAATAAACTTGATCTGTCCCGGGATTAGGAGAACTTATGTTCCAAATATGAAGTCTCTAGCTCTTGTAGTCTCTGATATCTGTGTGTTCATACAGACAGACAGACGGACAGACGGACAGACGGACAGACAGACGGACATGGCCAGATCGACTCGGCTATTGATACTGATCAATAATATATATACTTTATATGGTCGGAGATGCTTCCTTATGCCTGTTACATACATTTGCACAAAACCATAATACCCTTTTTACCCATTTTTAATGGGTTCAGGGTATAAAAACACACACTGCTATTTGCACACCTTAAACAATGTTTCTTTTCATACAACATGGAAACTTTAATCAAAATGATCTGATTTGTTTGTTGATCTCACTGAAACAAAAATGACATTACAATATTTGAAAATATATAATTGTAAGATCACACCTCTAATATGTGTTTCTGAATTTTAGGAAATATTTAAAAATGAATTATTCCTAGCCTGTGTACACTATATTTGAAGTTTGACTTTGATATAAATAAATATAAACAAAAAAAAAATTGGTATAGTCTCTGAGATCGACGAGTTCATATAGACCGACGGACAGATAGACAACAGATATAGATAGACCGTTGATGCTGATCAAGAATATAAATATTTTATGAAGTGCCGGGCACACCTTTTTTTATACACTTTACGCATTTTCCATGGGTACACATTTTTAATGGTTAAAGGGTATACAAAATATTACGCTTACGCTTCGTTGCCCAAACGCCGGTTCGCTGTATATATGCATGTATGCTGGTTTATTTATACTTATAAATATGCATAAATGTCGCGTGCGGACAAGCAAAAAGTCAAGGAAACTGAATAATACATATACACGAGAAAATGCTCAATGAAAATTCGCAAAGAGAAAAAAAGTATTTGTATAAATGCGGTAAGCAAAAAGCGAGTGAAAAATTAAAAACATGCAGACAGAGCTAAAATTACCAACCAGAAACCAAGATGAAATTAAAAATTCAGCACGCGCCGCAATTACCCAACAAATATAGGAAAAACTAATTGGAAATAATACAAAAAAAAGTTTGTTTAGAATGAACAATGGCATAATTGTACACTCCAAGGAAAAATGAAATAAAATTATTTAAAAAATCTTTTTGTGAAATTTTATTTTGAAATTGAAAGACAAAGCTACTTGTATATATTTTCCATTTCGGCTTTACTGTCATTACTCGGTTAATTAATCAACATTATCAGCTGAACTCATATAAGCCATAAAAAGTAGATGAGTTTCACAGCTGTACGCTTGGAATTTTACCGCTAATCCAGTTTACCAAATAAAAAGTGGCGCAGTCATTACGTTTTTATAGTAACTTAAGTATTCCTTAGCAGCATTAGAAATTATGAAACAAATATTAAATAACTAAAATAATCGAATTTCCAGCACAACTACTATAAGTGTACACATAAGTAGTAATTAACTAAATATTGTGCATAAATTTAAACTAGAGAAATAATTAATAATAATAATTTATGCAAAGGAAAATAATTTTTGGTTTGCAGACTCTGTCTACATTAATGAGTCGCCTTTAAATCATTATTATACCCTGAACCCATTAAAAATGGGTAAAAAGGGTATTATGGTTTTGTGCAAAAGTATGTAACAGGCATAAGGAAGCATCTCCGACCATATAAAGTATATATATTCTTGATCAGTATCAACAGCCGAGTCGATTTAGCCATGTCCGTCTGTCTGTCCGTCTGTCCGTCTGTCCGTCTGACCGTCTGTCCGTCTGTCCGTCTGTCCGTCTGTCTGTCTGTATGAACACACAGATATCAGAGACTACAAGAGCTAGAGACTTCATATTTGGAACATAAGTTCTCCTAATCCCGGGACAGATCAAGTTTATTTCATTTTATCGATAACTAATACCGTTTAAAAGTTATCGATAAATTTCGATTTCAGACTTGCGTTTTTGGTATATAACTTCAAAGTTATAAAAGATAGAGGCTCCAAACTTGGCATGTATAATCTCGAATAGCATACACATGTAACAAATATTTCACTTTTTGGATACCACCCCCCAAACCCCCCAAAAGTTCAAAAAATGCATTTTTGAAGGTACGACCTTGCAATTTGGTTTGGTAACACATATTATGGACAATTGCTTGCCCCAAAAATTTCAATATGATCGGACAATAAACATAGAAGTTATTTAAGATTTAACTTTCCATTGTGTGGGGCTCAGCGAAAGAGCAAGCTAACTGCTTAAACCGCTTGCACTGCTTATACTGCTTATACTGCAGCATGTGTGTGCTTAGATTAGTATGAATGATTTTAAGGACTGGGTTCAGGGTATCTCGTAGTCGGGCACTCCCGACTACAGCACTCTTACTTGTTTTTTAGTTGTAAAGGCCCTCAAACTACCCGCAAATTGTTACAAAATAAAAAAAGAATTTAGCAGAAGCCCAAATTTACGTCAAACGCCCAACGTCTAACATATGTACATATATGTCTACTTAACCCAAAAATGTGCTAATGGGTCACGTAAATGTATTTGTGTATGAATGTCATTCATAAAGCAATACATGTATACAATTATATATATTGATGATTTATGCTAGTGGTATAAAAATCAGTGCTGAACTAAGCTGAGCACTGCTAATGGCTAAAGTCATTTTGTCTATCGAGGTGAGGTTCAAGGCCTCGAGCAACACGTGAGCCAGACAAGAGAAAAGTTAAACACTTTTCCTTTTATTCGATTTTGAGGGCCGGCTCCAAAGTTATGTCAATATGTTTTTAATGGTGGTAAATGAATGAATACATAATTACCAGCATATATTTATATATTATTATACTAGCTACCATTAATTTGATAAATCGTTAGGTATTAGCATTTGTTAGACCTGACCCAAAAAAAAGCAACACAGTGAACAAAGATGACGTTAGTTTTAGTTCAGCTAACTGTACATAGATGTTATTCTGTATGTATATGTATATATCTTGAACTTAAACGCAACATCAGCACATTCAACATATCTATCGCTATTGATTGCTTTTAGTTTATGTTTTTAAATAGCTCTGCGCTGAATTTTTTTTATTTTTTATTTTTGTTTATTTTTTATTTCGGCTACTATGTCGAAGTACCGCTAACTGCCTCAGCGAAATAAAAATAAATCTGTACAAAACAAAAATAAGCCGATATTTACGTCGCGCCGAAGATTACATACCCTTTTAGATCGCATCACTCACATCTAAAATAAAAGAATATAGCTGACATCTTTCGACTGAAGATGATAATTCACAACTGGGTCCGGATATCTTATAAAATTACATTAAAGTACATCTGTTGTTGTTTATACTCTGATACCGAAGTTAACTGATATACACTGGGAAGCTGGCATTTCGATAACAAATTCGATATGCCTCAATGTAATTTTATTTTTTTTATACTCTTTTCGAAGAAAATAGTATATTAAGTTTGTCCTGAAGTTTGTAACGCATAGAAGGAAGCGTCTGAGACCCCCAAAAGTTACTGCCAATATGCTTATAAAAACAAAACAAATTGATCTAGCCATGTCCGTCTGTCTGTCTGTCTGTCTGTCTGTCTGTCTGTATGTATGCAAACTAGTCCCTCAGTTTTTGAGCTATCGCGATGCAACTTTGCACAGACACTTATTATTCAAGGGGACAGCACATTGGTCGGAGCCGGCCGGATCGGACCACTATATCTTATAGCTGCCATACACCTCAAAGTCGGTTTTGGCCATAAATCCGATGTTTTCAAAACAATTGCCTTAAATTTCCTTGTACACTTGAACATCCTTATAACTCATCAATGGGTAAAATCGCAAATCGATTGAGTCATAAACAGCGTCATTAAATATTTTGAAAAAACAGGTGCATATGAGCAAACAAAGTCAAGCGCAAGAAAGCTTTTGATAGTCTGCTCTTCAAGGTATTTTGTCATCGATCATCAAAACGGTTTGTGGCGTAAGGCGTAAAGAGCCGCGCTAACGAACGCAGGTTTCGCAAGTTCGAGCCTCGGCGGCGACTGATTGTTAATATAATACTTTTTCTTTTTCTTCCTTTCAAATATATAACTGTAATCAAATTAATTTGCTTCCAATGGCTTAGAACAAAAACAATGCCACGCGAAAAAACAAATGCTGTCAAACGCGAGTTGCAGGTTGCAGGAAAACAAAACAAGGAAATTTGTAACAGTCGGCTCTTCAAGCAATTTTGTCAGCGATCATCAAAACGGCTTGTGGCGTAAGGGGTAAAGTTGCGAACTGGTGAGCGAGAGGCCCTGGGTTCAAGACCAGCGGCGACTTTGGTCATTTATATTTATTTTCATTTTTTCTTATTCTTCTTTTCAAGTATATAATAACTGTAATCAAATTCATTTGCTTTCAATGGCTTAGAACAAAAACAATGCCACGCGAAAAAACAAAAGCTCAGTATAAATAGAGTTTGTCAGCGATTTTTAAAACTGCTTGGTTGGTGTAAGCAGTAAAAAGCAAAACAAGAAAGCTTTTGACAGTCTGCTCTTCAAGCAATTTTGTCAGCGATCATCAAAACGGCTTCTGGCTTAGTGGGTAAAGTTGCGAACTGTTGAGCGAAAGGTCCTGGGTTCAAGACCAGCGGCGACTGGTTATTTATTTTCATTTTTATACCCTGAACCCATTAAAAATGGGTAAAAAGGGTATTATGGTTTTGTGCAAATGTATGTAACAGGCATAAGGAAGCATCTCCGACCATATAAAGTATATATATTATTGATCAGTATCAATAGCCGAGTCGATCTGGCCATGTCCGTCTGTCTGTCCGTCTGTCCGTCTGTCTGTCTGTATGAACACACAGATATCAGAGACTACAAGAGCTAGAGACTTCATATTTGGAACATAAGTTCTCCTAATCCCGGGACAGATCAAGTTTATTAAAATTTATCGATAGCTCGTCCCGTTCAAAGTTATCGATAAATTTCGATTTTAGACCAGCGTTTTTTGGATATAACTTACAAGTTATAAGAGCTAGAGGCCCTTATTGACATGTATAATCTTGAATAGCATACACATGAACAAATTTTTCACTTTTTGGATACCACCCCCCAAACCCCCCAAAAGTTAAAAAACGCATTTTTGAAGGTACGACCTTGCAATTTGGTTTGGTCACACATATTATTGACAATTGTTTGCCCCAAAAATTTCAATAAGATCGACGATAAACACAGAAGTTATTTAAGATTTAACTTTCCATTATGTGGGGCTCAGCGAAAAGCAAGCTAACTGCTTAGACCGCTTGCACTGCTTGTACTGCTTGTACTGCAGCATGTGTGTGTTTAGATTAATATGAATGATTGTAAGGACTGGGTTCAGGGTATCTCGTAGTCGGGCACTCCCGACTAGAGCACTCTTACTTGTTTCTTATTCTTCTTTTCAAATATATAATAGCTGTAATCAAATTCATTTATTTTCAATTTCCTAAATTGTTTCTAATTTTTTTTTTCATACATAAAGTAGCTTTAATAGAATAATTCAAAAGAAAAATTTAAATTCATTGGCAAAACCAATGCCACGCGAAAAAAAATATGGATCTCAGATTCTGAATATAGCTCTCATATGTTCTGATTAAGTTTTATGACAATTCAATTTCCGACAGCGGCCTTGAAAGGTATAAGAGCAACAGGCACAAAATTTGGTATGTATATTGTAGTATACATATGTAATGTAGTTTTGACTTTTTGGAAAAACTGAGACTTGTTTATTGTTCAATTCGGTAGCACTTATGAATGCTAAGGGACGCGTCCACGAGCTGCGAATAGTGAAACGTCCCTGTTTACATGAATACCTTTATATATTTTATTTTATATGTAGGGGTATATGTATGCGACATTAATATCTGCGAATTAAATAAGCAGTCACGGAAAAATAGTAAAAATTGCTTTAAGGTTCGAAAAGAGTATTTAATCTTCGGCACGCCGAAGATAATCCTTCTCCACTTGTTAACATACAGTTTACTACAAAATAATAATGCACAAGTAAGAGTGCTCTAGTCGGGAGTACCCAATTTTTTTTTTTTGGATACCACCCCCCAATCTTGTCAAAAGTTGAAAAGGTTTTGAAGGTACGACCCTGCAATTTGTTTTGGTCACACATATTATTGAATATTGTATGTCCCAAAAATTTTAGTAAGATCGGACAATAAACACAGAAGTTATTTGAGATTTAACTTTCCATTGTATGGGGCTCAGCGAAAAGCAAGCTAACTGCTTAAACCGCATGCACTGCTTGCAGTATGTGTGTGCTTGTATGTATGCACACTATTAGGCAAGTATTAATAGAAGTCAGAACTGGGTTCAGGGTATCTCCTAGTCGGGCACTCCCGACTAGACCACTCTTACTTGTTATTGTATGTATTGTAAAATTATTTATCTAACACTAGCCCAGCCTTTTCGTTATTTACCCAAACTTCCATTAGATTATAGCTACACCGTGAACTTGATAATAAACCAAATTCAAATGTTGTAAAATGGCGTGACTCTAATAACTATTTACAGCACTTGGCCAAACTACACCATAACTTGGTTAGGGAAATTGCTTGGGGAATACCAAACAGGGTGAAAGATCTGACAATTACAGCGCGCTTGATCAATTTCACATTGTAAGCAGAAAGCGACAGTTGACACCCAAAATGCAAAATCAACAAGTAAGAGTGCTCTAGTCGGGAGTGCCAGACTACGAGATACCCTGAACCCAGTCCTTACAATCATTCATACTAATCTAAGCACACACATGCTGCAGTATAAGCAGTATAAGCAGTGCAAGCGGTTTAAGCAGTTAGCTTGCTTTTTCGCTGAGCCCCACTCAATGGAAAGTTAAATCTTAAATAACTTCTATGTTTATTGTCCGATCTTATTGAAAATTTTGGGGCAAACAATTGTCAATAATATGTGACCAAATTACAAGGTCGTACCTTCAAAAATGCGTTTTTTGAACTTTTGGGGGTTTGGGGGGTGGTATCCAAAAAGTGAAATATTTGTTACATGTGTATGCTATTCGAGATTATACATGCCAAATTTGGGGCCTCTAGCTTTTATAACTTTGAAGTTATGTCTCAAAAACGCAAGTCTGAAATAAAATCAATAAAATGAAATAAACTTGATCTGTCCCGGGATTAGGAGAACTTATGTTCCAAATATGAAGTCTCTAGCTCTTGTAGTCTCTGATATCCGCGTGTTCATACAGACGGACGGACAGACGGCTATTGATACTGATCAAGAATATATATACTTTATATGGTCGGAGATGCTTCCTTATGCCTGTTACATACTTTTGCACAAAACCATAATACCCTTTTTACCCATTTTTAATGGGTTCAGGGTATAAAAAGGTGAAACATTTTCAGTAAATGCAAACAACGGCAATTGTCAATCAAAGTCACATAGGGATGCGACGACGGTAACGAAACTAGCTCAGTGGCTAAAGAGAAAGGAGAACGTCAGAAAGTCTGAGAATTACAATAGACAAAAGCGCACAAAAAGAAAATGCGCGGCAGGTAGAGGACACACAGGAGGGAGGTAGTTACGTTGCAACCAAATTACTTAGGTATTGCAACTTTTTTGCTCTGTTTATTTGTTTATTTTTTGACGCCTTGACACTTCAAGCCCCATTGAGGAGGCTGCAGCCACCGAGCTGCCGAGCTGCAAAAGCCTCTTGGAAACTTCATTAATAACAAAGTAAGTGACACTCTAATGACGTGAAAATATACATATGACAAGACAATGCCCACACGTTCGTCCAGACGGAACAACCCACAACCAAATGCAAGGAGCGCATGGATGAGCAACACTTTGCATCTGGAACAAGAGGACAGGCCTTTGCACCCTACCTGCAGAAAGCAACAATTACAGTCTTCTGCAGTTTTATTACGAAGCTATGTATATACTACCTGTATTAGGGAAAATGTTTTTCAATTGTATATTTCAGTGTCATGACAATTTCCTTCCTTTTGAATCATCTGAGATTTGCGAAACACTTAACACTTTAAACAAAACAAGTAAAATGCTCTAGTCGGGAGTGCCCGACTAGCAGATACCCTTAACCCAAATATTACATTCATTTATACTTACCTATCACATATAAACAAACATTCATATACTGCAAGCAGTTTAAGCAGTTTGCTTGCTTCTTCAATCAAGCAGCTGGCATGCTTCTTTACTGAGCCCCACACTATGGAAAGTTAAGTCGTAAACAACTTCTGTGTTTATTGTCCGATCTTAATGTTATTATTGGGCATACAATTGGCAATAAAATGTGTGATCAAACCCAATTTCAAGGTCCTACCTTCAAAAATGCGTTTTTCCACTTTTGGGGGGATTGGGGGGTGGTATCCAAAAAGTGAAATATTTGTTACATGGGTATGCTATTCGAGATTATAAATGCTAAATTTGGGGGCCTCAAGCTAAAAATGAGATAAAATGAGATAAACTTGATCTGTCCCGGGTCAACGAAAACTTATATTCCAGAACTTATATTCTCTAGCTCTTGTAGTCTCTGATAGTCTCTTGTAGTCTCTGATATCCGCGTGTACATACAGACAGACGGACAGATAGACAGACGGACATGGCGACATCGACTCGGCTGTTAATACTGATCAGAAATATATATGTACTTTATATGGTCGGAGATGCTTCCATATGCCTGTTACATACTTTTGCAAAAAACCATTATACCCTTTTTTCCATTTTTAATGGGGTCAGGGTATAATTATGATCAAACAATATCTTTAGTTGTTACCTCAGCGGGGACTATAAGTGATATGTATAGATAATATTTTTTGGGGAAACATTTAAATTGATCATATCATATTGCACTCGGTCATCACTTAGCTTCTCCGCAGCTACCAGTTGTTTACATTTGTTGACTTTTCAGCATTTCCCGTGCTGACTGAGCTACTTAATGACTTATCGCCATTATTATGCATCGCTGCCTTTTGGGCTGGCTTAGATTGCAGCTAAAACTAAGAAAGCGTAAAATGAAAGATGCTCCAGTGCCAAAGAGATGCCAGCAAAGTGCAATGCTTATACAGCTTTTTGAAGTCACTTGACTAAGTGACATTTGAATGTGCAGTCTATAACAATTCCAGCCACAGCAATGCGTTACCCGTAGGCTTTAGTTTGGAGACACCTTTCACTCTGCTTGCACAACCAAAATGAAATCAAATGTTACTGAAAACAAGCTAGAGTGTTCTTATTAAGAAAATTCTTTAATTTATAAAAATAAAACAATTTTAGTAATTGATCATGTTATTTCAAATAATGTCAAAGTGTTTATTAGAAGCTGGAAAGTAATGCACGGATTGCCCGGTGAAAATGTTTTTCCATTCATTTATTAGCTATAATTTTCGTCAGTCGTACACTACACAGGGATCAAAGTACTTCAGCCTATCAAAGACCAAAAAAAAAACGAAACAAGTAGGAGTGCTCTTGTCGGGAGTGCCCTGACTAGGAGATACCCTGAACCCAGTCCTTACAATCATTCATACTAATCTAAACACACACATGCTGCAGTAAAAGCAGTGCAAGCGGTTTAAGCAGTTAGCTTGCTTTTTCACTGAGCCCCACACATTGAAAAGTTAGATCTTAAATAACTTTTCTGTTTATTGTCCGATCTTTCTGAAATTTTTAGGACATAACATTGCCCATAAAATGTATGACCAAACCAAATTGCAAGGTCATAACTTCAAAAATGCGTTTTTGAACTTTTGAGGGGATTGGTGGGTGGTATCCAAAAAGTGAAATATTTGTGACATGTGTATGATATTCGAGATTATACATGCCAAATAAAGGGCCGCTAGCTCTTATAACTTTTTAGTTATGGCCCAAAAGCGCTAGTCTGAAATCAAAATGTATCGATAACTTTTGAACGGGATGACTTATCGATAAAATGAAATAAACTTAATCTGTCCCGGCACTACGAGAACTTATATGCCAAATATGAAGTCTCTAGCTCTTGTAGTCTCTGATATCCGTGTGTTCATACAGACAGACGGTCGGACGGACAGACGGACATGGCTAGATCGACTCGGCTGTTGATACTGATCAAGAATATATATACTTTATATGGTCGGAGATGCTTCCTTATGCCTGTTACATACTTTTGCACGAAACCATAATACCCTTTTTACCCATTTTTAATGGGTTCAGTGTATAAAAACTGATAGGGTATCCGAAAAACCAGTTATGACCGCCCAAAAGGAGACTGCCAGCCGAGTGGAGAATAACTGACCGCCTGCTGTCCAAATGGGCAATTGATACTGGCGGACTGCTGCTGCTTCCGGAACGGCGGTTTCAATGTCGCTCAGAGCAATAACAATAATGCCGCCGCCATTCACAATCCAATAATATGTATAAGCATTGCCACACCTTTTGGGCACCAAAGCTGCCATCCATTATATGGCCATCTAAATGCAATTTATGTGTTGCCTTTCTCCCACTTTCTTTGCCCATCTCACTCTGTAGTAGCTTTTATCCAAATTGCTCCACTTGCAATTGCTGGTCGTAGCGGATAGCTTGCCACACCCGACATTTTGACACTTCATTTCACTTTACTTACAATTTTTATTTGCCAGCTTCTGTGTACTTAGTTCGTATCCGATTCTGTTTTCCTCTGTTCGCCACGCCTATTCCCAGCGGTTCTGATTTACTTATTTACGAAATGCGCAAGAACATTTTCTTTCCTTTCCCCACTGAGATTTGAATTGTATATAAATAGGTACCAATATTCTGAGAGATTAATACTTCATTGTTATCAAATAGGAAATGCATATACTTAATTCAGTGTGCAATTACTTCTGTACTTTCAAGATCTATGTGAATATTAAAATTTGAACATTTGAGGTTTTAGAAAGTATCTACTTTCTGAAATCAATTGGCCAGATCAGTGTCAATTGCAGGGTCACATACAAATCTTTTTGATAGCGTTGTGTGACGGTCATTTTATTATACTCTTTTCGAAGAAAATAGTATATTAAGTTTGTCCTGAAGTTTGTAACGCATAGAAGGAAGCGTCGGAGACCCCCAAAAGTTACTGCCAGTATGCTTAGAATGACAATACAAATTGATCTAGCCATGTCCGTCTGTCTGTCTGTCTGTCTGTCTGTCTGTCTGTCTGTCTGTCTGTCTGTCTGTCTGTCTGTCTGTCTGTCTGTCTGTCTGTCTGTCTGTATGTATGCAAACTAGTCCTCAGTTTTTGAGCTATCGCGATAAAACTTTGCATAGGCACTTATTATTCCAGGGGACAGCACATTGGTCGGAGCTGGCCGGATCGGAATACTATATCTTATAGCTGCCATACAACTCGAAGTCGGCTTTGGCCATATATCCCATGTTTTTGAATCTATCGCGATGAAACTTTGCACCGATACTTATTATTCAAAGAGACATCACATTGGTTGGAGCCGGCTGGATCGGAGCACTATATCTTATAGCTGCCATACAACTCGAAGTCGGTTTTGGCCATATATCCCATGTTTTTTAATCTATCGCGATGAAACTTTGCACCGATACTTTTTATTCAAAGAGACATCACATTGGTTGGAGCCGGCCGGATCGGATCACTATATCTTATAGCTGCTATACAACTGGCAATGAATTAAATATTCTTAGAACAAAAAAAAAATGTTACGCGACAAAACGATTTTGTCCAGCTTATGAAATTTCAGTGGTGCAGTTGGCAAGTGAAAATTGCCTATAGGTTCGAAAAGAGTATAAAATCTTTCGGCACGCCGAAGATAATCCTTCCCCCTTGTTTTTCACTACAATTGGGTCCGTCTTCCTAAATTGACCATACATTGAGATAAATATAGCTTTTGCCATTTGTACATACCTGCAAATAAATACGAAAAATAAAATATTAATAAACCTATTTTAAAACAAGTGAGAACGTTCCAGTCGGGCGGAGCCGACTGCGTAATACTCTGATACCATTTTAAGAACAGCTGAAAGCAGTGAACAGAACATTTTTGCTGGTGCATGGGTGACCCGGAATCGGCCTTCCAAGTTTTTGGGGATGGGAGGGGCGTGGTCGATCTTAAGAGGGGGTGACCAGAAGTCTATTTTTCAAATTTTGTGATTTTAGCTCTAAAACTGTGGAAGATATACATTTTCGCGATTTTTGGGGGCGTCAGGGGGCGTGGCCGATCTTTAGAGGACTTGGCCAGAAGTCTACCCTCAAACTTTGATGGCCCTAGCTCCTAATCTGTGCGAGATATAGGCTTCCGTGTTTCGTGGCGGCGGGGTGGCTGGGGGGCGTTCTAGTGGGCGAGGCCGGAAAATCCAGGACGGAATCTTTTGGGGTGGACAGCCCTAGTCACAATTTTAAATTTAGGGACTCTAGCATCAAAATTGCGGGAAATATACACATGTTATCGAATTGTGCATGCATGTATATCGATTTTCGCGATTACGGTGGCGGGAGTGGGCGTGGTTGAAATTTTTTTTCTGTGATCTGTAGAGTACGTAATATATATTCCTAATAATATATATTCCTAATATGATGACCTTTGCTCTAAAACTGCGGGAGATATAAGCATTTCAAATTAATTTTGGAGAGGGGGCTGGTGGGCGTAATAATGGGCGTGGCCGATAAACCTAGCATCCAATTTTTTCGGGAGGTCACCAGCAATATACATACAAAATTTGATTACTCTAGCTTCAAAATTGTGGGAGATATTCACGTTTAATCGATTTGTGATTTGAGTTGTATCGACATGTTATCGATTTGCCAGCCTCCCAGTGGGCGTGGCATAAATTTGAAACAAATATGATCTGAAGCAGATAGCTATAATCATAACACAAAAGATTTCAAGGGTCTATCTAATATCGTTTCGGAAATACGTGCGTTCATCCAGACAGACAGACGGACAGACGGACGGTCTGACGGACATCCGACAAAACCAATATACTATGAGTACCTTCGGTATCAGAGTATAACAACACATTTGTTATTTAAATGTTGGCACATCCGCACAAGAATCTGTTTATAAATATAAGCTGTAGAACAGAATTTCAAGTTGTGTCGTTTTAAATTACGCCAATCACAATCATAAATTAAATTTGTGTTGCAATAAGCTAAAAGTTCCGAATTCAATGCGCAAATTTATACTGCTCACACCACTAGCTGCAACTGCATCTACATCTAGGTTACATCTCGGGTGCCCGGTCTGCGGGCAACATTGACTGCCAAAGTGCAGCGACCGTAGCTGGTAGCTTATGAAGTTGCAACCTGGAGAAGGGTAGCCCATTCCGCGCGCGTTGCACGTTTCATTATTTGGAGCAAGGCAGGCGATAAATTGCAGACCGTTGTAAGAGGGGCCATTGTGACAAATGGGGATGCGAGTGAAAGGCAACGGATAATTGGAAAGTGGAGCCAGCAACTAAATTGGCCTAATTTGAGCTGACCATGACAAACAGCGGAGAGCCCTATGTACACTACATACAGGGTATCCCATAAATTAAAGTAAGCTGTTAATTATAATTAATTATTCAATAATTATTGACAATCTCACAAAAGAGATTTAGGAGACAATGCACCAAGAAATTATCTTCCTCCTTATGAAGGATAGCATATCTCTTGTCGAGGATTTTAAGATCTGTGCTTGAGTAAACAATTCTCTGCACAGATATTTTCTCCTAATCCAAATAATAGCAGAGCAATCACATATGTGCTTCGTGGTCTCGTCATCCTTTCTGCGGAGTCTACAATGTCTGCCGAGTTATAGACACATCTCGTGGTGGTGCTACTTGACTATAGGCTGACCCGTGAGGTAGGCCAGCAGAAGCTGTGGTTCCACCCTAAAAAGATTATGGGCCATTTTACCTAACAATGGTCTCGCTGACCAGTCAATTGCCCTCTCCTTAGTCGGCCATTCCTCTATCAAGTCATTCAGGGCCAAGAAGAGGGGCTGAGGTGCCGGCCTTTGCCAGGTCCGCCGAAACCTCATTGCTTCCCAGCAATCCCAGAATATAAGAAGTATTGCCGTGTTTGTGTTTGTTGTGTGTGTGTTTGTGTGATAATGAATTGGGGTACAAGGGATCTTCTAGTCGACCACACTTGAGTAGATAATTGAGAATGGAATAAAATATATTCGATGTAAAGAGTGAACCATGACTAACTGGAGACAAAAAGGGAGACCAAGGGAGTTTTGTGAAATTCTGACAGGAAGTTGGTGAAAATAGACTTGGAAAGTTCCACTTCGATACTTCTATATTAAATATAATTATGAAATTTATAAATACAGCAACGCAAAATCAATAATTTGAATCTAAGCATTATAGCCCCATGCGTGTGTTTTTCTGATCGATCACTGCGGATATGTCCAGTGAAAAAATTGTTGTTCTCTAATTAAATAAATGAGTAATAATGTATATACTATATTTCCCACAGTTTCGTACTACCGGCAGACAGTGATATTTAAATCTAAAGGAAAACATTTGCCCCGGGAAAAGCCGGGTATTAACTTTTACTATTATTATAATAAGTATTGGAAGTACTAGGCGGTAAGTGCATCAAATGCACACAATATAAAATCAATTTGAGCATAGTATTATCACAATTCAGAAATCTGGCAAGGGGTAAAAACACTAAAACTAATTTCGCGTTTATTACAGGTTACAAAATGTGCGCAAATTACATGAAAACGCAAACACAGACAGCTATTCCGAGAGGGCACAAGACACAGAAACAGATAAAAATGCATATAGAAAATGTAGTCGTACTCTGCGAATGCTATTGTCCGGAGCAGAGCCAAGGCATAGCTAACAATACAAAGAAGCCACCAGGCAGAAGAAGAATGCAACAAGAGACGCAACGCGGCATTCGCAGCGCCACACAAAGGTGCCACGTAGAAAATTGCATAGGAATAGAACTAATTTAAACAACTTGCAGATACCGCGGTATCAGCTGCAACGCCCCTCGAACCGCCCAGCGAGCGAAGGTAGTACAAATTATACACAGCCTATACCAGAAACAGACGTAGAGGAGCGGCTGAGAGAGAAAGAACAACGATCCACCCCATAGACGCCTAGATTTACCAATAGTAGATGCATTCACGTCTGACTAAACGCAATTGCATTGTGCTCGGCTGCCTTTACTCATATTGTGTGTTGTCTGCTAGCCACTCAGATTGTATCTGACAGATGCTTTGCCGTCACTGAGGGTCAGATGCGTCAGTTTGCGCTGCGCTTGACGAGCTGCATAATGAGCTCAATAAAAATGCGTACAATTTTAACGCGATAGCCAGTCATTAAAAGTTACAAATTATTGAACCTATTTGTAATTGATCTATATTTTTTATACCCTGAACCCATTAAAAATGGGTAAAAAGGGTATAATGAAGTTGTGCAAAAGTATGTAACAGGCATAAGGAAGCATCTCCGACCATATAAAGTATATATATTATTGATCAGAATCAACAACCGAGTCGATCTAGCCATGTCCGTCTGTCTGTCCGTCTGTCTGTATGAACACACAGATATCAGAGACTACAAGAGCTAGAAACTTCATATTTGGAACATAATTTCTCCTAATTCCGAGACAGATCAAGTTTATTTAACTTTATCGATAACTCGTACCGTTTAAAAGTTATCGATAAATTTCGATTTCAGACTAGAGTTTTTGGGATATAACTTCAAAGTTATAAGAGCTAGAGGCCCCAAATTTGGCATGTATAATCTCGAATAGCATACACACGTAACAAATATTTCACTTTTTGGATACCACCCCCTAAACCCCCCAAAAGTTCAAAAACGCATTTTTGAATTTGGTTTGGTCACACATATTATCGACAATTGCGTGCCCCAAAAATTTCAATAAGATCGGACAATAAACACAGAAGTTATTTAAGACTTAATTTTCCATTGTGTGGGGCTCAGCGAAAGAGCTAACTAACCGCTTGCACTGCTTGTAGTGCAGCATGTGTGTGTTTAGATTAGTATGAATGATTGTAAGGACTGGGTTCAGGGTATCTCGTAGTCGGGCACTCCCGACTAGAGCACTCTTGTTTTTATACAAAATTTAATGTAATTGTAGGCGTACTCCATTCGAATCATTGAGTAGATTTTCCTGATTTCATTGATGAGCAGTAATGATATTTAAGACTATAAGGCAATTGGATTTTTGTTTAAGAAAAACTTTTTATTCTCTTTTCGAAGAAAATAGTATATTAAGTTTGTGCTGAAGTTTGTAACGCATAGAAGGAAGCGTCAGAGACCCCCAAAAGTTACCTCCAGTATGCTTAGAATGACAAAACAAATGGATATAGCCATGTCTGTCTGTCTGTCTGTATGTATGGGATCTAGTCCTTCAGCTTTTGAACTATCGCTATGAAATTTTGCACAGATACTTATTATTCAAAGGGACAGCACATTGGTCAAAGCCTGCCGGAGCTGACCTCTACATCTTATAGCTGCCATACAATTTGGCACGGCGTAGATAATCCTTCCACACTTGTTTTAAATGATGTTTCCAAATTTAAAATAATTTCAAAGAAGCTCGAAAAGTAAATGCTTTTAAATATTGCATTCAAGACATTCAATTGAAATGCATTTCTTGATGTGTAAATTGCTTTTTCAAGACACACCACTTACATAAGTGAGTCGAACAGAAAACATCCTTTCACTTTTTAAATGCAAATATAAATACACTCATATATGTGAATATATATGCAAATATATTCGCACCAACTTAAGCAACTCGAACATCTGCATCTCAATCCTTGACTTTGGGACCTTAATTACTCAACAAGGAAACAGAAACAACCGCTTGGCGACAGACAGCTAGGCACGTACCCAGTTACCACGCCCACTGCCAGCCGCCTCCACTCCACAAGCGTTACATATGCAAGCAAATTACATACAGCAAAGCGAAGTGGGGCACGTTACTTTTTATGCGACCACATTGCCTGTCCCAGCTTACCTCTCTACGCCCCGTTACCACCATCGCCCACCAAATGAGTTTCACCCGGATGAGTTGACACTGTCGCTATCACAGCATCTGCCTCTGAGTCTGACTGGGCCACAGCGCGGGTCCAGGCAGGTTGTTAAGCAAAAGTCACGTTGGTAGAGACGCCGTTTGCCCAACCTCAAGGTTAAGTGGCAAAGAGCGAAAGGGGAACGAATGCATTGGAGATAAGCGAAAATTTGTTTACCACCAAACTTGACAGTTATTATACCCTGAACCCATTAAAAATGGGTAAAAGGGAATATTATGGTTTTGTGCAAAAGTATGTAACAGGCATAAGGAAGCATCTCCGACCATATAAGTATATATATTCTTGATCAGTATCAACAGTCGAGTCGATTTAGCCATGTCCGTCTGTCTGTCTGTCCGTCCGTCCGTCCGTCCGTCCGTCCGTCCGTCCGTCCGTCCGTCCGTCCGTCTGTCTGTATGAACACGCGGATATCAGAGACTACAAGAGCTAGAGACTTCATATTTGGAATATAAGTTCTCGTAATGCCGGGACAGATCAAGTTTATTAAAATTTATCGATAACTCGTCCCGTTCAAAGTTATCGATAAATTTCGATTTCAGACCAGCGTTTTTGGGCTATAACTTACAAGTTATAAGAGCTAGAGGCCCCTAATTTGGCATGTATAATCTCGAATAGCATACACATGTAACAAATTTTTCACTTTTTGGATACCACCCCCAATCCCCCAAAAATTCAAAAAACTCATTTTTGAAGGTATGACCTTGCAATTTGGTTTGGTCACACATTTTATAGCCAATGTTATGTCTTACAAATTTCAAAAAGATCGGACAATAAACACAGAAGTTATTTAAGATTTAACTTTCCATTGTGTGGGGCTCAGTGAAAAGCAAGATAACTGCTTAAACCGTTTTCACAGCTTGCAGTAATGTGTGGTGTGTTTGTTTGTATACCACTATTAGGCAAGTATGAATGGATGTCAGAACTGGGTTCGGGATATCTCCTAGTCGGGCAGTCCCGACTAGAGCACTCTTACTTGTTTTTATACTCTTTTCGAAGAAAATAGTATGTAGTTTGTCTAGTTTGTAACGCATAGAAGGAAGCGTCGGAGACCCCAAAAAGTTACTGCCAGTATGCTTAGAATGACAATACAAATTGATCTAGCCATGTCCGTCTGTCTGTCTGTCTGTCTGTCTGTCTGTCTGTCTGTATGTATGCAAACTAGTCCCTCAGTTTTGAGCTATCGCGATAAAACTTTGCACAGACACTTATTATTTCAGGGGACAGAACATTGGTCGGAGCCGGCCAGATCGGACCACTATATCTTATAGCTGCCATACAACTCGAAGTCGGTTTTGGCCATATATCCATGTTTTTATACCCTGAACCCATTAAAAATGGGTAAAAAGGGTATTATGGTTTTGTGCAAATGTATGTAACAGGCATAAGGAAGCATCTCCGACCATATAAAGTATATATATTATTGATCAGTATCAATAGCCAGTCGATCTGGCCATGTCCGTCTGTCTGTCCGTCTGTCCGTCTGTCTGTCTGTATGAACACACAGATATCAGAGACTACAAGAGCTAGAGACTTCATATTTGGAACATAAGTTCTCCTAATCCCAGGACAGATCAAGTTTATTAAAATTTATCGATAGCTCGTCCCGTTCAAAAGTTATCGATAAATTTCGATTTTAGACCAGCGTTTTTTGGATATAACTTACAAGTTATAAGAGCTAGAGGCCCCTAATTTGACATGTATAATCTTGAATAGCATACACATGAACAAATTTTTCACTTTTTGGATACCACCCCCCAAACCCCAAAAAGTTAAAAAAACGCATTTTGAAGGTACGACCTTGCAATTTGGTTTGGTCACACATATTATTGACAATTGTTTGCCCCAAAAATTTCAATAAGATCGGACGATAAACACAGAAGTTATTTAAGATTTAACTTTCCATTATGTGGGGCTCAGCGAAAAGCAAGCTAACTGCTTAGACCGCTTGCACTGCTTGTACTGCTTGTACTGCAGCATGTGTGTGTTTAGATTAATATGAATGATTGTAAGGACTGGGTTCAGGGTATCTCGTAGTCGGGCACTCCCGACTAGAGCACTCTTACTTGTTTAATCTATCGTGATGAAACATTGCACAGATACTTATTATTCAAAGAGACATCACATTGGTTGGAGCCGGCCGGATCGGATCACTATATCTTATAGCTGCTATACAACTGGCAATGAATTAAATATTTTAGAACAAAAAAAAAAATGTTAAATTTCAGTGGTGCAGTTGGCAGAGTGAAAATTGCCTATAGGTTCGAAAAGAGTATAAAATCTTCGGCACGCCGAAGATAATCCTTCCACACTTGTTTTAATTTTAAATTAGTTGCTACAGCGGAAATGTTTATTTACCAGATAATTTTTATTATAAACTGAGAACAACAAAACTAAGAATCGGGTATTTTTACATCAAATTAACAACTCAGAACGTTGCATTCGGACGTAACTGAATACGTAATGCTCTGATGCCATTATAAGAATAGCGGGAGTATGGGCAAGAGCGTGGCTTGAGGAGCTTAACAGTAATCTACCTGTCGAGTGACCAGAAATCCACCTTCCAAGCTTCAGCGATTCATACAGGTCACATTCCATCTAAATTATGATTTTTGAGGTGTAATGACGTGTTGTCGACTTGCCAGCCTCTTTATCTAAGGTGCGACACGGTACACCCTCACTTCACCGATCTTTACAGGTAATGTCTCAAAAAAACGTGCTAATTATGGCCCATCGTAAAAATTTTGTGCTCGAAAGAAAACCCTTTTTTAAAAGGATCAAAAAGCGGGGTGTACCGGGTCACGAGGGCTACACCCCGCATGGCTTCCAGTAGACTTACGGATCTGGAATTTGTCTCAGAATTAAGTCCTAATTACGTGCTTCAAGAAAAACCAAGGATCAAGGACCTACTCCTTCCGGAAGTAGGTTAAAACACACATTTTTAAAAAAATCAAAGTGCGGGGTGTACTGGGTCACGGGGGCTACACCCCGCATGTCTTCCAGTAGACTTACGGGTCTGGAATTTGTCTCAGAATTAAGTGCTAAATACATTTGCACCGAACACGCCCCAGGGCCTAGCGAAAATCGAGCGGATTGACAATAATGTTAGCACGTTATTAGCATGTAAATATAAAACTAAAGGATCCTAGAAAAGTTCATTATTTTGGGAGAAATAGCCAATAAGCCCAGAACACCCCGCACGCAATATTTTTTTGTGATATAATAAACATTTTTTATTTAAATTTCTATGTACACTTAAATTTTAGGAAAACAAAACTTATTTGTGAATTTTATTTCAGTTCCAGCCGTGTCATTTATTTCAGTAAATGTGTCATTTTGATGACATAGGACGGCCGTGTAATGTGATGTGCTGTGATTTAGTTCCTGGATGGAAAGAATTCTGCGGTCTCGACGATCTTTCTTTACCCCCGATCTCAAACTTGTGAAAAGTTCGGAGAACCTAAAAATCTGACCAATTCGTACGATTTTTTTAATGTGTCAATTTTAAATTGGCGGGGGATGGATAGCAAATCAACTTCGCTTCTTCTTTCCCCAAATGAGCACAATTCAATCATAATAAAGCGTTCTAAACTTGTTAGAATAATTATAAAAAATATTTTAACAAGTGAGAACGCTGCAGTCGGGCGAAGCCAACTGCGTAATACTCTGATACCATTTTAAGAACAGCTGAAAGCAAGTGAACAGAACATTTTTGCTGGTGTATAGGTGACCCGAAATCGCCCTTCCAAGTTTTTGGGGACTGGAGGGGCGTGGTCGATCTTAAGAGGGGGTGACCAGAAGTCTATTTTCCAAATTTGGTGACTTTAGCTCTAAAACTGTGGAAGATATACATTTTCGCGATTTTTGGGGGCGGGAGGGGGCGTGGCCCCAAAAATTTTTCCGATCTTTAGATGGGGTGACAAGAAGTCTATCTTCCAATTTTGGTGACTCTAGCTCTAAAACTGTGGAAGATATACATTTTCGCGATTTTTGGGTGCGGGAGGGGTCGTGGCCCCAAAAATTTTGACCGATCTTTAGAGGGGTGACAAGAAGTCTATCTTACAAATTTGGTGACTCTAGCTCTAGGGCGTGGCCCCCAAATATTTTGGCCGATCTTTAGAGGACTTAGCCAGAAGTCTACCCTCAAAGTTTGGTGGCCCTAGCTCCTAAACTGTGCGAGATATATGTAGGCTTCCGTGTTTCGTGGGGGCGGGGTGGCTGGGGGGCGTTTTAGTGGGCGTGGCCGGAAAATTCAGCACGGAATCTTTTGGGGTGGTGTCAGCCCTAGTCTAAATTCCAAATTTGGGGACTCTAGCTTCAAAATTGCGGGAAATATACACGTGTTATCGAATTGTGCATTCACGTACATCATATACCGATTTTCGCATTTGGGGGGCGGAAGTGGGCGTGGTCGAAATTTTCATTCTGTGATCTGTAGAGGACGTAACCAGTAATATATATTCCAAATATTGTGACCTTAGCTCTAAAACTGCGGGAGATATAAGCATTTCAAATTAATTTTGGAGGGGGGGTTGGTGGGCGTAATGATGGGCGTGGCCGATAAACCTAGCGTCCAATTTGTTCGGGAGGTCACCTATTGCCTACCAAATTTGATTACTCTAGCTTTAAAATTGTGGGAGATATTCACGTTTAATCAATTTGTGATTTGAGGTGTATCGACATGTTATCGATTTGCCAGCCTCCCAGTGGGCGTGGCATAAATTTGAAATAAACTTGATCTGAAGCAGATAGCTATAATCATAACACAAAAGATTTCAAGAGTCTATCTAATATCGTTTCGGAAATACGTGCGTTCATCCAGACAGACAGACGGACAGACGGACGGTCTGACGGACATCCGACAAAACCAATATACTATGAGTACCTTCGGTATCAGAGTATAAAAATTTGTTTATATAAACAGTCATGTAAAACAACTCACCGAGAATTTCAAAAGTAATGCTAATTTTGCCTCGGCATTTATAGCACTCTCCTTCATATTTGTCAAATTTAATGCAATTAAACGTGCAAGACAACGCTACTTATTTTTAGGCAATTTTTTGTAAAACAAATAGCAAATTCGACTATGTATCAATCAAAAATGTAGGAGCAAATCAATTGACAACCTGCGACAATTCAAAAAGAAACACTTTTAACTCTTGTTAGCATTAAAAACAATAACCACAAAATTTGTTTTTTTTTTCGTCTCGACATCGATCGCTAAAAAAATGAAACAGGCGACGCCTTGCAAAAACGACTCTTTTCCGACGCAGGCAACATGCGACAACGTGCTAGGTAGAAACAAAAAAAATTGCACCGTTTTTTTTTTGGTCGGCTTCGTTGTATTGCAATTTGCAAAGACAATTCTAGCCGTCGTTTTTGCAAGTCGTCGCCTGTTTCATTTTTTAGCGATCGATCTCGAGACGAAAAAAAACAAGTGGGGAAGGATTATCTTCGGCGTGCCGAAGATTTTATACTCGTTTCGAACCTATGTTACCTATGTAACCTGTAAGAATATTTAATTCATTGCCAGTTGTAAAGCAGCTATAAGATATAGTGATCCGATCCGGCCGGCTCCAACCAATGTGATGTCTCTTTGAATAATAAGTATCTGTGCAAAGTTGTATCGCGATAGCTCTAAAAACATGGGATATATGGCCAAAACCGACTTCGAGTTGTATGGCAGCTATAAGATATAGTGATCCGATCCGGCCGGCTCCAACCAATGTGATGTCTCTTTGAATAATAAGTATCAGTGCAAAGTTTCATCGCGATAGATTCAAAAACATGGGATATATGGCCAAAATCGACGTCGAGTTGTATGGCAGCTATAAGATATAGTGGTCCGATCCGGCCGGCTCCACTGGAATAATAAGTGTCTGTGCAAAGTTTTATCGCGATAGCTCAAAAACTGAGGGACTAGTTTGCATACATACAGACAGACAGACAGACAGACAGACGGACATGGCTAGATCAATTTGTATTGTCATTCTAAGCATACTGGCAGTAACTTTTGGGGGTCTCCTACGTTTCCTTCTATGCGTTACAAACTTCAGCACAAACTTAATATACTATCTTCTTCGAAAAGAGTATAAATATTTGCGAGCGGGGTGTACTGGGATTATTGGCTATATCTCCCAAAATAATGAACTTTTCTAGGATCTTTTAGTTTTATATTTACATGCTAATTACGTGCTAACATTATAGTCAATGCTCGATTTTCGTGCTAGCTCCCTGGGGCGTGGTCGGTGAAAAAGTATCGTTTTAGTGTGGTGTGTACTGGGATTATTGGCTATATCTCCCAAAATAATGAACTTTTCTAGGATCTTTTAGTTTTATATTTACATGCTAATTACGTGCTAACATTATAGTCAATGCTCGATTTTCGTGCTAGCTCCCTGGGGCGTGTTCGGTGCAAATGTATCGTTTTAGTGCAAATTCTATGGTGATGATTATTGTTAGTTTAATCTACTTACAAAAGGAGTAGATTATTGATCTTTGTTTTATATTGGAGCACGTAATTAGCACTTAATTCTGAGACAAATTCCAGACCCGTAAGTCTACTGGAAGCCATGCGGGGTGTAGCCCCCGTGACACGGTACACCCCGCACTTTGATCCTTTTAAATAAGGGTTTTCTTTCGAGCACGAAATTTTTTACGATGGGCCATAATTAGCACGTAATTAGCACTTTATTTTGAGACATTACCTGTAAAGATCGGTGAAGTGCGGGGTGTACGGTGTCGCACCTCTTTATCTAACGGATACAACATCATGTATAATAGTTCAAGTTTTAAGTCCCTATCTTTAATAGCGTCGAAGGAAACCATTTTTGGGTCCATGCCCCCTCCCGCACCAGAAATCGTGAAAATTCATGTCTCCCACTGTTTTAGTCAAGCCACGCCCACTAACGCTCTCGCCCATGCCTCCGCTGTTTTCACATTGCAACTGCAACATTCTTATGTGTTAATGTTGTGAATACATTATTATACTCTGATACCGAAGGTACTCATAGTATATTGGTTTTGTCGGATGTCCGTCAGGCCGTCCGTCTGTCCGTCTGTCTGTCTGGATGAACGCACGTATTACCGAAACGATATTAGATAGACTCTTGAAATCTTTTGTGTTATAGCTATCTGCTTCAGATTAAGTTTATTTCAAATTTATGCCACGCCCACTGGGAGGCTGGCAAATCGATAACATGTCGATACACCTCAAATCACAAATCGATTTAACGTGAATATCTCCCACAATTTTAATATTGCTGGTGACCTCCCGAAGAAATTGGATGCTAGGTTTATCGACCACGCCCATTATTACGCCCACCAGCCCCCCTCCCAAATTAATTTGAAATGCTTATATCTCCCGCAGTTTTAGAGCTAAGGTCACCATATTTGGAATATATATTACCGGATTACCAGAAAATTCGACCACGCCCACTCCCGCCCCCATAATCGCATAAATCGATTTACATGAATGCACAATTCGATAACACGTGTATATTTCCCGAAATTTTAAAGCTAGAGTCCCCAAATTTGGAATTTAGACTAGGGCTGACCACCCCAAAAGATTCCGTCCTGAATTTTCCGGCCACGCCCACTAAAACGCCCCCCAGCCACCCGCCCCAACGAAACACGGAAGCTTATATCTCGCACAGTTTAAGAGCTAGGGACACCAAACTTTGAGGGTAGACTTCTGGCAAGTCCTCTCAACATCGGTCAAAAAATTTGGGGGCCACGCCCCTTCCCGCCCCAAAAATCACGAAAATGTACATCATCCACAGTTTTAGAGCTAGAGTCACCAAAATTGAAAGATAGACTGCTTGTCGCCCCCTCTAAAGATCGGCCAAAATTTTTGGGGACACGTCCCCTCCCCCCCCAAAATCGCGAAAGCTTATATCTTCCACAGTTTTAGAGCTAGAGTCACCAAAACTGGAAGATAGACTTCTTGTCACCCCCTCTATAGATCGGAAAATTTTTGGGGCCACGCCCCCTCTCGCCCAAAAAAATCGCGAAAATGTATATTTTCCACAGTTTTAGAGCAAAAATCACCAAATTTGGAAAATAGACTTCTGGTCACCCCCTCTTAAGATCGACCACGCCCCTCCAGTACCCAAAAACTTAGAAGGCCGATTTCGGGTCACCCATACACCAGCAAAAATGTTCTGTTCACTTGCTTTCAGCTGTCCTTAAATGGTATCAGAGTATTACGCAGTCGGCTCCGCCCGACTGCACCGTTCTCACTTGTTTTATGTATGTATATGTATGTTAATATTGCTATTTTAATGTTGAAAGGTTTTCGCGAGTAAACAACAACATTTTTTCCCTTTTTTCAAACATTTCAAGTGTCAACGTTAAACATACAACGTTTAATTACGACTATTTATCAGTCACGGCAGTGCTAACCCTTTGCACTTCCAAGAGCAGAGACAGCTGTCGCCCAGCTTATCGTTCTATATTTTCCTCAATTACCACTTAGCGTTTTCTCGTGCTGCGCTTGCATGATTTGTGGCTCAGGCTGCGCTTTTAATTATTGCGATTATTGTGGCATCACACAGTTTACAGTTTCCAATTGTAGCAAGAAACCGACGCAACATGCGCTACTCGAAGCTCGAAATGAAAAACAATTTAGCGCAGAATGAGTTGCTTGGATAAGTATGTATGTAGACAGAGAGGGAGATAGGGAGTAAGAGAGTGCGCGAGTGAGTGAGACAGAGAGAGAGAGAGAGCGAGAGATGTGACCATGAAGTGGCAGCAATACAATCTCGGCTTCACAATAAATCTAGCTTGATAATAATTATAATGAGCCAATGATGACGTTCAACCAACCTAGCTAATGTCAACGCCGGTTTCCCCCTGGTATGTGTAATTATCTTATATTTATAACTGGTGTTCGCAAAGTAGAGAAAGAGAAAGGTGAATGTATCTATAAGTCAGCTTACGCTTACAGAGCTAAAAACTTAGCTTACACGAGAAGAGCAAGCATCAGAACCTTTTACACATAGCTCAAGTAAACAAAAATTGTATTCGATTTAAACATATAACTTAGTATTTGCATATATTTAAAAAATCTTAAAGTGCATACTTAATCATTAATTTCATGCTTATATCAAGGCGAAAGAGCATACATTCTTCGACTTGTCAGCTTTCTAATCAGGGTTTAATTAACGTGTTGTACAGTAGCTTGTATTTTTAGCTGGGTATGAAATATTAACGAGATGCACCGATGCACAACTATGTAATTTCACTGTGGACGGCAGTTAACTCTAATGACGAAACATCATGTGAAAAAGACTGTATATACACGTAGAATTGAAGTTCTGCTACAGTAGTCCGATTAGATCCAGTTGTATACCGATTGAAAGGTATTGTTATACACTTTTCGATGAAAATAATATATACACTTTGTGCTGAAGTGTATAATGCATAGAAGGAAGCGTCGGAGGCCCCAAACAGTTACCTCCAGTATGCTTAGAATGACAACACAAATTGATCTGAACATACGTATGAATTAAATATTTTGAAAGAACAGGTGCATGCATGAGCAAACAAGGCCAAGTGCAAGTAAGTATTTAGCAGACTACTCTTTAATCGAGTTTGTCATCGATCATCAAAACGGTTTGGTGGTGTACGTAGTAAACGGACGCACTGACATTCGCGAGGTCGCGGGTTCGATTCCCGGTCGCAACATCCTTTATTTTCAATTTTTTTTTTAGGAAATATTTTGAATGTAAAATTAAGAAAACAAATTTTATATTCGATTAATTACTCAAGCTTTAATTACGAACCTTTACACAATTTTCACTCTGCCGACTGCAACACTTTCATATGCTGTAAAAATTCGTTTTATCGCGTGGCATTTATTTTTGTATATCCAGAACCCATTAAAAATGGGTAAAAATGGTACAATGGTTTTGTGCAAAAGTAAGTTACAGGCATAAGGAAGCATCTCCGACCATATAAAGTACATATATTCTTGATCAGTATCAACAGCCGAGTCGATTTAGCCATGACCGTCTGTCTGCCTGTCTGTCTGTCCGTCCGTCTGTATCAACACGCGGATATCAGAGACTACAAAAGCTAGAGACTTCATATTTGGAATATAAGTTCTCGTAGTCCCAGGACAGTACAAGTTTATTTCATTTTATCGATAACTCGTCCCGTTCAAGTCATCGATAAATATCTATTTTAGACCAGCGTTTTTCTCGAATAATAATATAATCTCGAATAGCATACCCATGTAACAAATATTTCACTTTTTCGATACCACCCCCTAATCCCCCAAAGTTCAAAAAACGCATTTTAAGGTATGACTTTGCAATTGGGTTTGGTCACTCATTTTATTGCCAATTGTATGCCCAAAAAATTTCAATAAGATCGGACAATAAACACAGAAGTTATTTAAGATTTAACTTTCCATTGTGTGGGGCTCAGTGAAAAAGCAAGCTAACTGCTTAAACCGCTTGCACTGCTTGTACTGCAGCATGTGTGTGTTTCGATTAGTATGAATGATTGGGTTCAGGGTATCTCCTAGTCGGGCACTCCCGACTAGAAAACTCTTACTTGTTTATACTCTGATACCGAAGGTACTCATAGTATATTGGTTTTGTCGGATGTCCGTCAGGCCGTCCGTCTGTCAGTCTGTCTGGTTGAACGCACGTATTACCGAAACGATATTAGATAGACTCTTGAAATCGTTTGTGTTATGATTATAGCTATCTGCTTCAGATCAAGTTTGTTTCAAATTTATGCCACGCCCACTGGGAGGCTGGCAAATCGATAACATGTCGATACACCTCAAATCACAAATCGATTAATCGTGAATATCTCCCACAATTTTAAAGCTAGAGTAATAAAATTTGGTAGGCATATTGCTGGTGACCTCCCGAAAAAATTGGGTGCTAGGTTTATCGGCCACGCCCATTATTACGAAATGTATGTATATGTATATGTATATCTTCCACAGTTTTAGAGCTAGAGTCAAGAAATTTGTAGGATAGACTTCTTGTCACTCCTTTTAAAGATCGGCCAAAATTTTTGGGGCCACGCCCCCTCCCGCATCCAAAAATCGCGAAAGCTTATATCTTCCACAGTTTTAGAGCTAGAGTCACCAAAATTGGAAGATAGACTTCTTGTCACTGCCTCTAAAGATCGGAAAAAATTTTGGGGCAACGCCCCCTCCCGCCCCCAAAAATCGCGAATATGTATATCTTCCACAGTTTTAGAGCTCAAATCACAAAATTTTGAAAATAGACTTCTGGTCACGCCCTCTTAAGATCGACCACGCCCCTCCCGTCCCCAAAAACTTGGAAGGGCGATTTCGGGTCACCCATACACCAGCCAAAATATTCTGTTCACTTGCTTTCAGCTGTTCTTAAAATGGTATCAGAGTATTACGCAGTCGGTTATTTGTTGTTGTTTATTTTTTATTTGGTGCTGCTTAGGGCCTTTTCTCATTACACATCTCTTACTGACAGCGATTGAAATTGCGAATATTATGGGTGACTTGCAACGATTTTTCATGTCGCAAACTCTACTTAATTGCACTCATTATGTAAGCCTGCCACATGGCATTGCATAATGATGCAGCCTGGACTCTGCTGTCCGTTTCAGTGTCCCAACTCCAATGGGCTTTGTTGCTAAAATTATGTTTTAAGCGCTCGCTTCACTGTCAACCATAGCTCGTTAGTACGTGTCAGTGCCGCACAATCTGAGACGCGCCCTCTTATCGCCTCTTGTATTGTCCTTTTTTCGAGAATCGAGCAAGTCCTTTTGTTGCACACCAATGCTGTCAACGTACGCTTTTCTATCGTTTTGCTATTTTTATTTTCTTAAATTTAAGCGTAGTTGATACTCTCATATGTTTGGAGTCGTTATAGAAATATGCTGATTGGATGAACATTTTTCACTTGCGTCCTAAAAGGTAACTATTGTGAAAATTTCAGCATGCGTTGATCACCATTGCCAATCGCCACCACCAACAGACTTGACTATTATATATACATGTAATATATATGTATATATGTATATATTATATTATTATATATATATGATTTGTATCTAAATACAAAAAGCTCTAAAAATTACAATTACGAGTGTTGGAAGTCAAAAAATTTGTTAAGCATCTGAAATCGTTTCAATTTATAACCCAATGGCTTTAAAAGTGTGATCCCAAAATCGCTGTTTCAAAAGTTATCAAATTTCGTTTTCTTTTTCTCAACTGACACACAATTTGGCTAAATATTTCAGACTGTCAGACAAAATGGGATATGCTTGCAATATCAACACTTTTTGTCGCTCTTAACTACAGTGTTGCAGCAGTAGAGAAAAAAGCGGTTGGAGCGGTGGAAGAGGTGGGGTGGTGTTTTGGCTGCAGAGTTAGGATGTCTTGGCGCTACCTGCAAGTGCTGAAAATATTATTTATATATATTATATTTCAATGCATTTAAAACTTTTTCTCATATTTGGTTAACTTTAGCTTAAGAGCTTAAACAAATTTCTGCCTACTGACTGAGCACCTGAACGAGTGAGCAAATGAATAACTGAGCAGGTTATGTGTGCCACATTAAGTTGAAATTCGATGTTGATATTTGTGTTTGCTATTTTTGGGCTGCAAATAGCATAACATGATCAAATGAAGATTCACTTTATATCCTGTAAACGAAAAATGGGTAATAATGGGTATAGTTTGTGTCTGTATGTGCAAATAGATTTTGCAGACGATATTTAAATCGTATACGAATATCAGGTATAGTTATACATTTATAATAATTAACATAATTAGGTCAATTTCACACCTTGACAATCGACAATACTACTCTAATCCACTTGCTGGGAACATTGCTCACATCAACATTGCGCACTTTACGCAAAAAGCATCAGCGTCTTGTTCATAAAAATACGTTTTTGCTATGTTCCGAATTGCGTGCAATATATTACAAATTATAATATTTCATATATTATATATACCCTACGTCACCAAATGAAATTTTATAAATTCTAATATTTCATATATTAAATTGAATACCCCACGCCACCAAATGAAATATTTGTATAGTTATTTTTGTATTTGATCTGTTTTGAATTTAAATATACTTTTGACAGTGTTACTTTGTCAAGAGGTAATTAGTTTTGATATTTATTAATATACCTCAGTACCATGACAAAGAATCGATCCCACATGACTTGGCTCTTAAAAAAACAGAGCTTATAATTCAAATATAATATGAGCTTAAGTTTTAGTGCACAGCTGTTCCATACAAAATCAAAATAGAGGGTCGAAGGGCACAGTACGCTAATAGAAAGGTATCAAAAGGTAACTTAGCTGTTCAATGTTGAATCAGTTCCTAGGCTCATTCAATTTTGTTGTACAACCTCAGATCTGAAACAGCTATTCGCGTAATAATTTCAAAGAGAACAGCTGTTTAACAACATTAAAATCAGTTCAATCAACTGATTTGAATTTGAGTTCACTCAACTGATTATACTCTTTTCAAAGAAAATATTATATTAATTTTTGCTGAAGTGTGTAACACATAGAACTAAGCGTCGGAGACCCCCAAAAGTTACTGCCAGTATGCTTAGAATGACAAAACAAATTGATCTAGCCATGTCCGTTTGTTTGTCTGTATGTCTGTAAACTAGCTCCTCAGTTTTTGAGCTATCGTGATAAAACTTTGCACAAAGACCTATTATTCAAAGGGACAGTACACTGGTCGGAACCGGCCGGATCAGACCACTATATCTTACAGCTGCCATACAACTGAGAAAAAATGTGATATTCTTAGAACAAAACAAGTGGGAAAAAAATAACCGACTGCGAATACTCTATACCTTTTCGGAGCAGTGAACAGAATATTCGTTAGCCAATGCAGTCTTTCATGTGCTGTGACCAGAAGTCTATTTTCAAAATTTTGTGATTTGAGCTCTAAAACTGTGGAAGATATACATATTCGCGATTTTTGGGGGCGGGAGGGGGCGTTGCCCCAAAATTTTTTCCGATCTTTAGAGGCAGTGACAAGAAGTCTATCTTCCAATTTTGGTGACTCTAGCTCTAAAACTGTGGAAGATATAAGCTTTCGCGATTTTTGGATGCGGGAGGGGGCGTGGCCCCAAAACTTTTGGCCGATCTTTAAAAGGAGTGACAAGAAGTCTATCCTACAAATTTCTTGACTCTAGCTCTGAAAACATGTGGAAGATATACATGTGCATACACCGACATTCCAGTTGTAATGGGCGTGGCCGATAAGACCTAGCGACCCGATCTTTTCGGGAGGTCACCAACCAATGTGCCGTACCAACTTTGAATAATACGTCTAGCTTTGCAAAGTTGTGGGAGATATTCACGATTAGCTCGATTTGTAACTTGAGGTGTATCGACATGTTATGCGATACATGCCAGACCGCCCAGACGGGCGTGGCATATCAATTTGAAACAAACTTGATCTGATTCAGATAGCTATAATCATAACACATAACGATTTCAAGAGTCTATCTGATGTCGTTCCGGTACTACGTGCGTTCAACCAGACAGACTGACAGACGGACGGCCTGACGAACATTCCAACAATATACTATTATATCTTCGGTATCAGAGTATAAACAAGTAAGAGTGCTCTAGTCGGGAGTGCCCGACTACGAGATACCCTGAACCCAGTCATTACAATCATTCGTACTACTCTAAACACACACATGCTGCAGTACAAGCAGTACAAGCAGTGCAAGCGGTTTAAGCAGTTAGCTTGCTATTTCGCTGAGCCCCACACAATGGAAAGTTAAATCTTAAATAACTTCTGTGTTTATTGTCCGATCTTATTGAAATTTTTGGGGCAAACAATTGTCGATAATATGTGTTACCAAACCAAATTGCAATTGTCGTACCTTCAAAAATGCGTTTTTTGAACTTTTGGGGGTTTAGGGGGTGGTATCGAAAAAGTGAAATATTTGTTACATGGGTATGCTATTCGAGAATCTAGGTTTAGCTATAACTTAAGTTCGCAGAAAAACGCTGGTCTAAAATCGATATTTATCGATGACTTTTGAACGGGACGAGTTATCGATCAAATGAAATAAACTTGATACTGTCCTGGGACTAGGAGAACTTATGTTCCAAATATGAAGTCTCTAGCTCCTGTAGTCTCTGATATCTGTGTGTTCATACAGACGGACGGACAGACAGACAGGACAGACAGACGGACATGGCTAGATCGACTCGACTGTTGATACTGATCAAGAATATATGTACTTTATATGGTCGGAGATGCTTCCTTATGCCTGTTACTTACTTTTGCACAAAACCATAATACCCTTTTTACCCATTTTTAATGGGTTCAGGGTATAAAAACAGTATCCAGATAACATCCATTACATATAATATGATAATAAATAAAAAGCTAATAAAACAAGTGGGGAAGGTAGGGCAGCTAAAAGATATAGTGATCCGATCCGGTCGGCTCCGACCAATGTGATGTCTCTTTGAATAATAAGTATATGTGCAAAGTTTCATCGCGATAGCTTTAAAAACATGGGATATATGGCCAAAACCGACTTCGAGTTGTATGACAGCTATAAGATATAGATATATAGGCTCCAGTCAATGTGATATATGTTTGAATAATAAGTCTCTGTGCAAAGTTTTATCACAATAGCTCAAAAACTGAGGACTAGTTTGCATACATACATACAGACAGACAGACAGACAGACGGACATGGCTAGATCAATTTGTATTGTCATTCTAAGCATACTGGCAGTAACTTTTGGGGTCTCCGACGCTTCCTTCTATGCGTTACAAACTTCAGCACAAACTTAATATACTATTTTCTTCGAAAAGAGTATAAACACGCATGCCACACTACACAATACATCAGAAAACAATAAGTTTTTGTGTGCTTTCAACCTATAATTCTTATGGAAGCTATTTGTTATAGTTGGTTGATCTAGCCGCCACTGACACGTGCTCAGCAGGGAACAAAAAAAAGAGTACATCTCAACTGTTTGATTTGGTCGGACGATATAAAAAATATTGGTCTTGTTTATACCAAATTTTAATTCTTTACAGATATTTTAAATGCCACCAAAATTACGAATACAGTCAAGTTTTTCAGCAATATTACTTAGAAACTTAAATAGTTATTTGCATAGAAACAGACAGGCCGATAGACAGACAGGCCGATAGACAGACAGGCGACCACATACGAGTGCACCAGTCCAAATGCTCTGGCATTTTTCGCTAACGTGCAACGACAACATTTTTGTCCAAAATTTTTGGCCCAAGGCCATATCAAAGGGAGAACAAAACGAAAGAGAAAGAGCGAGAGCTAGAGAGCACGCCATGGACTCTCAGAAAATAAACTAAAATGGAATTTGTATTATTTCATAACAATATATTGCTCACCGACTGCGCAGACAGTCCCAAAAACAAAGGCATTGAATATAATTCGCGTTGGTTACATTTTTGATATCTTTATCGGGGTCGTAAAGAAATACGTTGCTCAGGTAACCAAGGTTAAATGTTGGCAGTTTGCCGCAAAACCGAAAAATCAATTGTTTCCTTAGGTTGTTGCTATGATTGTAACAGATTGTAAGTTGGGTAAGGTCGAGCATGACGAAAGATAGATGCAAACATTAATTACAAGAACAGCATTTCAGAGCGATTAAAGGTGCGAAAGACTTGTGAAGAGCTATGTGGACTTATTAAGGACTTTGAGTAAGGAGTTTAACGACTTCTTTACTATTTCTATCATAATTAGATTAATTTAAACTCAAGTTTGTGTTTATACCCTGCACCCATTAAAATTACCAGAAAGCGTATAATGAAGTAATATTCATATAACGGCCGGATAATTTTTCATCTGAAAGTGGTGACCAAATTTAAAGGCTCTATAATTTGGATACATAAGATTGTGGAAAATATATAGGTTTTATTGATTTAAGCATCAGGGTGTTTTCTAGAATATGAGTAAGGTGTCTTCAATTATTCTTAATGTAGAGTTTTGATAATGAGAAAGCCAATCGGAGAAAAATTTAACCCTCATTATACAACCTTGACAAAATCTTAACTGTTATAAATAAAACGACGATAGTAAAATTTAAGACGGTGATTTAAGTTTCTCTCAGTTCCAAGTTCCTCATTCCGTTAAGCCCATACGTTTAGATGGTTTCAGTTTTTTTATGCCCTTATAGATAATATAGTATAATAATATTTTATCGTGAAGTGTGTCACGCATTGAAGGATCCATGTACGATCCGATAAAGGATAGGCACATATTCTTAATAAATAGAATGGATAGAGCAGTCTGCCTGTTTCTACGAAAACTAATCCCTTGACGAAAAAGCCAAATCGTAATTCAATATTATATAGCTAGCTAGCATACATATCCGGAATTCACCAGTTACGAGCTTTATTTATATTAAAAACAAAATTAGGATGTAAGCAGGTGGACTATGGTGCAGAAGGGTCTGCAAGATAACAAAACGTTCCTTCTTGTTCTTCTTTACGTTTATTAATTTAACAACTGTGTTGTCGCAGAATATGTCGACACAGTTTTCTGTGTCAGCGGTTAAACAGCGGACACAGCAGGCAAGCAGGTGGTTCCTAGTAATCACCAACAACTGGCCCATCAAACAGTTGACTCCCCACTTTTTATGCCATATGCAAAATGCTAACAGCAACAACAAGAATTGCAATCAGCATCAAAAAACTTTGCAGCCGTTACAACGGAAGTTTTCTGTTTTTTTTTTTTTTTTTTTTTTTTTGCAGCACTCTGTTTGTTTTGTAAGCGGATACACAATGACTACATTAAAATAAAGAGAACAAAATGGTACAGAAAAACGAGCGCGACATGACAATGTTTAAAGTTAATAACAGCAAGTAAAAACTCAAAGACCACACACCGCAATGGTGGAAAAATTAAAACAAAAGCCTGGAATGGCTTGAAGTTTTCGCATAGTGAAAGACTGGAAAGAGCAGATAGAAGAGTGAGCTGCAATATCAGAATAACCCAGTTAGAGGCTAAATTGTGATTAACAGCAACAGACAAAAGCGATTAGAACTCGACCAGGCTGACACATTGGGCTGCCAACGTGTGAATGAAATTCATGAGCCAAGTCAGGTACAAACAATTGAGTTGAAGTCAGAGTCAAAGTCAGCGTCGACTTGAGTTCAGTTGCTCCCCCGCGCAAAAGAGAAAGTCGGGAGAGTGCAATGTTGTGGAGGCACTGAAAATGCGTGTCATGACTTGAAACAATTTATAATGCGCTGCAGCTAGAGACAGGCAGTTAAAAGTCGTCGACCAACACTGCACAACATGGCACTCAATCATTAACAGTCATGACGCAAATTGCTTAGGCATTCAAGCGTAGCCAGCCCTCTCCAAAAACTTTCGCGCATAAATTAGGCTAATATCTCTTCTGGCAGCGGTAAAAATAGTGCAGCCACTCGAACAGATTACAGTGGTTAACAGCGACTGAGCGGGATGGAGGCCAGCTAGGGATGTGGGCTACAATCAACCTTGTGCTAATGATAGCTGAAGCTGTCAGTCTGTGCGGGCGAGTAGAGCCCTGGAATTTGTGCCTTGTGGTAATTTAGTTTCAGCCTGTCTTTTGCTTTTATTTTTTCTTTCTCAGCAAGATTAATCGCAATCAATGATAAGTGACTTCGCTAAGGTGAATGGCAATAAAAACAAGTGGGGAAGGATTATCTTCGGCGTGCCGAAGATTTTACTCTCTTTTCGAACCTATAGGCAATTTTCACTCTGCTAACTGCACCACTGAAATTTCATAAGCTGTACAAAATCGTTTTGTCGCGTAAAATTTTTTTTTTGTTTTAAGATTATTTAATTTGTTGGCAGTTGTATAGCAGCTATAAGATATAGTGATCCGATCCGGCCGGCTCAACCAATGTGATGTCTCTTTGAATAATAAGTATCTGTGCAAAGTTTCATCGCGATGGATTAAAAAACATGGGATATATAGCCAAAACCGACTTCGAGTTGTATGGCGGCTATAAGATATAGTAGTCCGATCGGGCCGGCTCCGACCAATGTGCTGTCCCCTGGAATAATAAGTGTCTGTGCAAAGTTTTATCGCGATAGCTCAAAAACTGAGGGACTAGTTTGCATACATACAGACAGACAGACAGACAGACAGACAGACAGACAGACAGACAGACGGACATGGCTAGATCAATTTGTATTGTCATTCTAAGCATACTGGCAGTAACTTTTGGGGGTCTCCGACGCTTCCTTCTATGCGTTACAAACTTCAGGACAAACTTAATATACTATTTTCTTCGAAAAGAGTATAAAAAGTTGATGGCAATTGATCTAGAAGCCACAGCACAGATTCTTAAATATATAGCATAGGAACTGAAAACCAAACATATGCGAATATATAATTTACAAAATCCAGGGCTTTAGTCTTAAAATACTTATTTACTTTTTACCCATTTAAGTTCCATAAATTAGTATCTCCAACTTTTTAAATGTGTGACTATGAAATGACTTTTTAACAAGTGGGAAAGGATTATCTTCGGCGTGCCGAAGATTCTATACTCTTTTCGAACCTTTAGGCAATTTTCACTCTGCCAACTGCACCACTGAAATTTCAAAAGTAGTATAAAATCGTTTTATCGCGTGGCATTTGTTCTTTTGCTCTATGAACTGGTATCATATGAACTTAAATATTTCTTTTAAATTATTGAATTCAAGCTATTTGATATATATTTAAAAAAATAATTAGAAAAACAAGTAAGAGTGCTCTAGTCGGGAGTGCCCGACTACGAGATACCCTGAACCCAGTCCTTACAATCATTTATACTAATCTAAACACACACATGCTGCAGTACAAGCAGTGCAAGCGGCCTAAGCAGTTAGCTTGCTTTTTCGCTGAGCCCCACATAATGGAAAGTTAAATCTTAAATAACTTCTGTGTTTATTGTCCGATCTTATTGAAATTTTTGTGGCAAACAATTGTTAATAATATGTGTGACCAAACCAAATTGCAAGGTCGTATCCAAAATCTGAAATATTTGTTACATGAGTATGTTATTCGAGATTATACATGCAAAATTTATCGATAACTTTTAAACGGTACGAGTTATCGATAGAATTAAATAAGCTTGATCTGTCCCGGGATTACGAGAACTTATATGCCAAATATGAAGTCTCTAGCTTTTATAGTCTCTGATATCCGCGTGTTCAGACGGACGGACAGACAGACAGACAGACGGACATGGCTAAATCGGCTGTTGATACTGATCAAGAATATATATACTTTATATGGTCAGAGATGCTTCCTTATGCCTGTTACATACTTTTGCACAACTTCATTATACATTTTTTACCCATTTTCAATGGGTTCAGGCTATAACAAGTAAGAGTGCTCTAGTCGGGAGTGCCCGACTAGGAGATACCCTGAACCCAGTCCTTACAATCATTCGTACTACTCTAAACACACACATGCTGCAGTACAAGCAGTACAAGCAGTGCAAGCGGTTTAAGCAGTTAGCTTGCTCTTTCGCTGAGCCCCACACAATGGAAAGTTAAATCTTAAATAACTTCTGTGTTTATTGTCCGATCTTATTGAAATTTTTGGGGCAAGCAATTGTCGATAATATGTGTTACCAAACCAAATTGCAAGGTCGTACCTTCAAAATTTTTTTAACTTTTGGGGGGCTTGGGGGGTGGTATCCAAAAAGTGAAATATTTGTTACATGTGTATGCTATTCGAGATTATACATGCCAAATTTGGGGTCTCTAGCTCTTATAACTTTGAAGTTATGTCCCAAAAACGCTAGTCTAAAATCAAAATTTATCGATAACTTTTGAATGCGACGAGTTATCGATCAAATGAAATAAACTTTGATCTGTCCCGGGATTAGGAGAACTTATGTTCCAAATATGAAGTCTCTAGCTCTTGTAGTCTCTGATATCTGTGTGTTCATACAGACGGACAGACGGACGGACGGACAGACGGACAGACAGACGGACATGGCTAGATCGACTCGGCTGTTGATACTGATCAATAATATATATACTTTATATGGTCGGAGAAGCTTCCTTATGCCTGTTACATACATTTGCACAAAACCATAATACCCTTTTTACCCATTTTTAATGGGTTCAGGGTATGAAAATAAGAAGCAATAAGTCGCGGCTGGGATTTGAGCCATGTTCTCACGTTTTCCAGCGCAGTACTCTAATACTTACGCCACCAAGCAGTATTGAAATGCGCTGACAAACTCGCTTATACTGATCTTTTCTTTTGCGTTGTATGTGTAATGACCAGACGCCGCTGAGTTTTGTACCCGCGAGCTTTCGTTTGATAGCGCCACTTTACTTTACAAGCAGCTTTGAGGATCGATGACAAAATCCCTTGGAGAGCAGACTGTCAAAAGCTTTCTTGCGCTTGGGTTTGTTTGCTCATATGCACCTGTTTTTCAAAATATTTAATGATGCATATCTTTACTATTTATGACTCAATCGTTTTGCAATTTTACCCATTGATGAGTTATAAGGATGTTCAAGTGTACAAGGAAATTTAAAGCAATTGTTTTGAAAACATCGGATTTATGACCAAAACCGACGTATTATTGTATGGCAGCTATAAGATATAGTGGTCCGATCCGGCCGGCTCCGACCAATGTGCTGTCCCCTTGAATAATAAGTGTCTGTGGAAAGTAGCATCGCGATAGCTCAAAAACTGAGGGACTAGTTTGCATACATACAGCCAGACAGACGGACATGGCTAGATCAATTTGTTTTGTTTTTCTAAGCAGTAACTTTTGGGGGTCTCAGACGCTTTCTTCTATGCGTTACAAACTTCAGCACAAACTTAATATACTATTTTTCTTCGAAAAGAGTATAAAAATAAATGCCACGCGATAAAACTATTTTTTACAGCATATGAAATTTCAGTGGTGCAGTTGGCAGAGTGAAAATTGCCTAAAGGTTCAAAAAGAGTATAAAATCTTCGGCACGCCGAAGAGTTGCTTTCCACTTGTTTTTACTTACTTACTTTACTAGCTACTATACCTCCCCCAAAGTTTTAAAACCCATATGTTTGGAGTTATGACATTAATTTGTGATATTTACTCATTTAAATCGCATCATTTTGACTTTAAATGCAAATAACCATCGTAAAATAAAGAGAAATTATTTAAGATGCCGTTTTCCATGGGACGTTGCTCAGGGAAGAATAAGCACGTACATTGTATAAGGCGGGATATTCTGTATATGCACACATATAAATTAGATAGATAATGCTTCCCCACTTGTTTATAGTATATTAAATTTGTCCTAGTTTGCGTTTTTGAGCTATCGCAATTAAACTTGGCACAGTGACTTATTATTCAAAGAAACAACACATTTGTCGGACCCAGCCACTATATATTATAGCTGCCATACAATTGGAAGTCGGCTTCCGCCATACATGTATGTCCCTTGTACACTTAAACATCCTTATTATTCTTCAATGTATAAAATTGGAAAGCAATTGTGTCATAAATAGCGAATATATGCGTCATTGAATATTTTGAAAGAAACAGGTAATAATACGAGTAAATAAAGTCAAGTGCAGTATAGTCTTAAACTGACTTCACTTTTATCGAGTTTGTTAGCGGTTTGGAAAATGTATCGGTGGTGGGTTCGGGCTCAATTGTCGCTCTCGTTAAATTTATTTTTAAGCTTTTTATACCCTGAACCCATTAAAAATGGGTAAAAAGGGTATTATGGCTTTGTGCAAAAGTATGTAACAGGTATAAGGAAGCATCTCCGACCATATAAAGTATATATATTCTTGATCAGTATCAACAGTCGAGTCGATTTAGCCATGTCCGTCTGTCTGTCTGTCTGTCTGTCCGTCCGTCCGTCCGTCCGTCCGTCCGTCTGTCTGTATGAACACGCGGATATCAGAGACTACAAGAGCTAGAGACTTCATATTTGGAATATAAGTTCTCGTAATCCCGGGACAGATCAAGTTTATTTAATTTTATCGACAACTCGTCCCGTTTAAATGTTATCGATAAATTTCGATTTCAGACTAGCGTTTTTGGGCCTTAACTTAAAAGTTATAAGAGCTAGAGGACCCAAATTTGTGATGTATAATCTCGAATAGCATACACATGTAAAAAATATTTCACTTTTTGGATACCCCCCCCCAATCCCCCCAAAAGTTCAAAAAACTCATTTTTGAAGGTACGACCTTACAATTTGGTTTGGTCACACATTTTATAGCCAATGTTATGTCCTACAAATTTTAGAAAGATCGGACAATAAACACAGAAGTTATTTAAGATTTTACTTTCCATTGTGTGGGGCTCAGTGAAAAAGCAAGCTAACTGCTTAAACCGCTTGTTCAGCTTGCAGTATGTGTGTGTCTGTATGTATGCACACTATTAGGCAAGTATGAATGGATGTCAGAACTGGGTTCAGGGTATCTCCTAGTCGGGCACTCCCGACTAGAGCACTCTTACTTGTTATTTTTGCTATTGTTTTTTTTTTCAAATATAAATTAGCTTAAGCATAATTCAACAGAAAAAATAAAATTCATATGTAAATGAAAACGTTCCTCTTAAACTTGCATACGAAATTTCGGTTGTGCAGTTGGTAAGCACATGGTTGTGGCATCAAGTGGGTTCTGGTACAAATCCCGCTTGCGGCGAAATGAAAGAAACTTTTTTTTTTTTAAATATAAATTTAAATGATAATTATCCTTATTAGTCATCAATGTTTAAAGTTTCGATTGAGTCAAAATTGCAAAGTTATGCAAAATAAGCTATTTAAAAATAAACAGGTGATAGCTGCAAGTTAGTCGCGGACTTTTTTATAGCATATGCATACAAGCAAAATGTAAGCTAGTGAAATCTGTCCTAAGATTCGAAAACTGTATAGAATCTTCGGCACGTCATAGGTATTCATTCCCACTTGCTTTTTATACCCTGAACCCATTAAAAATGGGTAAAAAGGGTATTATGGTTTTGTGCAAAAGTATGTAACAGGCATAAGGAAGCATCTCCGACCATATAAAGTATATATATTCTTGATCAGTATCAACAGTCGAGTCGATTTAGCCATGTCCGTCTGGCTGTCTGTCCGTCCGTCCGTCCGTCCGTCCGTCCGTCCGTCCGTCCGTCCGTCCGTCTGTCTGTATGAACACGCGGATATCAGAGACTACAAGAGCTAGAGACTTCATATTTGGAATATAAGTTCTCGTAATGCCGGGACAGATCGATTTATTAAAATTTATCGATAACTCGTCCCGTTCAAAAGTTATCGATAAATTTCGATTTCAGACCAGCGTTTTTGGGCTATAACTTACAAGTTATACGAGCTAGAGGCCCCTAATTTGGCATGTATAATCTCGAATAGCATACACATGTAACAAATTTTTCACTTTTTGGATACCACCCCCAATCCCCCCAAAAATTCAAAAAACTCATTTTTGAAGGTATGACCTTGCAATTTGGTTTGGTCACACATTTTATAGCCAATGTTATGTCTTACAAATTTCAAAAAGATCGGACAATAAACACAGAAGTTATTTAAGATTTAACTTTCCATTGTGTGGGGCTCAGTGAAAAAGCAAGATAACTGCTTAAACCGTTTTCACAGCTTGCAGTAATGTGTGGTGTGTTTGTTTGTATACACACTATTAGGCAAGTATGAATGGATGTCAGAACTGGGTTCAGGGTATCTCCTAGTCGGGCTGTCCCGACTAGAGCACTCTTACTTGTTTTTACTCTGATACCGATATGAGCTCAACTTTTTATACCCTCAACCCATTAAAAATGTGTAAAAAGGGTATAATGGTTTTGTGCAAAAGTATGTAACAGGCATAAGAAAGCCGACCATATAAAGTATATATATTCTTGATCAGAATCAATAACCGAGTCGACTTCGCCATGTCCGTCTGACCGTCTGTCCGTCTGTTTGTATGAACACGCGGATATCTGAGACTACAAGAGCTAGAGATTTCATATTTGGCATTATTTCATTTTATTGATAACTCGTCCCGTTCAAAAGATATCGATTAATCTCGATTTCAGACCAGCGTTTTTGGGCCATAACTTCAAAGTAATAAAAGCAAGACGCCAAATATGGCATGTATAATCTCGAATAGCATACCCATGTAACAAATATTTCACTTTTTGGACCACCCCCCGATCCCCCCAAAAGTTGAAAAAACGCATTTTTTAAGGTATGACATTGAAATTAGGTTTGATTACGCATTTTATTGCCAATTGTATAACCAACAGTTTTTAATATGATCGGACAATAAGCACAGAAGTTGTTTACGATTTAACTTTCCATAGTGTGGGACTCAGTGATGAAGCAAGCTAAATGCTTAGACTTCTTGCAGCATGCACAGATAGGTTAGGTATCTCCTAGTCGGGCACCCCCGACTAGACCACTCTTACTTGATCACACTGTAGAAGGTTGGAATTTGAAACTTGGTACATAAAATAAAACGTGACTACGGAAGGCAGATTCCTGGTGATCTCCCCCAAAAACTAAATCCTATATTTCCTGCCCACGCCGAAATGCTACTATCTTTCACAGTTTTAGAGCTAGATTTACCATATTTGGAATATATGTTACTGGTAGCCCCCCCAAAATATCACAAATATAAACAAATTCCCGACCACGACCACCACGTAACCACGAAAATCGATCTACTTGAAAGTTCAAATCGATGCTTTACACACTTTAGTCGCCAAATTTGGATGCAGATTACTGATAAGTTTTTTCAACGGTCATGCCACGCCTAGACCCAAAAATTAACCATATACCCTTCCACCCCTTTTTAGAGAATTATTCAGTCGGTTACGTCCGACAGCAACGTACTCAGTTGTTTGTTTTTTTTTCAAAGCAGCACTTTCTACGCGAGCAAATTTCGTGCTATTCAGTTTTTGCCCCACTTCGAGTTTTTAGTTGTGGCCCCGTGGCTGCAACTTAAGTTCATTTCTGGGTGTGTCCGTTGTTTTTGGGCGCTCTCGCAAGCCATGTCGGAAGTGCGCTGCTTTTTTTAGTGTCCCCCTTCCCTGGACCGCATTTCTGTACATGTTGAAGCATTTTAAGTCAAGTCTGTAACCATTTATTTATGCATGTGCTCTGTCGTGTATGGTGCAACATTTCTGCCATTTTCTTTTAAATGATCCTTGCAGCAAAATCGAACAGATGTCGTATGGGCGGAGCGCCATCTTGTAAGCCATATTGTGGCTCTGTGTTACGGAAGTAAGCCGTTCGACCCGGTTAGTGAAGTGCTTTGATTGCATAACAAAAAGTGTCTGCCTGCAACCAAATTACTCGTTCCCGAGCAGATTGAATGGTTCCACCCACCCAGGTCAGGAAGGATGGAAGGTCGTAAATGCAAGATTTATAGACATGCCCTGGGTATAAACCAAATGATATACATGTAATTGTACTGGAATACGGCACACATTGCAGCACAAAGTTGGCCAACACTAAAGAACCCAACAGCAATCAATTAAAGAATGTTTGCAGCTCGATAAATGTGGATGATGTTGTATACAAAAATTAACATCCTTATGGTGCAAGTATCAGCCGGTATTGTTTGGCGTTTCACGTAGCTCAATAAGGCTTATATTCTTATATTATAGGTTTATAATTATAAAGACTCCAAGTCAATGAAGTATGCTGCTTTATGTAAAGCTGTGGGATATACACTTAAATAAATCAGTTATGAAAATATAATCAAAAGCAGACCTGATTTCCTGATTAACTGGCATTCTGGGTGTGCATTTATATGGTGGATAGTAGATCGAATAGTTGCAGGATTTAGAATTCCATGGTAGAGTTTCGGATTTGTCGTGGAGCAGGTGTTTTAATTTTAAGCTAGCTTTAAAGCCTGTAGAATATAAATTAAATTATAACGTCTTGTAACAAATGTAACATTGAACTCTTGCCCGAAACTAGTAAACTTCACAAATGAAACACAAATCCTCCCCTGGTATTACTCTTAACAGAACTACTCTACAAATTCAACACTCAGCACAATAGACAAAACTCATATTGAAAACAAAAATTACAATTATTAACCACATATTCAAATAAATAAACTTCTTTTACACAAGGAATATTGCACAGATCCCTTACCAGCAAAAGACTTTATCGATACTTTGTATACTATACTAAATCCAGAAAAAAAATTGCGTAAAACAATCAACATGTTTGGTCACTAAGCAAGAGGTGACACACATCCTGTAGATCATGTTGGCGAATACAGTTTGACCTGATTAAATGACAGACTGAGAATAGAGTTTACTTATTTACGATTATTTGACAATAGACAGTTAAATATAAAAGAAGAAAAAACCTAAGCTATGAGAACTCTGACCCGGTTGCCCAAGTGTGTTACTCACAGCAAAGTGTGGTCAGAAGAAAACAAAAGATACAGAAGGCTTCTTGTTGGGCGTAGTTTGATACGCTTATCGGAAGATGAAGGGGCAATAAAAGGCTTTATCTCAAAAAGTTAAATTTGGAAAGTTTACCTCTAAAGAAACGCGTTATACCGAGTAAAGCTGTGTACTAACAGTAGCTTTTAACAGTCAAATTAGTCAAATGAACTAGTTCTCACAAATCCATTTGTGTGTTTATTCCAATTCCAGGTTCTTTGCCATAACAGATTTTCTTTCATGAAATCAGTTGTAAGCTTCTTCGAGTAAAGTTGTTCGGATTAAAACTAATTGTACATTACTCAATTTTTTTAATTTTAATCTGCCTCTAACTTTTAGTACATAAACATATTTTACATTTATTTTCATGCAGACTATCTGCCCCTTAAGCAAACTGTTTTATCGTCTTAAATTAAACCGAAAACTTGCCACTGTTAATTAAGGTTTACTGTAGCGACAATAACACTTAGCCAAAGCTTATCACTGCAAACACTGCGCCAGCTAATCAAATAGTTAAATGTCGTATCTCAGCAGATAACAACATTCCATGACTAGGACCAAACTGTGTTAAGTAACACATTTAATGGCCCATCGAAATTTAAATGCGAATGGGCGAAAAGCTGAAACCAATTTGTTAAAGTTTCCCACATGAACAAATAAATTAAGACAGCAACCAAATTAAATATCAGCAACTTAAAACAAAAATAGCAAACGATGCTCACAAGCTATTCAAGAATTGCGGTTTGCTTATCGCGTGCTGTTCAATTCGCATAGCTATTAAAAGCCGTGTTTGTGAGCGTTGAGCACAATGACATTGGCAATTGTTGCAGCTGTTATTTTCCCGCAAAAATTCCAAGGAAAAGAAATGAAAGACTTTCTACCAATGTGCGTTGACGATTCTGTGGGGAAATGCAATTAAAAGCAAACTGAGAAAATAAAATAGAAGAAAACTACAACTAAAAAGTAAAAGAAAATAAAGTAGATACATAAAAACTTTTGCCTGGTCATTAAAAGTAAAATAAAATACTTTTTCTGTCGCAACGTAACTCCGGGTTAGCGGTATAGTTTTCCACACGGATTTAATTTTTTTTTTTATTTCTTCTGCACATAAATCAAAGACAGGTGAGTTGAGCCATTCACAAGTTGGGTTGCAGCTGCTGTTAGCCATGTGTTTGTATTGCCCAACATAGACCATATCAAAACAAGTAAGAGTGCTCTAGTCGGGAGTGCCCGACTACGAGATACCCTGAACCCAGTCCTTACAATCATTCGTACTGCTCTAAACACACACATGCTGCAGTACAAGCAGTGCAAGCGGTTTAAGCAGTTAGCTTGCTTTTCGCTGAGCCCCACACAATGGAAAGTTAAATCTTAAATAACTTCTGTGTTTATTGTCCGATCTTATTGAAATTTTTGGGGCAAGCAATTGTCGATAATATGTGTGACCAACCCAAATTGCAAGGTCGTACCTTCAAAATGCGTTTTTTTTAACTTTTAAGGGGTTTGGGGGGTGGTATCCAAAAAGTGAAATATTTGTTACATGTGTATGCTATTCGAGATTATACATGCCAAATTTGGGGTCTCTAGCTTTTATAACTTTGAAGTTATGTCCCAAAAACGCTAGTCTAAAATCAAAATTTATCGATAACTTTTGAATGCGATGAGTTATCGGGATTAGGAGAACTTATGTTCCAAATATGAAGTCTCTAGCTCTTGTAGTCTCTGATATCTGTGTGTTCATACAGACGGACAGACGGACAGACAGACGGACAGACAGACGGACATGGCTAGATCGACTCGGCTGTTGATACTGATCAATAATATATATACTTTATATGGTCGGAGATGCTTCCTTATGCCTGTTACATACATTTGCACAAAACCATAATACCCTTTTTACCCATTTTAAATGGGTTCAGGATATAAAAAGGGGCAATGTAGTGAAAATAGAAAAAAGCGAATTTCCTTTTGATGTTGTTACTGCATCTAAATGTAAACTTATTTTTAAAACGTTTTTATTGCAAGCTTAGGTGTGAAAATGGCCAAGAAGTACATATGTATGTTTTATAAGCTATCACCATAAATTTCTTTGTACACTCTTTTTATAATAAATAGCGAAGAGCTATTTTGAAAGAAACAGGTCCACAGGGATAGCTGCGAATCAGTCGCGGACTATTCTATAGCGTTAAATTTAATCTAAATCTGTGTGAAGATTCGAAAAGAGCAGCGTGTGACAATGGTATTGATCTAGTAGTATTCAAATAGGCCATCTATCCGTTTATTGTTTTAAGTTATGCAACGAACATAGTCGCCTTAAAATAAATAAGTAGAAAAAGTGCACAATTCTGACAGCAGCATAAAGATCAGAAACTGAGCCCAAAGTCACAGCACCGAAACGCATAGCAATTGATGAACCACGTAGCAACTGGGTAGCCAACAACAACAACCGCAGCAAGAAGAACACGCAAAACGAATGTCATAAAGTTGCCAGATGCAGTCGGAGAAATCGCATTAGGCGATGCTACTTCAAAATTTACAACTCGGCCCGTCAACGATAAATACTACTTGGTAATGGTGAAGCATGAATATACGTAGAAATATAAAACCAAAAACATATGCAAAAAGTTAAAAACTTTCCTCAAGGCTATTTGCAGAGAGTTGATTTGACTTACAGCGCTTCAAAAGAACCCAACCACAAAGAACAAGCAGCAAAAGATACTACTTCGTGCATTCGAAATTAAGTATCGTTTTAGGTTTTTTTGTTGTTTGCCCTGTCGGTGCTTGTCAGCGTTTAAAAATAAACATTACACAAACAAATGGTGGCTGTGTGTTGTGTGTAGTAATACTTACATTTGGCACATTAGATAATGAGGCTAAGCTTTGCCAAGACAACAATACAAACGGACTAAAATGATAAAAGTCGCCATTGTTATACCCTGAACCCATTAAAAATGGGTAAAAAGGGTATTATGGTTTTGTGAAAAAGTATGTAACAGGCATAAGGAAGCATCTCCAACCATATAAAGTATATATATTCTTGATCAGTATCAACAGTCGAGTCGATTTGGCCATGTCCGTCTGTCTGTCCGTCCGTCCGTCCGTCCGTCTGTCTGTATGAACACGCGGATATCAGAGACTACAAGAGCTGAGACTTCATATTTGGAATATAAGTTCTCGTAGTGCCGGGACAGATCAAGTTTATTTCATTTTATCGATAACTCGACTCATTCAAAAGTTATCGATAAATTTCGATTTCAGACTAGCGTTTTTTGGCGTTAACTTACAAGTTATAATAGCATACACATGTACAAAATTTTTCACTTTTTAGATACCACCCCCCAATTTCCCCCAAATTTGAATAAACGCATTTTTGAAGGTACGACCCTGCAATTTGCTTTGGTCACACATTTTATAGCCAATTTTAGAAAGATCGGACAATAAACCCAGAAGTTACTTAAGATTTTACTTTCCATTGGGTGGGGCTCAGTGAAAAAGCAACCTAACTGCTTAAACCGCTTGCACAGCTTGCAGTATGTGTGTGTCTGTAAGTATGCACACTATTAGTCAGAACTGGGTTCAGGGTATCTCCTAGTCGGGCACTCCCGACTAGAGCACTCATACTTGTTATTTTTTGTATTTATTACAAAATACCTCTAAATTATAAAATTTTTAAAAAATCAAAGACGTTCAAACTGCAAAAAAGCGCTTAGTAATAGACGCTTCACAGACACGATAAGAAATATCAAACAGCATCTAAAATTGAGCGATTCTTTCACCTTTCCATATTCCATTTTCGCTGAATTCTAAATTTAGCCTAATAGCATTTGTCACGATATTGAGAGAAGAGCATTTGCCACAATTATGTTAAAAGATGCTTACAATAATATTTCACAGTAAAGCTCTTTAATTGTCATTACAATATTTCTAAGGTGAGTACACATTAATTTTTAAAAATATATTAATATTTAATATGTTAAAAGAAAGAGTTTTTAAAAAATAACAATATATTATATTGATGCATTTCTATCGAAAATGCAAACTGACGTTATATATACTGACTTCAGTAAAGCATTTGACTCTGTTAACCATGATATATTGCTATATAAGCTTGATTGTTTAGGATTCCCTCCCTCATTTCTTTTATGGATTGCCACCTATTTGAAAGGTCGCACTCAAAGAGTATTGCTTAGGTCGACTACCTCGAAAATGGTTCACGTTACTTCTGGTGTACCTCAAGGTAGTCATCTTGGACCTTTATTGTTTACTCTTTTCATTAATGACCTGCCTTCGATTGTATCACACTCTCGTATTCTTATGTACGCAGATGATGTGAAACTTATTTTTTCGTACACCGATCCCTTGTGTCATACTCATCTGCAAGATGATTTGAACTCTATGCAGCGCTGGTGTTCGGCCAATCAACTGCAGCTAAATTGTTCAAAATGTATGTTCATGACTTTTAGTCGGACTAGACCCTACTTAACCACTTATACGATTGACAATGTTCCATTGCAACGTATCTTTACAGTTAAAGATCTTGGAGTCATTTTTGACAACAAGCTTAACTTTAATATGCATATGTCGACTATCACTAATGAGGCCAGAGGTGTACTTGGCTTTATTAAGCGTTGGTCGAAAGAATTTAACGATCCTTTCACCACAAAACTGCTATATGTTTCTTTAGTTCGTCCTATCCTTGAATACTGCTCATGTATTTGGTGTCCGCAGTACCAAAACTTCCAAGAGCGTATAGAATCCGTGCAGAAGCAATTTCTGCTCTTTGCCTTACGTGGACTTAACTGGGATCCCAATCTCCGTTTGCCATCGTATTCCAGTAGGCTGTTACTTATTAATCTTCCGTCGTTACTTAACCGTAGAACAACGCTTGGTGTTGTCTTCCTACACAAGTTAATTAACGGCGACATAGACTCTTCCTTTCTGTTAGCTCGCCTAAACTTTTTTGTGCCTAGTAGGCCAACAAGAAACTACGTCCCCTTGATTTTACCTTCATGCACGACTGATTACGCTTTGCACAATCCTCTTCGTGTTCTTTGCAAGGACTACAACAAAGTGTTCCATGTCATCTCCGGTTGAGCTCTCTCTCCCACTAATAAAATCTTATATTCTTTTGTATTTACGGGACACCTCTGCCCGTGTTTAGTTAAATCTATTTTCCCTTTTCTTTCTTTATTTCCCTCCTTTATTTTTCTATATTCTCTCTCTATCTTCTATCTTTCACTTTATAAAATACTTTCTAATATATACTAACTCATTAACTACTTAACAAATTTTTATTGATTTTTGGTTTGATTGGGTTTTTTCTGGGTTTCCCCAATCCTTGCAACAAATGTTGGACCAATGATTTAATTTTGCTATTGATATCCCCAGAGCCTAACGTAATTTTAACTTTATTTCTTTAATTTAATATGTTTACGATTTTAAATTTATTTAAATTCTTGTATATACATTAAAATTTTTTTATAATTTTATATAAATTCTTTTGTGTCGACTGTCAGTAGTCGACAATAAATAAAATAAAATAAAATAAAATATATTACTTGTTTTAAAATATAAAACTTCAAACTGCTTGCAAATATACAAATAAATCAATATCAGTAACCATTTTGCAATGCAGTGGATCAACAAAAACACACCGACGAGTATTTATGGATGTGCATATGTGTTCTGAAACCGGTTTGCGAGTCACCCAAAACAACATATATGTTCGCTTGTCGCTCGCAAGGCTAAAGCAAAGACCATAGCCCAATTAGCCAAATAATATCCAACTGCACAGTAAACTGACTTTAGAAATTATTTTTGCGTTTACCAAACACACTCAGAAAAAAAATAATAAAAAAAGCGAAATTTTCACTACACCTAAAAAAATATCAATCACTTTCACTGCCGGCTAAAGTTTGTCAGCTGACTGAAACGCTGACTGCGACAGGGACTGAGGCTGTGGTTTTTGGTTTCAGCGCGGTCTTGAGGCACTAGCAATTGCAGTGCTGCCGACAATTTTTATTAGCTCTTTTCACCTATTTACGCCATAGAAAAACCACACGTATCAAAAAGTTTTGCTTGAGTCGCTGTGTGAAACTGGTTTTCAAAAGCAAAATGAGCAAAGTACTTGTTATACCCTGTAAACACAAGAAATATCATCGGTAAAATCAACCAACACTCACAGTATATTCACCAGTAAAGTGTGAATCATGTATATTGATTTTTTTGTGGCAATCAGTTGAATTGAATGTAGAAATAATTGTTGTTTGATTGATCTACTGTTGCTACAGTACATCCAACTGAAGAAATATTAGATTTTATTTATGTACGTGTATTTGATAAGATAAATTGTTTCAAGGAATAGGAATAAAAGGAGTAGCCCTCTTCTGTCAATATCTAAGAGATTCATAGCCGCCTAAGAGAGTACAACGTTAATTCGTTTGTTAAATACATATTAATATTTATTACATATACAAAGTGAATCTACTTGCATGACTCATCAATCTGAAATTAACAAAACCAAATTATTAACAAATGGGAAAGGATTATCTTCGGCGTGCCGAGGATTATATACTCTTTTCGAACATTTAGGCAATTTTCACTCTGCCTACTGCACCACTGAAATTTCATTAGTAGAAAAAATCGTTTTATCGCGTGCCATTTATTTTTTTGCTCTAATAATTGGTATCAGATGAATTTACATTTTTCTTTTAAATTATTGAATTCAAGCTATTTGATATATATTTGAAAAAAAAATTTCGTAAAAAAATAAAAAGTAATAAGTCGTGGCTGGGATTGAACCGTGTTCTCCTGTTTGTCAGCCCAGCACTCTAATACCTACGCCACCAAGCAGTTTTCAAATGCGCTGACAAACTCAATTCTACTGATCGTTTTTTTCGCGTTGTATAGTTTTTGTTCTAAGGGATTGGTAGCAAATGAATTTGATTACAGTTATTTTATATTTGAAAAGCAGAATAAGAAAAATGAAAATAATTATTGGTCGCCGCTAGGAATCGAACCAGAACCTTTCGTTTGCCAGGGCGCCACTTAATCCCTTACGCCACAACTAGTTTTGATGATCGATGACAAAATCGCTTGAAGAGCACACTATCAAAAGCGTACTTGCGCTTGACTTTGTTTGCTCATATGCACCTGTTCTTTCAAAATATTTAATGACGCATATCTTCGCTGTTTATAACTAAATCGATTTGCGATTTTACCCATTGATGAGTTATAAGGATGTTCAAGTGTACAAGGAAATTTAAAGCAATTGCTTTGAAAACATCGGATTTATGGCCAAAACCGACTTAGAGTTGTATGGCAGCTATAAGATATAGTGGTCCGATCCGGCCGGCTCCGACCAATGTGCTGTCCTCTTGAATAATAAGTGTCTGTGCAAAGTTGCATCGCGATTGCTCAAAAACTGAGGAACTAGTTTGCATACATACAGACAGACAGACAGACGGACATGGCTAGATCAATTTGTTTTGTTTTTCTAAGCAGTAACTTTTGGGGGTCTCAGACGCTTCCTTCTATGAGTTACAAACTTCATCACAAACTTAATATACTATTCATATTTAGCTCAGACCAAGGTACATGGTATCTCCAAGTCAGGCATTCTAGTGCAGTCTGACTAGTAATTTTTTCTAGGCTTTTGTATCACAGACACCCGCGCTATGCTTTTTTTTAAGTGACGGCGCAAAAAGCCAGTTGAGCGTTCAGTGAACTCTGGTCCGATCTCTCCCTTTGGCTCTGTCAAAACTGTCACGCATTGATAGAGTCAAGAGTTTACAGCAAAGAGTTAAATGCCAGCCATGTACAAGAATGAGGTCTATTGTGCAATAAGCTTTTTAGAACGGGTTTTGAATTCATTTTTTATTTTTTTGGTTAAACTCAAAACTTTTGTTGAATGGAGTCTCTAGCGAATATTATTCTATCATTGTTGTTTACTTGTGTGTCTGTCCATCTGCCTGTTTGTTTGTCGTACTGGCCCGCTTTAAAACGCAGCTTACAAAACTTTTCAGTTAATAAGCACTTTGCTCATTATAAGCCAACTAAAAGAGAGACTGAAGCCAAAATCTCTTGCGGTTGTGGTTTTTGGCTTTCAGCTGCTAAAACTGCAGCTGCTGTCGGAACTGATGCTCGCTTGTGCCAGCGCTGTGGGTGCTGTCAATTTTCACAAAATTTGATCTACTTTATGCCAAGGCGCTCAAAAGTTAACAGCCATAAAAAAACAAACCCATGTGTACAAAATAAAATGTGAAAATATAATGGGTCAGAAACTCTGGCTATAATAAATAATAATATTTGTGTCTGCAATACGCCCATGTATACATTACCTATTTAGAAACTTTCCGAAAAGTACACAACAGAGGAATATAACAAAATCTTTTTGCTAACAGTATTTTTAAAGAAGGTCTCTTATTCTGGGTAATACTCAAATATTCGAAGGGATTACAACACTATTTTTTTGTTTAGGTAGCTTTCAAACATTTTAATGAAAAAGAAAGATGCAAAAGTAATTTCACTTAGTATATATATATATATGTATATATATATATGTATATATATATATATATATGTATATATATATATATATGTATATATATATATATGTATATACATCTATATATATTTATACAAACAGTAAAGTTAAAACAATATATATACAAACAATAAAAATTAAAAAAAATATATACAAACAATAAAAATACTTTGGAACGACTGCTCAATGTCTCCTTAAACAAGTAAGAGGGCTCTAGTCGGGAGTGCCCGACTAGGAGATACCCTGAACCCAGTCCTTAAATTTTATCATAAACATGCTACAAGCAGTACAAGCTGTTTAAGCAGTTAGCTTGTTTTTCACTAAGCCCACACTATGGAAAGTTGAGTCCTAAAAAACTTCTGTGTTTATTGTCCGAGCTTATTGAAATTTTCTGAGCATACAATTGGCAAGAAAATGTGTAACCAAACCCAATCGCGATGTCGTGCCTTCAAAAATGCGTTTTTTACCTTTTGGGGGGATAATGGGGGTGGTATCCAAAAAGTGAAATATTTGTTACATGTGTATGCTATTCGAGATTATACATGCCAAATTTTGGGCATCTCATAACTTTGAAGTTTAATCCCAAAAAAATAGAAATTTATCGATTACTTTTGAACGGGACGATCTGTCCCCGGCACTACAAGAACCTATATTCCAAATATGAAGTCTCTAGCTATTATAGTCTCTGATATCCGCGTGTTCATACAGACGGACGGACAGACAGACAAACAGACGGACATGGCTAGATCGACTCGGCTATTGATACTGATCAAGAATATATATACTTTATATGGTCGGAGATGCTTTCTTATGCCTGTTACATACTTTTACTTCATTATTTATTTATTTTATTTATTTATTTACTTTCAGAGCCCAAAAGCGCAATCAGATAAGCACTATCTGAAACTGAACTTAAACATATGTACTGTGGAAAATAAATAATGTGGGAATGTTTTCGAAATGTCTTTTTAATTTTAAAACACACATTTAACAAATTAACTTTGACTCTACAAGAGATCCACCTGATGCGCAGAAAATTGAGACGACCAAAATAATGTTTTTAGCAACATTGTTGCTATAAATATGCATTACGTATAAATAAATTAAAATTGGGTATTTGCATTACTATTAATTATAAGATAAAATTCTTAAAAACAACATAAAAACAAGTAGGAGTGCTCTAGTCGGGAGTGCCCGACTACGAGATACCCTGAACCCAGTCCTTACAATCATTCATACTAACCTAAGCACACACATGCTGCAGTATAAGCAGTGCATGCGGTTTAAGCAGTTAGCTTGCTTTTTCGCTGAGCCCCACACAATGGAAAGTTAAATCTTAAATAACTTCTATGTTTATTGTCCGATCTATTGAAATTTTTGGGGCAAACAATTGTCAATAATATGTGTGACCAAACCAAATTGCAAGGTCGTACCTTCAAAAATGGGTTTTTTGAACTTTTTGGGGTTTGGGGGTGGTATCCAAAAAGTGAAATATTTGTTACATGTGTATGTTATTCGAGATTATACATGCCAAATTTGGGGCCTCTAGCTTTTATAACTTTGAAGTTATGTCCCAAAAACGCAAGTCTGAAATCGAAATTTATCGATAACTTTTTAAACGGTACGAGTTATCGATAAAATGAAATAAACTTGATCTGTCCCGGGATTAGAGAACTTATGTTCCAAATATGAAGTCTCTAGCTCTTGTAGTCTCTGATATCCGCGTGTTCATACAGACAGACGGACGGACGGACGGACGGACGGACGGACGGACGGACGGACAGACAGACAGACGGACATGGCTAAATCGACTCGACTGTTGATACTGATCAAGAATATATATACTTTATATGGTCGGAGATGCTTCCATATGCCTGTTACATACTTTTGCACAAAACCATAATACCCTTTACCCATTTTTAATGGGTTCAGGGCATAAAAATATAAAATTTGTATATATTTGCTCTTCGCATTTTCCTATGGCATATACAACACATTAGCTCCCCCCATTAACAAATCCTCTTAGCAGCCTCAGCCTTATGTATTCCTGCAAAGCATAACAACAGTAAATCACATCAAATACACCCTAAGCATAGAAATAAATTTAAATGCCTATTAGACACATTATTTAAAAGGCCTGTGTGCAATGTGGCGAATACGCAATTAGTGATTAGACACCATGGTTTTCGTGCTAGGCGCACCCAGAGAACGGCCCAACCGACAATTAGAAACCAAGTTAGCCAAGTTAGAGGCCGCTTAGTGAGTCACCCAAGAGCAACGCCTCACACTGACCCAAATTGTTTGAGAGACCAAACTGTTGGAAGTGGGGGAACGACAAAGACGGATAACAGAGCTACATAAATCTACGCTTGGAAAGCGTTTCCGGAATTTTTAGGCATTTCACTAGACAGCGAACGGGTGCTTTAAGCCATTCAACCAACTACGCAACGTTAATAGAGTGTGAAAAATGTTACTGCAACCATAACGAGAAAAATAGGATTAGGTCGAAAATAATCTTAGGAGCTAGATACTCTTTTAAAAATAATATATGTAACGGAGTTTTGACTTACTGAGAGTTATACTTGAAAATGAAGTGTTCTGAAGTTATGGTACAGTAAAATTACAAGTTGGTAAAAATAAAATACTAATTTAAATGACCGAGACTCACAATCCCTCTTAAGTTTTATTTTTAGGACTATATTATTAAAATTAAGTTTTTATAACATTTTTTCTGCAAATATTATGCACATTTACTTTGTATTTTGTACAGTATTTGAATCCGCCTTAAGTGTTGTAGGTTAATAAAATCACACAATGTTTTTCATGGAAATTATTCTGTATGCCTACAGAGAGAGCATAACAAGCAACCTGAGTACATAACGAAATAGCGAGAGACAAAGAGATATGCCAGGCCAGAGAAAAACATATTGGCTTGAAGCCCCTCGAATTTACTTCGGAGAATTGCAAAGCTTCCGGCTTAAAACTGTAGCTAAGCTTAGCCATATTTCGAGCTAATGATTTTGTATGCTAATTGGTTTTCAGCATGCAGTGTGAAACGTTTGGGTGTTTGAAAGAGGCGTGAGGGCATTCGGGTCACGTCCATACACTCATCAAACTTGTATACATATGCATATGTATATGTTAAATATAGTTGACACTAAAGATAGTTAATAGGCTTTTCATAAAATATTTTTTCGTACTTATTTCAATCAATTTGCAAGGCTTGTTGAGTCCAAGTTTTAAAGCCCAACTCCATAATGACAGCACACTTTGTGGCCTCCTTTTACGTAATAGCAACATTAACACAGTCAAAATGTCATTGAATTTGGGATTGAATGCGTTTCAATTTGATGTAACTGAGACCACAATGGCACAAGAATTGTTCGAAAATAAAAAGCACATCCATCAAATACGTTTTGGGTTTCTGTTTACATTCACATCGATGTTTGTTTGCCGAGAATCCCCATAGTACAACTACAAATTTTATTGATTTTTTACTTTCTTGTGTTTGAGTGTTTACCTTTGATGTTAAATGGAAAATTATGTAAACGAAACTTTGTTTGCGGTCAAATCGAATCGTTTTAGATTATATAGCCAAAGGATTCGCCATTTAGTCAACACTCAGGAAATATTTGTATAGCTAAAGTCAATAAAAGACACATGAAAGTGTCAATTTATGATGTAATGGAGATTGTGCTGCTATTTTAATATTATCATACAAGCATACACAATTGCTTGTTCCCAAATTAAAAATCTATATTTGTTTTAAAATAAAATTTTTTTTAAATATTTTTTAGCTGCTATTAAAAACATTTATATAATCCTAACATTGTTTTTCGGAAATCGCATAGACAATGGCTGATACTGTATTCGAGATTATACATGCCAAATTTGGGGTCTCTAGCTCTTATATCTTTTAAGTTATGTCCCAAAAACGCTTGTCTAAAATCAAAATTGATCGATAACTTTTGAACGCGACGTGTTATCGATAAAATGAAATAAACTTGATCTGTCCCGGGATTAGGAGAACTCATATTCCAAATATGAAGTCTCTACCTCTCTACCGGACAGACAGACGGACATAGCTAGATAGCTAGATTCTTCCTTTTGCACAATTTTATTGTACGTACCCCTTTTACTAATTTTTAATGGGTTCAGGATATAAAAGGTATTTTCCAAAACAAAGAACAATTATTTTATTTTATCTGAGAGCTGTATACCAATTTTTTTTTAAATATTATTCCTTTGTGTGGAAAAGGTGTAAGCTGATTTTTAGTGAAATAGATTTATAGACATCGAAACCTAAACGACAAGTCAACCTAAATGGCATCAGTCAAACAAACATAGGCGGAAAACCAAGTAGCCAACAAACAAACACACGAACCAGTTGAATGGGGGCGCGAAGTTGGAGAGAAACCGCAATAGCAAGCAAAACGGACAGCGAAAAAGACGCGTGTCAAGAAAGACGCCACAATTTGCGCATGCGGCACCCGCCTTTCACTTTCTTTGTACGCAATCACAATCTGTTTTTTTTTCTCTCCCTCTCTCTCTGGTCTCTCTCTCTCTCTTTTATTACACTTGAATATACATTTATTAGTCTATATTTAAAATGTACTATATTACTATTTATACACATACATAACATACAACTGTATTTGGTATTGAAGAGGCACAAAATTTGATGTGAGAAATTTTAGAGCTTTAGTATGCTAAGTAGTTACATCGTATGTCATATATACGAGCTAAAATTGTCTTTAGAAAACACTTGCATATCTACAGACGAACCCAGTTTAAAAACTTGAGGTTCTACCATAAATGGGGGTACGAGAAGCTAGAAATTTCGAATCCAAAACTATTCTATAAAATAAGTACACATAATTCTAGTTTAATGGTACTTTACTACAAATTTCGTGTAACGGTATATAAATGATTGAACGTTGTATTTAATTTGGAAATTAATGATAGAAAGGTATCTAGCGAACATTTCAAAAATATGAACCTCTGACAATGAGTTTAAATGAATATTCATCTCTTACCTATCCTGCAGCAGCTGTTCGGCCTGAGCGAGACGTAGTCGTACCGTCTTCATGCTCTGTATGGGAAACAGGCGACAGAAGGGCGTAAGGAAGGCGGGACGCCAGCAGAAGCGGGGATAATCGCGACAAACCTCCCACAGCCTCTGATTGTGTTCGAAGAGATAGGTGTGAGTCTTGCCATATTCCAGATAGTCCGTCATATCACCGTAGTCACAATTGAGCAGATTCTTGAGATTTTGGACGGCCAGCTGCTGATCTTCGGGATCCCGCACCTGCTTAATGCCGAAGTCCAGCAGCGGCTCATAGTGATAGTAATTACCCGGCATGGCATTCAGGATGTCACCAAGAAATGTGGATCCCGAACGCCAGCTGGTAACGACAATGCTGCGCACTGGACTGCCCATAGTTTCCGGCGTCATATCGTTCAATTTCTCAGCACCGCCGCGCGGATATTCAAAGTTCTCCATTTCGGTGAGAATGCGCGAACGCTGCGCCGCCAGGACATCCACTATGGTCGCTGTCATATTGTAAATAATGGCGGCAGTTTGTGATGGCTGCTGCTGCCGCTCATAATATCCACCTCCATTGCGTGCCAGCAGATTAGAGGCGACAACAGCGCCGCCGCTGCTGCTGCTGCTGCTGGCGCTGCTAAAGGGTGAGGTTAGCGGTCGGTGTTGAGTGGTGGCGATCAGCAGCAGTATGCACAAACTGCTAACGCCACAGATGCCAATGAGATTTGCGCGTCGGGACATGCGGATGCGTCGACGTTTTGAATTTAAGCTGATGCGCTGCTTAGTGCGTGTCCTGACAGTGCCGGTGACGGTGACGATGGCGGTGGAGGAGGAGGGAGAGTCGCTAGTCGCGGCAGTTTCGACGGATTCGCCGGCCAGTAGCGCGCAGGACTCCAGATCCAAATCCGTTGTGTTCATTTGTTACTTGTTTTCTTCACTTTACTAATTGGCTATAATAACACTTTACGCTTAAAGACTATTGGAAAATTTTCGCTCTTAATGCTATTTGTTTACATATTTCACATAAACAAGACACACGCACACACACGCCCAAAAGCATTTACACACACATGCTTGCCCAGCACACATAAACAACGAACGCTCGGTTTGCAACAGATTTTTCACATTTTATAACGTGCCAACCATTGCAATTTTATTTACACATTGCAATTTCGTATGCGTTTTATTAGATTTTTTTCATTTGGCCTCCGACTTTAATTGGAAACGTTGAAGCGACGCCCGCCGAGCTTTCCGAGAGCAGCGAAAACAGAATGAACAGCTGTGGGCTCGAGTGCGACCGTACAGCTTATTGTGGTAAAATACTATTGAGTGCCTTTAAAATACCAAAAACATACTGTGTTACAACAGCATACCTATACACCGATTAACGTTGCAAAGAAGTTATCGATGAATGTTATCTTTTTTTAATTGGATGTTTGTGTATATTTTTTTGGTTTTTACAGGCGTATAGTTTATTTTAAGAACAATGGCAAGTTTTGTAACGATTCAAAGGTATTTTCGAGTTTCTTTTCATAATTTATAATGGGGTGATAACCCCATACGTTCATGGCTACTTTGCAGGACGCTTGTATATTCAGAATTTCGTTAACTGACAATGATTCCTGCCATTGCAAGGGCGGCTCGAAAAACAATTCCATATTTCTCTTATATTCCACGTTCAATGTATTATCATCCAGTTTCAGTATATCCGCAGTTGGTTTCGTTGGAAGACCGTAGAAATCAAAGACTGACATTAATCCCTGATAGGGGTTCCGGACCATCTCCTCATAGCGCACGATTCTGTTAAAAGAAAATTAGCTAATGATACGATTTAAATTTGAATATAGCTATGTAGAACAGACCCAAAACGCTGCGGGTATTCTTTTAATAATATCTGAGCGATATCATAATCATCGGCCAAATTTTTGCAAAGATCATCCGGCTGAAAGCACTCAGGAGTATTACACCACCGGCGATTAGCCCGGGAAGCCATCGTGCCGCGCGGGTCTCGAACCAGGAGAAGTATACGAATATTTAGGCTACGAGGTATTAATTAAGTAACTTTATTTAATCCAATACAGTGGTCGCTCACAAATTAAAACGGTTTGGTTCTAGACACAAAATTATTTTCCAAATAAGTTAAATTTCTACAAATTCATTTTTTTCTTAAAACTAAATGAAACCACTGTAATATGTACTATTATCAAGTATTTAGATACTCACTCTTTTCGCTTCAACAATGCCATTAAATACCTGAGGCCCAAGTTGTATACTGACATATTTAAAAATGGAAAAATCTTGCAAATCTGTGATATCGTTTCCGGATTCGAACACACCTCCGTCGAGTACGTCAAGCACGTCTTCCACTGCATCCCATAGAAGTTGCGAAATGTTGGCGTTCTCATGCCCAAGTTCAGCATAGACAGCGATTTATTATAATCGCAATTGAAGAGCGAATTCAGCTCGTCCAAAGCATGCTCAATCTCAACTGTTTCCGTTAACCGATGCCTATATGCAATTAGCGGCGAAAAGTGATGATAACAGCCCGGCTGGCGGGTCAAGAAGTCCAGCAAGCTTATTGCACCGGACCCTCTGAACGTTACCAATAACGAGCGCTTCGGTTGTCCCCCGTCCTCCAGCGTAATGTTGGTCAGGTTGCCCAGGTAACTTGTCTGTTGGGCGAGTATGTTTCGCGACATTGTTACCGGATCGGGCAACAGTATGGGCAATATGAAGAAAACAAATAGTGCATATACCACATAAATGGCAATGCAAATGCCGGTGAATTTTGTGCTGCGCTGTACCATAATGTTCCAATATCACGTTTACAAGATATAATTTAATGCTTAGTCCAATAACTGTTAATTTTGTTTAATACTTTTAAAAATTCAGACACTAAGCCTACTATATGTTGCTTATAGAAATTTAGTTTCGGAATTCATATTTATATGGGGTTACAATAAACATTAGCATACAAATAATATGCCATTTATTCTCAAAAATTAGGACCAACCTTTTTTTAATTTTAAGTCTTGCGCATAACTTGTTTTTAACATACCATAATTTAATAGGGGAATATAATACATATATTTATATAATATAATTATATTTTTTAGTAGTTTATCTTATTATACGATTATCAAAACTTTGATATGCCTCAAATATAGTTTAATATTTCCGCATAATTTATTTGTAACATATCTTCATATATATATATATATATATATCTTCGAAATTTTAATATGTATATTAAATTGCGTTAGAGTATTAAAAAACACTAATATTGCTATAAGCTAATACGTAAATACATATACAGTTAAATAATACATATAGCTAAAATAATGTTATAAAAAATGTGGATAGTTTGTTTGCGATCTTTTGCAGAAATTTAAAGAAATAAAGACTAGAAAGGCCTAAATATTTAATAATTTTATATATAATAAAATTGAGACAAACGTATTTTAAATCCAATTCCATCAGAAAATCCAAATATACTCAACAAAAATTCGCTACATCTTAAGAGCACATCGAAATCTGCTAAGTTAATCTCATAAAAGTATTGTTTTTTTTTCTTACTATAATATGTTAAATATGTAACCCTTATATTATGCCCAATATATGTTTGTATGCATATGTGATATAAAGTCAATTTGGGTGTGTATTTAGCTAGGGCCTATTATCCTTTGTAAAAGGACAATGCTAAGGAGATCTCGATATGGCCATACATATTGGGGATGCAGTAAATAAAATATTAATGAAAAGCTTACATGCATCGAAATGTTTTTGAAGTAGTGGCTTGAGCTATGATCAGTTTTAATAAGTATAATAACTTCTACTCGTCACTTATCACTTTAATAATGATTTTGTTATTTTCAAAAGTTTCTAAGCCCATCTTAAAATTTATAAAAAGTTGAATTTTCAAAATTAGCAGAATGTTATGGAATATAAATGCATAAGGACTTCATTGACACAAAATTTAGTGAATATTAATAAATCTATTATCTTAAATATTTCTAATTTATTTTAGATTTAGTTTTCCATAGTGTGGGGCTCATGGAAGAAGAAGTAGATCCACTGCAGTGGACTATGTGCACTACATTGCTTAAATGCCCTGCTTGCAGCATGTGTGAGCCCTGTATGTTTACACTCACGTGTGAATCATTCTTACTTGCTAGGTAATACAAGCGCTAGTTTCCTAACGTTAATTATTCAAAGAGTATGAATATTAGGGCGCTTGAGCTTATAGACCAACTAAAGAACAGAAAACTGCATAAGAATCATAGCCTTAAATACAAATTTTAGACTAAGAGAATCTGAAAAATGATGTCGTATGCATAGGCCTGTTTCGAAACGACTTTTAAACTTAAATTAAGAATTAATACTAATTCCACTGAATACCACAAAGTGCCAGCGAATGTTTGTCCCTCAAAACTCACTTAAGCTCAATCGCTATTTCCCTCAGTTTCATCGTCCAGCAGTAAACTTGTCGAGCCATAGCTACGGAGTCTGTAAAAGGAGCGGAAAAATTAGATAGGAAGACAAAGGTATGTATGTACATACACGTATGTATAATATAAATATATAAAAAATGAAAACACTACATAAATACCAAAAATAAAGACCAGCAAATGAATGTTAGTAATAAGCTAGGTTAAAGCTTACCTCATCGTCGGATACCTTGAGACCATCTAAATTAATACTATTGCGTGCATAGCCAGAATGTGGCTGATCCTTTTCATGCGCTTCGTAGAGCTGCCTATTGATATCATCCTTATTGGATGTGGAACCACTATTGGTCATACATTTGAGTGGCAGCGCCAGATTTGCACGATTGCCGCTGCTGCTGTTGCTGCCGCTGCCGGCACTATTGTAGCGACCCGCTGACGAGCGATGCTGTCTTTGGTGATGCTGATGATGATGATGCTGTCCATGGGGATTATCGAACTTTTGTTTGGCCCGCTCGAATTCCAAATTGCGCGACTTGGTCTCAAAAACATTCTCCTCGAAATGCGTTTGTTTGGCATCATAGAAAGCTGCTGCCGCTGCTGCAGCTGTTGCTGTTGCTGCAGCCGCTGTTGCCGCTGCGGCCGCATTGCTCTGCTGCTGCTGCAGCAGCGTACGCTCCGTGTGACTGGAGCGCTTGACGGCAGCGGCGTGATGCGCTGTTGCTGCATCACAGCCATTGTGCGAGTTGCGCAAACCTGTCTGTGTGTCGTCAAAGATCTGTCGCAGATCGTTGATATTCGGCAGGCAATCTGTGGGCAACTCAACGGCAATTTTGTTGCGCAGCTGAACGCCGCCAATGCCACGCAGCTGTGGACTTTGAGCGCGTCTTTTCGATGGGGTTGTGTTTAGTATGTGGATTAGTTATTGGGGTTTAAGTAAAGCCAGCACCGTCAAATGTTAGCAAGCAGTTTGGTAAAGTGGGGTATTTTCGTTTAGATAACTCACCTGTTCTGTAAGTGCTGTATCTGCACCTGCAGACCCTCAGTTTGGCCTGCCAGCTCATCATTACTGCGCTGTAGCCTTCGCACCTGGTTAACGGCCGAGTCCAGCTCATCTTCGGCACCGGCCAGTTCACGTTTTAGCTCTTCGACGCGCTGACGAAGGCGTTTTACCTGCAATATGGTTGAAAAATAATATATATTAAAATGGGACTTGTATAGTCGAAGACAATATAAATTACAAGCAATATTAAACAAAATATAAGATGTTCATAGCTAAAAATAAGTTTTCTTAATTTGTTTACCCTGAACCCATGAAAAATGGGTAAAAAGGGTATAATGAAGTTGTGCAAAAGTACATATGTATGTAAGACATAAAGAGGCATCTCCGACCTTATAAAGTATATACATATATTCTTGATCAGTATCAACAGCCGAGTCGATTTAGCCATGTCCGTCTGTATGTCCGTCTGTCTCTCTGTATGAACACGCGGATATCAGAGACTATAAGAGCTAGAGACTTCATATTTGGATCATAAGTTCTCGTAGTCCCGGGACAGATCAAGTTTGTTTCAATTTATCGATAACTCGTTTAACTTTTTGGATACCACTCCCCAATCCCCTCAAAAGTTAAAAAACCAATTTTTGTTACATACAGGCATATAAAGGAGATCACTTCGGCCTTGTGAGCATAGATTCCGGTTTGTTAATCAACTTTCACTTCAATATCGTAAGGTTTGTGTTTATTTTTCGACGACATTTATTCCTTTTGTTTTGATCTTATACGAATATATTTTCTCAGTGTATTAACGAAATTTCTTTGCTTAGTTTTATAATTGTATCTCAAGACACTATTCTTAGCAACGCGTACTGCCAACTGTAGTTTCCAGCACTATCAGCGCTTTTAAATCTTAGTGCTTAGATAATGCGACTGATATTAAGACAAGACCCCCAGCGGGCTACTATACAAAACAACAAAGTCGCGCAAAACAGCAAAAGAGGGAGAGAAACGGAAAAAGCGCGCGCAAGAAAGCAAGCAGCTCAAAATCCGTCGATAACAGAAAATGACAGCAGAAAGCTTTTGTTCAGCTCGCAGCTTTTTCAGTCTCTCATCGTTATTCGAACGCGTCAGTTTAGCGTGTGGGAGAGCAAGAGAGCCGGCTGTGGAAATTTCATAATTAAGCAGCTAAGCACAAAAGCAACAAAACATAAGTACAAAAATGTTTGCACAAAGTGTAATCGTTAAACTGCGTCCATGTGTCCGTCGTCTGGCAAGCAGCAGTGCGCCCAAATTTAACTGGCAGGATCCGCTCAATCTGGAGAGTCAGCTGACGGAGGAGGAGGTGGCCATACGCGATGCCTTTCGCGGATACTGCCAATCGCAGCTGTTGCCGCGAGTCACTCTCGCTAATCGTCTGGAACACTTTGATAAGAAGATCATGGAGGAGATCGGCAGCCTCGGAGTTTTGGGATGCACATTGCAGGGCTATGGCTGTGCCGGCGTATCCAGCGTCGCCTACGGACTGCTCACCCGCGAAGTGGAGCGCGTGGATTCCGCCTATCGGTCGGCAGTGAGCGTGCAAAGCTCACTGGCCATGGGTGCTATTTACGATTATGGTTCCGATGACCAGAAGCAAAAGTATTTGCCCAGCATGGCACAGGGCAAGCTGATAGGTGAGAAGACTGCCAAAACCGAAAAAGATCACATGTGCATACATACATATGTATATAGCGGTGAATAGCGATCACCTGTTTTTTTTTATTTTTAGAAATATTTTAAGATTTTTTGCTTATCAGCATGTTAAACCAAACTGATAAGATTGAGATTAAACAGAAAGGGAAAGAGAGAGAAAGAGCACGCGGGAGCAAGGGGACGGGAGCCTATAACAACAAACTGAAATTCGTTAAAGAAATAATCCAATGAATTGCAAAGCGAATTGACAACAAACAACTTTAACTAAGTGTGAAAAAGCTTGCTCTCAACAAACGTCAACTTTGCACTTGGTCGTGGATGTGCATTTATATGTGTATGTGTGTGAGTGTGTGTGTGCGAGTGTGTGCGTGCGTGGTTAAACTTGTGCGGGTATGTGTGAGATTAGTGAGAGGAAAAAACCAAACAAACAACTTGCAAAGACAATAACAAATAGAACAAGTAAGAGTGCTCTAGTCGGGAGTGCCCGACTACGAGATACCCTGAACCCAGAACATTCATTCATACTAATCTATCAGTGTATATACATACAAACACACAAATGCTGCAGTACAAGCAGTGCAAGCGGTTTAAGCAAATAGCTTGCTTTATCACTCTGCGCCACACAATGGAAAGTAAAATCTTAAATAGCTTCTGTGTTTATTGTCCGATCTTTCTGATATTTTTAGGACACAAAATTTATTTGATAACGTATTTAAGCTTCGTATTGATAAATCATTTTTATACCCTGAACCCATTAAAAATGGGTAAAAAGGTTATGGTTTTGTGCAAAAGTATGTAACAGGCATAAGGAATCCTCTCCGACCATATAAAGTATATATATTCTTGATCAGTATCAACAGTCGAGTCGATTTAGCCATGTCCGTCTGTCTGTCTGTATGAACATGTGGATATCAGAGACTAACAGGAGCTAGAGACTTCATATCTGGAATATAAGTTCTCGTAGGTCCGGGACAGATCAAGTTTGTTTAATTTTATCGATAAATCGTCCCGATCAAAAGTTATCGATGAATTTCGATTTCAGACCTGCGTTTTGGGGTCATAACTTACAAGTTATAAGAGCTAGAGGCCCCTAATTTGGCATGTATAATCTCGAAAAGCATACACATGTAACAAATATTTCACTTTTTGGATACCACCCCCAATCCCCCCAAAAGTTCAAAAAACGCATTTTTGAAGTTATGACCTTGCAATTTGGTTTGGTCACACATTTTATTGCCCAGTTTGTGCCCAAAAAATTTCAATAAGATCGGGCAATAAAACACAGAAGTTTTTAAGGATTTAACTTTCCATTGTGTGGAACTCAGTGGTTCAGGGTATCTCCTAGTCGGGCATCAGTATCAACAGCCGAGTCGATTTAGCCACTATTTCACTTTTTGGATACTACCCCCCAATGCCCCCAAAAATTTTGAAGGTATGACCTTGCAATTTGGTTTGGTCACACATTTTATTGCCCAGTTTGTGCCCAAAAAATTTCAATAAGATCGGACAATAAACACAGAAGTTGTTCAAGACTTAACTTTCCATAGTATGGGGCTCAGTGAAGAACCAAGCTAACTGCTTTTACTGCTTGCAGCATATGTGTGTTTTCATGTATGCACACTGATAAGTATAAATGGATGGGTTCAGCGTATCTCCTAGTCGCGCAATACCAACTAGAGCATTCTTAATTGTTTCTAATTATTTTTTCAAATATAAAATGGCTTGACTTTAATATTTTAAAAGAAAAATTTCAAATCAAATGATACCAATTTTACAGCATATGAAATTTCAGTGGTACATTTGGCAGAGTGAAAATTGCCTAAAGGTTCGAAAGCAGTATAAAATCTTCCGCACGCCGAAGATAGTCCTCTCCCCCGTGTTTTATACTCATTTAGAACAAATACTAATAGTACACCGAAGAAATTTAGAAAAATTATTAAATTATAATTTAACTTCTGTAATTTCTAGGTGCATTTGGGCTAACTGAACCCAACCATGGCAGCGATCCGGCTGGCATGGAGACCCACGCCAAATACGATAGCAAAACCAAGACATACATACTGAACGGCTCTAAAACTTGGATAACCAGTGCACCCATTGCCGACGTGATTATCGTGTGGGCCAAGTGCGAGGATGGCAAATTGCGTGGCTTCATTGTGGATCGCAAACTGTCTAGCAAGGGTTTGGACACGCCCAAGATTGAGGGAAAATTTTCGTTGCGCGCCTCACCTACGGGCATGATACTGATGGACGATCTGCACGTACCGGAGGAGCTTCTGCTGCCCAAAGCGATAGGTTTCAGCGGTCCCTTCAACTGCTTGAACAATGCACGCTATGGCATTGCTTGGGGAGCCTTGGGTGCCGCTGAGGCCTGTGTGGAAACGGCGCGTCAATATACGTTAGATCGCAAGCAATTTGGGCGGCCACTGGCCGCCAATCAGCTGATACAAAAGAAGCTGGCGGATGCGACCACAGAAATAGCCCTTGGCCTGCAGGCTTGTCTTCATGTAGGCCGTCTCAAGGATCGCAAGCTACATACTCCGGAGATGATCTCGCTGCTGAAGCGCAACAACGCTGGCAAAGCCTTGGATATTGCGCGCCAGATGAGGGATATGCTCGGTGGCAATGGCATCAGCGATGAGTACCATGTAATCCGGCATGTCATGAACCTGGAATCTGTGAACACCTACGAGGGTACTCATGATATTCATGCCCTTATCTTGGGACGTGCCATTACCGGACTGGCAGCATTTGCCAATTAATGGGAACTTCGATTTGTTAGTCTCGTAAAATACGTCATCTCTGGCATTTATGTATGTTTTTAGTTCATTTTTGTATCTAGGCAAACATAATTCGAACTATATTTTATTCGGTTTCAAACGAGATAGTTTACGACTTTCTAGAATTAAATCGAATTTCTTGTACAAAATGTAGTCCAGTACGCTGTTCATTAATCGTATTCTAACAGTAAGTATTCTAGCATCCAATTTCCCTCAATTTAATTTCGAGTTTAATATAAACAGGAGTGCTCTAGTCGGGAGTGCCCGACTACGAGATACCCTGATCATCTTACTAATCTAAATACACACATGCTGCAGTTCAAGCAGTACAAACAGTGCAAGCTGTTTAAGCAGTTAGCTTGCTGTTTCGCTGAGCCCCACACAATGGAAAGCTAAATCTTACAAAACTTCTGTGTTTATTGTCCGATCTTATTGAAACTTTTGGGGCAAGCAATTGTCGATAATATGTGTGACCAAACCAAATCGCAAGGTCGTACCTTCAAAAATGCGTTTGAAGGGTTTGGGGGGTGGATCCAAAAAGTGAAATATTTGTTACATGTGTATGCTATTCGAGATTATACATGCCAAATTTAGGGCCTCTAGCTCTTGTAACTTTGAAGTTATGTCCCAAAAACTCTAGTGTGAAATCTAAATTTATCGATAACTTTTGAATTGGTCGAGTTATCGATAAAATTAAACAAACTTGATCTGTTCCGGGATTAGGAGAACATATATTCCAAATATGAAGTATCTAGCTCTTATAGTCTCCGATATCCGTATGTTCATACAGACAGACAGACAGACGGACATGGCTAAATCGACTCGACTGTTGATACTGATCAAGAATATATCGGAGATGCTTCCTTATGCCTGTTACATACTTTTGCACAAAACCATAATACCCTTTTTACCCATTTTTAATGGTACCATTGTAAGAACTGCGGGAGTATGGGCAAGAGCATGGAAGCGGCTTGAAGAAGCTTAATAGTAATTTACCCGCCGAAGTTGGCGACTCTAGTTCTAGAACAGTGGGGATTATGGATCGCGATTTTCGGGGGCGGAAGGGGAGCGACGTCAAACATTTTGTTTCCCTTATTATAGGGGATGACTAGAAATCCACCCTTAAAGTTTAGTGACTAGCTCTAAACCTGTGGTAGATATAGGGTTCCGCATTTCATGCGGGGGGGTTGGCCGGGAAATCTAGGTCGCAATCTTTGGCGGAGGACACCAGTAATCTAAATGGTAAATTTTGTGACTCTAGCTTCAAAGTTGTGGGAATTATCGGAAATATTCACGTTTTATCTCTTTGAGATTTATGGTGTATCGACCATAAATATGACTTAAGAGGTAGCAAAAATCTCCATCGTTTGTATTTTAGTATTTTAAAAATTGTACTCTTCATTATTCATAATAATTAATAAATTACTGCTTTGCCAGCAATGTGCGGGTTTACATTAGTAATTGACAAATCATAAGAAGTTAGTACATTTAGCTTACCTCCGCCTCATATTGCTCCGCACGTCGGACAGCATGGCCCAGCTCTGTGTTCGTCTCCGCCAGCAATTTTTTGAGCTTAGCATGAGACATTTTGACTTCGCTGATTTCCTTATTGCGCTCGGATAGCTCCTGTTGCAGCGCCCGTAACTCCACATCATTGGCCTGCTTAGGTCGGCATTTCCGATCCGAACGCTCCTGATAATCACGCAGTTCTGAGCGCAGCTTTTTGTTATCCCGCTCAAGCGCCAACTTTTCAGATTCCAAACGCTCGCGTTTGCCCCATTCTGAAGCATTTTCTGCCTGCAAATGTTCCAATTCTGTTCGGAGCTCGCTGAGTCTGATATCGAGTAATGGAATTATTTGTTATTTACATAGGTTGACTTGCTTTCATATTTAAATCTTGAATCATACCGACGCTCCAAATTCTCGCGTGCGGCTATTTCCTCCTGCAGGGAATTGTTCACAATGCGCATCTCGGCGCGATGTTGTTCCTAAAAATAATTGATATATGCTTATAATATATGCAGACCACAAGAAGTCAAGAAGTTTCGTTTTCTCTGGCTTACCTGCAATGTTAAAAGCTCACGCACCGCTTCCTGCTTGGCAGAGCGCAGCTCCTCCTGTCGTCCACGCACATCCTGAAGCTCCAGGGCAAGCTTCTCTATGCTTTTGTGCAGTTCGTGCTTTTCACTACAAATAAAGATTATAATTATTAGAAAGCAATTAATATATCGAATTTTTTTGTTGCAATTATTACAAATTACGAACTAATCGTAATAAATGGGCAATAAAAATACACGTTCAGAAATTAGAATTTTTATTATTTACTGCAACATGGGGGAAATCCAGCTTCAGCACACCGAAGATTGTATACCCTTGCAGGCCGGAGATAACTTAGTCACATCTGAAATTTATATTAATTATTTACAATCGATGGCTTGCGTATCCTCGAATGGAAAATTTGCCAAGCAGTGAGATTAGTTTGCATAGTAACAGACAGACAGACAAGGAGCAAGATGGATATATAAACCTAATTGACACTCAGATGTGTCCCTCAATGCGTTAGCCTCTTCATGGCTACAATTATTTTAAGACATTGCGTAAACTTACTCTCTTTCTGCTTGTAGCGTTTTTTGTGCCTCATCTAAACGCAGTTGAAGCATAGATATTTTTTGCAACAAATAGTCTTCATCGAACTCATCTTTGGACAGCTGCTGTATCAGGCGCTTCTCCTCCGCTGCAGCAGCTTCATCCAAATCGCTTAAATGCTTGGGCATTGCGCCCTTCAGCGCAAACTCTTCAATATCTAGATCCTTAACGTCGTTGGGAAGCTTGGTGACCAAACCATCCTCGCTATTTACATTCTTTAAGCCATCAGATGAGATGTCCGGCGAGCAGTTGGCATCACGCCCATTGGCTTCGGCATCTTCGTTGGTGTCGGCCCGATGGAATTGCCCGGCGTGTTTCATCATTAGCGTGTGCACCTTTTCCATTTCCTTCTTGAGCTGCGTTATCTGCAGCTCCAGGTCGTTTTTCTCACGCTTCAGCGAATGCGTCTCCTTCATAGCTACGTCCAGTTTGATGTTTAATTGTTTAGATTCCTCTCGCGCTTTATTACGCTCGTTGCGTACCTGTAAAATAAAGTTTGTGTGATCAAACAAAATGAAAATATTGATTCAACAGGCGCCATAGCAACTAGAGTTAAATACGTGACCTGCACGACGTGTTCGTTTTTAATTCAGACTTACCACAGCAATTTAAAGAGTATAGCAATGCAATTCAAATAAATATAAAAAAGTGATGTTGACATTGAAAAGAATTTTATAAATATACAAATAGTCTACAATAATAGTTGATTGACTGACAGATTGGTGACTCAGAACCAACGCTTAGCTTTAACGGTAAGGATTAGAGAGCAGAGGAGGAGGTGGAGTAAATTCTGGAAAGCTGTTCTAAGACTTTGTTTTTATTTGTATCTGATGGATGATGGATTCATGTATCGCTTATAAACAGATAACTCACCTTACTCCACTTCTCGCGCCAGTTAGCAGTGCAATCAGACCTGCAAGAGAGTACATTAATTAAACACCGGCGAAAAATACACTCGTGCTCCTTCCTCCTGTTCACCCAACTTACCACCACTTCATTGTCTTTTCCATCTGAGCGGCTCTGGCGCGAGCTTCGTGCAACTCCCGCTGGCGCTGAGACTGTTGATTGTTGGGCATTATAACATTTATATCTTATTCGTATTGTCATATTTGTTGTGCGGCTTACCTCGCGTGCTTCCCATTCGGTTTCGCCATAGCCACCGCTACCGACGCCCACGCAAACGCCAGCATCATTGTTGGGCAACCGTCTGCTACCCGATTGGGCGGTGGCTGCACTTTGCGTCGTTGACGACGTCACTTGCGACATTTTGAAGCGTTTGCACTTATATATTTAATGTAGATTTTGTATATTTGCTGTGTTTAACTGAATTGCATTTTACCTTATGCACTTTTTGACAAAGTTGTATACAGAAAATAAGGAAAACAGCTGTTTGCGCAGTGTTACCATAAAACGCAATGCTTTTGGTATTTTTAATGGTATTTTGGTGGTAGTCATAAAATAGTATTTTCTATACTTTAGGATTTTTAAACTGCAGACTGTCGTTCACATTGCTATCAACATTAAGAAAACACATTCTGAGAATAAGCGCAATATTTTTATAGCAGCTTGCATTCTGATCACATAATTCAACTTTCACATGGCAAAGCATCACCCCGACTTGATTTTCTGCCGCAAACAGCCCGGAGTTGGTTCGTCCTACATTATTCAGATACTTTATGTCAAGTAAAACCTATTAAATTTGTGTTTTTCCACACGCAGCAATTGGCCGGCTTTGCGAAAAGGATGATGGAAAATGTGTAATTTGTGACTCGTACGTGCGCCCCTGCACCTTGGTGCGCATTTGTGATGAATGCAACTATGGTTCATATCAGGGACGCTGCGTTATATGTGGTGGTCCTGGCGTATCCGATGCCTACTACTGCAAGTCGTGCACAATACAGGAAAAGGATGTGAGTATGGACCCATTAAAGCACTTTTATTAGTTTTAAATATTGAATATTTGGCTTACAGCGGGATGGCTGCCCCAAGATTGTCAATTTGGGCAGTTCGAAGACCGATTTGTTCTATGAGCGCAAAAAATATGGTTTCAAGCAAAAGTAAGTTGACCAATAACTGTGCAGTCTGACATAGCCGACTGCGTAATACTCTGATCCCAATGTATTAACAGCTAAAAGATCACACGCAAAATATACACTTTTCCCTTTGGTATCAGAGTATAAAAACTATGTAAGATGATTTATGTAAAATATATATGTATTCCTTTCCATCCACAGCTATTAACGAAGACTACCTCATATATATCTAATAAATTTGTATTGTAATTTAATGCATATACATATAAAGTTTTATACATGAATGTACCGTTTTAGAATTGGATGTATTATATTTAGATTTAGACTGCCAGCAGTTGCTCGCTACTCGGCTCATATTCCAAGCAGAGTCTATCAAACTCGGCTGACTTCTTGTCCAATTCAGTGATAAAGTCGCTCTTTGCGTAGAATTGTCTCAGCTGTTCACAGTAGCGTGAAATGGTTTCTGTTGATTTTCCAGTCAGGTGCGAGAGCACCATCATATTGATTAAGGTGTCATAGTCGTTGTGTTTCTTGGTCAACGACTCGCGCAGCACGGATTCTGCCTCCTCATAACGCTCCAGACCCAGATGTACCACCGCTTGGCCGTTGAGGAGAGCCGGCGTTGGCTTAAACTTCTCACAGAACTCCTGGTAGATGTGAAAGGCATCCTGCATCTGTTCGGTGCCCTGAGCCATGGCCACCCAAGCCTGTGCCAGCTGAGTGAGCGTTGCGTCATCGCTAATCTCCTGCATTTTGGCTACCAGCTGCTTGGCCAGATCAACGCGTTGCAAACGCAACAAGCATTGTACGGACAATGCCATGGACTCGAGATTATTGGAGCCATGCAGTATCTTGAGTGCATTCTCAAACTGCCCATCGTAGCAGTAGACAATGGCAGTAGCAATGTGCCAAATGTTCGTCTCATCCTCATCGCTGGCCACCTTGTCGGTGAGCTTCTCCAGCAACTCCTCGGTGCGCGACGGCTGCTCAAATGCCTCGTGAACCATACGCAGCGCCAGCAGCGGCGTCGTGTTGCTCTCCTTTATATCCGAGGCAATAATGCGGCCCGAGTCTATAGCCAAATACGATAAATACATGTAGGAGAGCAGCTCGGCACCTGCGGCTCCTTGCTCCGGTAGCACGAAGTTAATTGAGCCCATGAAATTGCCAATGTAATACTCATTGCGGGCATCGAAAAGTGCCGAATTGACATCGTCATCGTTTTGTTGCGCTCGGCTCATTTTGATAAAAATTGTTACTTTTTCTATTGCAATGTAATCAATCTACTAGAAACTAAGCTGAGTTGGCTTTTCGGATACAAGGCTGCCACCTAGTCAAAAATACTGCCAGCTGTTTATGGGAATATGTGGTGGTAAAAAATTCACTTTTTGTATCTAGTTCATTTGAACTACTTCAGTTTAACAAGTGTTGAAGATCGAATATAACATTGTGACAACCGTTGAACTCGTCTACACTTTTTCTTAACCGCTAAATTTTTGCATTTGCTTACAACCGGTTTGCTCTGTTTGCTTTGTATGCTCATAAATAAATACTTAGTATATTGAGGCCGATAATTTAGTTGTGTTCTCAACGTTGTCTTATCATCATGTACAATCCCCAAGGACAGAACATTGATTTGGTGCGGGAATATTTTCCCAGCTATCATACAGCGAGATTTCAAGATAAGCCTGAGCCCAATATTGCTGTACAAGATAATTTTCTGCAAGTGACAACAGAGCGTAAGTTCAAAATGATGAAATAATAAATGAACATATATATTGACTATAATCTGTTATCTCCCAAAACAGACTACAAAGACCTTTCTGTTAAGCACAGTATCAAAGTTCATAATTTGCGCTATGGAGGCTCTGATGATCGACAGCTAGTCGATGTTTTCTATAGCGAAAGTTCATTGGGGCCCTCGCCGTTATTTGTTTATATTCACGGTGGTTACTGGCAAATGCTGGATAAATCGAATTCATGCTCCATTGTCGCTCCACTGGTTCGTCAGGGCTATCGCGTTGCAGTTGTGGACTACGATAACTGTCCACAGGTCACACTGGAGCAGCTGGTTGAGCAGTTCACCAAATGTCTGCTCTGGCTTTTCAACTATGCTGATCAATCGCAAACAACTCACATAAGCTTTGCGGGTCATTCTGCTGGTGCACACCTCTTAGCACGATTGTTGCATGTACCAACATTGATTTCAGAGGAGCAACGCCAAAAAATTCGCGTTTTGGTCTTCATATGCGGTGTTTACGATCTGCGCGAACTCTGGCAATTGGAACCGGTGAATCCCAGCAATATTCTTGGCTTAAGTGCTGTAAGCGCCAAAGCGTTATCGCCCATGTTGTGGCCTTGGCAAACTAATAGCTCATTCTGGTCAGGTGTACAGTCGCATGTGATATCCGCAGAGCATGAGAGTGTTACGTTCATTGAGCAAAGTCGTGCGTTTGCCAATAAATTGAAAGATGGCGGCTTTAAGGTTGCATTCAAGCTTTTCGATAAGTACGATCACTTCGATATTATAGAAGATACTGTTATTGATAGCTCACCTATTACCATTTACCTGCTGGAGGCGTTGCGGAGCGCTTCAAAATAGTCATCGAATCCAGTCGGATTGAGTGAAATTGTTAATTTACTTTGTTAAAATTAAACCATTTTCGAAACTGAAAATTTTTGTTTGTTTTTCATTTATTTCTTATGTAATTATTGGTTTTTTAAACATACACTTAAGCATAGTAGTAGTTGCATTCCATATGTACACTATCTAATCGTTTTTGCGCACAAAAACCAAAGTAGATACAGCATCCACAACGTGCTGTTTAATAAACGAATAAAAAATAAAAGTATGTACTATGTTACATAAAATATGTAATTCAATTAATGAATGCAAACAATGTATATGGAAGTATAACAAGCTGTGCGCAATTTAAGATAAATAAATAAATTCTAACTAAAAACAAAAGCAAACAAGTGGAGAAGGATTATCTTCGGCGTGCCGAAGATTAAATACTCTTTTCGAACCTTAAAGCAATTGTTACTATTTTTCCGTGACTGCTTATTTAATCGCAGATATTAATGTCGCATACATATACCCCTACATATAAAATAAAATATATAAAGGTATTCATGTAAACAGGGACGTTTCACTATCCGCAGCTCGTGGACGCGTCCCTTAGCATTCATAAGTGCTACCGAATTGAACAATAAACAAGTTTCAGTTTTTCCAAAAAGTCAAAACTACATTACATATGTATACTACAATATACATACCAAATTTTGTGCCTGTTGCTCTTATACCTTTCAAGGCCGCTGTCGGAAATTGAATTGTCATAAAACTTAATCAGAACATATGAGAGCTTATATTCAGAATTTGAGATCCATATTTTTTTTCGCGTGGCATTGGTTTTGCCAATGAATTTAAATTTTTCTTTTGAATTATTCTATTAAAGCTACTTTATGTATGAAAAAAAAAATTAGAAACAATTTAGGAAATTTAAAATAAATGAATTTGATTACAGCTATTATATATTTGAAAAGAAGAATAAGAAAAAATGAAAATAAATGACCAGTCGCCGCTGGTCTTGAACCCAGGACCTCTCGCTCACCAGTTCGCAACTTTACCCCTTACGCCACAAGCCGTTTTGATGATCGCTGACAAAATCCCTTGAAGAGCAGACTGTCAAAAGCTTTCTTGTTTTGCTTTTTACTGCTTACACCAAGCAGTTTTAAAAATCGCTGACAAACTCTATTTATACTGATCTTTTGTTTTTTCGCGTGGCATTGTTTTTGTTCTAAGCCATTTGAAAGCAAATGAATTTGATTACACTTATTATATATTTGAAAAGAAGAATAAGAAAAAATGAAAATAAATATGACCAGTCGCCGCTGGTCTTGAACCCAGGACCTCTCGATCACCAGTTCGCAACTTTACCCCTTACGCCACAAGCCGTTTTGATGATCGCTGACAAAATTGCTTGAAGAGCCGACTGTTACAAATTTCCTTGTTTTGTTTTCCTGCAACCTGCAACTCGCGTTTGACAGCATTTGTTTTTTCGCGTGGCATTGTTTTTGTTCTAAGCTCTTCTTTGGAAGCAAATTAATTTGATTACAGTTATATATTTGAAAGGAAGAAAAAGAAAAAGTATTAAATTAACAATCAGTCGCCGCCGAGGCTCGAACTTGAACTTGCGAAACATGCGTTCGTTAGCGCGGCTCTTTACGCCTCACGCCACAAACCGTTTTGATGATCGATGACAAAATACCTTGAAGAGCAGACTATCAAAAGCTTTCTTACGCTTGACTTTGTTTGCTCATATGCACCTGTTTTTTCAAAATATTTAATGACGCATATCTTCGCTGTTTATGACTCAATCGATTTGCGATTTTACCCATTGATGAGTTATAAGGATGTTCAAGTGTACAAGGAAATTTAAGGCAATTGCTTTGAAAACATCGGATTTATGGCCAAAACCGACTTTGAGGTGTATGGCAGCTATAAGATATAGTGGTCCGATCCGGCCGGCTCCGACCAATGTGCTGTCCCCTTGAATAATAAGTGTCTGTGCAAAGTTGCATCGCGATAGCTCAAAAACTGAGGGACTAGTTTGCATACATACAGACAGACAGACAGACAGACGGACATGGCTGAGATCAATTTGTTTTGTTTTTATTAGCATATTGGCAGTAACTTTTGGGGGTCTCAGACGCTTCCTTCTATGCGTTACAAACTTCAGGACAAACTTAATATACTATTTTCTTCGAAAAGAGTATAAAAACAAACATTCTGCTGATGGTGGAGAAAAACTATGACTCCTCATCCGAAATGACAATTTCAGTGTCTATTAATGTGTTGTGTTGTTGTTGCTTCTTCTGCTGCTGCTGCGGCTGCTCTCGGCTGCTATTGTTGTTATTGCTGGTGAATATAGTGGCATTTAGACTAGAAACTGACATGATCTTTAATAAATGGGCGGCATTTGGCTTGCCATTTGGCAGCGCCTTGGCAGCCGCGTTCCCTTCATCATCATCTTTATCCATTGCAACATTTGGGCTGGGCGCAGCAGCAGTCTTGACTCTCGTTATATTATTAACTATCACATTAGCAACCGCAGTGGCAGATGTCTTTGGTGCTGCGTTCACTTCCGTTTCGGACTCCGCATCGCTTATATCGCCATTGGCTTTGAAGCTGTCCACAAAAGCATCGACATCCTCATCCGTTTCGTCGTCCTCATCCTCATCGTCGGTGTCGCTTTCATTGTCGCTGTCTCGATGCTTTTCGAGCCCATTGGTAACCACGCTCTGCGACTGAACTTGTGCGGCTTGCGCCGCCTGCGCGCTTGTACAAGGCTTATCATCGTCGACGACAGGAATTTCTGTATTATTTTCTGCTGTCGTGGCTGCCGCAGCATGCAGCTGCTTCTCCTTAAGCCGCGCCTCGCGTTGTTCCTCTGTGGTGAGATCCTGCTCGCGCGCAAATCTTTAAAGAACGTTACGATTACCGAAGATGTTTAACACTTCCAATTGCTAACTTACTTTTCCAGAATATCACTAATCTTGGTTTGCTTCTTGTTGTTCTCATTCAGCTTAGCCAGCAGCGAGGCATCTGATGCCGCCGGATCCTTGGCATTGGCTGTGAAATGTGTAACGGTCTCGTAAAGATCAGTCTTGCGCCTCGCCTGCAGCAGGCGACCCACCTTGACAAAGGCGTCATGAGCTGGAATAATTGTTTTATTTAATTGCAATATATATCTTAATCTGATATCAACAGTTATATTTAATGTGATTGACGATTCTAAATAGGCACAAGCCGCAAAGTAGTTTCCCTTTAAGGGATTTTGAAATAGTCAATCACCCAGTTTTAAAAATGGGGAAAGACGTTGCATAAAACTATTTGTGATTAAAAACCATGTCAGCACTACGATTTCAAAGTTTTTAAATTTTCTCCTTATATGGACATGGGCGGTCAAGATTTTACGTATAATTTTCAAGCGATTGTCATGAAATTCATTTTGAAAGCGGTAAGTCTCATACTGATTATAGAAAGTTTATTGGACGAGCGAAAAATTCCATAATTTATACTCTGATTCGCTAAAAAATTTAAATGAATACTCGCAATTATCACTAAAATTTTTATATTTGTCACAATTTAAAACTAGTCGATGGTGATAGCGTGTCTTAGTTGTCAATACAAAGAGAAAATACTAGAGTGCCCGACTAGAAGATACCCAGCTCTTGCATTCATTCATAGTTACTTATCTGTTATCATAATGGGTATGCTTAAATTTCTTTTCTGACCACCACAAAAACTGAATGTTAAATAACTTCTGTGCTTATTGTGTTATTGATCATCATGAAAATTGTTGGAAAGACAGGTGGCATTCATATTCATGAATATACATACATACATTGTAAGATTCCACAAATACGTGTTACGAATTTTTAGGAGATCAAGACCGTACGTACCAGATGATCGAAAAAAAACGCTGGCCAGATATGTATCGATATATTTGAACGGGCCGAGCTAATTATTAAATTGGATAAACTTTCATTATTCTGCTTACCTATGCGCTTCATTTCGAATGTAGCGAGGCCCAGATCCTTCTCCTTGTTGCAGTGCTCCAGCAGCTGAAGCACATCATGGTAATCCGGAAATTCATGCATGCGATTGACAAAAGCGGTGAGCGTCCGATTAAATTGCGGATATGGCGTATCCTTAAATAAAATGGGCTGCTTCATCTGGCGATGGGCGCTTTTACTTTCACCGGTTAGATCACAGATTTTTTCATATATCTGACAGGCACGCTTTTTATAGCGCTCCACCTGCAGATAACTGGAGTCATCATCATCATTCCAATCGACATCTGCCTCCTCCAAGGAGCTAATACGCTTTGTTATGGTGTACAATGTGCGATTCAGTTTTCTAATACGCTCATCGGTGCGCTTGTTGCCCGTTGTCGGCGTTGCGGCTGGACGCGCAGCCTCAACCACTTTGATTTCGGGCGTGGCTGCAGTGGGCGTGGCTGCAGTGGGCGTGGCTACAGCAGGCGCCGCTGGCTTCTGCACTTCGGCTGGCGGCTCCTCCTGCGGCAGCTCCACTGCCTTGGCTTTGCGGCGCACCTTAAGCTCCTCCACCACACATTTGAGATGTACATAAATCATGTCCGGCTCATTACGCATGCGGTCCATGGTCTGCTCCAACTGCTTCCGAAAGCCGCGTGAACGCACAAAATTCTCATGTACGCTATGATAATATTTTAACAATTTAATCTCGATTAAGCGCTCCATATCCTTCGAATTGTCCAGCTCACGGCACAGCTGCAACAGGGCTGTGTATTCCGGCACCAAGGGAGTGCGAGCTGAGGGACCTGGGGAGGATTTTCCAGTGGAAACTAATGTTGCAGATGTAACTGGAGCAACTGTTGCAGCTGTAGCTGGAGACGATGCAACTGTTGCTGATCCACTCTTCCTTTTCACCTGCTCCTGTTCTACCTTTTCCGTGGGTGGAGTTGTGGGCGGTGATTCGACTAAAACAATTGTGGGCTGATCTTTCGGTTTCTGCTGCTGCTGTTGAGCGAGATGTTTGCGCCACTCCTCATCGGATTTCTTAAGCACCGTTATTGGTTGTACGCGCTTTGCCAGCGGTTTATTAACTGGCGATATGCTAGCACCGGGAAATGACATTTTCGATGCTGCTATGGGCGCTGCTGACGGCGGCGGCGTCGTTGTCGGTGTCAGCTGTGGCGTGATGCTCGTCGTAGGCGGCAAATTGAGCAACAGCGGCTCATTGAGCGCCGCGGCGCAGTGCGGTGGTGTGGCCAGCAATCGCAAAGGGGGCGTCGCGCCTGCTGTTATGGACTGTATGGGCGTGATAGCAGTGATTGATTGCTGCACGTTTCGCATGGCTGTTGCGGTTGCAGTTGCGATCGTCGTTTTCATTTTGTAGGGCAAAGTGCGCGCTGCGCTGGCCATTGTCGTAGGCTGCTTGCTTAGCATGGGCATTGGGGTGAGCTTGGCCAGCAGCGGTGGTGCATTCGATATACTGCTAACTGAATGGTGCGCCGGGGGCGGTGGTGTCAGCGTTGCTGCCGACAGCTGTTTTTGTTTGTGCATCGAGACGGCGGCTGCAATGTGCGCCGGAGGCGGTAGCTTCTGGACAGGTGCCTGCAACTGGGGCGGCTTCTGTTGCGTCTGCGGCATCTTCTGCAAGGTGGGCAAGCGCTGTGGCGTCTGCGGCTTCTGTTTGACTGGTAGTTTGGGTGATATCGACAACTGAAAGCATGCCGACGTCTTTTGCAGTTGTTTTTGTTGCTGCAACATGACTTTTGGGCTTGATAACATCGGCGTTGGCGGCTGTTGAATGACTGGCGGTGACGACTTTTGCTGCTGTTGCAGCAGCAAAGCTGATGAAATTGCCGTCGTCTTTTGTTGCTGTTGTAGCATGGACGTCGCTGTCTTCTGTTCCAACTGTTGCAGTTCTTGCAGCTGTAGGATTGCCGTCGCCTTCTGCTGATGTTGCAGTTGCACTATCGACTTCTGCTGCTGTTGTTGCTGTTGCAGCATGGACGTAGAAGTCTTCTGTTCCAGTTGTTGCAGTTGCAGCATTGCCGTCGTCTTATGTTGCTGTTGTAACGTTGACACCAATGGCTTTTGCTGTTGCTGCTGTTGCAGCTGTTGCAATGAAACTTTCTGCTGCGCCACCGTCGTTTGCCTCTGCTTTGCTGGCGTCTTATGCTGTTGTATTGCCGACGTTTGTGCCGCCTTCGACATCAGCATCTGCGGAGTGGGCACACTGGTAATTGTGGCCAGTGTGGTGGTTAGCGCTTTAGGCCACAAACTAACATTCTGTGTGCCAGCCGTCAATTTAAATGGCTTGTATTTTAAGCTATTGTTGTTATTGTTGCTATTATTATTGTTGTTCTCGAGGGAGAGTTTGGAATTGACAACGTTGAAGTTGCCGTTGCTGTTGTTGTGCTTTGTTACCGTTATGCCGCTGGGTATATTCATGGATCTGTAATATATATGTTTGTTATATTTAAAATATTCAATATATATCGATAGATTGAACTTCTAATTATACTGAGCTGGGCTAATAATATCAGCGGTAATTAGACTATTGCTGAAAGCATAACATGAGGTTTTTCGAACAGTTGCAAATGAAAATATCCAGTTAATTGATAGCACTTTGCAATTTCGCAGTTGCTCGACTGCTCTACTAGTTACCTGTAAGTTCCGACTACCGTTCCTGTGCCCGCAGCTGTTGCCGTTGCAGTCGGCGTTGTTTTTATCCCAGCGGCAGGTAATGCAAGTGATGCTTTTGGTATGTGCAACAGTTTGGTAGGCAGGGTTTTTGATGTGGCCATCTTAGCCTGTTCCCTACGCGCTCGCTTGATATCAGGTGGGCCCTAGAAATTAACAAAAATAACAATTAAAAAACGACCTGTTGTCTTTGGTCTTTTAAACTGCATTTAAAAAACAACAAACAAAATAAACAGAAAACACTGGCGCAGCTGTGTGAGTGGCAATATGTGTAGAGTTTTAAGGCGCGCCGCCAAATGTAGTGTAGAGTTGCATACAAATTTGCCCTCGCCATGTAAACAAATGTTAAATCAGTAACAGTTATCAATTGCGACGCAAACAATACAGTTATGCTGCATGAATAGAGCTAAACATGCATAGCAACTGGTTTGAGTTAGAATAATTAACATTTCTAATAACTCGCTCCAAGTGCAGCAGTTTCTGCACCCGCAGTGGCAGCACTGGCCGGATTGAGTGTGCAAGTGTGTGCGTGTCGAGTTGTTGGTGTGCGTCTGTGTGTGTCAGCAACAATAAAAGCAGCGCGAAAGACATTCGTACACACAATTTGTAATATACAGACTAACACACACACACACGTAGTTAAAAACACATATAGACGCACGCACGCCAACACTAATACGCGCACACCAATGCACAAAACCTATTAAAAATACAACTGTACTTTTCAACAGCAACTGAATATTGTTGGCGCTGTTACTGGCGTTTTTACCTCCTCCTCCGAATCCGAGCTCAAATCCACATATATAACCGATGTCATAGTCGAAAAGCACTCTACACTCAATTTTTATTTGATGCGTCTCTTTTTGCTAGTTTTTCTTGACATTTGGATTAACGCACGCAACTATTATTGTTGCCAGCTAGTTTTTCACGCGTATATTACGTCTGTGTCTTATAATTTGATTTCAACTGTGTTTGTATTGTTGCCCTGCGTTTGTTTTCGCAGGCTAGGTAGCTCTGTTTTTTGTAGAGTTCTATTCCACATAACGTTGCCATATCAGTCCGCAAATAATGGCAGCGCTAAGCTTTACAGATTGATTGCTCACTTATCAAACATAAATCGCGAAACATATCGATTTCAAATAACACATACTTTAAAAGTGTTGTATACAATTTAATATAAAGTTATTATTGTTAGCAATAAAATCAAAACAAGCGAAAGACGGGCAGTATTACCTAAAGCATAAATGATTGTCAAATTCCGACTAATGAAGTACTGCCGATTTAAGCAACTATCGATACGCTCTTAACATCTCTAATAAAGTGTTAAACAGCGTCAAAGGAATGCGCAAATGACACGTCGTGCTTAACTCGTATATGTTCGTTTCCCTCACATCGTTCATTCGGTTTTCGTCATTTGAAGCGGTCAGTGTGTCGGCTGGAGCGTTCCTAAAGAGAAAAACTTTCTAAATTTTGTGTAGAAAGTGCAGCAATACAAATCATAAGTTTAAATCCCTGCCGCACGTTACATTAAGTCAAACACAATGGGAAGTAAGTAAAACGGCAACAAACTTTTTCTGACATTTTTCACTTAACAAAAGTGCCGCACAATACTTACCAATAAGCTGCTGCTGCTTCGGCACACCCCCGTACTTGCTTACGTATACAAAAAAAATAAATTGTGATTTGCCGCCGCTATATGTGTTGTTAAGTGCTGGCTGTAAAACGAGGAAATTCAGATCTAACGCCTTTGGTTTTCATTCATTCATTTGCAGTCAAATTCCTTGAAGTTATTAAGCCCTTCTGCAGTATACTGCCCGAAATTGCAAAGCCCGAACGCAAGGTGAGTAATACTTGACTTTTTAAATAATTGCTTAAAAAGGTTACAAAAGCCATATCATATTTGTGTACTTGTCCAAAATTTTGGTTTATTTAAGCGTTTTCATTTCGTATTTGATGCGCAGGGCGCCAGTGTTGCCAGCGCACGCGTTTTGCTTTCACTTGTCAGTTGAATGCGCCACGCAAACAATTTGTGATTTCGTAGTAGACAGACAACAGCAGTACATTTTTTTTTTATATATAAAAGCGAATTAAAACAAAATTACAATACTAAAACTGTATGTAAAAGTTAAATGGCAAAAAACATTTTTTTTATATGTGCATTGCGTATGAAATGTTCGTATATAATATGTTTGTGCTATTACTTTTATTCAGTTATGTCTATAGTTAGTATGTCCAATTCGCATTCTTGTTTTTAGTCAAATTTTCATTCATAGAAAATTGTTTAAATTAACTACTACTATTCTTATCAAACGCAAGTACTTTTTGTAGACTACTTGTTGCCATACTACTTTTTCATACAATTTGGACAAACAATGCAATACCGCATACGACGTGGAAACGTCAAACTTCGGCCCGCACGAAGCAGACGAACGACGCTGTGCGACGTCAGCTTCGTGGTATTATGTTGACGCGAACATATGATAGGCAACGATAAGCAAAACTTGATTTGTGCTTTGAACACTTACACACGTTCACATGTATGTGCATATAGGTCAGAATAGCGGTAGTTACTTACTACTCTGGGGGCCCATGGCTTAAGTTTGATTTAATTTTCATGTTTTTATTCTTTTTTTTTTTAACAAAATAATTAAGTGCCTCATATACAAAATGATGAAGAAAAAAAATTATTTGGTGTATGTCTACCTTTCCTGGCGGTGTACATCAAAAATCTATAAATATACAAAACTAGCTACACCCTGCCCCGCTTAGCTGTGGATTGTATCGGAGTGCGAGATGATCATATCTGATTTTCTATATATGCGTGTCATCCTTCAAAATGACTCAAACATTTTGCTGCAGATCGAGTATACAGTGCTCGCAATACTGCATCCTCCAGCCTGGCTGTTCGTCTTGCAATTCTTCGGCTTACTCACAGCCTGATTTCTATATACTTTTCGATGTCTTTCAAATAACATTGCGAGAAATTCGGATATTTCTTTGAGTGTTTCCCTTACATTCTTTGTAAAGAAGCGCAGTATTGCGGGGAAAAAAAAACAAAGAAATTTGAGCTCTATCGATGCAGAATTAGGATGCCTTAGCTAAAAAAAATTTATTAAAGTGTCAAAAAAAAGTCAAATGTAATATTATTAAAATTATAATCTATGTATATACAAAATAAATAAATAATATACAAATTCTTGTTTCCTAGCTGTGTACATTGCAAATACTTTTGAAAATACTAATTTTGTTTTTTCTTTTGCTTATTTCGCAGATTCAATTCAGAGAAAAAGTACTATGGACAGCCATAACATTGTTCATTTTCCTGGTCTGCTGTCAGATTCCATTGTTTGGCATCATGAGCTCCGACTCGGCGGATCCCTTCTACTGGATACGTGTGATTCTTGCCTCGAATCGTGGCACACTTATGGAGCTGGGTATCTCGCCCATTGTGACTTCGGGTTTGATTATGCAGCTGTTGGCTGGCGCCAAGATCATTGAGGTCGGCGATACGCCCAAGGATCGCGCTCTGTTTAATGGCGCTCAGAAACTGTTCGGCATGGTGATTACAATTGGCCAGGCGATTGTCTATGTGATGACTGGCATGTACGGTGATCCATCAGAGATTGGCGCCGGCGTCTGTCTGCTGATCATCATTCAGTTGTTTGCTGCTGGTCTCATTGTGCTCCTGCTGGATGAGCTGCTCCAAAAGGGATATGGCCTGGGCTCTGGTATTTCACTGTTTATTGCGACCAACATTTGCGAGACGATTGTATGGAAGGCCTTCTCGCCCACCACGGTAACAACGGGACGCGGGACGGAGTTCGAGGGCGCTGTGATTGCGTTGTTCCATCTGATGGCCACGCGCAACGATAAAGTGCGTGCTCTTCGCGAGGCATTCTATCGCCAGAATCTGCCCAACTTGATGAACCTGCTGGCCACTATTTTGGTGTTTGCTGTTGTTATCTACTTCCAAGGCTTCCGCGTCGACTTGCCCATCAAGAGCGCCCGTTATCGCGGCCAGTACAGCAGCTATCCGATTAAGCTCTTCTACACTTCCAACATTCCCATTATTCTGCAGTCTGCTCTCGTCTCCAATTTGTATGTCATCTCGCAGATGTTGGCCGTCAAATTCCAAGGTAATTTCCTAATCAACCTGCTCGGTGTTTGGGCCGATGTGGGCGGTGGTGGCCCAGCCCGTTCGTATCCCATTGGTGGCCTGTGCTATTATCTGTCGCCGCCGGAGAGTGTCGGCCATATTCTTACCGATCCTATACACGCGCTCCTCTACATTGTCTTCATGCTGGGTTCCTGTGCGTTCTTCTCCAAGACGTGGATCGATGTCTCTGGCAGCTCAGCCAAGGATGTGAGTTTACTTCACAAACCTTTTTGGCAGTACTCTTCAATTACATTTTATTTATTATGCAGGTTGCCAAGCAGCTGAAAGAGCAGCACATGGTGATGCGTGGTCATCGCGAAAACTCAATGATTCATGAACTGAATCGTTATATTCCCACGGCCGCTGCATTTGGCGGCTTGTGCATTGGGGCTCTGTCCGTCATGGCCGATTTCCTGGGCGCCATCGGCTCCGGCACGGGTATCCTGCTCGCTGTAACGATCATCTATCAATACTTTGAGATTTTCGTTAAGGAACAATCCGAAATGGGTGGCATGGGCACGCTGCTGTTCTAAGCAGCTAAAAACAAACTACAACAATAACAGCAAAAAATACTTCATCATACTTCTCACATGTCAGCTCGCTCCGCCCCGCCCCTGGGCTCAATTACTGTTTTTATGGTTCCCAAATGAAAACTTCCTCACGATATAGCCTAATCTTAAGGCTTAACAAGGCAGTCAGCCTGGGCTAAAAATATTTTTGTGTTTCATGCGACAAAGAACATTAGTTTGAATAGTTTTATTAGTTTGTATTCAAAATGTGAGACTTTATTGCTTAAGTTCAATATTTCACCGGATTGATTGAATTTCAACGCAATTTAATATTGTTTTAACTGAGAGTAATATAATTATAGAACATCGATTACACGTGAAATAATAAAACACGTTGAATAATGAGTACATGAAACGAACATTAAAATCACGCAACATGCATACAAATTGTCATAATAATAAAACGTACATTAGATAACTTTTTTAATTCAACAAGTGCATTTTATGTCATTTCTTATATTTCCAGATTTAATTGGAAGTTTATTTATTGTTTTTTTGCAGCCTAACGTTTGATTTGACGGCCCAGTAAGTAAAGCAGGAAACTGACAATGTGTGACACGTTTTTTGTTTTTTTTTTTAACATTCAGCTAATGTTTTATTTTGTTTAAAAAAGGCTAAAAAGTCCATTTAAGATTCTACTGAATAATGTTATTCCAATTCTCGTGTTTGTGGTCATATTAGGAATAGGTGCCAATAGCTTTCTTACTATTTACGTGTATAGATGAACTAAAATACCATAAATACTTGAAATCAGTGCAGCTATTTCTGCGATTTGTTTTTTTTATACCCTAACCCATTAAAAATGGGTAAAAAGGGTATAATGAAGTTGTGCAAAAGTATATACCACCCCCGATCCCTCCAAAAGTTGAAACAACGCATTTTTGATGGTACGGCCTTGCAATTTGGTTTGGTCATACATTTCTTTGCCAATTTTATGTCCAAAAAGATTATGTTATGTTCAATAAGATCGCACAATAAACACAGAAGTTGTTTTCGATTTAACTTTCCACAGTGTGCGGCTCAGTGAAGAAGCAAGCTAACTGTGTATGTTTGTATGAACGCACACTGATAAGTAAGTATGAATGTATGCTAGGACTGGGTTTAGGGTATCTCCTACTCAGGCAATCCCGACTAGAGTATTCCAACTTGTTTTGATATGACATTATTTTTCTATTCTTCTATTTAATTAAATGGATTCTATATTATTGTCGCTGTTAATAACACTAGCACAAATGTGCTTTCTTATGTGTGTGCACACTATATTTACCAACTACAAAAATGTTTAATGCATAAAATCTTTTACATGTAGCTATAAATTGGCACTATTGGCAGCAAGTGAAAATAATATAACACATAACTGCTAAGTTTGGTCCGGATATCTTGAAAATATATAATATCCAGTCAAAGCACGTGTATGGGTTGTGACTGAAAACTGACTACATTTGATATCATATCTACATCTGACGTCTATGACAAGTTTCAAGATAGGATTACAACTAGGACTAACTTTCATTGAAACAATGGAAAATCGGATAAGCGCCTCGGCTATTGATGCTGATCAAGAATTTATATGTATTATGGGGTCGCAGATGTCTCCTTTAATGCGTTACACACATCAAGGAAAAAATTATAATACCCAATGTATATACTTAATTGCTTGATAGGTATCAATATCCGAGTCAATCTAGACATGTCCGCTTGTCCGTCTTTATGAACACGCAGATATCAGAGACTATACGAGCCAGAGACTTCATATTTGGAATATAAGTTTTCGTAGTCCCTGGATAGATCAAGTTTGTTTCTTTTAATGATAATTCGACTCGTTCAAAAGTGATCCATAAATTTCGATTTCAGACTACTGTTTTTTTGCCATAACTTGAAAAATATAAAAGCCAAATTTGGTATATACAGGCTCGAATAGCATAACATGTAACAAATATTTCACATTTTTGATACCACCCTCCAATCCCCCGAAAAGTTAAAAAAACGCAAATTTGAAGTTATGACCTTGCCATTTGGTTTGTTCAAACGTTATTGCTAATTGTATGTCCAAAAAATTTAATAATTTAAATGTATATAGTACACTGATTGGTTAGAATGAATTAATGTAAGGACTGGGTTCAGGATATCTCCTAGACGGGCACTCCCGACTAAAGCATACAGGTGTAAAAACATAATGTTTGGGTACCTCCTTGTAAAGCTGCCCACTGCTGAGGTAAATTATTATGATGATGATGCTGTAAACTGCAGAGTTAGTCTTAGCACCCACCGCTCTAACTTGTACCTCAAAGTTGGCGCTCCAATTATGTTGTTGCCCAATATCTACTACCCGACGGCACTAGACATTATGTGAAGGCTATACAAGAAAATGAAATTGAAATCACAATTTGTACTGGTGTTTTTCACTCCGCGAATTCTTTAGATACCTTCTGATACAAATTTAAAAGTATGAAATATTCAGTTAAGTTAGTTAATATGAAAATATTTATTAATGTTCATTGCAGATATCTTCAAGACTTGCAAGTTTTCCTGAGATTAACGAAAGAGTCCAACTTACAGTCTTCTTGACTTGGCGGATGTATTATCCGTATGTATGGAATCGTGGCTAGGGGGGCGACTGAAGACTTTTACATTAAACATACAAAAATAAAATTCATTGACTGGCTTATATCATTAATTTTGGCAAACAAAAGTCTTGGAATGACTTTTAGTTGAAAATGTCTTTAATATTCATTCTTTTAAAACCTAAAAACTGTTACTTTTAAGAAAAAAATAATAATTAAATATAATAATTGCTTGTAGTATTTTTGTACCGTCGACAAGCGCAAATAATTATTTAAGTCAGTATCCTAGAAATGTGCTGGGACTTGGAATATGATTTATTTTCGCATCATATTTTTTGAATCTTTCAAGCAATTTTCTTCTACCGTCGTTTTTATACCCTGAACCCATTAATAATGGGTAAAAAGGGTATTATGGTTTTGTGCAAATGTATGTAACAGGCATAAGGAAGCATCTCCGACCATATAAAGTATATATATATATTGATCAGTATCAACAGCCGAGTCGATCTGGCCATGTCCGTCTGTCTGTCCGTCTGTCCGTCTGTCTGTCTGTATGAACACACAGATATCAGAGACTACAAAAGCTAGAGACTTCATATTTGGAACATAAGTTCTCCTAATCCCGGGACAGATCAAGTTTATTTCATTTGATCGATAACTCGTCGCATTCAAAAGTTATCGATAAATTTTGATTTTAGACTAGCGTTTTTGGGACATAACTTCAAAGTTATAAGAGCTAGAGACCCCAAATTTATAATCTCGAATAGCATACACATGTAACAAATATTTCACTTTTTGCATACCACCCCCCAAACCCCCAAAGTTAAAAAAAACGCATTTTTGAAGGTACGACCTTGCAATTTGGTTTGGTAACACATATTATCGACAATTGCTTGCCCCAAAAATTTCAATAAGATCGGACAATAAACACAGAAGTTATTTAAGATTTAACTTTCCATTGTGTGAGGCTCAGCGAAAGAGCAAGCTAACTGCTTAAACTGCTTGCACTGCTTGTACTGCAGCATGTGTGTGTTTAGAGTAGTACGAATGATTGTAAGGACTGGGTTCAGGGTATCTCCTAGTCGGGCACTCCCGACTAGAGCACTCTTACTTGTTCATACTGATTTGCAGCGCCCAAATGCGATTCTGCTTATTTCAGTGCCCCAGGTGGCATTTGTGAACTTTTTTATATAACACATTAATTATCGGTTTTCATTTTCATTTTTATACCCTGAACCCATTAAAAATGGGTAAAAAGGGTATTATGGTTTTGTGCAAATGTATGTAACAGGCATAAGGAAGCATATATATTCTTGATCAGTATCAACAGTCGAGTCGATTTAGCCATGTCCGTCTGTCTGTCCGTCTGTATGAACACACAGATATCAGAGACTACAAGAGCTAGAGACTTCATATTTGGAACATAAGTTCTCCTAGTCCCGGGACAGATCAAGTTTATTTCATTTTATCGATAACTCGTACCGTTTAAAAGCTATCGATAAATCTCGATTTCAGACTAGAGTTTTTGGGACATAACTTCAAAGTTATAAGAGCTAGAGGCCCCAAATTTGGCATGTATAATCTCGAATAGCATAACACATATTTCATTTTTGGATACCACTCTCCAATCCCCCCAAAAGTTCAAAAAACGCATTTTTAAAGGTTCGACCTTGCAATTTGGTATGGTCACACATATTATTGACAATTGCTTGCCCCGAAAATTTCAATAAGATCGGACAATAAACACAGAAGTTATTTAAGATTTAACTTTTCATTGTGTGGGGCTCAGCGAAAAAGCAAGCTAACCGCTTGCACTGCTTGTAGTGCAGCATGTGTGTGTTAAGATTAGTATGAATGATGGTAAGGACTGAGCTCAGGGTATCTCGTAGTCGGGCACTCCCGACTAGAGCACTCTTACTTGTTTTATACTCTTTTCGAAGAAAATAGTATATTAAGTTTGTGCTGATGTGTGTAACGCATAGAAGAAGCGTCGGAGACCCCCAAAAGTTACTGCGAGTATGGTTAGAATGACAAAACAAATTGATCTAGCAATGTCCGTCTGTCTGTCTATTTGTATGCAAACTAGTTCCTCAGTTTTTGAGCTATCGTGATAAAACTGTGCCAAGGACTTATTATTAAAAGGGACAGAACATTGATCGGAGCCGGCCGGATCGGAAGACTATATCTTATACCTGCCATACAACTGAAAGTCGGTTTTGGACATATATCCCATGTTTTTAGAGCTATCGCGATGAAACTTTGCATAGATACCTATTATTTAAAGAGACAGAACATTGGACTGGACCACTATATTTTATAGCTGCCATACAACTGGAAATAAATTTAATATTTCAAAAGAAAAATTTAAGTTCATATGATAACAATTCATAGAAAGAAAAAAAATAAATGTCACGCGATAAAAGGACTTTTTACAGCATATGAAAGTGCTGCAGTCGGCAGGGTGAAAATTGTCTAAAGGTTCGAAAAGAGTATAACATTTTCGGCACGCCTAAGATAGTCCTTTCCCACTTGTTTTTTATGTTTTCTCAAAATATGTAAAAATTATAAAATATATATTTGCTGTTTTATAAACTTTAAAATCCAGCGATGATGCTACGGGCGAGCACTGTGGGAAGACAAGCGAATTGTATCAATATCTTCAAAAAAATGCCTTTGTTTATGCTCCAAATTATACGTATAAACAAATACTCGCGGCATGTTGCCGCGTAATCAAACCTCTAAAACTATCGATTTTAACAGTATTCCGACTATCTGTTTGTATTATTTTTCTTTTTCGCAAAAATGGTAAATAATTACTTTGAAATTATAATAATAATAATTAAGTGTATATTTAGCGTGTATGTGTTTTGTTATCAATTTTAATTTCATTAATTATAGCAATATTATAATATTATAATATAAAAATCGGAACTATTGTTTGTTTGTTTAATAATCATCTCTACTACAGATCCGGGTATTTTTGCTTCTACGAAATCTGGTCACACTACGCGTAGCTATAAAATGGAAAAATAATCGTAAATAAAAATAAGTAATTTGACGGAAGTTTAAACAGCTTAAGCGCAAAGAACGCACACACACTAATGCGCATTTACGTACAGCATAGAACAGCGTTTACGTTTACCAGCGGCGGGAGACCCTTGCGAAACAAACCGAAACACCCTACGACAAAATCATCTGGAGCCAATCGAATTTGGAGTTGAGTTGCCATGTCAGCTCCACTCATACGGAATGTGCCGTATTTGAAGCAGCAGCTAACAGCATTGCTGCATAACACCTCGCCGGTAATAACGCTCATCTGCTTGGTTACCACTTTTGGGTATTTGCTGTCATTCTCCGAAACGGCGGTCCTGCTGCTGAGCGTCACGCCCGGCTATATTCTGCCAAATGGAAAGTTTTGGATATGGACGGCATTTACGTTCTGCTTCATCGAACTGCACTGGTGGGAGGTCATCGTCGATGTGGTCACCGTGGGCCTTTGCGGCAAAATGCTAGAACCTCTTTGGGGTCAATTCGAAATGTTCAAGTTCTTTGCGCTAAGCAACTTTGGGGTCTCGCTGCTGACGACCTTATATTACCTCTTCTATTATATGGTTACTAAGAACCCAACCATTCTGTTTGATGTGCACATCCATGGCCTGGCTGGATATGTGGCTGGCATTTGTGTAGCCGTACGACAGATTATGCCCGATCATCTAATCTTCAAGACGCGCTACGGACGCCTAACCAATCGGTGCGTATGTCTATTGCTGTATATATAGATATATAAATATATATGTATGTATATGCATACCATATATGAACATATTTCTTATATTGCGTAGAAGGGTTTTAAATGTAGTTGGCGTCTGTTTACAAGTGTTTAAAATCGATTAAAATTATCTAAATGTGCCATACAACAGCATATAAATGTATATATTATATCTCAACAAGCTGTCAATATAATTTGAGTTTTGAAACCTATTTAATGTCATTTAAAAATAATTCAAAACACGGTATAAAAGGGGTTTAGAGGAATTTAAAACATAGAGCTGAAAAATATGTTAGAAGTAAAATAGTTTAAAAGTAATTCTAAATCATCCGAATAATGTTTTCAGATATGCTTCTGAAATGTGATGTCTACGAGTATAATGTCATTTAATAACTGGAAAAAACCAGTTGAATCTTAGTTTAAAAAAAAGTGAAGATGTCACGCAACCATATCTTATGAAGCCTCTTATGTACATAAAATGCTTATAAGATTTGCTTTGTTTATCTTTCAGCAATGTCCCACTGACGGTGCTAATCTTTGCTATTATTGGCTGGGCCGTTGGAATGCTGGACGGCACATATCCGGCCATGTTCGCCTCTGGTACTATAGTGTCCTGGATCTATTTGCGCTTCTACCAACATCATCCGAACGGACGTGGCGACAGCTCGGAGAGCTTTACGTTCGTTAGTTTCTTCCCAAACGTAACGCAGCCTTTCATCAGCATTCTCGTCAATCCCATATACAATTGCTGTTTGCGTGCGGGTGTCGTTAAAACGCCGACACCGTTGCGCACAATATCGACAGCTAGCTTGACTTCGGTCTCAGTGCAAATGCCGGGAGTGGATCCGCATGATATTGAGCGCAGACGGTAAGTAATTGGGCTTTAATGTAGTGTTAAGCTATGGTTGCATTCTGAAAAGGAGACCTCACCGATCCCATATGTATATTGCTGGTCGACACAGACTGTCAGTACCGTCGGTATCAAAGACTATAAAATCTAGACAACAGGTTCTCGTTTTCTCAAAATATATTAGTACAGATTTCCAGCCTATACGTATGTGCTTGAATTATTAAAGACATATTTGGTATATAAATACATATGTATGTAGGTATATAGCAGAGTCATGTTCAGTGTGACATGCACATTAGATGGGTGTTATTACTTTCATTTGTAGGATGGATACAAATGTTTTTGTTAAAGATTTTTAAGCGTTAATTATAGTTATGGCTAAAAGGTAGGAGTTGGTTTAGCGAGTTGATCTGGGTGTGAGCCTTTATGTCGTATTCTGGTAAGTAACCTGTTGTCTGCATTGTTTTTAGTTAAGTTAATTATATCCTTGAGTGATATAAGTTTAAGGGGTATATGTATAATTGAATTCCTAACTAGTGGATGGTTCCCTAACATAAGTCTGATTATTGAATTGAGTTTTGGTTGGAGTCTCCTAATGTGGCATAACATAGCATAGCATATGATAGAAAATTCTTTTTAAGATTTAGTGCATGTTTCAAAGAAAGTACAATGCTCTCGACTAGAGCTTTTTAACATGTATTAATAATTATTTATTATCTTAGGCAAATTGCACTAAAAGCTCTCAGCGAGCGCCTCAAGGCCACGGACTCCACGCGACATGCACAACTGCCCAAATCCTTTCCGCAGCAGCAGCAACAACAGCAACCGCAGCACAAGCATCACAGCCACAATCACAGCCATGGCGCTGGGCATAGTCATAGCCATGCCGTGACGGGACATGGTCACAGTCACGGCGCTGGACACAGTCATAGCCATGCGACTGGAGCGGCGCAGCCACCACAGCCAGAGTTCGTAAAGCCAGCCGCACAGCAGCAGCTGCCGATAACAACGGCACGCTCCGAACCACGCATGATCAGTACGATGAGCCCCATTGCAATACCGATGCCCGCGCCGCCGCCCAAAGATGAGCCGCTGGTGCCTGTTGCAACGAGCTCGGCGGGCACGCTCATCAATGTGGATGATGGGGAGGAGTCAGCCTAGACCGTTTATTATTTTAACAAAAATGAATTTGTTTGGATATTTGAAATGATCTGCTATTGATTATTATGTGTATAACTGCAACAAGTGCGCTAATTAACTGTATTTAACGTATTTGCCTAATAACATTACGTGTAGTTTTCTAATTGCTTGCTCTGAGCTATGCCCCTCGTGGCTACGCCCCTGAAAGCACGAACAAGAAACCTTCCATCAATATAGGCGCCTATTGTAGTACCTACATACATACATACATACATCCATATACACATATATACATGCATAATTTTTGTTGTAGTGTTTATATGTATTGAGAAAAACAATTGCTTTATTTAGTTTATAATATTACTGTAAATATATTTAAAAGCCCGAAACAAAGTGATTGGTTTTTTCGTACTCGACTGCGAATTAATTATTTAGAGAATCTTTGAGATTAAAATATTGCTAGGGTTTAAATGAAAGCAATGCTGTACACACTTCACTTTCGGTTACTTTTGTTAGTGTGTCCATTATCTAAGTATATAATAGTTTGGTGTTTTGAAAACATTGGTGTGGGAGTGTAAGAAGGTTGTATGACTTAACTCGTATGCAACCATATTTAAATGTGATAACGATACTTGCTACTTAAAAATACTTGGGACAAGTCAAAGCGATAGTTATCGCTCATCCCTAATATCGATTCACCAATGGGATTCGCATTGGGGCTATAGGCCGTCGTGCTCGAGTTGAATTGTTTTCATATTTTGTTGTGCCCTCCCACTTGTTTACAAATTGGTACGTTGACGAACGTCTGTCGCGCTACACGTCATAATAATATGTGGCCTTAACAAGTTTTCAAATAGCAAGTGGCTGCATTGTGTAAATACTGGGTGTGTACGGATGCATAACGGGTGCCTTTGTAAGTTACTTGCAACAGATATGGGGCTCAACAGCAACTACAGTGCGCAACAACAACAGCGCACAAATGGCCTGCTTCCCCAAAATGGTAAGTCCCAACTGATAACAAAACCAATGTATAAAAGTAAAAGAACAAAAGCAAATCAAAGCGAACGACAAGCAAAGTGTAGCAGAAAAAGTACGCGGCGGGCGCACACCGCAATAACAACATATAAACAAACCAATCTTATCGTCACATGTGTATATATGCATGTACATATGTATATGTATACATATACATACATGCAAATAAAACTTACATTTATGTGTGCCGCGTAAAGTTGTTCCGCTTTTGGCGCTTGCGCCGTTTTTTGCGTTATGTGTTTATGAGTCAGTGAGTTTTGCGGTTTATTGCCAACGTTTAGTGAAGTCGACAAGTTTTTTCTCCGTCAAAAATAGTATTTTTGAGAAAAAGCAGCATCTGCCGTTTTTAAGATGTATTACATTTTCTGCCTGCTATTATAATACACATATGTATATATATATGTATTTCCTAAACTAGCTTTAATATGGCTCGCCAAAAGCTGGCAACACTAGCTAACATTATAATCGGCGTAGCGAAGCAACAATAGGTAGCTCGAAACTAAAAGAACCGGTCACAGTTTGTATCGGTTTTCGACAATTCTCCAGCGTATTTGCGTAAATGCCATTACTTATGTATGCATTATCACCTACCCATACTTCTCGTCAGTAAACTAGTTTCGCATTGTATGAAACTTGTTTTTAGAAGGAACTGAAACTCGAACTGAAACTGGAACGGGGCTAAATGGGTCCGCCCTTTAGTATTTTAGATTCCTTCCTTTGTTCGAGCGCACAGCTCTTACTTTCACTTCAGTCAATGTTCAGGGCCGCTTGGTTTTGCATTGGCAATACGGCTGGAAAAGTAACAAGACTTCAATCTTAGTTCCAAAACGTCCAAGTCAATATTCTTGAAAGATAAGGCTTTAAAATAAATGAGTAAAAAGAGTATGATGGAGTTGTGCAAATGTATCAACCGGCATAATAAAGCATCTGTGATCCAATAAAGTAAATATATTTTTTTATCAGTATCAACAGCCGACTGGATCTAGCGTAAATGTCTATATAAACTGTTTTGGCTCGGAATCCAAAATCTGATACGTTTTGACAAAGTTATCGAAGTCTTAAATCTTGGTAGGACATTTTCATGTCTGGATTTTGAATAGAAACTTCGAACATTTTAGAGCTTCCGATTTAAGAGCTGTAATGTATATAATGTATATAAAATAAACGTTTAAACCATCACTAATTGTGATTTATTAAAAATAACTTTTGTGTAGAAACTCTGTAATAAATACTTTTTTCTCGAATTTTGATATTACGGCCGATAATACGGATTTTATTATTTATACTGTATACAGTGTATATTTACGAAATCCCATATATATCTCATATTACTCGTAGCCTCCTCCACAGATCGACCCAAAAGTATTCCAGCCCCATCCAGGCTCTTTTTATACCCTGAACCCATTAAAAATGGTAAATAAGGACCATATAAAGTATATATATTCTTGATCAGTATCAACAGCCGAGTCGATCTAGCAATGTCAGTCTGTCTGTCCGTCCGTCTCGTAGTGCCGGGACAGTACAAGTTTGTTTCATTTTATCGATAACTCGTCCCGTTTAAAAGTTATCGATACATTTAGATTTCAGACTAGCGTTTTTGGGACATAACTTCGAAGTTATTAGAGCTAGAAGCCCAAAATTTGGCATGTATTATCTCCAATAGCATACACATGTAACAAATATTTCATCTTTTTGGATACCTTCCCCCAATCCAACCAAGAGCTCAAAAAAATTTTGAAGGTACGGTCTTGCAATTTGGTTTGGTCACACATTTTATTGCCAATTATATGCCGCAAAAATTTCAATAAGATCGGACAATAAAAACAGAAGTTATTTAAGATTTAACTTTCCATTGTGTGGGCCTCAGTGAAAAGCAAGCTAATTGCTTAAACCACTTGCACTGCTTGTACTGCAGCATGTGTGTGTTTAGATTACTATGAATGATTGTAAGGACTGGGTTCAGGGTATCTCGTAGTCAGGCACTCCCGACTAGAGCACTCTTCTTGTTTGTAACTGTTTTCATTGTACAAATTTGAAAGGAAGAGAACAAACTGCTTTGGTGCCACTTTGGTATAAATAAAAAAAAATAATTTGATATGTGGGCTCTCATCTTTCGTTATACATTTTGTATTATTGTTAACATGCTGGATCGCATGTATGAAAAAGAGTAGTATACATATTTTGTACATATCGATGTACAAAATACACGTTTATAGAATCAGTGATCATGTTGTTTCTGTCGCTAGAACAGCTGAATTTCCACCACTTGGCAAACACTATTAGATGCGCGATGAAGATTTTATACTCTTTTCGAATCTTTGAATCGATTTCACTAACTTATGTGTTATGCATATGCTATAGAAAAGTCCGTGACTAATTCGCAGCTATATCTTTTTTTATACCCTGAATCCATTAAAAATGACTATAAAGGGTATAATGAAGTTGTGCAAAAGATTGTAACAGGAAGCATCTCCGACCATATAAAGTATATATATTCTTGATCAGTATCAACAGCCGAGTCGATCTAGCCATGTCTGTCCGTCCGTCCGTCCGTTTGTATGAACACGCGGATATCAGAGACTCGTTTCCCGGGGCAGATCAAGTTTATTTCATTTGATTGATAACTCGTGAAAATCACTAATTTTTCAATGTATGACCTTGTAATTTGGTTTGGTTACACATTTAATTGCCAATTGTATGGCCAAAAAAATTTCAAAAAGATCGGAATTTTTGGTTCAGGGTATAATGAATATACTATTTTCTTCGAAAAGAGTATAAGTATTGAAATCTACAAGAAATTCCAAGCGTAATAAATGAAATTAATTTTTTGGATTTAAATTTTCGGACAGTACTTTTGTTAATGAATGCTATATAATATAAATATATATATTTATTTAATAATGTGTATATTTAAACGTTACAAAAAAAACCCATTTGTTTGAACTGTTGTTTCCATTACTGTAAATTATAATTACATGGCATTGTATGAGTGTTATCATTATATATACATTATAAATATATATATATATATAGATCACTGGACGGGACTCCACCCAAGGCCATAATCAATATATACACGAAGAATGGAAACCTGCAACGATAGTCCCATCTGATCGCGAAATAAGAAACGTACATGCTTCCAATTTTGATAACTCGTCTCGTTCATGAGATTCTGGGGTGTCTGTGTTTGGGGCCAATCCGAAAACTCGTTAAAAACTTAAAAATTATTCATTTTGTAGTTGCCCTACAAAATGATATTAAAATATTCTTGGTTTGCTAGCTTGTATAAAATAGTTGAGATAGCTTTCTGAAACTCTGTGGACTTATGACCCGAGAAATGTTTGGTTTTTGGAAAGCCCGCAACTCTAGCGGGAAATAGGTAAACTCTACTGAAATTTACGCCCCCGAAGTTCTCAAACCACAGATTCCGATCCATTGCTGCCCGTGCCCGTCAAATTTTATATATAGTTGTGTACGGATTTTTGAATATATTCTTAAAATGCTTTCCAAAATAGTATATTTGTTTTGTCATGAAGTTTGCAATGCATAAGTGGAAGCGAAGGACACTTCTAAAAGTTACATCTGGTATGCTTAGAATAAAAAAAAGAGATCTGGCCATATCCGTTTGGTTGTCTATATGTATGATATCGCGATGAAACTTGGCACATCAATTAATATTCAAGAATACAAGGATACATATATTTCGAAGATATCTATCATAAAAGAAACAAGGGCGGTATCCAAAAACTTAAATGTTGCTTTCATTTGTGTTGTATTGTTCTCAATATTTTGTCTTTAATAAATTTCTAATAATTAAAAAACTTTAATTAATATAAATCAACTATGAATATACTGTGGTATATTTAATATTTCTAACTATTTCCGTATTTTCCTGGTCAAAAAGCCAACAGCCGGGCAGTTGGGCGTAACCGACTGCGTAATACTCTGATACCATTGTAGAAAGTACAATGTTCTTGCAGTTGTATGGATGATGTTAGTGTAAGATGAATAGTAGTCTACCTTTCAAGATTGGCGACTATAGCTCTTCATCAGTGGGAAATATTCACGTTTTATCGATTTAAGATATTTGGTGTATCGACATGTTATCAATTTGCCAGCCTCCCTGTGAACGTGACACAAATCTCTTAACACTTTATCTGAAGCAGATAACAACAAGTATACTAGCCCAAGTTTCAAGTCTCAATCTTCAATAGTGCCGAAGGAAGTTAAAGACAGACGGACACCCTGACGGACATTGCACAAACTTAATATACTACGAATACCTTCGGTATCACAGTATAATTACATTTTAAAATGGTATAAAGGACTGTTGATACAAAAATTAGTTTTATATTTAATAAAACACATATTTAGAACAAGTGGGGAAGAATTATATTTGGCATGCCGAAGATTTTATACTCTTTTCGAACCTTTAAACAATTTTCAATCGGCCAAATGCACCACCAAAATTTCATATTCTTTAAAAAATGTTTTTTTGCGTGTAATTTTTTTCTGAGAATTGGTATAATACGAATTAAAATTTGTCTTTTGAATTATTATATTCAAGCTACTTTATGTTTGAATACAAAATTAGACAAAATTTTAAAAATCGAACAAAGGTCCCTTTTTTAAAATGTTTAATGACGCATATTTTCGCTATTTATGACCCAATTGTTTTAAAATTTTTAACATTGACGAGTATAAGTATATAGGGGAGTGCCCGACTAGGAGATACCCTGAACCCAGTCCTTACATCCATTCATACTTACCAATCAATGCACATCCATACAAACACAAACAGTTTGCAAGCAATGCAAGCAGTTTAAGCAGGCTAACTTCATCGCAAGGCCCCACACCATGGAAATGTAAATCTTAGATAACTTCGGTGTTTTGTGCCCAATCTTTTTGAAATTATGAAATTAGGACATAGCATTGGCTATAAAATGGGTTATCAAACCAAATTGCAAGGTCATACCTTGAAAATTGAGTGTTTTTCACATTTGGGGAGATGGGGGTACGGTATCCAAAAAAGTGAAATATTTGTTAGATGTGTATGCTAGACTATACATACCAAATTTGGTGCATCTAGCTCTTATAACTTTCAAGTTATGGCCAAAAAACACTAGTCTGAAATCTAAATTGATCGATAACTTTGAACGGGACGAGTTATCGATAAAATGAAACAAACTTGTACTATACCGGGACTACGAGAACTTATATTCCAAATATGAAGTCTCTAGCTCTTATAGTCTCTGATATATGCGTGTTCCTACAGACAGACAGACGGACAGACGGACATGGCTAGATCTACTCGGCTGTTGATACCGATCAAGAATATATATACTTTATATGGTCGGAGATGCTTCCTTATGCCTGTTACATACTTTTGCATAAAATTATTATACCTTTTTAGTCATTTTTAATGGGTTCAGGGTAGAAAAACTGAGGGACTACATACAGACAGACGGACATGGCAATTTGTGTTGTCATTCTAAGCATACTGGAGGTAACTTTTGGGGGTCTCCGACGCTTCCTTTTATGCATTACAAACTTCAGCACAAAGGTAATATACTATTTTCTTGGAAAAGAGCATAATAACTAACAATAACAAGTAAGAGTGCTCTAGTCGGGAGTGCCCGACTACGAGATACCCTGAACCCAGTCCTTACAATCATTCATATTAATCTAAACACACACATGCTGCAGTACAAGCAGTACAAGCAGTGCAAGCGGTCTAAGCAGTTAGCTTGCTTTTCGCTGAGCCCCACATAATGGAAAGTTAAATCTTAAATAACTTCTGTGTTTATCGTCCGATCTTATTGAAATTTTTGGGGCAAACAATTGTCGATAATATGTGTGACCAAACCAAATTGCAAGGTCGTACCTTCAAAAATGCGTTTTTTTAACTTTTGGGGGGTTTGGGGGGTGGTATCCAAAAAGTGAAAAATTTGTTCATGTGTATGCTATTCGAGATTATACATGTCAAATTAGGGGCCTCTAGCTCTTATAACTTGTAAGTTATATCCAAAAAACGCTGGTCTGAAATCGAAATTTATCGATAACTTTTGAACGGGACGAGCTATCGATAAATTTTAATAAACTTGATCTGTCCCGGGATTAGGAGAACTTATGTTCCAAATATGAAGTCTCTAGCTCTTGTAGTCTCTGATATCTGTGTGTTCATACAGACAGACAGACGGACAGACGGACAGACGGACAGACGGTCAGACGGACAGACGGACAGACGGACAGACAGACGGACATGGCTAGATCGACTCGGCTGTTGATACTGATCAATAATATATATACTTTATATGGTCGGAGATGCTTCCTTATGCCTGTTACATACTTTTGCACAACTTCATTATACCCTTTTTACCCATTTTTAATGGGTTCAGGGTATAAAAAGATTTATATTTACATCTAGCCCAATATGTATTATTTTCCGTATTAAATTACTAAATACGCAATCATTAAAACAAATAAAAATGTTATTGTAATTGTACGACAAGGTTATAAGTTAATATTGCTTTCAGCTAAGACATTTAAACATATATACAACACCCTGGGATTCGAATCCTCTTTCTTCAGTGGCCGTAAAGAATTATTCACAAAGATAACTCAGATACTGCATCAAGCAGCTATCTATATATGTACATACATATGTACAGATATGCATTCATATGTATGTATGTATATACTCTGTAGGAAATGCATGAACAAGTTCAGAAGAGTAATTATTTTTTTGCAAATTCGTTACTTTTCTCATGATTGAATATATTTTATATATATTATGGAATATATTTTATGTATACATATGTACGTAAATAGTGGAGTTCCCTCTCCTGTCTTGTTTCTTTTTCATTATTTAAACATTTTCGGCATATATGTATGTACATATGTATAACATGTATAGTATGTATGTATGTATGTGTATAAATACTACCATCTCGACAACAGACCATGGTAATACATGCATATGTATGTGACTGCAAACACGTCAAAACAACACACTCGCACACGCACACACACTCACATTCTCTTGCTTGTTTACACACATGCGCGCCTGCCATTCAAACAGCTGCGTCAACGTTGACGTCGCCGCCGACGCCGACGCCGACTGCGTTGTCGTCGACGGACAGCTCCACTTTTGTAAGCAAGAAAAACCACTGAGGGCGATCGATTGGCGCTCAGTTGCGCATTAGTAAGCACGTATAACGGTTCGTGTCGCTGTTGGCTCGGTTTCCGTTTTCGCTATTATCAAACAAACATTTATCGCTAAACAAATACAAGTAAAAAGTAAAAAGTAACGAGCAAAAAAGCAAAAGAGTGCCAACAACAAGAAAAGATCGTACTACACGCTACTTCATTAACAAAATTCAGCATTTGTCAAGCGCTTCCCTATATCTCTCTATCCCACTCTCTTTCGCTCTGTTGCAACAGCAATCAAGTCGACTCCAGCGATGACAGATCATTCGAAACTGCATACTCGACTAGCCCAGGTGGGGCAGGAGCATTTGCTTAAGTTTTGGCACGAGCTCACACCGGACGAGCGCACCAGTCTGGAGCGTGACATAGACGAGCTCAATTTGGATGAGATCAAACAGTATTTCGATCGTGCCACCATTTCAATGAACGAGAATGGCATCAAGCTCGACGATCGCCTTCAGCCCATACCCGATGGCCAGATTCTATCAATAGCTTCCACCGACGAGGACAAATTAAGTGCGTATCGGGATGAGGGACTGCATCAGATTAGCAATGGTCATGTCGCTGTGCTGCTCATGGCGGGTGGACAGGGTGAGTGACATACATATACATATGCGAATAATTAGGTATTTGCTAGATTATGTAAAATATAGTGATGAATTGTGTAGTAAAAGACACGTTTCACATTATGCGGTATCTTAACCTTATCTATCACATATTTAACTCTGGTAAAAAGTAAAAGTAACAAACAAAATTAGGGAATTTGAAGTTGTGAATATCTATGTATGTATATCGACATGCATACACACATACATATGTACACAGGCAATTGGTACTGCCAATAGCGCTATATAATCCATATATTACTGGTTGTGGTTGTGTACTATTCCCAAATGGTGATCACACTATAGGACAGTTTTAAAACATGTAATTTCTTTTTTACCTTCTTTTTACTCTTTTTGGTGAATTTCAGAATTGAATAATAATAAAAACTGGATGTACATATGTATATGCTTTGAGTGGATGTAAATGCTTTTGAAATGCATTTTTAAATATTGAAATCCATTTTCTTAAAAAGTGTGTTCGGGATACTTAGGAAAACAAACAACAATATTATTGTACCCTTTACAAGGGTATACAAATAATCAAGACACATACATATGTAGTTATTCTTTTTCCACACTTGTCTGATAAAGATCTGTAGTTTGCTCGCAACATATGCGATATAGATAAATATCTCATGCAGGTTCACAAATAAACAAAAGTTTACTTTTTGTTTTATGCACTCATCATATTCTATGAGTTATTGTTAACTATTTCTGATCGCATTGCCTTGAGGTGCAATAAAGAAAATGTAAATTATATTTATAAAAACAACTTCAGCATTACTAAAGACAACAACATCAATGCAGCAGACATGTAAAGTCTCTGAACCGCTTTGCAATTGTGTGTGTGAACAGCTAATTAGCTTTGATATAAAAATGATCCATAGAGCACACACACACACACACACACACACACGCATGAAAAGCTCTCACACATGTACATACATACATTTCATATGTACATACATATAATCAGCTGCCCACTCATGCAGCCGCATTGTATTTGTTGTTGTTTGCTGCTGTTTGTAATTTGTAATTCAGCGTGCATGACACGCCACACCAGGCGAACCAGCACAAAGCAATAGCAATTTGAGCCATTCTTATGGCCATTCAGTCGAAGTCTTAGTCAGTCTCTTGTTGCTGCCTTTCTTTTTTCCGTTTGCTCGCTGCTGATTTCGATCGCTGCGCGCGGCATTTGACATTTCCCGTTTTATTTTATTTTGCCCACAGCAAGCGAAATCACGTAATTGCCTTACAAAAAGAGGCAAAACCAACAAAAGTTAACGTTCGCCTGGCTCTAAACATTTTGCTAGATATGTACATATGTACATACAATGTACGTACATACAAAAATACATATGTATGTATGTATGTACATGTATGTTTGTATTACATATTTCGTGCACGTAAAATAATCGAATAACGGTTAATTGTAGGTGCTGCGAACTGTTGCATTTTGTTATCGATAACAAAACTGCTTGTTCTTCTAGCTCAGTGCTGGTCAGCCAAAAAAACAATAAACGAGTTATATTTTTAAAAACCGGTAGTAAATAGTGACCTTATGACAAGTTTATGTGCTAAATAGCATAAAGAGTGGCAACAAATAACGCAAGCACTTATTGAAAGCGAAACCATAGCCGATTATAAAAGAAACAAGTTTTTAAGGTTAAACGGCTGGGAACCCAGCAAATGGTAATAGCAGCACAAAATACGTTTACTTTTGGGCATATCATTTATATCTTGTATATTTATCATTCGTTGTGGATATTCTGGTATTAGTTAGTAGCTAAGATTGAAAATATTAAATTAAAATCATTTCAAACATATAATACCAACAATTTTTTTTTTAAATGAAAAACAAATTTATTATTATATCGCCAAAGATATACATATATCTTAAATGTGTATATTCTTGTCGTTCCAATATATACATATGAATAATTTGAAGACCTTTTACGTTATAAAGGAAAATCGTCATTATGTAGATAAATAAAAATGCAAACAATCATTTTGCAGGCACGCGACTCGGCTTCGACCAGCCCAAGGGCATGTACGATGTGGGTCTGCAATCTCGCAAGACGCTCTTTAGGATACAGGCGGAGCGCATACTGAAGTTGGAGCAGCTGGCCGAGGAGTTTGTCGGCAAGCGGGGTCACATCGTATGGTATATTATGACGTCGGAGCACACGAAGCAGCCAACCCACGATTACTTTGCAGCCAACGGCTACTTTGGGCTGCGGGAGGACCAGGTGCTGCTCTTTGAGCAGGGCTCGTTACCATGCTTCGACTACGATGGACGTATCTTACTGGACGAGAAGCATCGCGTGTCGCGTTCCCCCGACGGCAATGGTGGAATTTACCGTGCCATGGCTCGTGCTGGGATACTGGATGATATGCAGCAACGTGGCATACTCTATTTGCATGTGCACAGTGTGGACAACATTCTGATCAAGGTGGCTGATCCCATTTTCATTGGCTACTGCGTGCAGGAGCAGGCCGACTGTGCCGCCAAAGTGGTGGAGAAATCATCCCCAAGCGAGGCTGTTGGCGTGGTTGCCATTGTCGATGGCAAATACCAAGTGGTGGAGTATAGTGAGATCTCGGCTAAGACCGCCGAGATGCGCAACTCAAAAGGGCGTTTAACGTTTAGTGCTGGCAATATTTGCAATCATTTCTTTACCGCCGCATTTCTCCACAAGATCGCCAGCACCTATGAGCGGGAGCTCAAGCTGCATGTGGCCAAAAAGAAGATACCGTTTGTTGATAATGCCGGCAAACGTCTGACGCCCGACAAACCGAACGGCATCAAAATTGAAAAGTTTGTCTTTGATGTCTTTGAGTTTGCGGAGAAGTTTGTGGCCATGCAGGTGCCTCGGGATGAGGAGTTTAGCGCACTGAAAAATTCCGATTCGGCTGGCAAGGATTGCCCCAGCACAGCACGCGCCGATTTGCATCGTCTGCATCGCAAATATATTGAAAACGCTGGCGGCATGGTTCATGGTGAGATCTGTGAGATTTCACCATTCGTCAGCTACGCCGGAGAGAATCTCGCCCGCCTCGTTGAGGGCAAATCGTTTAGTAGTCCCGTTCATCTGCGCGATAACATGCAAGGACATCTGTAGACCAACACACACACGCACACACACACACTTATGTACATATAGACTGATGAATGTGTTTAGTTTCTGTATAAAAATTTGGTTCATCGAAAATTCCATAGTTTTCAGTACTTAAGCGCAACTATTCTATAAATTTTAGTTGCCAAATTTTGTTTTATCTTTGTTGTACTTTTCATTATCTGTGCAATTGTAATATGAATATATACATACATATACAATATAATATATGCATATTTTAATATGTTGTAAAATAATATTTAAAATTTTTGTTTTCTTTTAATTAAGTTAAGTTAGACATTATTCTTGTTGTTATCTGCTTCAGACAAAGTATTGTAATTATTGTGGCGCGATCACTGGGAGGCTATCAAATCGACAACATGTCGATACACCAAAAATCTCAAATCGATTAAAAGTGAAAGCTAGATTCATAAAATTTGGTAGGTATATTGCCATTGGCCTCCCCAAAAAATGGTGTCGTTCGTTTTACGGCAGCAAATTTCGAATTTACATTAGTGCTTATCTCCCCGAAAGATATCGGCCTGGATCTCCGGGCCACGCCCACTAAAACGACCTATAGCCACCCCGCCCACACGAATCACGGACCCTAGAGTCACTAAACTTGGAAGGTAGATTACTTTTAGCTTGCTCAACGGAAAAGCCACGTCCATAAAACAGCAAGAAGGTTCCGATCCAACTGTTTTCAACAGCTCTTACAGAGTATTACACAGTCGGTGATGTCCGACTACAAAGTTTTTAATTGATTTTTAACTGCTCGAATGAGATTTCAAAAATAATAACAAACAAGAAATAGCTGCGTTCTTCGGCACGCTGAAGATAATATACCTTTGTAGACCGCATCATAGTCCGATACTGATAATATCGTTACAACATATTGGTAGCTTTATATCTTACGGAACCACTGATTGTGGTCCGGATATACTATATGGGCTTTTTACAACAAGGTCCGCCGAGAGCAAACAATTAAAAGTTCTTGAAAACACTTTGTTTTATTATATTTTCATAGGGAAACAATCAAATTTATATAATTTAAACCATTTCTACTTTTATTTAAAACGTACTTCGCGATATTCGATCGCAAAGTCGCGCTAGCGAAATGTTTAAAAATTTGATATTTCTGTTGCACGTTTTGTTTTGATAAAATATTATAAAGAGAGGCATTATGCATTGACTTTTGCTGTCTAAAAATCTTTCTGAAGGTAAAAAGAGTAAAAAAATGCATAAGATACTATCCAATATAAATAACTGTAAGTTAACAAAAAACAAGTAAGAGTGCTCTAGTCGGGAGTGCCCGACTACGAGATACCCTGAACCCAGTCCTTACAATCATTCATACTAATCTAAACACACACATGCTGCAGTACAAGCAGTACAAGCAGTGCAAGCAGTGCAAGCGGTTTAAGCAGTTAGCTTGCTTTTTCGCTGAGCACCACACAATGGAAAGTTAAATCTTAAATAACTTCTATGTTTATTGTCCGATCTTATTGAAATTTTTGGTTCAAACAATTGTCAATATGTGTGACCAAACCAAATTGCAAGGTCGTACCTTCAAAAATTTTTTGACCTTTTGGGGGGTTTGGGGGGTGGTATCCAAAAACTGAAATATTTGTTACATGTGTATGCTATTCGAAATTATACATGCCAAATTTGGGGCCTTTAGCTTTTATAACTTTGAAGTTATGTCCCAAAAACGCAAGTCTGAAATTGAAATTTATCGATAACTTTTAAACGGTACCAGTTATCGATAAAATTAAATAAACTTGATCTGTCCCGGGATTAGGAGAACTTATGTTCCAAATATGAAGTCTCTAGCTCTTATAGTATCTGATATCTGTGTGGTCATACAGACAGACAGACGGACATGGCTAGATCGACTCGGCTGTTGATACTGATCAATAATATACATACTTTATATGGTCGGAGATGCTTCCTTATGCCTGTTACATACTTTTGCACAACTTCATTATACCCTTTTTACCCATTTTTAATGGGTTCAGGGTATAACAACATTTATATTTAATTTAATGATCGATCTTATTGAAATTTTTCGAGCATACAAAATTGGCATTCAATTGTGTGTCCAAACCAAATTGCAAGGTCATACCTCCAAAAATGCGTTTTTTACACTTTTAGGGGGATTGGGGGTAGTATCCAAAAAGTGAAATATTTGTTACGTGTGTATGATATTTAAGATTATACATACCTTATTTGGGGCATCTAGCTCTTTTAAGTTTTAAGTTATGGCCCATAAACGCTGGTTTGAAATCGAAATTTACGAAAAATTATCGTTCAGAGTTATCGATTAAATGAAACAAACTTGATCTATCCCGGTACTACGAGAACTTACATTTTATATAGTCTCTGATATCCGCGTGTTCATACAGACGGGCATGGCTAGATCGACTCGGCTGTTGATACTTTTGCACAAAACCATAATACCCTTTTTACCCATTTTTAATGGGTTCAGGGTATAAAAAGAAGTAGGAGTACAAGCAGGTTAAGCCTTTTGATCCCTGGGAAGTGGATGCACTCTCTGGAGTATTCTTGTTGTGCTGCTATTATCTAGCAGAACAAGGGCTAGGCTGTTGGTATATTGGTGGAGGCTTCTTAGGTATCTGGAGCTGCTTTTGCCTATCTCTTCACTATGCCAATGGATCTTAAGAACTCTTTGGATGGAGGCGTATCCGTGGTATATGTGGGCATTAGTCCCAATACGCAGAGCCTTGTATCTGGAATCTTTGTTTTTTTTTTGGTTGCTTCGGCTGGCAGTTTCCATAAGTCCAGATTGGATTTATTATCGCCTTGTAGACAAGTATTTTTTACTTACGGCCATTTGCCAATAATGTTACTTTAGCTTCTCATCAGCCTGCATCTTTTCCCTTAACAAGTGTGGCTTCCATGTTAACATTCTGTCTAAAGTCATGCCGAGGTACTTTGGTGTCGTTACATCCGGAATTACGACTGCTAAATGAACTCATGGACAGTTTCCATGCCTAAGTGTGAAAGTGGTGGAGATGGATTTGTCGCCGTTCACAATCATGTTCCACCTCCTCTACCAGTCGCCAATTGCACCCAGCTGTCTTTGCATGATTAGAGAGGTTTCCTGGGGCGTCTCCGTCGTATTGATATTGTATAGCAATGGGCCCAGTACGCTGGCTTGAGGAATGCTAGCTCTTATGAGTTTGGTGAGGCAGCTTCTCCGCAATTCACTTGGAAACTAAAACTATGCAAGTATGACGCTAGGAAAGCATAGTGGACATGTGGTAGTTTGGTCTTGATCTTGAATAGAAGCCCGTGGTGACAGATCCTGTCAAATGCTTGTTTGACATCCAGCATTACTGCGTAGCAATACTTTTTGTCCTCGAACGCCTCTAGCATGCGTTGCTTGATTCTGTGGCATTGTTGATGTATACTGATGGCAGTTGTTTTAAGGCAATTGCGATAATACCATCATCGCCTGGCGCTTTGCTGTTCCTATACATTCTGTGATCTCATCCTCAAGTATCGGGAGTATCTGTCTGCTGCTTTGATGGTCTTCAGTGGGTAGGTGCTCTAGTTCGACCGCTTCCCCAGTTGTGCATCTGGTGAAGGGTCTGAAGACGCTTTCTAAATGGCCCGCATCACCTATACCAGCTGCCATTTAAGTATCTGATTTATATGATTGGGACAGCTCTCTTGGTTGGCCTCCTTATCTTTCTAGTGACTTGCCATAGGTTATGGTGGGGGTCACAGGGTTTGAGTTGCTCCTGGTAGAAGTTAAAGGCGCTTCTCCTGAGGTTGATGAGCATCTCCTTTAGAGCATTAGTTGCCTCTGTTTAGCGCTGTCTTGTCCATAGGTTTTCTCGACCGGAACCAAACAGCCGTCGTTTTTCATTAGGAGATCATAAAAAGGGCATAATGGTTTTGTGCAAAAGGCATATGGAAGCATATCCACCCATATCAACTATATATATTCTTGATAAGTATCAACAGCCAAGTCGATCTAGCCATGTCCGTCTGTCTGTCCATCCGTCCGTCCGTTTGTATGAATACGCAGATATCATGTTTGAAATGTTAGTTATCGTAGTCCCGGGATAGATCAAGTTTGTTTAATTTTATCGATAACGCGACCCGTTCAATAATTATCGATACATTTCGATTTCAGGCCAGCGTTTTTGGGCCATAACTTAAAAGTTATAATAGCTAGGACCCAAATTTGGCATGTGCAATCTCGAATAGCATACACACGTAACCAATATTTCACTTTTTGGATACCACCCCCCAATCCCCCCAAAAGTTGGTCTAGTCGACCATTTTATTGCTAATTCTATGCCCAACAAATTTCAATAAGATCGGACAATAAACACAGAAATTGTTTAAGATTTAACTTTCAATTGTGTGACGCTGAAGCTAACTGCTTTAAATGTGTTCGACGGTCACGTTCGACACCGTGAAAATGCGGAAATATATATAATTTATATGTATCTATATGTGACAGCCTACTTCGCAATAATACAGAATACAAAAAGTTCTGTTTCATAAAATTTCCAATCTCAGCAATATGATATCCGATCTGTCGTCTGACATGTATATTGCGCAGATCAAAAAGAAAGTACAAGTTCCATCAATATATATTTAAGACTGAGGGACAAGTTGGCATCGAAAGATAGACGCATATGGCTATATCGACTCGGCTGTTGATGCCAATCAATAATATATACACTCTGGGGTCGCATATGTCTCCTTCAATAAGTTACACAATTCACAGCATAATGATAATACCCTATAACAAGGGTATAAAAAACAAGTGCAAAAGAATTATCTTCGGCGAACCGAAGATTTTATACTCTTTTCGAACCTTTTTTTGTTCTAAGAATTGGTATATGAATTTAAATTTTTTCTTTTCAGATATTAAAAACAATCTGCAATATATTTGAAAAAAAAAAAAGATTTATAAAAAAATGAAAATATACGATGTTCTATCGAATATATCCTTGCTATTTATAACTCAATTGATTTGAAATTTTAAACATTGACTAGTTATAAGGATATTCAAGTGTACAAAGAAATGGAAGGCGATAGCTTTGAAAAGATCGGATATATGCCCAAAACCAACTTCCAGTTGTATGGCAGCTATAAGATATAGTGGTCCGATCTGGCCGGTTCCGACCAATGTACTGTCCCTTTGAATAATAAGTATCTGTGCAATTCATCGCGATAGCTCAAAAACTGAGGGGCTAGTTTGCATACATACAGACAGACAGACGGACATGACCAGATCAATTTGCCTTGTCATTCTATGCATACTAGAGGTAACATTTGGGGGTCTCCGACGCATCCATCCATGCATTACACACTTCAGCACAAAGTTAATATACTAATAATTAATATACTTCGAAAATTCAGTTTATGTGAAGTTTTAAAATCCAATTTGAGGCCTATTGGAGATTTTTAGAATTGACCCCAAATAAAAACTCTATAGTAGTAGTAGTATATATTAAAGTAGATGCTGCTTTCATTGTAAAATATATATTTATAACAAATAGAATCAAATTAAAGACGTCTTCTTTCATCATCAACAACAAACCCTCAAAATGAATCTAGGTTAGATCCTGGATGTGATTAAAATCCGCTAATATGAACATTTAAATTGAAATGTAAAAAATCGTAAATTTTCATACGAAAAATCTAAAAGTGTATGATTGAATATTATTTTACACGTAATGATTTCTATTGAGCCATTCCACAGGATTTTTAAAGAGTTTATACGTTTTATATGAGTTTAGGGGAAAAAACTATACTAACAGCTAAAGAATACTTGGTATTATCGGGTCTAATTTCCATGCGACCACTGTATTAATGTAGTACATAGTACGTAAATCAAGTTAAGTTTAACAAACGCTCTCAAAATGATTTTTAATATAAACACATTATCGTTCGTTATAAATGTAGTAAATAAAAAATGACGGAGCTTTATTTAAGAATACACTTCATTGAGGGCACCACCTCCTCGATCCATTCTATGCTTATTTCGGTCACCTGGCGCAGGAAATTGTGCTCTGTTTGCACCATTTCAGTGAAGAGGATGCACTGCGGCTTATATTTGCCATGCAGCACGCTGGATGGATGTATTTTAGCCTTGACCCGCCCGCTAAGAGTCAAATAGTGTCCCTCCTTCTGAAGCAGGGCGATGTTCTCGAAGAGACCCGTCAGCAGGCACTTCTTGACGAGATCCGTATTATCGCCGCAGCTATTGAATGCCAGATTGAGTCTGCCGCAAATCTCCGATAGTTGATTGCGCACATTGCGGGCGTAGGTAAGGTTTCGTATATTGAGGAAATTGTCGTGGCACCAGACCTTTGGCTTTTCGGTCTTTTGAAAGGTTGTAAAAACATTGAGAAGCGTCAGATGATCGCCATGCTTAGACTGAAATTTGGCATGCGACAAGGCGGCCAATTCGTTTTTGTCGGTGTGCGAAATAAAAACATTATCGCTGGACAGCGCTGCCACCAGGCTGAGCATCTCCTCCATGCAGCCGAATGTAGGCGCGGACAGCAACAGCTTGGCATATCGGGGATCGAGCGGGAACTGCGCCATCCAACGTCCGGTTGTGGTAATGCTCGGCGCAGCGGCCGCTTTGATGGCACCTAGTTGCTCCAGGGCTCTATAGGCGCTGTTAACACCCTCCTGCTGGGGCGCATCAATGAAATCAAAGCTGCTACAGTCAATGCCCAGTGCGAGAAGCTGCAACGCGGTTGAGGTCAAATTGGCGCGCAGTATTTCCGGCTGTGCGGCGCTACGGAACTGCTCCATGGTTGATTTCGTATAAGTGCGATAGCATTTGCCCGGCGCATCTCGTCCAGCTCGTCCGCTCCTCTGCCACGCCTGAGCCTGCGATATGCGCACGGTCTTCAAGAGATCCAATCCAGAAGTGGAATTGAAGGACTTCTCCTTGACAAAACCGCAGTCGATGACGCACCGTATGCCTGGTATGGTTATCGAGGTCTCTGCTATATTTGTGGCCAGAACAATTTTGCGTGTATTCGCTGGCACGGGCAGAAAGCACTCGAGCTGCTTTCCTTGCGCTAGCTGAGCATAGAGTGTGAACACGCGCACATCTGAGGGACCCGTGTTGTTGATCCGCGCTAGCTGGCGTATTTGATGGGCGAGCGCCTCAATCTCCTCCTGGCCGGTGAGAAAGATCAATACATCATGATTGATCGGTTCGTGGCGATGTATGTTAAACAGCGTGACTAACGCCGCGTGTATATAGTCGTCCTGATTGTCCTTGGTATGCAGGACACGCACTGGATGCGTACGCCCTTCCAGATACATGCCCTTTACACCAAAGTACTTGCCAAAGTGATCAATGTCCATCGTGGCCGACGTAACGATAATCTTCAGCTTGGGTAGCCTTTCTTTGCGGCGCTCCTGCTGCGCCTGCTTCACAATGCCAAACAGCACGTCCGCATTCACGGTCCGTTCGTGCGCCTCGTCCAGCATGATGACACTGTAATTGCGCAGCAGCCTATCTGCGATAGCCTCGCGAAGTAGTATACCGTCTGTGAGATAGCGTATGCGCGTCCGCTCCGTTGTGGTGTCCTCGAAACGCACTGTGTAGCCAACCGTGTCTCCAATGCTGCTCGAAAGCTCCTGGGCTACCCGCTTGGCTATTGTTATGGCTGCCACTCGACGAGGCTGGGTGATGCCGATAATTCCTTTACTCGCATAGCCCGCTTGAAGCAGAAACTGAGGTATTTGCGTCGTCTTGCCGGATCCCGTTTCACCCATTATTAGCAGCGTATCATTCGCCTCCAGCTCCTTTAGGATGCGCTGCCTGCAATTGTATACGGGCAGTGCTTTGCGCTCCTGCTCAATGCTTCCCTTTTTGGTGGCCAGCACATTTTTGTACACATTTGGCTGCTTGGTGGGACTGTGGTTTAGCTTCTTGATCGAGTTCTGCTCCTTCATGGGTTCCATTTTGCGCTTGACGGGAAAAACCGATGCCATGCCGTTTGGGCCATTGTTGTTGATCAAATATTTAGACTCCATGCTGCGTAGTACGTTCTGCAAACCAAAAGTCGTTGGTTAATTGTGTAAACAGGCGACGAAGCATTTATTTGAGCTAGTGCCTCGCACTATTTACCCTGCAATCCAAGGGGCCATCAATTTCAAAAAACACTTACCCGGACATGGGCCGTATAATGTCAAGTTTATCGCGAGGTAAATATTGCTTGTAAATATGTAACTGGTACAAGTGTGTGTGTGGGGACACAGGCGCTCCACGCTTGTGCTTTAGTGATGTGCAACCCAAGGCAAGTATCGATACATTGCAAGCTCATTTTGTTTCGATATCGCAAGTTGTAAATTGATGGATATCGTAGTATTTATATGGATATAAGGGTCTAAATATTCTGTGATATGACTACTTAGCCAGGATGTGCGTTATCATATATGCTCACGCAATACAAATGGTTTTTAGTGTATTTGAAAAAACGTTAAAGAAAGTTCAATGATTGCAACAATTCTTTATTTTTTGTGTGAATTCCATATTTTGTATTTTGATATGTAACATCGCAGTTTTACGTTAAGACATAGTTTATTTATTTATTTTATTTAAAATAGTTTAACAATAAATATTCAAATATACAAGACAAAAAAACCTAAGCTATGACAACTCTGACCAGGTTGGACTATTGGCCGCTACTTACAGCAAAGTGTGGTGAGCAGAAGCCAAGCTTAAGTTTAAATTAAAATTTGTTTTGTAGGTAATATTAAAAGGACATGACATTTTTTTACAAAAGAAAAGAGTACAGATGAAAGAAATTATTATAATTGCAACGTAAGGCTGACGAGAAAGCTAGAATCAATAGAAATAATAATAAATTAGAAATATTTTTTTTCAAACAAGTTTTTGCTGCATGATTTGTTTCTATAAGCATTCCAAGACGCATTACAATAATTTCATGTTATATATTTTTAGTTGAGTTAATATTGCTGATAATCTCAAATAGTGGGATCACTGCAACTTGACAGGGGTAAATAACACCGCTTGGCATTACGCGTTCCCCTTGCAACTACGACTAGCAACGCTAAAATACTTGATTAGATATCGATAAATATTTGGTTCACAACTCACATGCTTGCGTTACCCCCTGAATGACAAGAAAAACAGCTGTTTTCGTATTTTCATCGGTGAGTTTATTCACAATTTTACTGTGCAATAACTTATATTTTTACATTTTCTGCAGCTTGGAAAAGTACAAATAAAATGGTTGCTGGCGGCGCATCAGATACGGGCGGCGTAAAGCCCATGGCCATTGCAGGTCGCATGGTGCGCGAGCGCGAGCGCCTAATTGGCATGTCGCCCGATGAGCGCGCCTGGCGCAAACAGTGGCTAAAAGACCAGGAGCTGCACCACGGGGCCCGCAAGGTGCCCGCCCTGGAGCGTGAACTGAACAATCCCATTAAACGCATCTATCGCGCACCCTTGGACAAGGTCTGCAGCATTCTGACGCCGGCGCTGGTAACTTTTTTTGCGTTATGTAATCAATCAAAATGTTTTCAAATCTTAAATGCTTCTCCTTAGGGCTTCCAACGCGCATACACGGTGCGTTATTGGACCGGCAAGGCGCTGATTGCACTTACGGGCATATATGCCGGCGCCTACTATTTCAAATACAATCAGAATGTGAGTGCACAAATCAAATACCTTTTTTTGGGCTTTATGTCACTATAAAAGTGCATTCACGCTTTAACGAACAATATATTAAGATACTTGCATCGAGCAAAGAGCTATTTGTCTGTAAAGTATAGTATATGTATAAATAAGTTCAGCATTGGAATTGGAATTAACGAAGATGTTTAGTATTATAAAATATAAAGGTGCAGGCGAAAAATGGTTTCTGCAGAAAACTACTTCTTTTCTACTAGTCAACAAAATTCAATGTACAAAAAATACACTTAAGCATCCAAATTCAATTCATTTTCTTAGCACGTTTTACCAAGTCTTGAATATAATCCGCATAGATTTGGAAATGCCCAGCAGGTGATAATTTACACCGCTCTGAGGCGTCAGTGTACGTTCAAAAATGCTATAGGGCCCATGATTATTAAAATTCTAAAATTCTCTTATTTATTTTATTATATCATATTATCACATTCATAAAAGATTAATCATGAACAAATTATGACAAATGAGTTAATCTGATGATGATCTAAAGATTTAATCTTATGATTTAATTTAAGAAAAAAGGAAGAAACATTTTATTTTTTGGTTTATCGTACTGGATAAGATTTGATGGCGTTTTCTTTTAATCATTTTCTTTGATGTATTAATAATATAAGATATAGTTTGACGGTCAATTCGATTATTAATAAAAGCTTTTATTACATAAGACAAGTGAAAGTAAATCATTAGCCAAAAAATGTCACATAACATGACTTGAATCAGAAAAAATTAAGAAGCTTTCAAAGAAATATTCCGACTTATTTGAATTTATAGTTGTCATAGGAAAAAATGGTCGAAAGACGAGGTGTTTCTATTTTTCCTATCTATACTTACCAGCTATACAACTTTCGGCACGTTGAAGATAACTGTTCTCCCTAGTTAAATATTGTGTTCGTATACAATTATAAATCGATAAATAAAAAAAAAAAATTACAGTGGCCGCTCTGAATTTTCGAGCTATTGGTTTTAGGCGAAATTGAATGAACTACTTAGGAGAGTTTTCAATATTTATCCTAATTTCATTATATTTTCGGATACTAAAATGTTTTAAAATCTTTGGACAGATTTCCGCGACTGCTTATTTAATTCGCAGCTATCCCGGTGTAGCTTTTTCTTTTATAATACTCTATGAAGCATATCTTCGCTATCTAAAATATCTTATATTATATATTGGTGAGTAATATAGATATTGAAGTGTGCAAGGTAATTGATAGCTCAAAGCACATATCAAGACTCGGCTGATCCGATAAGTTATAAAATTAATAATACGATTCTTGGCCAAGTTTAATCGCGATAGCTGAAAACTGAAGGACTAGTTTCCATGCATACTGACAGGCAGACGGACATGGACAGATAAATTTTGTTATCTTTCGAAGTATAATGGAAGCAACTTTTGGGGTCTCTGACGCTTCCTTTTATGCATTAAAAACGTTTGGACAAAATGAATATACTATTTTCTTTGAAAAGAGTATAAACACTGACCGATATAATTGTTGTAATTTGTGGAAGTTCTAATTGGCGAATGAACACCATATATACATACATATGTGCACATCTTTAATGTTTCTTAAACTTTTATAATATCCCTTACATATGCAAAACTAAAAAAAAATTACTCTTCTCTGGTTTTAGGATTGGACACGCAAGGGCGGCTGGCGTGTGATCTCCTCGCGCAAGGCTTGTGTGCCCGGCGATGAGGGATATCCCCGTGTCTCCGATCGCTCGGCGCCCGCTGATTACGCGGCGCGCGGCTTTAAGCAGTCCCCAATCTAAGCTGCGGCGGGCAGCGGTGCTTTTCTTAAGTTTGAAACGTATATATAATAATGTTAGCAAAGCGAAATCGTAATAAACATGGAACACACACGAAACAGTCGTAAGTGAATTTGTCCATGGCTGTGCAACAATTTATGTGCTGCGCTTGTCAAAAGTTTTCGTTTCTTTTTCAGCATTTGTTAAACGCTGTTCAAGCACTTTTCCCCAGCTGTGCTCATTTCGTATTATCGGCGCTTTTCTTTTATTGTGATTTTCGAGTTGTACAGCGTTAAGTCATAGCGCAGAATAGCGATCAATTGGTTGTTGTTTTTATTTAAATTCAAATACGCGCGCCTTATGGGACATTATTAAAATAATCTAGTTTGCTAGTGCCTTAAAACTCATATTTGGGCGCATAAATTACATACATACATGTATGTATGGATGAATTTAAATCTGAAACTAATTATATGTACTTCAAGTTTTATTGTCAAAACTATTAGGCTGTTCTTTGGCCTCAAAGAAAAACGTGATTTACATGTGAAGTAAATAATTGGTTAATTCGTGTTGTTTTAAAATACGTAAATACTTTTCTTTTAATTGGGCCACTACGCCGTGGCACTTGGTGTTCAAGTTTCGCAGTGAATGGCATTGTTATCGTCCAGATCAAATAATTTTGAACACCATTAAACGGCATCAATAGAGTGTACAAAAACAATTCCAAGCGTTACCAGACTATTTAAGCAAATTCCTATACGTGAAACATAAGAAACGTGCTTATAAATAGCAGCACAACAACAACAAAGAAAGTGATTTGAAGTTTAAAGTTAATCATTTGATTATTCGTCGTGTTTAATATTGACAAGTTACTTTAAATCGACCCGCTGGTCGGTGGTATCCAATGTTTACATTCTTCGCGGTGAATGCCAACTATTCAGTGTGCTAAAAGAAACATCGCTTAAAGATGAGTGCAGTGCCAGAGTATCGATCATCACTAGGAAAATACTCTTTTGTTATCGTCGTTGTGCTCTCTTTCACTCTGCGACAGCGACAGCGCAGTTGACTTTAATTTTTCTGAAACTCTGCAAAGGTTTTTCATGTTAGCCCAATAATTGTGGATATAACTGCGCCCAAACACACACGCACTACATTTTCAACGCACTTGGCCTTGACTGGAGCGTGTGCCGGCACAAGCTAAAAACAGCCAGCAAAAACTCAGCCCTGGAGTGTGTGTGTGTGTGTGTGCGAGTGTGCAAATTTATTTTTTTCATCCGCGTGGAGCGCATTGGGTATTGAAACACACATTTTGCTGTTCCAACTGCGCGCGTGGCTCACTGCCAAGCATACATATATCAAGCGCTATATTCCACCTAACCAACCCCCAAGTGCAACATCAGCAGCAGCACCAGCAATAACAACAAGTCGGGCATCGAAAGTCTTCATCCGGAACAGGTGAGCTAGAAATTGTTCGCTGGCCAGTTCAAGCTGTGGCTCCCCTTATAGCTACGATCAATATTTTGGATTTTTTATATGGCTGTCACAAATCTGTAAGCCGTTGCTTTTAAATTTGGAAATAATTTTTTTTATTTCTTTTTTTTTTTAAATAATTTTTTGCCCTTGCCTTGTGTTCTATGAAAAAATGTAGTCGCAGTCGGCGTCGCTGTCAACGTCGTCTATGCTGCGGCTCTCTGGCTCTCTCGCTCTCCCAGCTCAGCTGTCACTTTGGTGTGAGAGAGCCTGACGTCGACGTTGCTTCCCGCGCGCGGGAAATTCACAACTTTGTCCATTCATAACTTTCACAATTTTGCAATGATTTTTGCCCATTTGATCAAATTAGATTCTGCGTGTTTTTACCTCTTCAATGCATATGCATACGCATAAGGTTTCATTTAGAATAACGACGGCAGCAGCCAGCAAAGTTGGTGCCAAAATGTCGAAATTCGACGCGCGCAAAACAACAAAGTTGCGGCTGTTTGTTTGTTGTGAGCGGCGTTGCCAGCAGGTCGCCGTATAGAGTGTGTACAAAGTCTGTAAATGTAAACATGCAGCATATTGACCGAACTTCAGGCTTTTCTTGTAAATTTGCGATGCGTATGTCTATATATTTAATGCATAGAGTACGTTTAATTAATATGAAGACACATTGTAGCGGATTGAACTTGATCCTAACCCAGTTTTTGTTGAACAAAATTTTTTGAAAATATATTTTTACACGTCGTATGATATGTTTGCAGGCTGCATAAACCATACGTTTAAAAAGTAAATTCTGATTTGTCAGGCCCATGCTGTGCATCTTTCTCTGCCCAGGTGGCAGCTTTAACAGCTGTTGCGCGCGCAACGCCTGTTAAGCGAGCGCCGCAGAACAGCTGTTTCACTCACACACACTTGGGCCAACTGCCTGCTTGGCGCTTCAACAGGAGCGTCACTTGCGTCCGCGTCCGCGTCCGTGTCCGTTTCATTCAATAAAACGAGCAAAGTGTCGGTGAGAGGGGGCCTGGCGCTGGAACTCCCAACTTGAAGCTCCTGCCACACGCATTCCACAACTTTTGCCTCTGCGTGGCTGAGTTTTTGCGCGCGAGATGTGCTCTCTCTCACTGATCGCGTTGCTCTCTTTGTTAAATGTCAGTTGGCCAAACCAGCAACAACAACAACAACAACAGCAATACAACTTTTGGCCGTGTGTTTGTTGCATTTTTTCTGGGTCTGGATGTGCTTGCTTTGGCGCGTTTCCTCTCTGCCTGCTGTCTCTGCTTCTGCTGCTGCTGCTTGTGCTGCTGCTGCTGTCAACGCTGACGTCGCTGTCGACGTTGGGCTCTCTCTTTGCTGTTGAGTCGTTTACGCCGATCTTTTTGATCACTGCTCAGCTGCTGCTTGGTGAAGTTCGTGGCCGGCGTGTGACGACGTACATATGAACAAATTTTATATTTTCAAGTGCAAATAAAATACGAATTTCAAATGCGAAACTTAACGGCTTAGAACGCAACAATTGTGCACAGTAAGCACCACAAATTAAAGGTAAAAAACTACGCCCCAATGCTGCAGAAAGCAACAAATTTAGGTGTACAAATTACGCGTGTGACAAGTGCGCTAGTCTCATACTGTGTTTGCGGGTGTGTGTGTGTGTGTGTGTGTGTGAGTGCGTGCGTGTGTGTGCGACTGTGTCGTCGTGTCTTTGCATTTTTTGCTACAAATACAACAAGCTAACACGCACACACACGAACACACACGAAAACACGAAAACTTCTCAGCGCTTGCCAAAATTGTGCTTATTAGAAAATTTGCACGTTGATTGCACGACATTGCGACCGTTATATTCTAATTGGGATTGTAGGTGGAAAGCGCAGCCAACCAATTGGGCAGCTCAGCCCAGGGAACTATTTCGGTGGCAGTTCAGTGAACTATTGGCTGCAATTAGTGTTGTTGTTAATTGTCTAGCTTAAAGCATGCATATCAGAACTCAATCCTCAGTTGACCCAATTGGAATGTCAGTATTCACGGCTTTATTTTCAGCTTCAGCTGCTATGAGCAATCACCCACACAAAGACACGCACACGCACACCCGAACCGGCACTTTCTAATCAATTCGCATATATACATATGTATATTTTGTGCTGTCGGTCGGCGATTGCACTTTTCCCGCCATTCGAATAGATTTTGGGCGCCAACCAAACGCCCAATTCGCGCCACTTTACTTGTGTGTTCTCTCCAGTTTTTTCCCCACGACCAGTGACACACACATACACACGCACACACGAGCATATGCGCTCCCCGACTGGGAGAGCGTCTGCACACACACAGCGAAACGCGCTGTTCCGTTTTGTTCCAATCAGAATAACGAGAAGAATGAAGCGTCGCAGTCGCAGCGCAGTCGTCGTCAGCGTTCACTGTCGACGCTGGCGCAATTCTCTGCGTCCACTTTTTCTTTCACCATTCTCGTAACACAGAACAGCAACAACAAGAAACAAAAACTTTTTTAGTACATGTCGACGTCGACGCTGACGCTGACGCAGACGCAGCAGCGCGCAGTTGCGATATGCGCCGACGTGAAAAGTTCAAAGCAAACAAAAAAAACATCGAATCGAACCTTTTGAAAACTTGACGAAAACGAAGCAAACGCGCAAAGCGTAGAGCGCAAGAAGAAAAAAACGAGCAACAGACATCATAAAAAAAGCGCCGCATGTACAGACAGACAGACATAAGCAAAGCAACTGAATTATGTCAAAAGTGGCGCAAAATCTTTAGGTAGTACGTGGTTGCCTCCTAGACACAAAAAGAGTCGGCTCGGTGCGGTGCGGTGGGGCAGGCGACGATAACACTCGGGGGTCTAAGCTTCAGCGCTGCTGCGACTGCGGCCTGGGGTTCATTGATATTTACATACATACATACATACATACATATGTATGTGTGCCGGTGTGTGTGTGTGTTTTAGCAGTTGGTTCATGTTTTTTGCTATTGCTTCTTTTTCTTGTTTCAATTTACCTGCTACAATTTGTTAATTTTTTTTGCACTTTCTTTTTGTTTTTGCAGTGTTTATTGCGCTCTTTTGCATTTTGTTTTGTTGTTGTTTCTTGTGCTTTTTGCGTATTGCTTTTATAATTTGACGTTTCCTTCATGTTTTTGTTGCTTTATTTCTTTGCAAAATACTTTTTTTTTCTTGCGGTACAATTTTGAAATGTATCTACGTATGTATGTATGTATGTATGTATTGGGGGCCTGTACCAAACTGGATAAAGAGATGGAAAGGGGTGTTAGAAAAGGGGCATCGGCAGTGTTGTATCAACAGTCTATGTACATACATATGTATGTACATACATATATAATATTCATATAAACACATGTGGTTTTGCTAGTATATGCGGAGGATTGTAGGGCTGAGCTTATTTTTAGCTAAGGTATTTATCATATTTGAAATAATTGAACTCAAACAATTATTATATATTTTGTCAGAAGCCAATATCAATATTCAAGTTTGCATTGCCAACTATTTGTTTCATAAAATCTACTTTATTTAAACACATAACACTTGTTCTTGGTATTCAAGTGATGCGGCACAAAATCAAACGAATTATTTTCACATATTAAACCCATTTGTTATATTTTCAACATCACCTGCCCATTTAGCCTAAGGAAAATTCCAAGTAAAAATATTTCTCAATTACTTATGTATGTATGTACATATATGCATAGAGGAGGTTGGTTTACAAATATCAAATAGGATCGTGACTATCTCGTATAAATCGAAAAGCATTTTTCATTCTCTGACGACGGTTTTGTCGCTGCTGCAAAAGTGGAAGAAGTGAGCCTGAGATGAAGCCTTAGTATGTATGTAGCTTGTGGGACCTGGTCCAAGTGGGGAACGTAGTGCTGAAAGGGCAGTCGAAAGCAGAAACAACAATGATAAACAGTTTCCAGTTATTCTCGTGTAAACATACACAAAAGGCGCAAAAGGATAGCAGCTAAAAAGATAGAGACAAAGAGAAAGAGAGTGAAAAGCAGAGAGATAGAGAGACAAAGAGAGAGAGAGAGAGCGATATAGATACGGATATGTGGATATATATACGTATGTACATATATATGCGACGACCACTTGAAGCAGTCGCATCCTTTTAAGCGACTGCTGCTAAATATAAACTAAATAATCAATTGAGCGCATCGTTGTGTCTGGCCTAACGGCTACTTCAAGGCCGGCAATTCCTGGAACGGCTGCCCATTGAAGAACTTTTTTGATTTGGTCGCCTCTTTACTTTCACACGCACTGCTCTGCAGTCTTTAGTTTAGCTATAGATACATTTACAGATACATGCCTGTATGTACATACATACATACATATGTACATACATTTGCCCACGCGTACGCTGAGAGAAATGCAGAAATGCATGTGTGGGCTGCCTTAAAGTGTATTAAATACGTATAACTTTACGCTTTCGTTGAATATATTTTATATTTACATTCTACAAAATAAATCAATGATCTTTTTAAGGTTGCCTCAATTGTTTCAATTAGTTCAGCTTTAAGCAGGGACAAAGCCTGTATGGGCTTTAAAAACTTGTGGAAATTGTCTAATTCAATATATGAGAAAAATGGTTAGCTAGCTTATAGCCATGTTTTGTAACACATTTATTGACATGTTGTATTCCAAAAAGCAAGGACTTGGCCTTCCAGTGTTTGGAAAGCTTTTAAAGGAATTTCGTTGAACATATCAGTTAGAGGCTTAAACACAATTTAAGGATTAATGATACATGAATTTGATTCGAAGTGAATAAAATTAAGATGCTGTACTATGAGCACTTGCTTTAAAGGAATGCTATGCTATGTTATGTTCATAAGACAAATGCTTCAATGCTTATTCCAACCCAAATTCGTACTGGCAAAACAACGACTTTCCTGTTTTGGCCCAGTGCGCAGGCACTTAGAGTTCCCACTAATTGCATTCGCGCACAGACGACCGACCGACCACAAGGATCGGACGGACGCATTGGCATTGACAATTCAGACAATTCATGCTACAGACACATACATACATATAAAGTACATACATATGTATATGCATGTGTATGCATGTGCATTTATCTTGAGTATCTTAGGAATGTATCTTTTCTCGTTGTGCAAGCGCAGCCCAAAATGCATGCAACAACAACAGCAACAACAGCAACAACAACAACACGACAAGCAACTCAAAATACATTCTACACACACACACACACACACACACACACTCGCCCAGCATTCACACCAAAAAAGGACGCACAAAAATTGCAGTTCGAGTCGCAGACAGAAGAAGCAGTCGTAGTAGACGCGTCTCGGAATTCGGTAAGGGACTAGGTCCAGGGTCCACAAACCAGGGACCTGTTTTATGTTTTGCTCGCCCGTTCTGCCTCGCGGCTCTCTCTCTCTCTCTCTCTCTCTCTGTCTCTGTCTCATGTGCTCTCTGCACATTTTGCGCATTTTTCGACATTCTGTATTTTTACCTCAAGTTGCGAGTTCGAGTTTTGAGTATCTTTTTCATTTCCTTGTGGGAAATTGTGTGTTGCACAAATACGTACACACACATGCACATACACACACATACACACACACATATATATATATAGAAATATATATATTGTATATATTTCTAAACTCAACCAAAAAATGAATATAGAGTACTACAAATAAATTTACTTCCTCCTGCCGCTGAAAAGCAATTCCACTTAAATCCGTTCACATCTCATTGTTGTTTGACCTTGGCCTCCAGGTAAACAATTTACTCATGCGTCGTCTAATTAGGCCCTGGGAAGCTGGCTGGCAAGCGCCTTTCATGTCCTACCCCTCCTGCTGCCATCTAAAGCCATATGTACATGAATACATACAGATATTCATATTTGTGTGTATACCTGTCGCCGCATAATTCTCGCAAACTGATAGCGAGAGCCTTTCAGAGACCGCGATCAGCTATCGTAGTTCAACTTAATCTTCATTATCGCCACTTGCCTTATCCCAGTCGTGAGGACCTCGCCTTCCCCATACTAGAGTGCTGTGTGTGGCCATCGAACAGTGAGTGCAATTAGTAAGTCATTTATTAATGTTAGTTGCAGAGCTTAGTCCTTGTGTACGCTTCTCAAAACTAAATAAAAACCCATCACTATTCCTTGATGGCTTATTTATTATTATTTGAATTGAATACGTGATCAAAAGCTATAGATACGGATGTTACAGCCATATTCGTTTCGTTGATCTCGTACACTATAATGCTTAAACAATTTTGTGTATATTTACAAAGAATGAACTACGTTAGGGCTGGGTATCTCTCAGGCTGGCACTTTTGACCAGAATACTATCACATGTTTCATATAAAATTTTCTAAATCTTCCTTATATTTCTTTCTCATATTTCTTTAAATTATTAATACAAATGGTCATGATTATCGAATAGTTGTTAATTTTTCTGACTGATATTTTTGATAGTATAATATAATTATCATTCTTAGGCTTGATCTGACAATAATTTATCAAGACCTTTCACTTATTTAATAGGCACTAAGCCCTTATATTATTACTACAATATTATATCGGTTAATGTCTTCTAAAGATTTTTATATTAAAACAAGTAAGAGTGCTCTAGTCGGGAGTGCCCGACTACGAGATACCCTGAACCCAGTCCTTACAATCATTCGTACTACTCTAAACTCACACATGCTGCAGTACAAGCAGTACAAGCAGTACAAGCAGTGCCAGCGGTTTAAGCAGTTAGCTTGCTCTTTCGCTGAGCCCCACACAATGGAAAGTTAAGTCTTAAATAACTTCTGTGTTTATTGTCCGATCATATTGAAATTTTTGGGGCAAACAATTGTCGATAATATGTATTACCAAACCAAATTGCAAGGTCGTACCTTCAAAAATGGGTTTTTTTAACTTTTGGGGGTTTGGGGGGTGGTATCCAAAAAGTGAAATATTTGTTACATGTGTATGCTATTCGAGATTATACATGTCAAATTAGGGGCCTCTAGCTCTTATAACTTGTAAGTTATATGAAATCGAAATTTATCGATAACTTTTGAACGGGACGAGCTATCGATAAATTTTAATAAACTTGATCTGTCCCGGGATTAGGAGAACTTATGTTCCAAATATGAAGTCTCTAGCTCTTGTAGTCTCTGATATCTGTGTGTTCATACAGACGGACAGACAGACGGACATGGCTAGATCGACTCGGCTGTTGATACTGATCAATAATATATATACTTTATATGGTCGGAGATGCTTCCTTATGCCTGTTACATACATTTGCACAAAACCATTATACCCTTTTTACCCATTTTTAATGGGTTCAGGGTATAAAAATAAATATAAGTTTTTGACAGGTTTTCTTGTTTGTCTAACAATGACTTTAATAGAAAATACTTCAATTGTCGCTAAAAAAATTTATAGTTTTGAGTAATAAAATAAAAGTAATAAAAAACCGTTGAAATTTATGTTTTCATAAAAGTCATAAAATTTGCATGTTGTATTATTATAGTATGTTGTTGGACTCTGATCTATTTTAATTTCATGTTACAACGTTTTGTACAAAACTTAACATAAATATGCAAAAATAAAAGAAAATAAAATCCAAAAACACCAAGAAACAATTTGTGCCAAAAGCAGGGTTGGAAAGCAAAAAGGTAACAATAAAATGTAACCATAAAACGTAGAAAATAAAAGGCAGTAATTAATTAGGAGGCATATCCGCAATTAGTGTGAAAATGATGGCTAGAAAACAGCAAAAATATTGAGCAGGAAAAACAGGCAAGAAAAACCCTACAAAATGGGAAAATGTGTAAGAAAAGACGATGGGTCGCAAATAAGGAGCAAGGAGAAAAGAAAGTCGTTAACTAAATAGCACTAAAAATGGGGTAGTTCTATCCTGGGAGGGAAAGAGAGGTGTCAAAGTGAATGCTTAACAAAAGGGGCCATAAATCGTGGCAAATATAACGCCGGCCCATATGTCACAGCAGCAAAAGCAATGAGAAAGGAAAGTCGAAAAACGGAAAGAACGGAACAGGAAAAACACGACAGGATACGAATGCGCGGAGCAATTAGCGCTGTGGAAGTCAATTGAAGTTGCAACTACAACGAATTGAAAAGACTTAATGCTGCCGTCAGTAAAAAACACGAGATATCCTTTGGCAGCAGCCTGCATAGCAAAAGGAGCAGGGTTCGGCTGCCAGATCTGGGTACCTTACGATCAACAGCTGCCATGGGCAGTCACCAGTCGCCATTCACCAGTCACCTGCCCGCAGAGACAGCAGGCGAATAGCCAGCCACAACAACAGGTGCATTGATCTCTACTATATTAGAGCTCGATATAATTATGCGTCGCTTGTGAAAACCTCCACTAAAGGAACGTTAACGTTTACGTTTCCTTTACGTTCATGTTTATGTTGACGTTGCGCATGCGCCGTCGAGTTCTGTGGTCCCTCCCAAACACCTGACACCATGAGGCAAACGGGAAGCTAGGCTCTTAATCGAGACTCGTGGAAATTCTATAAATTATATTGACTATCCACTGCACTACCTGTCTAATCCAAACTTGACCCATGTCTGCGGCATATCATCTCTCCATTTTCCGTTTTGCCGTTTGTAATTTGAATATAGTTTTGGGCACGTCCATTTTACATCATCATAAAACGCAGTTCAATATTTACTTTGATCTTTGCTAAAATACAACATGAACATACAGCATGAACAAATAAGAGAAAATTCATGTATGTACATGTATGTGAGAGGTTGTTTTTTGTTTTGTTATTTTTTTGCCTGCAACTAACTTCACGTAAACAAATTTGCTTTGGGTTTTGGCTTGGACCACATGCTGTGTCCAATGCTTCATATGTTTAACTGTGTGTTTTTTTGTGAGTCTTTGCGGGATCGATCCTAGCTACCGATAAGTTCTGTAAGTCGACAACATGCAACATATTATATGCTTTGGAAGTAGTTGAAATTTTCAGATGCGTTCTAAGTTAACACATTTATTATTCACTCAAATAATTTTACTTTATTCATGTGCTTATCTTTTTATTGAAAAACTTTTATTTTTTTCTTCATATTTTCAGTTCCTTTATTATAACCACACCTGAACATCAGTTTCTGCTTAATCGAGCAGCTCTATATTTGTATAAATATTTAATTTAAAACTTCAACGGCATTTCAAGGCCGTACAATTATGGATTTATATGCCAAGAGGTGAGTTTATTTATTAACCTACAGTTTTTACATATTTTATTTATCTTATTATTTATCTCGTTAAATATTATTTTAAAATTATAAATACAATTTCTGAAAACAAATGTTAAATATTCAAATACTAAATAAAAGTACTGAAAAGCAAACATAGAATATTGAAGTACAAAAACTGAAAGGATAATGCCAACAGTATTCTAAGAACTGATGAGAATGTCGATATTATTATATAATTATCTTTATTCTTAGATTGTTATTTTTAATACATAATTCCCAATGCAATTAATAACCGATCATATGCTTTGTCAATTCTTAGTTAGCTTAGTTTCATGAGAAATGAAATGATAAAGCTTATTATAGTTCTAGATAAGCTCCTCAGATCCTCTCACATTTAGTATCTTTACAAAGTTGTATAATATTCCTTCATAGTTCTTTGCGTTTCTGTCTTGTTCCTTCGCACTTCCTATTCGCATTAGTAACATCTACGTCACTATGACTTCCTTTTCAAAGCAAGCCAACCAATTAACACCCCACATAAAAACTAAAAACTCAAATGTCTAATGTTTTCTAATTTCTTCTTTTTTGTCTAACTTCCACTTCCTGTGGCTACAACGACATTAACTTCCTTAACCCCAGTGACGACCACAGCTATCCTGGTAGCCTCCCAACAGGCGACCAATGATGTTTATCTAATAACATTTTCGTAATTATAAAGTGACGGGCCAACTGGTTATGGCTGACTACCCGCAGTAGCCCCTAGCCTGGAGCCAAGTGCGATAATCTAAAATGCATTTTCACTGCAACTGCCCAACTATTTTCCTATACCCAAAAAGGACACAAATCGAACAGCTGTTGTAGGTGTTAAAATAAAAGTGCATTTTGATAACCAAGTGGCGCATCCGCATCGCATTCCGCTACAGCCCAACAAATTCCGATGCATGTGACATAGAAAAAAGGTCCTGCGTGTGATTACTAAATAATTGCGCGCGAAAAAGTCATTAGAAAAGTGTTTAGTCGCTGTCAGTTGTGGCTCGACCGAGGGTTGACAGAACTTACTGCAATATCATTCAGCTCGCATGTTGATAATGTTGTCATAGCGCACACACACACACACTGGTATACTTTGTGGCTTTTTAGCTTTTGTTGTCCTGAGCCTGGGCTGGAAATTAATTGAGTTTAATACTGCCTCCCCCACTGCCGCACGCCTGCCTACCGCCTCGGGACAGAGCGCGCTTCAATATAATTGCATAATTGCCCAGTCATTTGGGTCTCGTCAGTTGCGACCCTCGCAACTCGGTTCGGTGCTACCTTCGATCACTTAACTGATTGTCCATTTTATGGACATAATTCGTGGTCAAACATGTGTGCGACATAATTATTGGTATGTGTTGCGCAAAAAATATGTCGCCCGAAACAAACTATAACGGAATTCTCTTAATCATCAACTGATCAAGTTGAATTCTTTTGAGGTTATATTTCAGATACAAATCCCTTGCATACTTTTAAGGGCATCATTTTATACGTTTTACATTCAACGTCCTAAGACTGTATTTTGATTGCGTTTGTAATTTGTTCAGTACACAATGACGTGTAGGTAAAATTGGTCTTTGAATTTTTTTCGTTTAAATAGCAATGAATAGGGCTTTAAAAATGAATGTCAATGAAACTTAAACTTCAATTATCTTAAATTAAAACAATTTTAAAAAAATTTGCGCTGAGAACTATTTTTGTTTAATTAAATAGGAAAATTTGCAATCGAAATATCTGAAATATCAAATTTAATGTAAATGTTACAAATTATGCAAGATTTGGAACATCCGCTTGAGTGGAAACTAACTTTATGAACTTATGTATCAGAAAAATACAAAAATATAAAGCCAAAGTATGAAATATCTTTTACCAGCATTTCTTGTACTGCTACTTTCAAACATTCCCAGAGGTATTTGTTTCCTTTACCAAAAGAAAATGTACTCCCTCAGCAAAACAATCAATATGCAATGCATATTTGATATATTTCCTTACCTTTCTATGAGTTTCATTGATTGCCATATACATAGTAGCTACCCCAAAAGATATTTGCCCACTCCACAGTTTTGATTCCGCTAAGATGCCACAGCTGCCGCTTTCTACCTACATTTTCACACCCAGTCAAAGATCCAAAAAATGCCACAACTGTGAAATTTTCCACGTTGCAAAAGAGCCTTCCTTCCGCCTTGCACAACGAAGATTGAACGAACTTTCACCGCGAGTAGGACTGACAAATTTTCTCCGATTTGAACCTTTAACCAAGTTGTAGCACCCTACTGACCTAACATTGACAAAAAAACCAAAAAAACTTGTGAAAGCGGTCGCTAGCACGTACGCGCCATTAGTCCTTGGACCTATTTTTCACTCTTTCTTTCTCGCTGCCATAACTCATTTCTAAGCGATTCCATTTCCTTGTAATTTACTACGTGATTACTTTTTCATGTTCATTAAACCATTAAACGCGATCGATAAAGCAGCGAGAAGAGAAGCGAGCAGAAGAAGGCTGCCGAGACGAGCATCAAAATACACAAGCCTTTGTTGATCCTTTGGACAGAAGAAAAATGCCTTAGCATTTAAATGAATGTGCAGCAGCCCCTTTATAGCTTATACCCTTGCCAAGGGTATTTAAATATTGTCACAAAATATGTAATGCATTGAAGGAGATCTAGGGCTCAGGAAAAATATATATTTTTATTAGATAGTAAAAATAATCAATGTCAATATCTGTAGCATGTATCGGTTTACTTGTCGGTTTAGTATGAGAAACCAGTTATGTTTTTCAGATTTGTTGATAAACCAAACAGTATTGTAGCAACATTTTTAATATTATAAATATTTTAAGCAAATCTAGCAATTACAAGAAATTTTATAAGCAGGAATAATATAGTATAATATTGTATAAGTAATTTTAGTATTATAACATATAAGTATCTGCAAGGGTATTTCATATTCGTTTGCTTTGTGCTTTTTTATGCTTTTCTTTTTGTCAGAACAAAGATATTTCTTTAATGAATCCCTTGGCACCTTTTGTTGATCAGCGAAATGATTTACCTTAAGGGTTAATCGAGCGACTTCTCGAATTGCCAAAATTCGCGCAACGAATTCTTTGAAGTGCAGTTTCATTTTGTTTTGATCAGTTCCGTTACTCATGTTCACGATAAACATCTGCCTGAAAATAACTGAAACATTGGCATCCCCTTGCATTATGCATAATGTGCATGCAAATTTGCCAAAATTGCTTAATTTTCAATCTCAAAGGGTCGTGGAAATCTTTACCCGAGAGAGGCGTCTACAGGCCTCGATTACAATTTCCCGGATGTTGAATAGACTCATGTAGACGTAGACAGGCGATGGGTGCCTGTCAAAATGCAATGAATTTATGTATCTTCTGGTCCGCCCCTATACGTACTTGGGTATTGCTTGCTTTCTCTCGTTTCTTTCTTTTTTGATTAAGTGGCATAGAATTTCCCCAGGCATTGCAAAATTCCAATAATATCTGTTGTTGCTTTCTATTTGCAGTGCCAACACTACCAGCAGCAGCAATGGAAATCATGAGCACGCAGTCACCCCCGCCAGCATCAACAAACAGAACAGCACCAACGCTAACAGCAACAGTCAAAGCAGCAGCAGCGGAGCAGCAGCAGCAGCAGCAGCAGCAGCAGCAGCATCATCAGCAGCAGCTACAGAGAATCCATGTTTGTGGAAAGACGCATCCATATCGATATCGGATATGCTTCCATGCTATGGTCAAATAAATTCGGATGATACCAATTTCATTACTGGCAATTGCAAGCGTAAACGTCGCTCATCCACTCGGGTTAGTATCTATCTATATACACTAGAGGTACCGCGTTTTAGATCTGTAGTATGGCGCCATATCACTGTTAGTCAATGTAAAATGTACACTATACAATCACTGTTAGTCAATGTACACTATACATTGTATAGTGTATGGCGCCCCTCAGTTATCAGTGCTGCGCTTCGCAAATTTGGTTTTGCAATCTTATCAAGGAAATGACCCTAGCGATCTTGGCATGATTAGGTTAATATTTGTTCAATGTACTATGGTTGAGAAGTTCATTTGCGGAGTAAAAATTACTTGTATCAAGTTGCCAAATCCTATCTTGTGCCAATTTCCATCAGTTGAACTCTATGGAAAACGTATTTTGTTGTATTTGGTGTTTTCACATTGAAGGTGCTTTTTATACCCTGAACCCATTAAAAATGGGTAAAAAGGGTATTATGGTTTTGTGCAAAAGTATGTAACAGGCATAAGGAAGCATCTCCGACCATATAAAGTATATATATTCTTGATCAGTATCAACAGCCGAGTCGATTTAGCCATGTCCGTCTGTCTGTCCGTCTGTCCGTCTGTCCGTCTGACCGTCTGTCCGTCTGTCCGTCTGTCCGTCTGTCTGTCTGTATGAACACACAGATATCAGAGACTACAAGAGCTAGAGACTTCATATTTGGAACATAAGTTCTCCTAATCCCGGGACAGATCAAGTTTATTTCATTTTATCGATAACTCATACCGTTTAAAAGTTATCGATAAATTTCGATTTCAGACTTGCGTTTTTGGGACATAACTTCAAAGTTATAAAAGATAGAGGCTCCAAACTTGGCATGTATAATCTCGAATAGCATACACATGTAACAAATATTTCACTTTTTGGATACCACCTCCCAAACCCCCCAAAAGTTCAAAAAACGCATTTTTGAAGGTACGACCTTGTGATTTGGTTTGGTAACACATATTATCGACAATTGCTTGCCCCAAAAATTTCAATGAGATCGGACAATAAACATAGAAGTTATTTAAGATTTAACTTTCCATTGTGTGGGGCTCAGCGAAAAAGCAAGCTAACTGCTTAAACCGCTTGCACTGCTTATACTGCAGCATGTGTGTGCTTAGATTAGTATGAATGATTGTAAGGACTGGGTTCAGGGTATCTCGTAGTCGGGCACTCCCGACTACAGCACTCTTACTTGTTTATATTATTTGTATTATTATTTATCACATATAAATTCAACTATTGATCATTGTGCACAATTAATGTTATGTTTTTTTGAGAGGTTCTTGTCACTGCCTATGTTTGATGGAATTTGACTTTAGCATTAGTTTGAAATTGCATACGTACAACCGTAAATTGACTTTATGTCGTGGTATTACGCATACTTTGCATGAGATATATTTCTGATATTCTCTATATATGTACATTTTGATAAATAGCGTTGTTCTAACGTGCTATTATTACCAATCAATCAATCACTGAGCATTGTTGACGGAATTTTTAAACTTAATAAAACATTGGGATGTCGTCTTTAAAATGTAATGACGTTCGGACAAGTTGATTAAGAAGCAATTTTCCATATGTATATTTACATATATGTAACTATTAAGGCTGGGTGCAGGGTATATCCTAGTAGGGCAATCTCGACTAGAGCAGTCTACTTTTATTTAACGAAATTAGCACTGAAAGTTGTAAAGGATTATCAAAAGTATCTATTCATCAGTGCTAAGTGATATTAATTTTAGTGATTTTAAATAATTGTGTTATAAAACACTTATTTCAGGATAAGTTTCTTCATTCTTTGTATTACTGCATAGTAAAAGTGAGATGCGTTGTTTAGTGCTGATCAATGCTCATTTCTTCAATATAATATAATTAATTAATTATAAAGATGTAAATCTAAAGTTTTTACAGTAGTTTCCTTTTGAGACGTATGTGAGCATTAGTCCGAGTATTGGGAACAAATGTAAATGACTGGAATTGAGCTTTCAGGCATAAAGCTGAACATTAGTTTTGTATTTTTTATGTATTTTTAATTTGTTGATTGTAACAATTCTCCCGACAAAGACCATCAGTATAAAAGTGCAGATCTGGGCACCGTAATAGCCTGTAAGTGCCTTGTCTATCTGTGTGTACTTTTCGTAACCATTTGATCTTGCTTAGCCCGAGCTCTAACCAAATAAGCCGTTAGTCACGTACATATCTCAGCCACTTGGCACTTATACTTGGCTGCATCCATACAGAAGCAAACACGGTGCAAAGATGCAGCCCAAAAATAAATGCTACTTATGAAAAGGCACATTAGGCGGCACTCTCACTCTCTCTGCTTGTGAGTCAGGACTATTTGGCATGCTGCGTTTTCAAGTAGCTGCAATCAAAGCCTGGAACAATGCAGACCAGCACGGACAACGGTAGCTGCCTACTGGATCCTGATATTCAGGCAGCTGTGTTGGTGCAAAGGATTTGCTGGCTGTGTACTTTATGTATTGCATTTTTTACTTATCTCCTTTTTAAAAAAAAAAAAAAAAATGGCAGCCTGCGAGCAATGAACTTGCGGAATTTTGTTGCTATTTTACCGATATCAAACTTTGCAAGTACGTCCTACCCCAGCTTTGTTATATGCTGCAAAACAAATGTCATTTTAGTTCAGAGTATATTTTTTTGTTGCCCCCCAAGCAGTCAGTCGACTAAAAATTCCAATGCTCTCGCAATATGCTAGGCATATGCACAGTACGACAAAGGACAAAGGACATACGACGACGATGACGATGAAGTTGGAGTTGGAGTTGAGAACGTTGCGCTTGTGCGCGCACACCTTGAGCCATGGCCAATTTTAGGGGTGGGTTTTCCAGTGTCTCTGTGCGCAGGACATAAAGTCAAGGCCTCGTCGAAGTCGAAATGTCCGTTAAGTCTAAAATGAAGTTTTTGAAAAATTGTGCGAATGTTGCTATAGGTTAGCCGCCTAGCTTCCGACGAGCTGTTATGTCGTGCGTGAAGCAAGCAACTAGATCAAGACGGGATGGGACGACGCTCCGCCTTAACCACAACAAGAAGGCACCGCACAAAAAACGGGGTTGCACTTATCCTCGCTCGAGACGGGCGAACGCACTCTCCTCGTGTGTTTCTATCTAATTAAATATTCATCGAGACGACATTTGCAGTGGCATTTCGGGCAAATGAAAAATGGTTGCACTACCGGTCTCTGAAAACAGGACAGGAGCTGTCCTTATGCAAATGTGTACTGCTGCTTATTAGATTTCCGTTAAACTTTTATGCAAATCATTTTCTTATCTTAACAACTGCTCAGCGCTGTGCCATCTGGTTATGGGACGTTATGGTTTTCAGCCTTAATTATGCCTTGGGATATTATGCATGTTGTGTTTTCGTCTTTGAAACATTATACAATATTTGTTTAGCTCGCGCAAAAGGATAAAAATTATGGTATTATTTTACCAATTTGTCTGTGTACTGTAACCCTTTTGTGCGTGATATGTGGGAGATTCCCGCTATATTTTTGTTTTTTTTTTATGTCCTGTGAGCATGAAATCGGCACAACCTTTGTTTTCTGTTGTTTTTCTCTCGAATAGTGTGGCCTTTTGAAAGGGGGTTTTCATCGTGTATCGCTGCGGCTCTTTGTGCTTGTCTCTACAATCAAGTGCAGGACTTGTGCTTGATTTCTGTCAAGTCAGCGTACACATTGAAGAAACTTGATTTTCGAGCCGAGTTTGTGTTTTAACTGCCGATGATTCCCAGGCAATTGATACGTCATCCCATCTTGAGATAGACGAGGAAAATGTTTGTAATTTGACATGTTTTCTTTTATTTTGCTAACTTGAATTTTAATAGGATTTTATTTAGCGTGGCAACATGTAACTAAGGATTTTTAATTACGAACAACGTGTTCCGAGAGAGATGAATTCTTAGGTGAAAATGTAGTAGCGTGCAATAAGATTGATCTGATTATACTGATATTTTAATATTGTAATAACATATATTATTACTATGTAAAGTTTTAATTTGCAAACTTTTAGGTATCGAACCAATGGCATATTTATACTATGTATTTACTGTCATTTTTTATTTCAATCCATTCGAATTATTTATGCACATTGTGCATTGTACATATGTACATGTCTTTAGTAGTATTTTAATACATTTCTAAACGACAGCGATCAGAGCTTTTAGCAATAATTTTCTATATTCTTACATGAAAAGTTAGGTTCTTTAAAGCATAAGCTTATGTCTATCTATTTGAAAATTCATTTCCCCTTACCAAAATGAATATTCAATTTGCTCAGTTGCGCCCTATTCTCTCAGTAATTCTGCGTGACTACCGCAACAATTGCAGCCGCAGGACCTTTGCTTTATCCAATTTTTGTGGGGCTGGCTTACCAATTGCATGATTAATTACACAACACTCAGCGTTTCGTCCTACGTCTTCACTCGGACCGTCTGAATTCCCATGCAGAGATCCTTCATAATGAACGTTTCGCTTTTCGTTAGCGATGATAAATTTCATGCAAGTCATGCGGACAACCGCGCAAAAGCAAATGACACCCATTAACCCCTTTCTCCGGCTACCGCTGACCAGGGGTCAGTTTTTCCTCTGTGACTGATATCGTTGCAAAGAAATATGAGTGTTTGTTATTGTCCTTTGGGATATGCGGCTTGTTTGCGTATCATTTATAATCGTAAGGATGAAGTTTGGCACAATTTGACAGCCGTTTGGCTTATTAAAAAGATGGTCAACGCACTCTTCCATTTGCATAAATCTGTTCAACCAACTGATACTTTTGTAATAATATTGTATTATTTTGCTTCTAGGTGCAAATTGCAAGATTATAAACATTAAACCCTATACGATTTTTACGATTCGAACAGTCGAAAAATCAGTGGAAACTGATAGACACAGTATGAAGATTATGTGAATATCACATCGGGTAATAATAGCTAGGTTATTTCATAAGATGTAGAGTCCTTAGCGCTGAAATTAGCACTCGTGAAACTTGCAGCTGCCTTTTGCAACATATTAACAATTATCAAATGGAGAAAAGAAAAAAATACGAAATTAAATGTTATGAAAGAACTTGGACGGGGGCGAACATAACAAAATGAAACTACAGAGTACAATGCCTGCTACACACACATACACACGCATACAAGAATAAAAGTTACACCTGGACCCACGCCAAGGTATGAGGCATGAGGCGTACGCTTAGCGACGCCTGCGAGCAAGGAAACCAAGACGGGGCAGAGTGGAAAAAACGAGAAAGGAAAGGTGTTTCGGTATTTACAAGCCGAATGCGAACGAGCGAGCGAGCGAGCGAGCGGTATACGAAAGATTACGACACATAAGCGCACCAGGACTTTAGGGTCTAATACAAAGGACAAGAGAATAACTGCGATGAGGACTATGAGGTTGACGTTGACAACGCTGGCGGGGACAATTCTCGATTGCATCATCTGCTGCTGTTGATGCTGTTGCTGCTGTTTACGGTTCCAATGGACTCCTAGGCGTTTTTTCGAGTGATGTTTTGGGTGCACTCAGTGGGCTGTTGTGTTTGGAACAAGTAAAAGTTCTTCAGGCAGCAGCTGCAGTTATATGTATATATATATATATATATATTTATATTTGAGAAATACCAATCTTGAGCCAGCTTAAAAGGGGGCAACGCAGTTTAACCCTTGTTAAACTTGAGCAGCAACCCCTTTTTCTCAACAAGGTCCAGACTATTTCAGCCCACTCTGCAGTTCACTAAATTCATAAAGTTACGCCAAATGTACTGGCTTATTGGTCGCCATTCCAAACTTAAAACTATAAATAAGGTACTACTATATAAGGCCATTCTTAAACCTGTATGGACCTACTGCATCCAGCTTTGGGGAACGGCTTCCACTTCCAATATAAAAATTATTCAAAGCTTCCAAAGCAAGACCCTTAGGATAGCGGCTCAAGCTCACTTTTTAACTACCAACAAAGAGCTACACAGGGAGCTCAAGATTCCTTGGGTGGTGGATGAAATAAAGCGATTCAGCCAAAAATATATAGAAAGGTTGTCAGACCACACGAATAACCAGGCCATAAATCTGCTGGACAACACCCAAACAACAAGACGTCTTAAGCGATTCCACCCTCTAGACCTTCCTTTCAGAGACCCAGGCTAATTTCTATCCATACCATCACATACAGTCTCATAAAATAGTTTAATGTCAAGGAACACCAGAACATTTAATGATTGTCTTTATAGACAGATTTTAAATAAAAATAATAACAAAAAAAAAACTAAATTCTCACAGCAGTAGGGATCAATTCAATCATTTGGGTTCACACATCAAGCAGAAGAAACCAACGGAATGTTCTATTTCATTTATTTGCCAAGAAATCTTGAAATCTTCAAATCGCTCTACGCTTGACCAGACAAAACGGCAGATGTTGAGAACTAGAGTTGGTCCACAGTTTCTTATGCCATTGCACGCTTCTATTTTAATTACATGGCATTGCATATACGAACTATGGCCATGACATGTGTCCATTTTCCATTGCGATTTCCATTGGCATTTTCCATCTACCTATGAGGGTTGCATTGTATGCCAAGAATAAGAAATTAAATTTGTCATGCGTCTACTTGGACCTACTTCTGTTTTCTTTCTCTAGTTACTTTCTGCCTTGTCTCTTTCCCTCTTCTCCCTGTTTTGGCAAACCTACTCAAACAATTAAATGTGTCACATAAATATTGTTAAAATTTTTCCCTTATTTTCTTGCAACTTATTTTCATACAAATTATGTGAAAAGTTTTTAATGAACATTCGGATTGAAAATGGTTAAGCTTTTATGATGTGTCAGATTGACGAGCCCTTTTTTTGAGGATTTTCTGAACCGATACACTTAGTTTAGATAATGCAATTTTGTTGTCTATACTTTACGATATTTCAGTTCAAATGAGATTGAGATTCTATGTGTTCGATTTTATTGACCTATCAATCAGGGCAATTGCATAAGGACTTTTACTTTTGATACATCCCCAGATTCCTCGAAATAGTTGTTTTCTATATATAAAGATTGAAGATATATGCATATTTAACTACTACAATAGCAATACTGCGAACTTTTATATATCTCGAATTATTTAATGTTTGAAGATTTTCGTTCTTGGTAGATACATTTATTAAAAGGGCATTTTTATAGTCTTTGACTTTGACTTCACATAGCTTTCCAGCTACCAAAAATGTAAGTCCTTTGTGCCACGCAAAGGTTCTTGCTTCCTTCGTTGATATTTGCAGCGATCTGTGGTTGAATTAGCCTCGCTCTACATTTTGGCTTCAGAAACGCCCCACACGTTCATAGTTCAATGCAATGCCAAAAAATATTTATTGAAGAAGAAAAAAGACGTTTGCTAAGCAGGAGCTGAGATGCAGCTTGCCTTGGTCAGAGAGACAGCTCGAGCCAAAAGGCGATAATACCGCTGGTCGGGAGGAGTGGTAGGTAAAGATTTCTGTTGCGTCTACCTGGAAAAGTTGACAAAAATAATTGTAAAAAGGATCAGGAGCAGCCGTCACAGGGATTTGTAGCTGCTTGCTTACTTGGCTGATAAACACCCAGACCCTGCAGACGCAAACTCAAACGCAAACGCAAAATGCAATGCAATGCAAAAACAACAACAAATGAGCGTCTCAAGAAATCGAACCCAAGAACCCCCGACACAAAGATCCCATAAAGGTGGAAACGAGAAAGATAGAGAGTTGTGCCGTCTTTGTCAATCCTGTTTCTCCGCTGCAACCCCTATTTTCCGTTGCACCGTTGAGCAGGATAACGACAGCGGCAACGGCAACGGCAACGGACAAACGAAGCTAGCGTTCGGGGATCGGCGATCTGGAACGAGCGGCGATCAGCTCAGTTGCACAGCGCCAGTCAACGCGCATGGTACACGACAGTGGAGAGCGGAGAAACAAAAAAAAAACGAAGAAAATGATTGCTTGTTGCTGAGCAAAAAGAAGAAGAAACATAATACCTCAAGAAACCTTAGCAGATGCAGAGAAAGACTGAACTTAGTGAACTGAGTGCAAAAAAGTAATTTAGGAACCGGATTTAGCGAGATCACCACGAAAATCAACAGCAGCGATAAAAATGTTTTAAGTGCCAACCACATTTTAATCATACCAAAGAACTCAAAACGATCAACCAAAGACTGCTGCTAAAAATATTCTATAAATCATCTCTAGCAAAAGTGCAATACAAAACATTTCTCTTACGCTCGCTTCAACTCTCTTCTACAATACATTATAAACACTCCCACGGATCCATTCAGCCGAGACCAAAGTGTTATTGTTATCAACTGCTGAAACCCATGCTGCTCACATCCTTTTGAATTTCTCGTGTGTGGATTATTGTGCGGGTGTACCCAATAATAAGACTGCAAGGATTAAAGCCTATCTGACAGGCGAGCCCACATAAATTCACAATTTTGGATCCTTTGAAGTGTCTGCCAATTAATTCGAAACACGTTTGTTCTACCCGTGTGTTTGCGTTTGCTATTGCTATTGTGATCCTGCTTTCAACTTGATCTTTGTTTCGGCCTATTTCTCAAATTTGTGGTTCATGTTATTATGAAGTTGGAACAGAAGCGCAAATTCATTGAAATGGTAATAATCTCTCTTCATATTTATTAAGATCTATTAAGTGCTTGAAGTTGAAGTCAATTCATATCACTAGTTCAGATAAGTTGCTAGATCAGTCCGCATAATTTTATTTTATTTGGAAGATCACTTTATTTGTAAGACCAGCTTTTAATTTAAAAACAGCTTTTAAAAATAATAAGTCAAGAAATTGGTACATATATTGATTAGATTATGGATTATAAAAGATTATATAAATATTTTTATCGATCTGGAAACATTAATTTAGATATTGAAATGACTAAACAATTGCTGTAAATCAAATTGTTTGTGGCCAACCATTTTTAAATATTGCATTGCAAAACTGTATACTATGTTCTAGAAATTTGTCATCCTATTTATAATGTCGATTCTCATAATATGCATATCTTTTTAGGATCCTGAACTTGGCTATGAGCCGCCATCGGCCAAGCGTCAACAGCGTTTGCCAACTGCGGCCTATGGGAGCGATCAGAGCAATCACTCATCGGTGGCTTCCTCGGTGTATACATCGCCGGTGACATCAACGACGACCGATGCACTGAACGCACAGGATCTGCTTAGCATACGCAGTTCGCCCGCCGAGGAGCTGCCGGAGGCGCCGCATAGTCCTCTGCCCGACAGCCCAGACAGTCCGCCCAGCCCGGATCGTGGTGGTGCCAAACAGCAGGCGGTGGTGGTGCGCTATGCGTCAGTGGATCAGGCTAAAGCTGATGCTGACGATGAGGAGGTGATAGGCGATAGCAGCGATGAATACTCCTTTGACGATGAGGACGACGATGAGGAGGATGAGGAAATCAATTCGTCGAGCTCCTCGCCCGCCTCCTCAACAGCCACAAATTGCAGTCAGAATGGCGAGCGCACGCCGGCAACACAACAGCTGCCGAGCCACGGAAGCCGCCCAGTCAACAAGGACGCGTTGAGCAAGCTTAACGCTCTCGAGGATTTCGCTGGACACAATAGCTACAAGTGTATGTCACCGGCCGTGGAGTCCACGGTGCGTCAGTGTCCGCTGCCTGCTTTGTCCTGGGCCAACGCCGCCGACGTCTGGAAGATGATGTGCACACGGGATGAGCTGGATTCGCACTTGCGCAGCAGCAGCATGCTAGAACAACATCCAGGACTGCAGCCACGCATGCGCGCCATTCTACTTGACTGGTTGATAGAGGTCTGCGAGGTTTACAAACTTCATCGGGAGACCTTCTATCTGGCTGTGGACTATCTTGATCGATATTTGCATAACGCCCGGCAGGTGCAAAAGACACATCTGCAGCTGATTGGTATCACTTGTCTGTTTGTTGCCGCAAAGGTCGAGGAAATCTATCCGCCCAAAATCTGCGAGTTTGCCTACGTCACAGATGGTGCCTGTACCGAGCGGGACATACTGCAACACGAGAAACTGCTGTTACAGGAACTCGGCTGGGATATCTGTCCCATCACCGTCACCGGCTGGCTAGGCGTATACATGCAGCTCAATGTCAACAATCGCACACCGGCCTCATTCTCGCAAATTGGCAAACAGGCGTTGGACGGCAGTGCTTTCATCTATCCACAGTTCTCGGGCTTTGAGTTTGTGCAAACATCGCAGCTCCTCGATCTGTGTACACTTGATGTTGGCATGGCCAACTATCCATACTCGGTTTTGGCCGCAGCTGCCATCAGTCATACATTCGATGTGTAAGTTGGATCATTTTTGCATGCTCTTATATACTTATTATATATAATAGTAAAAGAAAAGACTTTAAAACGCAGCAGCTTTCTTCTTAAGTAGCTTAGAATATTGATTAATTTTACTCATTTTCTTGGTAATCTGAATACACCAAAACAGATTAATTGCAAAATGAAGATTCTCATTTTTATACTTTCTTTAATTTAAAAGCGACCTCTGTACTTTGAAGCATTCAGTTTGCAAGCTCTAACATTTAGTCGGTCTGTTAGATAGGTAATGAAGTCTTATACTATATCCAATACAGTATCTTAATAATTCTGCATTGAAATATTCCATATTCATTGTTTTTCTTCTATTTCTTATTTAGGGAGACCGCACTGCGGTGTTCAAGCCTAGATTGGCAGACGGTGCAGCCCTGCGCACGCTGGATGGAGCCCTTTTTCCATGTCATCAAAAAGAAGGCACCCTATCTGCACATGAATGAACAGAACGAGCAGGTGACAAATAAGTTCGGACTAGCCCACATATGTCCCAACATTGTGACCGATGATTCGCACATCATTCAGACGCACACAACCACAATGGACATGTATGTAAGTATCAAGCGCCCGATAATCCACGGCTACGATCGTTATATTAATGTTTATGGAACTCTTTAGGATGAACTGCTAATGGCACAAAATGCATTGCATGCCATGCGCGCTCGCACTCATGCTTCGCCGGCGACGGCACTGCGAGCTCCAGAGAGTCTGCTCACGCCGCCGGCCTCTAGTCACAAGCCGGATGAGTATCTGGGCGATGAGGAGGAGGTACCAGCCGCAGCCACCGCAATTAAAGCCACAGCTGCGAGCAATAGCAGCTCGAGCAATCGTTTGCCGCTACAACAATTGGTCAGTCACAAGAATCCTGCGATGGCAGGAAGCATCAGTAGTAGCTACACCAGCAGCAGCAGCGCCAGCGGCAGCAGCAGCGCCAGCGGCAGCAGCAGCAGCAGCAGTCGCGTTTAAGCGCTCTAACGTCTTGTCACTGTCTCTCTCACACACACGCCCGCCCTAACAGATTTAACCTCTAAGTGTTTCTAATATATATCTAATATTATAAGTTATTTATGTTAAGTGGAAAAGTTATTATTTGCCTAATTCCAATGCTTAAATATTTAATTGAAATTTCGTCAGCGTGCGCTATTTTTTTTTAGTTCCATTTTGGCTCAGCGTGCTGCACAATTTATTTTGGTTATATAACAAAAACATTTAAAAACGTGTATTTATATAAACAAAAATATAAGTTTAGTGTTCACAATATAGCTAAAGAAAGGCAAAATTTAATTCAATTTAAAATTAATTTAATTCTTGTTGCCAACTTAAAGTTGAGCAGTGTATTTATTATAGACTTCAGTCTCGGCGTTGGCGTTTAATGAAATACAAGTCTTGCTACATGTCAGAAAACACACTCATTTTATACATAAACATTCATGGCGTGAGGTATTAACAAACTAATCTATTTAACAGCTAAATGCTATGCTCAATATATACTTGACTAAAAAACTAAAATTAGCTGATAAGTTGAGGGCAAATGCACCAATACTAACAACGACTAATGCTTATGCGGCATATCCATTCATTCATTCAACAATTAACCCTATCAATACTACACAACAAAGACACATAATTTCCTAAGCTGACATGAAGATAATATTTACAATGAGTATTGGCGATTGAAAAACAACTATATGAATTAAATTACAAATACAATCAACTGTATGTATTTGCAACATTTTATTGTAGACTAATTTGCCATAATTTGCTAAGCAAATCAATTTGTATATATAGCTATATATATCAACAAAAGATACACACTTACACATACACACAACTGAAACGCATATAATATATTATTATATAAGTGTACAATATCTCTATGGCAACGTATGTATATTCAAAAACAAACAAACAAAACAACAACAAATATAGTAAAATATGTGAATAGGCATTAATTTAACATTAAGTGTTCGTATGTTTAAGGCTGGAATGAAAAGAAACAAAATATGCACAACCAATGCAGAACTAAAACATAATCTACATTTTTAAGTTTTATTTGTAGTTTTTAAAGCAATAATCATTTTAAAGTTATGAATTGATTTTAAATAATTTCACAAGTACGCTTATCCATGATTTAATGTCAACTAAAAAGAAAACAAAACAAACAAAAAAATAAATAAAATAAATATATATTGATATTTTTGTAAATAAAACCAACAAAACAATACAAAATTTTTTTTTTAATTATGGGATGACAGTTAAATTACTAATTGAATTGTCGTTTTTATTTAAGTTTGAAATAATACGTTATAAATGTCCTTTTTCTGATTGTAAAGTAAATTATAATAGTATGTCGTACAATTAGGTGGTATAGCTTAGGACGATAAAAAACGCAATATGCATATATGTATTTTATCTTACTATCTTATAATCTTAATAAAATAAATATATTAGAAAAAGGAAAAAATAATTCATGTCTAAGACCTCGCTGAAAACGCATAGTCTTAGCTTTTCGTAATAAAGTTGTGACAGCTTTTGTGTCCCTCTGTCCAAAAAAGTGTGAAGCTTTTTAATGCAAATTTTGTCGTCATCCTCTGTCTCGCAACTCAGCTTTTGTCACACTGCACACTTTTTATCGCAAACACATATCGATATATCGATGAAAACCTGGTCATGAGACGTTACATGGGTGTCAGTCCATCACAAACAGGAACAACAAACCGATTCAACCCCAACAAGACGCACGCGTGTCTTTGACAAGTGAAACGTTAACCTCAGAATTGCTGATTTCGAAATTGCGAGCAACGTGCTCCCAAAAGCACTGCCTTCAAAGAGCGTAACGCTCTCGGTTTCAGTTCGGTGCGTGAACCTGGCGAGTGTGGATGCGTTTTTTCGCAAAGCGCCAAAAACAAGAAGAAATATAATCTAAAAGCCATAAAAAACCCCAAGAATAAAGCGGCAACAAACATAAAAAGTGCAACAAATCCAATTGACAAATCACATAAAATAAAATAACAAACATAAGTGATTGCAGTGTTAAAGTAGTATTAAAAGAGGCGCACAACAATTGCTGCAATCAACCATATATTGGTTGTGCTGTAAGTAAAAAAGAATAACGCATAGAGCGACAAATTAAAAAGAAAAACGCGACTGCAATTTAGAAAAACCATGCGAAAATCTCTGTACACTACAATTTCTTGAAAGCAAATGCAGAAAAAAATTTGATTATATACGTAGGTATATGTATTTGTATATGTGTATATGTTTCTAGTATTACAATATTTGTGAGCGCCAAAAAGCCGAAGAGCATTCCCCAACTCTGACGCCGACGCCGACGCCAAAGCCGCGCAGCCTAATAAATCGTCTCTCGTCGCGAGCAATTCGAAAGTATACGTCCTGCTGCTCGACGGTCGCGTAGTAAAAACGTAGAGTGTGTGTTTTTGTCGGCAAATCTGTTGACGTTAACGTTAACGTTAACGTCGCCGTCAACTGCGCTGCGCTGCGCTTCAGTGCACATAGCTGGCGACAGCCGTCGTTGTCAACATCGCCGCTCCCGTTAGCTTTTTGTTTTTGGTCAAGCAGCACTTTTCGCACTGTGACTTCGAAATTGCGAATTTGGCGCGCTGAGCAGCAAGTAAGTTTGACTGAGCGATAGCGAGCTCGAAAGAGCGACTTTGAGAGCGAGAGAGCGCCGCTCTCTTATATAAATATGTATGCTTGTGAAGCTGCAGTCGTTGATTGCACAATAAAATTAAACACACACACACACAGGAAAAAAGCCAAGCGCTAGAAATCATTAGTTTGTTTTTCTTCTTCTTTTTGTGCAAAGTCACATAAATTAGCAAAAGTTTCAAGCGTTGCGATAAATCAGAAATTTGTGTGACACTGTGTGCGTGCGCATTTGTTTTTCTGTGTGTGTTTGTTGCGCGCCCAAAAAAGTATGCTATGGTATTTTACTATTTACTACTACGCACGCTCCACCCACATTCACATATATACTTTGTGTATATGTATGAATCTGTGCTATACATGTGTGTTGGCGGTACATATTAACGGTATTATCGTGTACTACACAGCCACGCAGCGTACGCAGCTGCGTAAAATCTCAAGGTTTGACCAATGCCCGTAACCTCGGTAAACACTTCGAAACCCCACTGCTCCTCTCCTCCCATCACGGTTCAAAAACTAACCCACAGCAGCTTCACTAAGCCGATCACCTACATAGTGGCGAGGCTGTGTGTCTCTGCGACTGTGCTTATAAACTTACACACTGCCACTGTCTTGGAATAAATTATTTACTCGAAGATTGAAATAATTTTATATATATATATGTCTTTTTAAAGCTCTTTTGATTAAGATACCGTGGCACCGAGTTCTCTTTAATTCTCCGTTAGAAAAGTAAAAAATATTATAAAGCTTCTAAAGTTTAGTGAATTAAAAGAATATAACTACCAAAAAATCAATTAATTGGCATTAAACCTTTTCACTGCTTTGGTTTCATTGCGCCCTTCGATATTAATATATCTTGCTGCTGGCTGCCCCATGCGATTTTCTCCATCAGCTCAATTAATTGCCGCCTGTCTCTGTTATGTTTGAAGTGCGTCATCTTAGTTGAGGCTTCTGGCCTCAAAAGCTGCAGCAAACAAATTGGCCTGTGGGTACTGCGTCCTTTTTGGGTTTTGCCAAACAAATTGGTTTCCAGTAGTGCTGCATGTTGCAAGAGCATGTCAAGGATTTAAAGCTGTGTTTCGGGTTTGAGTCGAATTAATATTAGATAATGATTTTTCTATTCGATATTTTGATACCCTGAGCCCATTAAGAATGGGTAAAAAGGGAATCATGAGGTTCTGCTAAAGTATGTTACAGTAATAAGAAAGCATCTTCGGCCATGTATATATTGATCAGTATCAACAGACGGGTAGATCTAGCCATGTCCGTCTGAGCACGCAAGATATCAGAGACTATAAGAGCTGAGACTTCATATTTGGAATATAAGTTCTCGTACTGCCGGGACAGATTAAGTTAACTTTATTTTTATCGATACCTCGTCCCGTTAAAAAGTTATCGATACATTTCGATTTCAGACCAGCGTTTTTGGGCCATAACTTAAAAGTTATAAGAGCTAGAGGCACCAAATTTGGAGTATATAAGGTCGAATAAAAATCCATTATACCCTTTTTACCCAATTTTAGTAGGTTCAGGGTATAATAAACAACAAAAAACGCGAGAAAGGATTATCAACAGACTGGCGAAGATTAAATAATGTTTTCTTATCCTTGGGTAACAAGACTTATATTTTACGTATATATGTATGCCTATGCTATAGAACTGCTTATTTATTTTGTCTCTTGTTTACCTGCATCTTTTAAGTATTGATGAGGAATAAGGAAAATATGCAAAAACCGATTTCCAGTTTTATGATAGTTATAAGATATAGTGGTCCAATCTGGTCGACTCCGACCATTATGCGGTATCTATAAATAAAACACCTCTGTACGAAGTCTTACCACGACAGGGATTACAGACAGACGGACATTCCCATACACATTTTTTTGTCATCCTAACCATATTTGAGGTAAATATTGGGGTTCTAGATCGAATTCTATGCATTCCAAAATGAAATGAGATTTGAATTTGGTTAGCGGAAAGGTAAATCTATCAAATAGTAGCGGGTGAGCCTTCGACGTTGTCCTGTCCGTCCTCCAGGCGGTCCAATCGTATCCATTTTGAACGTAGAAAGGGACTCTAGAGGATTACCATGTTAAAGGCAGCAGTGGAGCCCCATAGCTAAATTCAATAGGCTCTTATCAGCTTTAAAATTGATTTGTAAAGCAACAAATTGTTGGGTAAGCTGACATTTGATCTGGGCCCCATTCGCCAGTAGAGCCGTTTTATTTATATTTGCATCCTTTTGCTCCAATTAAGCCTTCTATCCTAGACCAAGATATTTGGCCATGGTTTCCCCTGGGGAGCTACTGCCCATTAAGACTGAGATTAGCGATGATCTCACCTTAAACTCTCTCTAGTGAAAGTTTCAATGGGGAGTTGCATTTTGCAGCCATCTAAGCAATTGAATATTTCTATGTTAGTTTATGTGTTTCTTAGTAGAAAATGTACAATTAATGTGTGTTGCAAATGATTTGCAAACTCCCGAGCCTTTTCAGAATTGGACCGGCACTATGAGCCACTGGCGCTTTGAAGTGGAGACCATCTTTTTGTAGATCTTTTGATTTTCCTCGTGGCACTCGCGAGATTATTCTCAGAGTATCCTGGCACCACAGCAAAAAGGTAGGCTTCTAACGCCTCGTTACTTAAAACAAACTCATGACATCGTTGAGCTTTTTGGTTGCACGATTCAGCAGGGCCCTGTGGCGTTGCGCCTTGGATATCTCATCTTTGTTTCCACCTCTTTGGACCACAGTTGTGTGTCCCGTTTAGGAAAGGTCGACGAGGACATTGCTGATGATGCACTTAGGCTAGCTGTTTCATGGATACACCTCTCCCCTCTAGATCTGAAGGTAATTATATTTGTGTTGATTGGAAGACTTTTTGGGGTTAGAGAGCCAAAAAATATAATCCAATAATCCACTTGGCAATATGTTTTCTATTTCGTGTTAGATAAACTTGTTAAGATTGATATGGAATTGTAGTTTGTGCTTGAAATTCTGAAGATCCCATTACTTCGGGAAGTAAATGGAGTAAGAAATGTATTTATTACATCTATGATATAGAGCACAACAGTTGACAATACCAATATGTACATACTTCTGTACCTTATATAAGTATTTTCATACCATAGGGCTACCCAGTTTTGTATATTTTTAAACGTTTTTATGTTACCCTACGCACAGACACACACACAAACTGTTGAAAATGTTTACAATCACATTAATTCCGTTACCAAAAACTGCCTTGCTCAGCCCTTAAGTGCTTTTATTGTTGTTGCTGTTGTTGTTGTTGTTGTTGTTGCAGGACTGAAAACAAAAACCAAAAAGCCATGGTAAAACATAAAAAATGACGGCAAAAGGCAACACAGCATAAAAAGAGAGAATACAAAAAAAAATAAAGGAAAAAGATATATAATAAATCTTTTGTATAACACGCAAAACTTTATGAACGTGCGCCAACTATAAACTTTCACTTTTCAGCTGTGTCCGTTATTTCACTAGCCCGTTGCGTATACGCCATGCTGCATATGCTTTTATTATTTATAACATTTATTTTTTACTTTTCACATTTGCAATATGATTTTTACGTGCAGCATTTGAAATTTATAATGAAGCGCGGTGGTGCTTTAAAAAACTTGGGGATATAAATCTATATGCTTATAGATTTTTTCTATCTTCGTGAGCTATGACAATAACGTATTGATAGTATTGATTATTTTATATAATGACACGCCATTATTTAAAAACTTAGGTAGTTATTATTTTTGAGAGAAATATATATAAATACTCTCGGATTTATATAAAAACAAATAAGTGCTCTAGTCGGGACTGCCCGACTAGGAGATACCCTGAACCCAGTTCTGACATCCATTCATACTTGCCTAATAGTGTGCATACATACAAACACACACATACTGCAAGCAGTGCATGCGGTTTAAGCAGTTATCTTGCTTTTTCACTGAGCCCCACACAATGGAAAGTAAAATCTTAAATAACTTCTGTGTTTATTGTCCGATCTTTTTAAAATTTGTAGGACATAACATTGGCTATAAAATGTGTGACCAAACCAAATTGCAAGATCATACCTTCAAAAATGAGTTTTTTGAATTTTTGGGGGATTGGGGGTGGTATCCAAAAAGTGAAAAATTTGTTACATGTGTATGCTATTCGAGATTATACATGCCAAATTAGGGGCCTCTAGCTCTTATAACTTGTAAGTTATAGCCCAAAAACGCTAGTCTGAAATCGAAATTTATCGATAACTTTTGAATGGGTCGAGTTATCGATAAAATGAAATAAACTTGATCTGTCCCGGCACTACGAGAACTTATATTCCAAATATGAAGTCTCTAGCTCTTGTAGTCTCTGATATCCGCGTGTTCATACAGACAGACGGACGGACGGACGGACAGACAGACGGACATGGCTAAATCGACTTGGCTGTTGATACTGATCAAGAATATATATACTTTATATGGTCGGAGATGCTTCCTTATGCCTGTTACATACATTTGCACAAAACCATAATACCCTTTTTACCCATTTTTAATGTGTTCAGGTATAAACAAGTAAGAGTGCTCTGGTCGGGAGTGCCTGACTAGGAGATACCCTGAACCCAGTCCTTATATCACTCATACTAACCAGTTAGTGGACATACATACAAACACACATATACTGCAATCAGTGCGAGCAGTGCAAGCAGTCTAAGAAATTAGCTTGCTTCTTGCCCCATACAATGGAAAGTTATATCTTAAACAACTTGTGTGTTTATTACCTGATCTTATTGAAACTTTCTTGGGTACAATCTGGGCAATAAAATGTGTAACCAAACCAAATTGCAAGGCCATAACTGCAAAAATGGCGTTTTTTAACTTTTGGGGGATCGGGGCTGGTATCCAAAAAGTGAAATATTTGTAACATGTGTATGCTATTCGAGATTATTATATTTTGGGCTTCTTGCTCTTATAACTTTTAAGTTAGGGCCCAAAAGCCATGATCCGAAAACGAAATTTATCGATATTTTTTGATCGGGACGAGTTATCGATAAAATCAAATAAACTTACTTAACGAGAACTTATATTTCCAATATGGAGTCTCTAGCTCTTTTAGCCTCTGATATCTTCGTGTTCATACAGACGGACGGACGGACAGACAGACAGATCTACTTGGCTGTTGATACTGATCAAGAATATATATACTTTATATGGTCGGAGATTCCTCCTTGTGCCTGTTACTAATGTAACATAATACCTTATACGTTAATGTACTTCATTATACCCTTTTTACCAATTTGAAATGGGTTTATTGTATAAAAACTAAAAAAACCTCATAACCGTTGCGGTCCCTTAAAAATTCGTAATCAATAGCCTGTTTGTCAACAGTTTTTGTATAGTTGGTAAATAATAATTATGTGAACAAATCTCTTAAGTCCGTTGAAAATAAAGCCTTTTCATACCCTAAGCCCATTAGAAATGTGTGACATTGGATACGTTTTACGAAGTGTGGGCCCCGACAAAGAAGCACAGCAGTTGCATAAAGTGAGCAGTGTATGTGTTTGTTTGTGTGTGTAATTGAATATAAAAGCTATGGGAATATCGTAGGCAGGCACTCCCGACTTGATTACTTTAACTTGTCTTTTTTTTCATCCGTTCGGTCTAAGACTCATTTTCAAAGATCATTATAAAAGTTTATTGATTGAAAACAGGCATACAATTTCATTTTATAGAATCCAATACCAAAGTCGGAAAATGGTGTGAAAACTGATATATAAAACATTATCGTTTTTTACCCGATCCGAAATTAATTACGAACTGCTTACAATAACACACCTCTATAAAAACTGGGGGGAGGGGGTCAAGGTTGTGTGGGCGAAAGTTGAATTTTCAGTTCACACAAACTATAACATTAAACTTAACGGGTTGTTTTGTAATAAGGACGGTCGTAGCACTGCACGCCGGAAAATGCAACTGTATATATGCATATGTGTGCATATATGTAGCATATAATTCGGCATGCGTGGGTTTTGCATTTGGAAAATGTGTTGCATGCTTTTAAACGTTGCTGCCGCGAACGCTGACAACGAACGCTTCGGCCGCATCCTGTGCGTGGATGGTCCGCTCCATTTCTGTCAAAGTTTTTGATGTGCAGCATGAGCAGTGAAAAGAGAACACAACACAAAAAGCGTGTGAAAGCGTGCCATTTATAAGTATATAATATATGTACATAGACATATGTGCATATGTGCGTATCGGTCACAATAAATTGTCTTTATTTCATGCGGATGCGGTCGATTCGGGTGCTTGAGGGGGAAGTTATGTGAGGGCCGCAAAGGCTTGCGCCATGTTTAATGAAAATTATTACGCCATATCCTTGGGGATACACACACACACACACACACACACACATATACATATATATATGTTTATACATATATATATATATATATATATATAGACTCGCACAACGACAGCTATGTGCGCCTTTTAGAGGGTGGCATGCTCATACAAAAAAATTGGTGGGCAGGCTGACGTGGGTTCAACTGAATGAGCCGCCTTTGCCACGGCGCCTGCGCTGAGCTTAAACAAAAGGGATTCGACTTCGAAAGCAGAGCATAAGTTTATGCTTGTGACTGGCTGTGTGTTTGTTGGGAAACGCATTTCTAGGTCAAACTCAACCTCCGAATGGAACAGCCCAATACAGGGACATTTATGCAAACATATTTTTAATACTTCTCCAATTCAATTATATTTTCATCTCAATGTCTTGAAATTAATTCTATGTTTGTATATTAGTTGATAAACAATAAGGCAGCAATTACATTTGAAGTATTTGTATTGAGGGATTACACAGGACATTTTACAATCTTAATGAAAGTTTTTTTTGGACAAAAAACCAAGTCGAAAGTCAATCTTGAATCCGTTTTATCGTCTCAGGTTTTCGACGCAACCTCAAACAGCCTTCAAAACTAAAAAAAATTTTCAACCCAATAATTATACCCTGAACCCATCCAAAATGGATAAAAAGAGTATAATGAAGTTGTGCAAAGGCATGTAACAGGCAAGGGGAAGCGTCTCCAAGCGTATATAGTATATATAAACCCATGTCAATCTATACATGTCCAGACATAATGCTTGATATAAGTTATCGTATTCCAATATCAGATGTTTGTTTCATTTTATCAGAAACTCCTCTCGTTCAAAATATACATAAACACGTATAATTGAAAATTTACCGATCAAATTGGGCTATTCCCTGTATTTACTAAAAAATTTAAATACACATCTAATCCCAGCCGGAACTTATTGCTTTTTATTTTTTTCTAATTATTGTTTCAAATATATATCAAATAGCTTGAATTCAATAATTGAAAAGAAATATTTAAATTCATTTGATACCAATTCTTAGAGCAAGAAAATAAATGCCACGCGATAAAACAATTTCTTCCTACTTTTGAAATTTCAGTGGTGCAGTTGGCAGAGTGAAAATTGCCTAAAGGTTTGAAAAGAGTATAGAATCTTCGGCACGCCGAAGATAATCCTTCCCCACTTGTTTTTGGGAAAATTCCGTCAACTAATATCCATTACCTTTAAGCAGATTGATATCGAAATTTGGAATTTATATCGTTTTTTGGCCATGAAGAGATAGACTCACCAAACTTGATATGTACAATCTCTAGCATAGCATTCACATGTATAAAGTATATTAGTTTTTGGATACCATTAACTAAAATAATAAATATTTGGGTCCAAAATGCTTAATAGGAACACTGGAATGCTAAGCATCATCTCTGGGGCTCGGCCAAACGGTAGTTTAGAGACACGAAAATACTGCAGTACAAACAGAGGCTTACAAGTGAAATTTATCCCTGGTGCTCCACAAGGATATACTTTACAATATTTATATCAGAAACTTCCCTACATATAACAGAAACATTATAGTAGCACAATATACAGATGATATTAGAAACGCTATTTTCGAACTCCAGGACCCAAAGGGTAGTGCAACTAAAACTGAAGAGAATAAATTAGGATCCATAAGTATTTAATATTCGTCATGTTCGTGAAGCGATTGAAAAGTAATGTTTACTTAAATAAAAACTTTCAATTAAAATGTCAAACTTAAAATGGAAAAGGTCAGAATGAGAACTAGGCGATTCTTTACCGTTGGTAGATTTAATCAATCTTAATGCATGGAGGAGACCAATTACAACAAAATAATAATATTCGCGCAGAAGGAATGCTTCGCCATGGGCCTCGCGCTGGAACATTTCTGTATTCCCGCAAAAGAGCCGAATTGCGATCTTCTCGCTAATCTCCCTAAATGGCACACAGATTAAGCACCTTACCCAAGTCAAATATTTGGAATTCATCCTTGACTGTCGACTGACTTGGAGGCCACACATCCTCTGAGCGAGAAAAATGTAGGCACATGAACTGGCTATTGGAAGTGAACTGCCTTCTCCCACTCTTACTTGGGGTATACTTACATACTTATGTGCCGGTCTGCAGCGCATCGTTGCAAAAGATTGAATCTTGCCAAAGGTTAATTCTTTGAAGAATTGTAGATGGTTCGTTTTATGTGAGAAAAAAAACACTAAGCACTAACTCCCTAGCTACTCTTGTAAACCTAACAAATCCTAAGACTGTCAAACCCTGTTAAAGGCCACACCTATCTCCTTTTTCTTAACCCTTAAGTCAAGCTGTTTTTACTATCCTGCCAGAACGTGCTACTTACCTGCTATTACACACCACAACTGACATGAAAGTGCATCAAGTAGCATGTAACGTGCTCATAACAAAAAAAATACTTTGCTTATGCTTATCAAAGAAAAGAAGATAAATTTGTCAAAATATCTGCATTTAGTCTTTGAAAAAAAATAAAGCAAACAAAAATAATAAACTTGTTTTTACACCTCAAATGACCAATACCTATTCGGTAGAAGCACACAGGATGAACCAGAAGTGGTCGAAGCAGAAGAGGGAATACCCTAAAAGACAAGCAATGATTATAATGTGCATCACGACGATCGCAAATTTCTTATGAAATAAGCTATGTTAAACACGTTTAAGAAACAGCCACCCTAGAGGCTTTCAACTGGAAGAGGAAATAGGTCACAATGACAATAATGGCGTGCAATAGTATTTACTAATGACGACTTACGTTCGTAACAGAGATACAACGATATTTCTGCATGGAGCATTTAGTTTTAGTTTGAAAAATCGGAATTAGCTATATATACCACAGTTTTGGAGCTAGAGTAACTAAACTTAGAATGCAGATTTACAATGATATTAATTAATTAATAAAATATTTGGAGCAAATATTTGATGAAAGATTTAAAAAAAATGTTCCTGCCATGCCTCCGATCGCGAAAATCCATAACTCCCACAGTATTAGAGCTAGAATCTTGGAGCTTGGAAAGTGGATTTCTGGTCACCCCTCTAAGGATTGGTAACAAAATTAGACCCTCACCCCTCCTCCCTAAAAAAATCACGAAACTCGATACCTCCCACAATTTTAAAGCTAGTGTCTCTATAGTTTGAAGGTACGATTCTGTTAAGCTTCCTCAAGGATAAATCCACGCCCACGCCCACGCTCACACCCACACCCACTAACGCCCTCGCCCGCACAGACCCACAAAAAGTTCTTTGGCACCAGTTCTCAGCTATTCTTACAATGTTATCAGAGTATTACGCAGTCGCTTACGTCGGACTGCAACATTCTTACTTCGTTTAAATGTCTTTTCATTGTTATATACAATTGATATGGGATTGGAATATGAAAGTGTTAAATACGTACATATTTAAGAGTTTGTATTAATATTCTTAATATTTTACTATCAATTACAGTTGTGACTTGCTCAAGGACAACCCATCCCACACACACATATCCAACGGAACGAATCATTTAATATCTTTTAATAAAAATGTTAAACACACACCAGATGTGCAATAAAAAAAGAGTTTGGCAATTATTACGAATGCGGCAAACTGAAACAAATAAATGAAATTTAGCACAATTAAATATAATTACAACAATAATTACTAAAGCGCAAAGTTAAAATTTATTTAATACAAATTTTGAACAAAAATTGTCGGGAAATAATAATGAATTCAAAATTCGTTTGGTAAACTGATTTGTAGCTTTGACGCACGTAAAATAAACAAGAAATAAATAATAAAAAAAAAATAATATGAAATTTATGCGAGTAGATCTAATATAGATTATTGAGTGTCGGTTACGGAGCCGCAGATTCAAATCGCTACCAAAATCAAAACGAGCAGAATTTCGCCAACAAAATGGAGAGCAAACATTTGAATTGCTTTCTGGTCCTGTTGCTGGGCGTGTTAACATTTCAAAAGCTCATTCGTCCAGCTGTCGCCGATCAGGATGAGGATATACCACACAACGAGTAAGTAATAGTAATAGTTACGCCCTATTATACACATTATCTCAAACTGCTGCTAAAATCATTTCCTTTTTTTGTTTTAACCCCATTTTCCATTAAGAATAAATAAATGATGCGAATTGTCTACGTCATTTCCCCGTTCAGGAAATGAATTGTAAATTTGTTTATGTACTGTACATTCAAAGTGTATGAATAATTCTCGGCAGTGTTAACTGAAATGATAACGCTATAAATACTTCTCTATAACTACTACTATAACCAAAATGTTGACTTATTTATGCAAATTTGAATAGCTATTCAGTTTCATTTTTATGAGGTTGTAAATATAATTTTATAAATATAACTTCTATTGTAAATATCATTAGTTTATTACAGCTTATCAGTTAAACAGCACTGAGCGTTATATTACTTCTTTTGTTATATATATAATTAAACTGACATGTAAGTGATTATTTCTGTAATGTTTTTTATTCAATTAATGTTTAATACGAAAAAATTTAACTTAAATATGATTATTTTTGAGTTTTAGTTAATTGCTCAAAAATAACTCTGAAATTGCGATATTGACGTTTGCGTAGGTAAATTTTAATAAATGTAAGCAAACTTCATTAAATTAAACAAGTGGGGAAGGATTATCTTCGGCGTGCCGAAGATTTTATACTCTTTTCGAACCTATAGGCAATTTTAACTTTGCCAACTGCACCAGTGAAATTTCATAAGCTGTACAAAATCGTTTTGTCGCGTAACATATTATTTTTTTTTTTTTGTTTTAAGAATATTTATATCATTGCCAGTTGTATAGCAGCTATAAGATAAAGTGATCCGATCCGGCCGGCTCCAACCAATGTGATGTCTCTTTGAATAATAAGTATCTTTGCAAAATTGTATCGCGATAGCTTTAAAAACATGGAATCTATGGCCAAAACCGACTTCGAGTTGTATGGCAGCTATAAGATATAGTGATCCGATCCGGCCGGCTCCGATCAATGTGCTGTCCCCTGGAATAATAAGTGTCTGTGAAAAGTTTTATCGCGATAGCTCAAAAACTGAGGGACTAGTTTGCATACATACAGACAGACAGACAGACAGACAAACAGACAGACAGACGAACATGGATAGATCAATTTGTATTGTCATTCTAAGCATACTGGCAGTAAATTTTGGGGGTCTCCGACGCTACCTTCTATGCGTTACAAACTTCAGCACAAACTTAATATACTATTTTCTTCGAAAAGAGTATACAAATGTTACAATCTGCTTTTGTGTAGGAGGGTAATCGCATATTTTCTTTTTCATTTGCTTAAGAAAAAATATTATTAGTCTTCCTATTTTTTTATGCAGTTATCTAAGTAAACAGAAAATTTTAAATAAACTTACATTGTTTTAAATAATAGACCTCTGCAAATTATTTCATCTCCATAACATACAAAATCGATAAAAATTTTGCTTACATATATTATTTCTGCAATGATTTAAATAATGTGGAAATTCTTTTTAAAAATAAAATGTGGCTATTGACGAGCTAGATAGAACTAAATAGAATTAGCAATGAAATCACAACATTAGTCTATCTACATTTAAACTGCTATAATGACAACCATCAAAGTGAACTTTTCTATATATTCATACTCATAGCGGGAAAACTTTGTCATTTATCTCATTAATAAGCCATTACATTTACGTTTATTACTTTGTTTACCACGCACAATATGACAATTTATTGGGAAAAAGAAATCGCAGCATCATTAAAATGCGCATAAAATAATAAGCGATGAAATGTGAAGAATATAATGTATAAAATATTCGTAGGGCAGATGCCAAAGATGACAGTGTTAAAATAATTTCAAATTTAAGTTCAGTATTTCCAAAAATGTCGTCCCTGAGAGCGCCTTACATGTGTCGCTCAGCAAATTTGAGCTTGTGTGAGTATCTAATGGATACATAATAGGATTTTGCAATTAGCGCGCTGGTGTGACAATTTAAGAGTGTGGGTGTGTGTATGTGTGTGGGTGTATGGCTCTGTGCGTGCATATGTATGTTTGTGTGGAAGTCACGTAAGCGCAACGTTCTTTCGCTAATTAACCCAAAGCCAACTACCATTTGCAGCACTGGCCCCCTCCAAATAAACAACATGAACATTTTGTTACTAAGACAGGAAGGATGTTAGACAGACAGGCAACCTGACAACTAAGTGATTTTTTTATTTAATGTCACTTTTATTTATTGAAATTAGACTTGGGATTCATTTTGTCGTTATTTTTTATACCCTTGATGATGGTATATAAGTTTATCGTGAAGTGTGTAACGCAAGGAGACATCTGCAAATTGTGTAGTGTGTGTATAAATGAAATAAAGAATCAGTTTATCAGCCACGACAGACAGACGTGTTTTTAGTGGATATTACATTTTCCAAGATATTCGGACCAAACTCACCAGATCCGAATGCCATTAAGCTCCTAGTATTTTGTCACGCCGAATTCAATCTTTCTTGCTTGTTAATAATTGCTTCTCATGATTTTATTATTATCTTCTTTCAATCGAACCTATAAGTAGAATAATAAGTTAGCTTCAATGCTTGAAAATATGACGAAAGTATTTAATTTAGACTTTTGTGCGTTATTTGTAGGGATAGAAGGTACCACATGTATTTGACAGGGGCGAATGTACATGTACATTGTATTTGGAAGAAACAAATATATTGATTTGGTGCTGGAGATTGTAATGCATTGAAAGAAGCGTCGGAGACCTCCAAAAGTTACCTCCAGTATGCATAGAATAACAAAACAAATTGATCGGGCCATGTCCGTCTATCTGTCCGTATTTGCGCAAACAAGTTCTTCAGTTTTTGAGATATCGCGATGAAACGTGGCACAGAGCCTTATTATTCAAAAGTACAGCATCGGTATATCTTATAGTTACCATACAACTGGAAGGCGGGTTTGGCCATATATCTCATCTTATCAAAGCTATCGCCTTCAATTTCCTTGTACACTTGAACATCCTCTCATCAATGATTGAAATCGCAAAACGATTTTTGAAAAAGCCGGTAAAGCAAATAAAGCCAAGCGCAAGTATGTTTTGAACTGACTTAACTTTAATTTCTTAACTTTAAAATCTTAAATAACTTCTGTTTATTGTCTAATCTTATTGAATTTTTTTGGGCATTAATTTTTGGCAACAAATTGTATGATTAAACCAATTGCAAGTTCAAACTTTCAAAAATGGGGGATTGGGGGTGGTATCGTAAGTACTAGTTACTTAATAATCTAAATATGAAATTATTTAAATTGTATGTTACTGCGTGCGGCTTTTGTCATGCATAATATATGATGCATCTGACTTTCTGTTTGGCATATTTCTGTTATTCTATATGTTTTGACATTTTGCGGCACATGCGTAAAAATTAATTTCATTAATTTGAAACATTAACTTTGTTTTAGCTTTGTTTCTGTTATTTTTTGTGTGTTTTATACTCTTGTAGAGGGTATTGTTATTTTGTCATACAGTGTACATACAGTATATAATTTCTTGATCAGCACTAGTAACTGAGTCGATATCGCCATGTCTCTGTGTCCGTTCAATTTAAACTTGTCTCTTAGATTTTAAGCTATTTTTACCCATTCTTTTTGGTGCCCACACAACATATTTCGGAGTCGAACGGATGGAACCACTATATCCAAAAGATGCTATGGGAAATATTGCAAGAAGCAAACAACTTTTTTGTTTGCTGTAGTATTGTAGACTGTGTGTCGCATGTAGATGTGAAATGAAATAAAGAGTCAGCTTATCGGACTACTATATTATAAAGCTGCCATAGTAACAATCGATTACAAGTTGTTACTTATATTCATTTACACTCATTAATAATTTGATTTAGATACAAATAGCTGTAGTGCAGTTTTCAAGGGTATGTTATCTCCGACATTACGAAGTTAGCCTTTTTTGATTTTGTTTGTTTTTGCTTTTGTGTGTCACTGCAGAAATTCAATTAAATTTTTTTTCAACTTTTGCTGCCAGCTACGAGAACAACAACAACAAGAGGCGCCTTAAGGGCACAGCTTTGACGATTATGTTTGGGGCATGTAATGATAATGATCAAGATGATGATGAAGTTGCGCCCATTTCGGCGTCCCATTGCTTTTGATGTAACTGACCCAAATCGTGTTTATGCGCACTAGCACTAGAATTCATTCCTTTTGCTTCATTCATTCAACGGATTTTTTCTTAGCTGGGCCGCATTATAGCTGAGTACTCCTGCTAGCTTTTGTACCATCTGTTGTTGTTATACCCAGTGCCTATTCAAAATGGGAAAAGGGTATAGTTCTGTGGCGCAAATGTACGTAGCTGGCAGAAGGAATCATCTCCGACTCCAGTTTTTGATCTTATAGCTTAGCTAGAGACTTCACTTCAGATAAATTTAGATTTTTTTTTATCATATTTTAAAAATGATTATAGCATCGAGTTTGTTTTGTCTGCTTTCCTATATCAAACTTAGATCAAGAAAATTTCTCCGATCGAGTTTTCGACAAAATGAAATAAACTTGATCTGTCCCTGCACTACGATAACTTATATTCCAAATATGAAGTCTCTAGCTCTTATAGTCTCTGACATCCGCGTGTTCATACAGACAGACGGACGGACAGACAGACAGACAGACAGACAGACGGACATGGCTAAATCGACTTGGCTGTTGACACTGATCAAGAATATATATACTTTATATGGTCGGAGATGCTTCCTTATGCCTGTTACATACATTTGCACAAAACCATAATACCCTTTTTACCCATTTTTAATGGGTTTAGGGTATAATAACATTTGATAACAAGTTCCAACGAATGCTCTTATGGGAGGTGTATATATTAGTCAAATTTTGATAATTTTTTAACACAACTTTTTACTGCACTCAAAAAAATTGTAATTTCAAAAACCTGATTTCTAAACGTTTTGGGATACTTAAAGTACATTTGGGATTGCTTAAACCAGACTCACGGGACACTATACATTATCGTACCACCTTCACAAGATGCGCCTATCCCTAGATACAGATATACTCTGCATAGAGGATGACGAGGCCACACGGAACATTTTATGAGATGGCCAAGCATTCATTGGAGCTGGAAAAAGGATCTGTGCAGAGATTTTGTTACTCCAGAATAGGAAGTCCCATGGCACAAATAATGTAGATGTACGTTTTTTCAGTCCTTTTTATACCCTGAAAAATGGGCATAATGGTTTTGTGCAAAAGTATGTTACAGGCATAAGGAAGCATTTTCGACCATATAAAGTATATATATTCTTGATCAGTATCAACAGCAGAGTCGATCTAGCCATGTCTGTCCGTCCGTCCGTCTTTCTGTATGAACACGAGGATATCAGAGACTACAAGAGCTAGAGACTAAATATTTTGAATATAAGTTCTTGTAGTCCCGGGACAGATCAAGTTTATTTCATTTTATTAGTAACTCGTCCCGAACAAAAGCTATCGATAAAATTCGATTTCAGACTAGCGTTTTCGGGCCATAACTTAATAGATATAAGTTATGGCATGTATAATCTCGAATAACATACACATGTAACAAATTTTTCACTTTTTGGATACGACCCCCCAATCCTCCCAAAAGTTGAAATAACCCATTTTTGAAGGCATGACCTTGCAATTTGGTTTGGTCACACATTTTATTGCCAATTCTATGCCCAACAAATTTCAATAGTCGGACAATCGCGACTAGCGCACTCTTACTTGTTTAGTTTTAAAGTGTAACTATACAATTTAACCTTACTCGATAGACTATTATACATTTTCTGTGCCCCTTTCTTTCTCATTATCCCTCTTTATGCCTATCTAGTCTGCATTTTATGCTCAGCTTCAGTCTATTTATCAATTAACTTGTCGTGTTCTATGCAAATTCAAAATCCACTTAATTGCAGCACAAGTGCGAGTGCAGAGGCAGGCAGCAAAATAAAAACACAATACTGCCTCAAACTCACCGTTCTCATCCCTACCTCACATTCTCTTTAGCCCTCCTTCTTGTCATTGCATTTAACTCTTAATGCACTTTCACTGTCATTTGTCATAAGTAGTTAGCGCTCTCTTTGTTTATTTTGCCTCGCTATTCTTTCTTCGTGCTTTTATTGTATTTTTATACCACGTACCCATTAAAAATGGGTAGAAAGTGTATTATGAAATTGTGCAAATGTATTATGACAGGCATAGGGATGCATCTATAACCCCATGTATTCTTGATCAGCATTAATAGCAGCGTCGATAAACTCATGTAATCTCATCTCAGAGACTATAAGAGCGAGAGGACGATTTCAGTGGATAATCAGCGCACTGTGTAAGCGTGTGTTAGTTGACGTGTGATTATGCAGGAAAGCAACTGCGAACTAACGTATGGCCCTGGGTACACGGTATCTCTTAGTCGGGCACTCTCGACTAGACCATTCTTGCTTGTTATTTATACACTTAAGCTGCCTCGGCTGTAATTAGATCTGCCACGCCCACACACAACATTTACCGAGCCGTGTGTCAAAGCTTGAAATGCTGAATTGTTTTAAGCATTTAAGCATTCGTGCCACTTGCAGCACACATCCAACAACAACAGCGAAACTCAAATTAGTATAACAAATAGCGAACAACAAAAAGGAAAGCAACATTAAATGCTGCAGTTGAGCAATCTGCCAGAGAATTCACTATACGTAACAGTTAAAAAAGTCCATGGATATAATCGTCATCAGGAATAATAAAAGTAGAATGTTGTTCAGAATAATAGAAGATACAGATAAATAGTCAATGTAAACAGTTCTTACTATTACAAAATCGAAATAAAACTGTTTGTCCTGACTGACTGAATCAATGGTGATTAGTGACTAAAGCACAGCTCCAAGATAGCTACGAATCTAAATAACAGACTGAAACATCTTGTTTAGGACATAAGAAGAATTTTGAAAACTTCAAACAGCCGTTGGCTAAAAAGTCAAATTTAATAAAATGGTTTCATATGTGTATTCTTTGGCAGCCGTTTGGCGCAACCTCAGTAGTTTAGGAGTATACAAATTGGAAAGATTTGCGTTTGAGGATTTAAAAAATCCGATAAAGATCCGGAATTATTAAACTTTTTATATAAATTTTTTGGTTCATTAGACGCAGATTATACAAAATATGACCACTTCATTTCTCATAGGAGAATTTAAAGGGACGTAATTATTAAAGGCGGAAAAAATTATATTCTAAAACGAATAAATGGCTGGTTGAATTTCATTAAAGGCATAAAGAATGATAATACAAGATTTAAAGAAGTAAAATCAGCTTTTTAGGCAATCAATAGTCAAGGGATGTCATAATGTTTCAATGTTTCAAAATACAGCTAAGCTTAAGTTTTTAATATGGGATGGGAAGGATCTTCAGGGACAGTCGGACGAGCTCCTCTGTACACTATTGTGCTAGGGACATTGAGAGCGCTAATCTAGCCCAAAGATACTTCTGACATCTGGTTAGAGTCATTAGAAGATGACTAAGAAATATTTGAAATATTCGCCTAAGACAATTGACGATAAAAATAATTTAATAGAGACGATGTGGAAAACGCAGAAGACGAATGATTGTCAGAGCAAGATATGAACATCTGTATAGAGGACAGACAAATTTGATATATATATATCAAATATTTATCAATTAGAATTTCAGAGTTAGAAATGCATGGTTCAAGCCAAGAAAACGTCATAACATAGATCGACCAAAGATGCACTGTTTATGCACAAATTAGTACCTAAATTTTTGAGCTATCGTGATGAAACTTGACACTAAGCATTTATATATTTGGTAGCCGTTTTATGTATAAACCATTAAGCTCCCTTTTGAGAATGTTTAAATGGAAACAATTAATTTGTATTTGCAAATGGATAAATTGTAAGAAAATAAACGAAAATATCGAATAATCCGATTTAAAAGTTGTGTAGTGATTGATAGCATTTCTTATTGCTTTTCATAGTGTGCTGAAGTTTGTAACGCATAGAAAAAAGCGTCTAGACCCCCAAAAGTTACTGCCAGTATGCTTAGAATGACAAAACAAATTGATCTAGCCATGTCCGTCTGTCTGTCTGTCTGTATGTATGCAAACTAGTCCCTCAGTTTTTGAGCTAACGTGATTTAACTTTACACAGACTTATTATTTAAGAAATAGCACATTGGTCGGAACCGGTCAGATCGGACCACTATATCATATAGCTGCCATACAACTGGAAGTCGGTTTTGACCATAAATCCCATGTTTTCAAAGCTATCGCGATGAAACTTTGCACAGATTCTTATTATTCAAACAAACATCACATTAATCGGAGCCGGCTGGATCGGACCACTATATCTTATAGCTGCCATACAACTGGAAATAATTTTAATATTTCAATAGAAAATTTTACAGTTTTACAGCTAATGAAAGTGCTGCAGTTGGCAGAGTGAAAATTGTCTAAAGGTTCGAAAAGAGTATTTAATCTTCGGCAGGCCGAAGATAATCCTGTCCACTTGTTTTCATATTACTTAAGAACTACTCTAAGAAGTTAAGAATCTGAAAATTTGTTTAGAAGTTGTTCTCATTGCCGCCCTATAATCGGACGTCGTTCTATTAATGAAGACCATGTTTTACTTAAATTAGTTATTTGTTCATCGATTTTGATAATAAATGAGACTATACCAAAACAAGACCTGAATTTTAGAATGTTTCGTTGGAAGAAAAGATTTTCCTAACATTTTAAATTTTTATTTTTATTTATATTTTTATTTACATGCCCTTTTAGTTTTGTGACATTTATGACAGTGAGTATTGGAATATGAAATTTAAACATAAGACCAGCTCAATACAGCAACGAGTGGAATCCACAGCATTTAAAGTCAGTAATTCGCTATAAGAAAAGGGACCAAAGACAAAATGCAACTCACGTATGTATGTATCGCAGACAAAAGGCAGATAGTATGCAATGCACACACACGTAAAATCAAACCAAAAGATACCACAAAAACAAGGATATGAAGACCAGAAGCACCAATGAAAGACCACCACCATCATCTTGGCCTGCATAGGACTTTTTCTGGTGGCCAGCATATAAAAAGGCGCATTTTGCTCTGCTCATTTTGGTAGTTTGTGCACGACAAAACTTGACAATGTCAATTTTTTTGTACATGACAGCACATCAGCTACAACTGGAGCCTCAACTGCTCAACTCAGGTGGTGTTTTGCATTGTCATGTGCGTTTACCTTTTGAGCACGAACCACGTATGTCATGCTCAAGTGCCATACACGTAACGCCATCGAACTAGGTTTGCTAGGATCCTTAGCATCAGGCTTTCACTTTTTTTGCCAGGTTTCTGCCCCGCTTTAAGTACTCGTTCTGCCTTCATACATGTACTAGGTCAATGGGTTTGCAGTTTTCAGTTTGCATCACTGAAATAGACATGGGATTCCTTTTTTTATACCCTGAACCCATTTAAAATGGGTAAAAAGGGTCTTATGGGTTTGTGTAAAAGTATGTAACAGGCATAAGGAAGCATCTCCGACCATATAAAGTATATATTCTTGATCAGTATCAACAATCGAGTCGATTTAGCCATGTCCGTCTGTCTGTGTGTCCGTCTGACCGTCCGTCTAGAGCTATAAGAGCTAGAGACTTCATATTTGGAATATAAGTTCTCGTAGTGCCGGGACAGATCAAGTTTATTTCACTTTATCGATAACTCGACCCATTCAAAAGTAATCGATAAATTTCGATTTCTGACTAGCGTTTTTGGGCTATAACTTACAAGTTATAAGAGCTAGAGGCCCCAAATTTGGCATGTATAATCTCAAATATCATACACATATTAAAAATTCACTTTTTGGATACCACGCCCCAATTCCCCCTAAATTTGAAGGTACGACCTTGCAATTTGGTTTGGTCACACACTTAATAGCCAATGTTATGTCCTAAAAATTTCAGACAATAAACACAGAAGTTTTTTAAGATTTAACATTACATTGTGTGGGGTTCGGTGAAAAGCAAGCTAACTGCTTAAACCGCTTGCACTGCTTGAACTGCAGCATGTGTGTGTTTAGATTAGTATGCATGACTATATGGACTTGGTTCAGGGTATCTCATATTCGGGCACTCCCGACCAGAGCACTCTTACTTCTTTATTTTTCTTAACGTTTCCAAAACTTGTGTCGCATGCATAGAAATCTGAAAAGCTATCCAAATCCCTAAATGCATTGTTCTCCGTGCTCTTAGTTGAACAAACCAAAATACGGATTATCTCTGCGCGAAATCAACCATGAATTGGGGTAACTTGACCTATTGGTTTAGAATTCAGAATTTGTAACACATATATATTTTGTTTTATTCATAAATATTTGATATTGACAGGAAAGTGATTCTGGTGAAATCAGAATGTTTTCTGCATTTTTTGCAATTTTATCGATTATTTGTTAATAAACAGAGCATTTTCAAAGCTGCTAAAAGGCTTTGCATAACTTGAGTTCATTGAAACACAACAGATACGAGCATTGAAAAAGCAGGTAAATTCTTATTAGGCTATTTTCAAAAGTTAGTTAAATAGTTGTTTGTTTTTGCGGGTGCTTCAAAAATTATGTAAGTACTAGACACCACAGCGCAATCTCTTGCACACTAATTTTTTTGAAACACCGAACTGTTGTTAATATTGTTCAGTGTTCCGCTGATGACACAAGCATATAAGGGCTATAGTGATTGTATTGTCTTAGGCTACCAAATCTTATTAGTCAGTGCAGTCGTCAAAGCAGCAACATTATTTGTATTCATTTTGAAATTTATACAAATAATTAATTAACGCTGCTCAAAAGGATATCAGCCCAGCTTAATGCTGTGGAAACACTTAACGTTTACATACAATGCTGTTAGTGTTGTAAACTTAACGATAGTTGTTGTTTTTTTGTTTAATTCGTGGAATAGTTGAATATTTTAACTTAAAACAAGTGGGGAAGGATTATCTTCGGCGTGCCGAATCTTTTATACTCTTTTCGAACCTTTAGGCAATTTTCACTCTGTCAACTGCACCACCGAAATATTTAATGACGCATATCTATTCATCTATAAAATGAAAGAAACTTGATCTGACCAAATATGAAGTCTCTAGCTCTTGTAGTCTCTGATATCCGCGTGTTCATACAGACCGACAGATAGACGGACAGACGGACGGATGAATATATATATAAAGTATTAAAAAAAAATTTTTATTTGTTTTATATTATTATGTATACATACAAAATATAACAATTCTAAATCCAAAACATGCAGCTCAATTGTAATTCCTATTGCCTCAATTTTCAGTACTAATCAATCTTAATAAACTTTGTTGTCTTCTTCTTCATTACAGAGTGCGCAACTGGGCCCTTAAATTTGGCGTCGATTTATGGGAATTTGGTCGCCAATTTACCAAAATGAATGAAATCAAAAGTGTGAGTAAATGATTAACAATATAAAGACTATAATATACATGTGTTCGTTGTACATATGCTGTCATATGTTTAGGAGAGTCCTAAACAAATGTAGTAATATTTTACATAATTCGGTCGAAGCTTTAGTGACATTTGTAAATGGCTGCGATTGCTTTTTGGGTTTTAGGTTTAGATAGCGAAAGTTAAGTATTCCGGCATCATAGTTAAACAAATATATTCAAACAACGTCAACGATAAGAGATAATCGATGAATGCGCAGACGATGCTTAGTGCCTGGCTTTACCCACAAATTCGTATATTTTTTGTTTGTGTAATTTAATTTTGTTGCTTCGGGGTTTCGTTTTGCTTTCGTTGTTCTGGGACTGCTCTAATGCAATTTAAACACAAATGCGGCTAATTAAAGGCAAGGCCGCAGACTGTCGGTGAGTGTGTGTGTGTGTGTGTGTGTGTAGTTATCTGCGTTAATAAGCATGACTGTTTGGCTTTGGTTTATTGCCAGATGTAGATCTGGCTGCTCTTCACTCACTCTGGGTTTTTCTGCGTTTAATCAGACGTGCTTGAGTTAGTGCGCCTTTATTACGAGTCTCTTTATACGCCTATGTATGTGGATTTTACATGGATTAACAAATTAAAGGTAGTTTTGACATACTGATTAGACCTTGAAATTCGATTAAATTTTGTTCGATTGGATCGAAAATAAAATGGAAGAACGTTTAAAAATTAAAATACAAATTAATTAATTAAATTTTGAAAGAAGTAAGAAGCGTTAAATCAATATTAATTTATTATACCCTGAACACACTAAAAATGGGTAAAAAGGGTATAATGAAGTTGTGCAAAAGTAAGTAACAGGTATAAGGAGCATCTGCGACCATAAACATTGTCCCGTTCAAGGGTTAGCGATCAATTTTGGACATGATTTGAAACTAATAAGAGCTAGAGACACCGAATTGGGTATGTAGTATCAGCTCGAATAGCATACCCAAGTAAACAATTTTTGTCAGCATGTAATCGTTGGGTGTGCGGAGAATTCGATAATGTCTTTGAAGGCGAAAACTTCGTGTTCATTGCACTAGCTTAAAATAATTAACTATGATACTATATGACTTCTGAATTATAAACTGATTTTTAGTATTTATTAACTATATCAATTACATTTTAATTAAATGTTAAAAGAAGCGGACACAAGTTTCTTCGCACTTATTTTTTTCTCCAAATTTCTTTAAAGTCGTTCAAAAACCGTTTGAAAGGACATAAAAATCACAAAAAAGAGGGGCATGGCGAGTAAAGGAGAGACACTAAAAGGGCAGCAGCAGCAGTACAGGCAGGACTAAATGCAAATAAATTTTCTGGCTGTGACTGTCATTGAGTCTGTAATTGTCAAGTGACTCGTTTTTACTGCTGCTGTTGTTGTTGCCTGTTTCTGGCTGCTGCATCACTTGGTTGAACGTTGCCAGTGCTGCTGACAATGTTTGTTTGTGTTAATTTAAACGCAAGTCGCGTTGTGCAGGCGGCAAAAACTGAAAATCTACGCCCAGATTGAATGAAATATCAAGTATACGCGACTTTTTTTGTGTACATCGGCTCTGTGTGAATTGTTATTTGGCCTTGTGTGCGCGTATGCTTCATAAACATATTGGCATAACAATGTGTGTGTAAGTATGAGAAGGTGTGTGCTTGTGTGCCTTCTTCAATATTATCGCGTTACTTTAGTAATCAAAAAAATGTGGTTTTTATACTCTTTTCGAAGAAAAAAGTATATTAAGTTTGTCCTGAAGCTTGTAACGCATAGAAGGAAGCGTCGGAGACCCCCAAAAGTTACTGCCAGTATGCTTAGAATGACAATACAATACAAATACAATTAAATATTTTTAGAACAAAAAAAAAAATGTTTCGCGACAAAACGATTTTATACAGCTTATGAAATTTCAGTGGTGCAGTGGCAGAGTGAAAATTGCCTATAGGTTCGAAAAGAGTATAAAATCTTCGGCACGCCAAAGATAATCCTTCCCAACTTGTTTTTTTAAATTTTGGAATTTTTGGCTGACATAAATTCGTTTCATTATCCTAAAAAGAAGAAAGAAAAAAGGTCAGGAGAATAATAAGAACATGTAGAGGATTATATGTAGATATGTATTTTCTGACTCATATCTTAATACATTAGAAACGATGTCATATTTTGTTATTTTTAATAAAAGCTTGAAATCTCGAATTATGCTCGGCATAAGTAGATTATTAATTATTATTATAGTTAATTCTAAATTATTTGTTTCAAGAAACCAGTCTTTAACTCGGCAAATCCTTTTTTATTTTAAACCATATTTTGCCAGCAGTTTGATTTTCTTTTGATGAGCCCAGGACCTGTGCTTGTTGTAGATATCGTTGTTGAGCTCACTTGCAATCATTTTTTTAACTCCCTTAATTTAAAACAAGTGGGGGAGGATTATCTTCGGCATGCCGAAGATTTGATACTCTTTTCGAACCTTTAGGCAATTTTCACTCTGCCAACTGCACCACTGAAATTTCATATGCTGTACAAAATCGTTTTGTCGTGTAACATTTTTATTTGTTTGTTCTAAGAATATTTAATTCATTCATTCATACATTCGGCTGTCTCCGACCAATGTGATGTCTCTTTGAATAATAAATATCGGTGCAAAGTTTCATCGCGATAGATTCAAAAACATGGGATATATGGCCAAAAGCGACTTCGAGTTGTATGGCAGCTATAAGATATAGTTGTCCGATCCGGCCGGCTCCGACCAATGTACTGTCGCTTTGAATAATAAGTCTCTGTGCAAAATTTAATCGCGATAACTCAAAAACTGAGGGACAAGTTTGCATACATACAGACAGACGGACATGGCAAGATCAATTTGTTTTGTCATTCTAAGTATACTGGCAGTAACTTTTGGTGGTCTCCGACGCTTCCTTCTATGCATTCCACACTTCAGCACAAAGTTAATATAGTATTTTCTTCGAAAAGAGTATAACAAGTAAGAATGCTCTTTCTGTGTTTATTGTCAGATTGGCACTATATGTGTGACCACACCAAGCTGCAAAGTCATACCTTCAAAAATGAATTTTTACAAAAAGTGAAATATTTGTTACATGGTTATGCTATTCGAGATTATACATACCAAATGTGGTGCCTTAGCTCTTATAACTTTTACCTTATGGCCCAAAAATGCTGGTCTGAAAGTCTTTGATATCCGCGTGTTCATACAGACAGACGGACGGAAAGAAAGACAGACAGACGAACATGGCTAGATCGACTCGGCTGTTCATATACATATGAATATCAAGAATATATTCTTTATATGGTCGGAGATGCTTCCTTATGCCTACCTACCTCCCACCTGCAAAGCGTATTTTGAGTTATAACGCCTCTGGCTTTATTACTCTATACATGAAACCTATGGACCCTGAAAACGTTTCTGTCTCTCTTGATCCGATGACAAACACAGCGGTTTGTTGTTGCTGGCTATTGAAAATGTGTTTTAGTTTGATTTGCTTTTTCACCGAGCTAATCGGCTAAAGACAGAAAAACTAACTGAAATCAAATCATGGAGGGAAACTTACAATCTAGCTATTTGCTTGTCTATAGCCATTTGTCTGGCGTTTTTTTCAAATACTTTTCAATCTGTCATCGAAAATGAAAAGAACTGACATGGTAATACGACAATATTAATTTAATTATGGGCAACAGTTTTAACTTCTTTCATTTCCTTTTAATCCGTTTTTTGACTGTTGCTCTTCAAAATTTTTAAATAAAAGTTTCTTGAGCACAAAATTAGGTATTAAAAGAAGGCTGAAAATGTTGTCCCATTGCTACCCGTCTTTGTGTCAATTTATTTTCTCAAGTTAAGTTGTTGTAGATTTTGTTGTTTCCAGTTGTTTGCTATTTTAAAGTAGCAGTGCACACGTTCAGCAATGCGAGAGTCGCAAAGAGCAAACAAACAGCAAAAATAGCCAAAATGCTTAACAGCCGAATGCTGCCGAGCGAGCGAGACAGATAAGTGTGGGTGTATGTCTGGTGGATGGTATTTTGGATGCCTGCGCGTGGCGGATACTCATTTATTTTATTTTTCTTTACGTTTTACGCTGACTAGCTAAAAAATATCTACCTAAGCCGTGAAATATATTGTTTTAGACAGAAATACACTAGCGGCACACATCAAACACACATATAACAGAGAACTCAGCATGTCATTACTATCTGAGTAATACAGGAATTTAAGTTGCCCTAACATCAAGGGAAAATGTTATAATTACAAATACTTATACTCTTTTCGAAGAAAATAGGATATTCACTTTGTGCTGAAGTCCGTTCGTTTGTCCGTCTGTATGTATGGTCTACCAACTAATTCCTTAGTTTTTCAACTATCGCGATTTAATTTTGCACATAGACGTATTATTTAAAGGGACAGCACATTGGCCTATATCACTATATCTTATAGCTGTCGTACAACTGGAAGTCGATTTTAACCATATATCCGATGTTTTCTAAGCTTTGCCTTCAATTTCCTTGTACACTTCAACATCCTTATAACTCATTAATGTTTAAAATTGTTTGATTGATATTGATTGCAAACAAAGCCAAGTGCAAACAAGTGGGGAAGAGTTCTCTTGCCGAAGCGTGCCGAAGATCTTATACTCTTTTCTTTTTTTTTGCTTGGCATTATTTTCTCGTTCTAAGACATTGAAATCTTATACATTTTTCGCGTAGCATTATTTTTTTTCTAAGACATTGGTATCATATGAATTTGATTCGTTCTTAATATTATGTATTTGCATATATATATTGTGTGTGATTCATCTGATACCTCGTCTACGTCGACGCACAGATGCCCTTATTGTAAATGCCTTAAGTTAAATAGTAACTAAACTAAAGCAAATTATGCATCAATTATAAATTAATTATCTCTATTGATATGTTTATATAAAGAGATAGCATAGAAAGTGTTATAGTCTTAAACTGCAGACTGGCAACGAGGCGTATACGCTATGTACATATGTAGTACATACAGATATATAGAACATTTGTAATGGGTAAAATGAACGAAGTGAGACCAAACGAGACATCGATGCCAATAATGATGTGCTGGTAATAGTACTGATGGCGATGATGAAGTCGACGGTTTTATACCCTGAACCCATTAAAAATGTGTAAAAAGGGTATAATGGTTTTGTGCAAAAGTATGTAACAGGCATAAGGAAGCATCTCCGATATCGATAAATTTCGATTTCAGACTAGCGTTTTTGGGCCATAACTTACAAGTTATAAGAGCAAGAGGCCTCAAATTTGGCATTTATAACCTTAAAGAGCATACCCACGTAGCAAATATTTCACTTTTTGGATACCATCCCCCAATCCCCCCAAAAGTAAAAAAAAAACGTATTTTTGAAGGTATGGCCTTGCAATTTGGTTTGGACACACATTTTATTGCCAATTGTATGCCCAAAAATTTTCAATAAGATCGGATAGTTTCTATTTTGTGGGGCTCAGTGAAAGAGCAAGCTAACGGCTTAAACCGCTTGCACAGCTTGCACTGCAGCATGTTTGTATGTACTCACACTGATAGATTAGTATGAATGAATGGATGTACTGGGCTCAGGGTATCTCCTAGTCGGGCACACCCGACTAGAGCACTGTTACTTGCTATGTTTGTTGCTGTTATTGTGATCATTATCAGCACGTATTCTGCCTTGTTTGTCGCATTTCTTGAAAATGTTCCCGACTCTTCACCTCGGCACGCTGAGTGCAATGAAAAATGGGTCAAATACAAGTCGAAATTGCAAAAGAAATGACATTTGGCATACCATGTTTACTTTTTTTTGCCTGCTCTTTAGTCCTGGTTTCTTTAACCTTTGCCTACCGTTGCTTCTCTTAGTTTTTTCTTTTTCCTATTACTCTGCGTTCGCATGCAAATAAATTTAAGCATGCTCTCATTTTGCACATAATACAAAACTTTGTAACTGGTAAAATGGAAAAGCGGCTCGTGTTGTCGTTTTTCTTCTCATTTTCCTGATTTTGTTCTTCTCGTTTTGTCGGCTCACTTATTGCCATTGCCTTTCTTGGCCAGTGCGAAAGTAACTTTTACGTTGTTAATGTCCACTTGTGTACTTGGCTCTCCGCTTATTGAAGGTAAAAGTAAACAACCTGTAAGTCGACTTGATTGCGATTGCCCTGCGGATATGTTTGTAACTTATGTGTGTGTATGTGTCTGCGTTGACTTCGATGAACTAGTCAGTAGCTGACACAGGAGATAGAATTTTGCATTTTTGTACCCTGTAACAATGAAAGTGTTGTGGTGCTATGAAGTTGTTCAAATATCAAGTATATATATCCTTGATCAGCCGAGTCGATTAAGTTATTTCCGCCTGTATGTCCGTGTGGTCAGATCAAATTTTTCACATAACCGATAACTCGATTGGAGGCACTAACTTTGATTTGTATATTCTTATATAAATGTATGGAATATTTAATATTTATACTCTTTTTGAAGTTTGTAACGCATAGAAGGAAGCGTCTGAGACCCCCAAGAGTTACTGCCAGTATGCTTATAAAAAACAAAACAAATTGATCGTTGTAACTCACCAATGGGTAAAATCGCAAAACGATTGAGTCATAAACAGCGAAGATATGCGTCATTAAATATTTTGAAAGACCGGGTGCATATGAGCAAACAAAGTCAAGCGCAAGTAAGCTTTTGACAGTCTGCTTTTCAAGGGATTTTGTCATCGATCATCAAAACGTTTTGTGGCGTAGGGGGTAAAGTGACGCCCTGGCAAACGAAAGGTCCTGAGTACGAGTCTCAGCGGCGACTGGTCATTTATTTTTACTTTTTATACCCTGAACCCATTAAAAATGGGTAAAAAGGGTATTATGGTTTTGTGCAAAAGTATGTAACTGGCATAAGGAAGCATCTCCGACCATATAAAGTATATAAATTCTTGATCAGTATCAACAGCCGAGTCGATCTAGCCATGTCCGTCTGTCTGTCTGTCCGTCTGTCTGTCCGTCTGTCTGTCCGTCTGCATGAACACGCAGATATAAGAGACTATAAGAGCTACAGACTTAATATTTGGAATATAAGTTCTCGTAGTCCCGGGACAGTACAAGTTTGTTTCATTTTATCGACTTCAAGTTGTATGGCAGCTATAAGATATAGTGGTCCGATCCAGCCGGCTCCGACCAATGTGCTGTCCCCTTGAATAATAAGTGTCTGTGCAAAGTTGCATGGCGATAGCTCAAAAACTGAGGGACTAATTTGCATACATACAGAAAGACAGACAGACAGACAGACAGACAGACAGACAGACAGACAGACAGACAGACAGACAGACAGACAGACAAACAGACAGACGGACATGGCTAGATCAATTTGTTTTGTCATTCTAAGCATACTGGCAGTAACTTTTGGGGGTCTCCGACGCTTCCTTCTATGCGTTACAAACTTCAGCACAAACTTAATATACTATTTTCTTCGAAAAGAGTATAATCAAATTTTACAATGTGCCTGTTTGCGTTTCTATGCAATTATAATTTTTGGGTGTAACCTAAAATGCAGATTGTCGGCCATTTGTTTGTTCCAATGCTAACTTCAACTGGAGTGGCTCTTGCGACCGGCTGCCTCCTGCTTTCAGCAACAGCTGCTGGCCCCATGTGTACGCTTTGGTGACAAATACAAAACGCTTGTTAAAGGCCAAAATCGTTGCGTTGTGGAGTTGTGTGTGTATGTGTGTGTGTTTGGCTAACTAAGAGTGTGCGGCCGTACAGTGTTGCGGGCTGCAAAGAGACCAATCGTAAATCAAGGCATGACTACCACGCCGACAACAACAACGTAGATGAGGACGCACTTCAGGGGCGTGCCAAGCCAAATGGTGAGCATTTTTCTAGAAGGGGGAGAGGGAGGGCAATGTCAGGGGGGCAGAGGCGGGAATGAGGTAGAAACCCCCTTTAGCAATTGGTAACTCAAGTCTATGGGTTTTGTGCCCTTTGTGGTCCAGAGAGCTCGAGAATGCATTTAGGTTGAGGCACAGGATCTGGCGCCAGCTCAAGCTCCATATAATACTTATTTACGTATGTACATAAATATATATACATATGTACATGATACGTGTGTATTTATGCATATGCAGTGCTTGTCTATGCAAATATTTAAGTCTGTTCTTGTCATTTGGTGGCGAAAATTGCATGACATATAACAGCGACAGAGAGAGAGAGAGAGAGAGAGAGAGAGACAGAGACAGAGCAGAGTAGCTGGTGTAATAGTGCCAGTACTCTTAATGAAAACGTAAAGCAAATTAAATATTTAATTTAACCAATGTGTAATGGGACTAGTCGGAGCCAAAAGGATATTCGATTTCCCACAAGGAATCTGTCCACGGACGCATTTCCACATGGAAAACATGGGCAAATTGATTGATCATTCCATATGAAAATTCTCGTTAACTAGGGTTAGAATTTGCCAATTAACAGTTAATTTGCTATTTTATAATCTTAAACAACTTCAGTGTTTATTGTCCGATCTTAGTGAAATTTTTGTGGGCATACAATTGGCTATAAAATGTGTGACCAAACCACATTGCAAGGTCATACCTTAAATAATGCGTTTTTTGCACTTTTGTGGGGATCGGGAGGTGGTATCTAAAGCTGAAATATTTGTTACATGTGTATGCCATTCGAGATCATACATACCAAATTTGGTGACTCCAGCTCTGCGTGCTCATACAGACGGACAGACGCACAGACAGACAGACGGACATAGCAAGATCCACTCGGCTGTTGATATTGATCAAGAATATATATACTTTATATGGTCAGAGAAGCTTCCTTATGCCTGTTATATACATTTGCACAACTTCATTATACTCTTTTTACCCATCTTTAATGGGTTCAGAGTATAAAGAAATTAGATTGCTCTAGTCGGGAGCGACCGATTAGGATACACCCTGAACAAAGCCCTAAGATTCATTCATACTAACCAATCAGTGTGCATACATACAAATACACATATACTGCAAGCAGTTTAAGCAATTAGGGAAAGTTACATCTTTAATAACGTCCGATCTTATTAAAATTTGTTGGGCATAAAATTGGCAATAAAATGTATGACTAAACCAAATTGCAAAGTCAGACTTTTTATCATGGCCAAAAAACCTGGTCTGAAATCGAAATTTATCGATAATCGATATCGATCTGTCACGGGACTACGAGAACTTATATTCGAAACATGAAGTCTCTAGCTCTTGTAGTCTCTGATATCCGAGTGTGCATACAGACGGACAGACAGACGCACAAACAGACAGACATACGGACATGGCTAAATCGACTCGGCTGTTGATACTGATCAAGAATATATATACTTTATATGGTCGGAGATGCTTCCTTATGCTTTTTACATACTTTTGCACAACTTCGTTATACTCTTTTTACCCATTTTTAATGGGTTCAGGGTATAAAAAGGGAATGAAAAGTCAAGGAACATGTAAAGCAATCTGCGCTTCAATGCACAAGGAAACATGCGCGTTGATGCTGAACATTGTTGCCAGACAAGGAGCTGTGGGGAATGAAGTTGGAGGGGTTGAGCTAGCAGGCGACATCTTCATTAAAATCTAATTAGCGCATTGCGAGGCGAGCCAGTTGCCTCTTGAAAACTGAGTCCTTGACTTGGCTTTTCTGTAGCAACGCTGCGATTGCAGCGCATAATCAGTCAGGTGAGGGTGAGCGGAAAGGTGAGCTGTCAGATGAGCTGCATGCGTATGCTGCTTAACTTCTGCTGGAATTTAAGCAGTCAACAGCCAGGAGCAGAAGCTCAGAGCTACTCAGGAATGTCAGTTGTAACTGGGTGGAGCAAGGAGCAGCCGCACCTTATTCTTTGGCCTTGCTCCACTTTAAGTTTGATGCTGCCAACTGCACACTCAGGCAGCCAGCATCCAACAGGAGCAGCAGCAGCAGGATTGGGGATTAGGGATTGAGTTTGAGCCTTCCGGGCGACTCCTTGCGCAACATTTTCAAATTCCAGAGTCAACCGCAAAATGAAAAAGTTTCTATGGCTGCTGCTGCCACACCTCCCATGCCCGCCTTATTTTGTGTATATATTGTATATAGTTTTTTGCTGGCAGGACACACTTACTCACACACACGCACAAGCTCGCGTATGTCCTTCGGGCGAGAAATGCATTTCGATGTTGCTGGCAGGAAAATTGCTTTATAAAATGTTGCAAGCTGTGTGGAGTTTGGGGTGGTTTTTGTGGGCGTGGCCATCGGCACGACCATCATGCTGCTAGATTTTCTTATTTTTTTGCCGTTCCCATTCCTGTTGCGGTTTTCTCGATTGACATGCATTTAATTTTCAATACACATTTTCTCAGCTTCTCCACATTGGCCATTATAAGATTTCGAAATGTCGCTAATGGATTTGAGGTGTGATAAATCATTTTCCATCGCGCTACATAGTGAAAACTGTATCAACTTAGCATTATTTCATATGCATATATGTACCTACATTAGCGTTGCTCAGATTGAAATTTGCTGCCGCTATACCTAAGTATAACTGACTAAGATAAGCGATAGTTGCCCAATACAATTGGACTACAACAACCACTAAGAAAACTGTTGTTGGTACAAACAGCTCACATTTGTTTTCCGCTTTTTGCGCTTGGTATGTATCCTTCGTTTAGTTCCCCTCAGTATACATGTCAGTAGTGAGCACCAGCTGCCATAATAATTATATACCTAAAAACTTAAAAAAAACCAAGTTGGGAAGATTTGAGATTCACTTGCTTATATTTTACGCTTATGCACATGCTATGGAATAGTCTGTGACAAATGCGCAGCTATCCTAACTACCAGTCTACGCATGTCTACGCTCTTTATTAATCAATTGTTTTGCAAGCTTAAACATTGATGGAGGAATACCGTGTTCAATGCACAAGGAAAATGAAGGCGAAAGCTTTAAAAATTTGAGATATATGGCCAACAAGACAACTCTCAGCTGTATGGCAGCTATAATACATAGTGTTTCAATGCGGCTTCGACAAATATGCGGTCCCTTTGAAAATGAAATCTTTGTTCTAAATTTCAACATGACAGCTCAACAACTGAGGGACTAGTTTTCATAAATACAGACAGACAGACAGAAGTGCCCAACTAGAATATACCCTGAACCCAGCTCGTATACCCACAAACACACACACTCGCTTCAAAATATGCTCTTTGGACAATTGCTCTGATTCTTCTTATAGCTTTGAAATAAAAGACAAAAAGCCCTACTCTGAAATTTAAATTGATCGATAACTACCCATAAAATGAAATAAACTTGACCTGAACCGGGAATTCAAGGACTTGCATTCCAAGTATGAAGTCTCTAACTCTTATAGTCTCTGATATCCGCGTGCTCAGTCGGATATGGCTAGATAGACTCGCTTGTTGATATTGATAAAAACAAGTGGGAAAGGATTATGTTCGGCGTACCGAAGATTTGTACTCTTTTCGAACCTTTAGACAATTTTCACTCTGCCAACTGCAGCACTTTCATTAGCTGTAAAAATTTATATCATTTATTTCCAGATGTATGGTATCTATAAGATTTGGTGGTCCGATCCAGCCGGCTCCAATCAATGTGATGTATGCTTGAATAATAAGTATCTGTGCAAAGTTTCATCGCGATAGCTTTGAAAACAGCTATAAGATATAGTGGTCCTATCCGGCCGGTTCCGACCAATGTGCTCTCCTCTTGAATAATAAGTGTCTGTGCAAAGTTGCATCGCGATAGCTCAAAAACTGAGGGACTAGTTTGCATACATACAGACAGACAGATAGACAGACGGACATGACTTGATCAATTTGTTTTGTTTTTTTAAGCATACTGGCAGTAACTTTTGGGGATCTCCGACGCTTCCTTCTATGCGTTACAAACTTCAGCACAAACTTAATATACTATTTTCTTCCAAAAGAGTATAAATTTAGATACTTTTTGGGGTCAGAGATGCTTTCTCTTATGCCTGTAACATACTTTTGTACAACTTCTAATACGATTTTAAGCTATTTGTAGCTATTCGTCACCCTCCCAAAGGATCGGTAAAATTTTTCTTAATCCACTCCCCCTCCCCCCCAAAAATTGTGAAAATTCATATACCTCACTGTTTTAGAACTAGAGTCTCCAAACTTGAAAGGAAAATTATTGTAAAGTTTTCCCAATGGTCAACGTACCTTCACGCCCACTTACGCGCTCACCCATAAACCAGCAGAAAGGTTCTGCTCCACCTGTTTTCAGATGTTCTTCCAATATTCAATTAATTTACAGTCAACTAATAATTACTTAAACATCAAATTTTGTAACTGAAAAAATCAATAATAAACATTTGATTAATATATTGTACTCTGTGTCTGTGCAGCAGAAAAGTTTTGTGAAAGGGTTTGAAAAATAAAATCGATCGAGGCTCTGAGGCTTGGCAAAATATTTTGAGCGAATTGGCAAAGCACTCGTAGGCAAATTACGAGTGAATCCTGGGGCTCCGCTGTACTTTCTATAGGAGCAGGTGTCCCTATGTCATCATCAGTGTAAGACGGTTTGCCATGCTCTTTAAACTATCCTTTTCTCTTTCTTCTTCCCTCTATCTGACTCACTCTCTCTTTATTTATTTGCGTAATTTGAATCTTGCTGCTACGGGACAAGCATTGAGTGCCAAAGTTAATGGGTGACACATTTTGCACTGACTTAAAAGGGGAAAGGGGGGTAGGGATGCTTGGGGCCGGCGATAGACAGACACATCTCATTCCGAAGCATAAACATCCTTCCATTGAACGTGTTGTCATTTGCTGTAATGTTTAAAGGCGCCGGGCAAAAATAGCATTTTATGCGAGATTTGACGAGTTTTCCTAGACTTCTTTAATTTTTGTTTTTATATTATGTCCATCTCATTTGGTTGTCAGAAAAGTGGCTGGCTGTAAATTACGTAGCCGCTTAATTTTTGCTGCAAATGCATTTGCTGACTTCATGCATTCCTAACTGGCAAGCCAATTAGCTGTTCGGGCGTTGCCAAACGCCTACTTGGTGCCGTTTAACAAAATGAGAAACTGTCAGTTAAATTATATTTTCCTCGGCATTTGTAATCATCAACGTCTTGGCAGCATTTTTCAGCGAATTAATTAGAAAACTTTTCCTAACTGATTCACTGCCAGCAGCAGCGACTGCGACACAGTAAACGCCTTTAAAGAAGCTGGCAGTAGTTACTTTGAGAGTGTAAGCTTGAGCTGAGCGTGTTTCGTGCTCCACTTCGTGAATCAAACACGCACGACTTACACGATATTTGCATGCTAATGCGTAGCTGTGATGAGCTCGTCAACAGGACTGTACTCAGGAGTTTGAGCACTGTAGTTTCGCCAAAATAAATAACAAACAAACTCTTGTGCACAGTATCTGACTTAGAAATACCTTGTTCATTTATTTGTTGTTACTCATCGGAATACATTCACAGAAACACACGCCTGATCGCAATATAACGATATCATAAAGGGAGATACCCAAAATTATCATTACAAAAACTAAAGCTTTTTAGGATGGGACATACCATCATACATACTAAATACTAAAATTTAAACCTATCGAACATATTTGTACGAGACGAGTTATCGTAATGAGATCAAATATATCTGGCGAACTAAATACCTCGTATTCACTGGTATATGATAGGATATATATATATATATATATATATATATATATATATATATATATATATATACTGGTTCACTGGTGTATATATAGGCGTGCTAATACAGACGGACATGGCTAAATCGACTCGGCTGTTAATGCTGATTAAGGATATATGTATGCTCTGTGGGAGCATTGACGCTTCGTGTCGTGATACCCTTTTTACTCATCTTTTAAGGGATCAGAGAACAACAATCAAATGTGCTTATAATTTGTTTGTTTACAAATTGAAAATTATTATTAATGCCTGTCTTTTTCGTGATAGAAAATCCGATAGGCGCTCACCTCTGGTGTGTACATACACACACATCCACACTCACACTCACACACAGTGAAAGCTTTTGTGGTGTAAGCCAAAATACAACTTGTGCTGTAACAAAACTAAAACTGCATAGAAAAAGTCCACTGAAGAAACAACACACTATGTGCATATGTGTATGTGTTTTGCGTGTGTGTGAATTGCTGTGCTGCGCTCTATGTATGTGTGTCTTTGGAAGCAATTTAAATTCAACATGCTGATTTAAAACGCCCAAAATTTGTCTGCTGCATTTGACAAAGACGTTTTTCTGGCAATTACCGGATATTAATTAAATAGCACGACGACTTACAATTTTGCTTTTTGCCAACAGAAAGTTAGAATTATTAGTTATATGTGATATTCGAAAAATATGTTGTGAATAGAGAAACAAGTGGGGAGGATTATCTTCGGCGTGCCGAAGATCTTATACTCTTTTCAAACCTATAGGCAATTTTCACTCTGCCAACTGCACTACTGAAATTTCATAAGCTGTACAAAATCGTTTTGTCGCGTAAAATTTTTTTTTTGTTCTAAGAATATTTAATTCCTTGCCAGTTGTATAGCAGCTATAAGATATGTGATGTCTCTTTGAATAATAAGTATCAGTGCAAAGTTGTATCGCGATAGCTTTAAAAACATGGGAGATATGGCCAAAACCGACTTCAAGTTGTATGGCAGCTATAAGATATAGTGGTCCGATCCGGCCGTCTCCGACCAATGTGCTGTCCCCTGGAATATTATGTGTTAGATAGCTCAAAAACTGAGGGACTAGTTTGCATACAGACAGACAGACGGACATGGCTAGATCAATTCGTATTGTCATTCTAAGCATACTGTAGTAACTTTTGGGGGTCTCCGACGCTTCCTTCTATGCGTTACAAACTTCAGCACAAACTTAATATACTATTTTCTTCGAAAAGAGTATAAAAAATGCAGTCTATATAAAAATGCTCTAGTCAGGATTGCCCGTCTAGGAGATACCCTGAACCCAGTTCTTACATCCATTTTGAACTTTTGGGGGGATTGGGGGTTGGTATCCAAAAAGTTAAATATTTGTAGTATGTGTATGATATTTGAGATTATCATGCAAATTTTAGGCCTATAGCTCTGAAATGGTCTGAAAACGAAATTTATCGACAACTTTTGAACGGGACGAGTTATCGATAAAATATAATAAACTTGAACTGACCAGGGACTACGAGAACTTATAATCTAAATATAGCTCTTGTAGTCTCTAAAATACGCCTGTCCGTTCATAGAGACGGACGAACAGGCTGACGGACATGTCTAGATCGGAGTTGGTTTCTTATGCCTGTAACATATTTATACTCTTTTCGAAGAAAATAGTTTATTAAGCTCATGCTGAGACCGTCGGAAACCTCCAAAAGTTACTGCCAGTATGCTTAGAATGACAAAACAAATTGATCTAGCCATATCCGTCTGTCTGTCTGTCCGTCTGTCTGTCTGTATGCAAACTAGTCGCTCAGTTTTTGAACTATCGTGATAAAACTTATCTCAGAGACTTATTATTCAAAGGGACAGTGGTCGGAGCTGGCTTAATCGGACCACTATATCTTATATCTGCTATACAACTGGAAGTCGGTTTTGGCCGTAAATACCATGTTTTCAAAGCTATCACGATAAAACTTTGCACTGATACTTATTATTCAAACATACATCACATTGGTTGGAGCCGGCTGAATCGGACCACTATATCTTATAGCTGCCATACAACTTGAAGTCGGTTTTGGCCATAAATCCCATGTTTTCAAAGCTATCGCGATAAAACTTTGCATATATACTTATTATTCAAACATAAATCACATTGGTTGGAGCCGGACGGATCGGGCTACTAAATCTTATAGCTGCCATACAACTGGAAATAAATTTAATATTTCAATTTTTACAGCTAATGAAAGTGCTGCAGTTGGCAGAGTAAAATTGTCTAAAGGCTCGAAAAAAGTATAAAATCTTCGGCACGCCGAAGATAATCTTGTGCCACTTGTTTTCCACAACTTTGTTATACACTTTTCACCCATTTTAAATGTGTTCATTTGGTTCTGTTGGTTGGGTATTATATAAACTTCATTATTTATTGCTTGCTGTAGAAGTCATTAACAATTGTTTTTGATGTTACTGGTTTTTTTTATTCAATTTTTCAGCGCTTTAAGGACAATGACGTCGAAGTGAAGCGCAAGGATGGCATTATCCTGCTGCGTGAATTAGCGGCCGAGGTGAAAAACTTTATGGACTTCAAGCGTAACGCTGTAATGGTAAGTGTACGCTCCTCCCTCGTTCCACCCCACCCACAATTGACAAGTGGCTCAATAGTTCAAAGCACTCGCCACAGATGGTAAAAACTCTCAAAATTTAAGGACCACTTACAATCGCATAACAAAAGACACACAAAACAAAAACGAGAAGGCGCTGCTCAGTGGACAACTGGCGTAAAGTGGGAAACAATAAATTGCCGTGGGGCAAGCAGACCCAGCAACAAAAACATCAAAAATGAAAAACAATCAGCAAGATTGGTGAAGTCAAGAGTCCTCGGCTAGAAGGTACCCTGTGCCTAACATCATAATTATGATTTCTTCAAAACCTTTGGATATATTGTCTAATTTTATGCAATGAACTGGTCATACATATAGCTTTCGAATAGGCTTATATTCAGTCAGCCTTGCTAGCATTTGGGGCAATATTGTTTTAAATTCTTATTTTTAATAATTTGCTTTATAAGTAGCTTTTAATCTGAAAGTACACATTTATAGTATGTGAAAATGATCGACTTTTTTTTTATTTGCTCAGTAAAATGGAAAATCTAGATTTTATAATTATTCGCGGCTTAAAATCTCTGGCCTCGTAAATGTTCTAATAGCTAGATGTCTGGTCCTAAAATATTTAACTAAGTTTTAAGCAAATAAAATAATGTTTATAGTTGCAATATTGCTAAAAATGTTAAGATATTTTTTGTGTGCTATAGTACTAGAGCCTACATAAAAAACGTGACCGACAGTCGGAAATTACGAATATAAATTAACTCAACGACGTCACGATCTTCTCCAGCTTGTTACAAAAGCATGCACTTCTTCAATACACATCCTGTTAGCCAACTCATTTAGAGTACAGGGGACAACAACAACAACATCTCAGGCGCTGAGCAGTTGCGTACGAGAGGCCGACAAATTGGAATTAAAGTGCGCCAGCCACAAGGACAAGTTTTGATGACCCGCAGCTGCTGCGGCTACTGCTGCTGATGCTGTCGCCAATTGTCGCTGAGTTGGCAGTGGTTACGAGACTCGCCCAGACTTCGGATCTCTGCGGTGTTGTGGTCTTTGCCCTGCTTATTGTGGCTTACCAGTGTGCGCGTCGTCCTGCGTTTGTATCAATAGACTTCGTTTACTGTCAGGATAATGGGCTGGAAGGGTCGCGACCGGACACTGGGGCAAGCCTAGCAAAAGTAGAGGAACTTGCTTCGGAACAAGCGTATGGTTCCAGAAGTTAGATTCCAAAGCCCAAATTTAAGTATAGTAATTAAAAAGTAGCAAGTGAATTTCTTAACACTTAAAGCTAAGCAGAAAGATGGACAAAACCTTGTTGGAGAAAATAACGATACACAAGTTTTCATCGTCGATTCAGCTTTCAGAAAACCACCGTATTTTTTGCACTTTGTTCTTAAAGTGTAACTATTTTTTGCCCTGAAGCCATTAAAAATAGGTAAAAGGGGTATAATGAAGTTTAGCAAATGTTTGTAACAGGCATTAGGAAGCATCTTCAACCATATAAAGTATATATATTCTTGATCGGTATCAACAGTCGAGTGGATCTCGCTATGTCCGTCTGTCTGTCAGTCCGTCTGTATGAGCACGCGGAGCTAGAGGCACCAAATTTGGTATGTATAATCTCGAATAGATTACACATGTAACAAGAATTTCACTTTTGGATACCACCCCCGATCACCACAAAAGTGCAAAAAACGCATTGTTTAAGGTATGACCGTGCAATTTGGTTTGGTCACATTTTTTATAGTCAATTGTATGCCCACAAAAATTTCATTAAGATCGGACAATAAACACTGAAGATTAGGATTTATATTTTGATTGTGTGGAGCGCAGTGAAGAAGCGAGCTTAATAACTGCTTAAACTGCTAGCACTGCTTGCATTATAGCTAACTAACTGCTCGTAAAAATGTGCACTGATAGGTGAGTACGAATGAATGTAAGAAATGTACTCAGGGTATCTAATAGTCGGGCAATCCCGACACCTCAATGCACCTCAAATCGATAAGGTATGAATATGTTCCACAATTTTGAAGCTAGTCACGAAATTTGGAAAACAGATTACAGGTGGCGTTCCCCAAAGATGGTGACCTTGATATCCCTGCCATGCCCACAAGAATGCCCCCAGCCACCCTGCGAACCGCGAAAGCCAATACAATATTACCGGCCACACCCTATCTTTCACATTACTCAAATCGCTAGAAATTTATGTCACTCACTGTTTTAAAACAAGTAAGAATGCTCTAGTCGGGAATGCCCGACTAGGAGATACCCTGAACCAAGTCCTTACAATCATTCATACTAATCTAAACCCACACATGCTGCAGTTCAAGCAGTACTAGCAGTGCAAGCGGTTTAAGCCGTTATCTTGCTTTTCACCGAGCACCACACAATGGAAAGTAAAATCTTAAAAAACTTTTGGACATAACATTGGCTATAAAATGTGTGACCAAACCAAATTGCAAGGTCGTACCTTCAAAAATGCGTTTTTTCAAATTTGGGGGAAATTGCGGGCTGGTATCCAAAATGTGAAAAAATTTTTTTCTCTTATTACTTGTAAGTTATAGCCCAAAAACGCTAGTCTGAAATCGAAATTCATCGATAACTTTTGAATGAGTCGAGTTATCGATAAAATGAAATAAAATTGATCTGACTCGGCACTACTAAAACTTATATTCCCAATATGAAGTCTCTAGCTCTGATAGTCTCTGAGATCCGCGTGTTCATACAGACAGACGGACGAACGGACGGACATGGTTAGATCGACTCGGCTGTTGATACTGATCAAGAATATATATACTTTATACTTTTGCACAAAACCATAATACCCTTTTTTCCCATTTTTAATAGGTTCAGTGTATACTAGAGTCACCAAACTGAGAACCATTAAGCTTTTTCAAACGCAAACATAGATTATCGCCATCCTTCATATACCCTCAAATAAGTTATTTTCCACCTGTTCTCGGCTGTATCTATCGGAGTATTATGCAGTCGGTTACGTCCGAATGCAAGGTTCTTGTTTTGGCCTGAAATTTTAAATGATTAAAAGGAAACATCGGAGACCTCCAAAAGTTGTCGGTCTGTCTGTATGCATGTAAGCTAATCTCTAAATTTTTAACTTATCCTGATGACAGAGAATTAATATTTAGTGCAACAAATGAGGGACAGAGAGAAACACAGACGGACATGGCCACATGTCATCCGCACCATACTAGAATCTCCGACGCTTCTCTCTATGCATTATAAACTTCAGGACAAAGTTCTTCGAAAATAATATAAAAATCCAGTGGAATACAAGATAGAATGTTCAAGAAAAACTTTATTGTTATAGGCAGCCACATACGGTTGAACTGCTCTGCCATCAAAATTAAGCTTTAACTATTTTCCGACGTTATTGAACAATGTTGTAATTGTATAATTATGTTTTGTAATTGATCTAATTAAGGTTTTCTTAATGTGGTCTGCGTATTGAGTTGCCCAAATTGTATTAATGTTCTCTATGATTTCAGCTTGTATTCAGTCATGGGCGGGAACCCATGTGCATGTTCAATTCATGTGCGTGGGTATACATAAATAATTTTTTATGATTTCCGTAAAGTATCGATTCAATCCTTTTTTCGGTTTATTAATTTTTTGTGGGTTTATTTGGCGGTTGCTTCTACCGCTACTTCCACTCCTTATTGCCCTGACGCGAAACGCATACGAAGCACCATTAATTAAACATCAACCCACATGAACAACAAATCACAACAACAAAAGCTACGAGAGCAGTAACATCGAAAACAGAACAACTGCAAAGAACAGCAACAAGCGAGCGACCGCATTCAATGTGTGAACTCGACTATAATTTACCCTGTGTATCATTTCATTAGTCAAACAAGTAAGAGTGCTCTGTTCGGGAGTGGAGAAACAATTTAGCTACTTCAAATGCTATGTACATTGATATGTAAGCTTGTAAATTCGAAATAATTATTATTGCAAAGGTGCGTTTAATATTCAAAAGACACTTTAAAATTTAAGCTTCAACAAAAACTAAAGAAAGCATTAAAATAAGCGATTTTTTAGAAACAAAATTGTCTACCAAGAAGACCTATGTATTATTGGTGTCAGCTCTCATGCATTCCAAAGAACCCTTATCTTTTTGAATTGCATGCTCTGTTTATACTCTTTTCGAAGATTATAGTATATTAACTTTGTGCTGAAGTGTGTAATGCATACACGGAACCGTCGGAGACCCCCAAAAGTTACCTCCAGTATGCTTAGAATGACAAAACAAATTGATCAATGAAATCTGTCTACCTTTGTGTCTGTCTGTATGTATGGCATCTAGTCTAGTATCTATCAGCTATCGCGATGAAACTTTGCACAGAGGCATATTATTCAAATGTACAGCAAACCCAGCCGGATCGGACCACTATATCTTATAGGTGCCATACAACTGCAAGTCGGTATTGGCCATAAATCTCATGTTTTCAAAGATATCGCCTTCAAGTTCCTTGTACACTTGAACAACCTTATAACTTATCAACGTTAAGAATTGTAAAACGATTCAGTCATAAATAGCGAAGATATGCTCCATTAAAAATTTTGAAAGAAGAGGTGCATACGAGCACACGATGCCAAATCCAAGTAAATTTTTAGCAGACTGCTCTTAAACCGATTTTGTCATCGGTTTGGTGGCGTAAGTGGTAATATGACGCGCTGACAAACGCGAGTTCGGAGGTTCAACTTATCGGCGACTTATCATTTATTTTCATTTTTATACCCTGAATGCATTAAAAATGGGTAAAAATGGTATAATGAAGTTGTGCAAAAGTATGAAACAGGCAAAAATATAAAAAGGAAACATCTCCGACCATATAAAGTATATATATTCTTGATCAGTTCCAACAGCCGAGTCGATCTAGCCATGTCCGTCTGTCTGTCTGCCTTTTCGTCCGTCCGTCTGTATGAACACACGGATATCAAAGAATATATAGCTTCATATTTGGAATATAAGTTATCGTAGGCCCTGGATAGATCAGAAAGTAATATGAGCTAAAGTCACCAAATTTGGTATGTATAGTCTCGAATAACATACACATGTACAAAATATTTCACTTTTTGGACACCGTTCCCCCATCCCCCAAAAGTGATAAACTCTAATTTTTCAAGGTATGACCTTGCAATTTGGCTTGATCGCCCATTTGATAGTCAATTTTATGTCCTAAAAATATCACAAAGATCGGACTCTAAAGAAGAAGTTATTTAAGATATACCTTTCCACAGTGTGGGGCCTTATGACGAAGTTAGCCTGCTTGAACTGCTTGCATTATGTTTGTGTTTGTATGAATGTGCATTGATATGAATGGATGTAAGAACTGGGTTCAGGGTATCACCTGGTCGTGCAATTCCGACTAAAGCACTATTGTTTTTTTTCAACTTTCGCTATTTCATAATGATAAGACAGTTGTCGAAAACTAGCCTTAGTGAGCTTAAATGTAATGAGTGCGATTCTGTTTGCTGTTTTGTTGAATATTTCAACATTTATCAATCAACAATTATGCCGCCAGGTACAATATTGTCTCTCTCGATTCTATTGGAGAGATTTGCGAAAGGATCCAACTTACTTTTCCCCACTAAATTTTGGTGGTGGTTCTGTTATGGTGTGGGGTGCTTTCACGTCGACAGCCACGTTCGTGATGAAAGCAGTCTCCTTTTATTGAAACAAACAGAGAAGAGCCAATTGTATTTCAACAAGATAAGGCTCGTATTCATATTAGCCGGGAAACAAAACTATTTTTAGCTGACTGCTTTATTAAAACTATGGACTGGCCACACATTGAAAATGTATGGGATATATAAGACGGATTTACGAAAATCGACAATTCAACACCATTAACGAACTAAAGATGGCAAATATGACTAAATGGGATAAGCTGGATACCAATCTCTTAAAAAAGTTATGCGAATCGATGACAAAAATTTGTTTTGTATTGCTGAAGGTGGGGGTAATCCTATTGATTATTACAAAATTATGGAAAAGTATCCTATCTTTATGAAACGCCAAAATATTAATTTTTCATTGATTCATTTTGTTTGAATAAACTAACCAACTTAAATACTACTGAAACTTGTTTATTTTGTTGCTAAGATTATTATTTTAAAAAACAACTTCAATAGAAAATTTGTTATCTGAAATATTAGCAAAAATCTTGGTGATAATTATGAAATGCACCATAGTATGATATGAAAAAAGCCCAGATTTAAATTCAGGGAAAACAAACTTTTTAATAGTTAGCTAAAATGCAGTATTAAACATTTGTCAGCGCTTAAGTAAACCGATGACAAAACCAGAAAAAAATGTTCGAGCAAAGCGATGCATAAAGCGTTAATTTATACTTGCATCGAATAACCGGAATTTATGTGCAACAACTATTTCTTGGGTTAAGTCAATTAATATAAATATAATTGTTCCGCTATCAATGTACACACACAGTAATACCTATATATGTATATGTATATTTATACGTATCAATACATACGTTCATTATAAATCTCGTTTTAATTGTATGTGCCTTAATCTTTTTGTTTATATTATTAAACTTGATTCTGGGAATCTCCCGAAGTGATTACGCTTGCTTGGGGTCACTCAATGTGCGACACACATATAATGTTTCCCGCTGTTCAGATTTTGCTGTCAGTTTCTTTCTGAATTTCAAACGACACACTACAAGATGCTAAAGACTATAATTGTTTACCTGGTGCTGATCCTCTATTTCGTGACCTACTGTTTGGCGGCTTGCAATGAGGGCTTCTATGCCAATAAAGGAAATTTGGTCATTGACCTGAATAATTTGAATACGCTCTTCGATTGCGTGCAGCGACAGCATAATGGATAAAAAAATATGTATTTTTCACTAGTAATAAACGTGAATTACTGCTGAAAAGATATTATTGTAAAATAGTATATATATGTACTTCTAACATGAATAAAAATTTTGCAATTAAAAAAATAACTTTTCTAAAGTCTTGAACTAATTATTGCAATTATATATCGTAGTTTTAAAGGTCAAAGTGTTTAAGTGTCAAATGTAAAGGTGTAAATAAGTCCCGAATGTGCGGAAAACATAATATATAATAATAAATATTCGTGCCGGATGATAAATTTATGGGAATTGATGTATAGAATAAGTCAGTTTTGCTCAAAAGATTTATCACGATATGTTTGTAACATTTATGAAACACCCGAGACACACACACTCACACACTGGTAAACATTTAGCATTCAATGGCTGGCATCTCTTAAACTTCACGAAGCAGCAGAAGCGCCACACCACGCAACCGAAAACGTACAAAAATGGTTGAACAAAATTTCTTGAAAGATATGGTAAAGTGAGACGGGAAAAAGTACAAAAGGCAACGCAGATTGTGCCTGAGCCTTCAACATAGTTTGGGTTTTTAACATACGTTAGCTTATTTTTTAACGTATACGCAATGTGACAATGCCGAGAGCTTAGTGGCAAACGACAAACATAAGAAGTAAGAGTGCTCTAGTCGGGAGTGCCCAACTATGAGAGACCATGAACACATCCTTACATTTATTCATACTATTAATGCACATCCATGAAAACACACACATAATGCAAGCAGTGCAACCAGTTTAAGCAGGCTAACTTCTTCGCAAAGCTACACATACTTAAAGGGTCGGATTTTTAATGTGTTCAGGGTATAAAAACTCCGATCACAGCCCAGTCCGCACCCCTAAATCACGAAAATGTATCAATTTAATTTAGAGATAGAGTGACCAATTTGGATGGTAGATTGCTGGTCACGGCTTTTAAAGATATGGAAATGAAATTTCCCACCGTGCCCGTTTCGCCCCATGTTTCGTGGCTCAAAATAAACGTGTATTGGTTTGTTCTTCCATTAGCGTGGATGTTACTTACACGCCAGTGCTTACTGTTTATTGAGCGGTACAAATTGGATCGAAATCTATGCATTATATATTCACGCAAATGTGCGGCTTAACCAATCAAATAATTAGTGCCGCACAGCCCATCTATCACATTATAAGTCTATTTGTCAATACGCCAGACAGACAAACGGACACACATTAAACTGACCAATCAACAGAGAATTATCAACAGCGCGTTTACATGATATTATTAAATAGTACCGCACGATTCCCGCATAATTGACCATTGAGATGACACAGCGACGACGCCTTGCGATGTTTGCAAATAATGACAGAAACAAATAAGAGTGCTCTAGTCGGTAGTGCCTGACTAGCTGATTCCCTGATCTGAGTCCTGACATGCATTCAAACTTACATATGTACAGTGTACATATGTACATCAAACACACAGACTGCAAGCAGTGTAAGCAGTTAAGCATTTAGCTTGGTTCTTCACCGAGCCCCACACTAAGGAAAGTTAAATTTTAAACTACTTCTGTGCTTATTGTCCGATCTATTGAAATTATTTGGTCATACAATTGGCAATAAAATGTGTGAGCAACCCGCTTGCACTGCTTGCAGTATGTCTGTGTTTGTTCGAGCGCTCTCAGCGATAAAATATATTCATATTTAACTGCATACATAAACAGAAACACACAGAAATAATCACGGACGCTGTAAACTGTGCTCTTTATGAAATAGTTGTGCTTCTGCTTTGCAGAGCCACACACTACTGAAAATGTGTTCTTAAATAACTTATGTGCTATGGTCCGATCGGCATAAAATGAAACCAAGTTGCTATTGGGTTTTAAATTTTAGGGGTTTACTAGAATATATATACCAAATTTGGTAGCTCTACCTCTTATATATTTCATGATAGGCTCACCAAAAACTGGTTGGAATTCGAAAAGCATCGAAGCTTTATCTGATCAGAGTATGTGAGAACTTTTATTCGATATATTGTTTTTCTCGCTCCCATCCGTGTGCTCATACAGACGGATGGAGATGCTTGTAGATGCGTGTTACATACTTTTGCATAGGTTCATAATACCCTTTTTACCAATTTCAAATGGGTACAGGGATTAAAAAACACACACACACTGCACTTAACTACTGCGCTGCTGTTGAGCTGTCACTGGAAACGTATGCGTAATTTTGAGATAGTGGCCAACGTGGTGAATGTTGGTAATTCAATTTCTGGGCGCGTTGTCAACATGCTCGTTATATTTTAACACAAGTCCTTCACTTTCAATACTCAATAATAGTTTGTGCTAGGTCCTGCCTGTCACTGACAGGCTTTATTTACGTTAAGTTCGAAGTTTAAATTGATTTTTAAATTGCATTTAAACACAAGCAGATTGAAGTTGTCCCACACTTTTTTATGCTCTTTATACTCAGACGTAAGAGTGTTCAGAGTGTTACTACACATACTATAACTAAAACAGTGAGAGATATGGATTTTCGCCATATATTCTTAATATGGTGACTTTAGCTCTAAATCTGTGGTAGATATAAGCACTTCTAAATATATTTTAAAAGGGGCTGGTGGGCGTGTTAGTGGGTGTGACTGGAAAACCTTGGATCCAATTTTTTTGGGAAAACCAGAAATCCACTTTTTAAATTCAATGCCTCTGGCTTAAAAAATTGTGGGAAATGTTCATGTCTTATTGATTTGATATCTATGGTGTACAGATATGATATCGATTTGCCAGCCGGTGGGCGTGACACAAAGATCTTAACACTTAACCTGAAGCAGATAATAACAATTATAATAGACCCAGTTTCCCGTCTCTATCTTTAAAAGCGTCTACAAAAGTTACGTCCATACAGACAGACAGACAGACGAACAGCCTGACGGACATTGTACGAACTCAATTTAGTATGAATACCTTAGGTAACAGAGTATAAATTGCACAACCCAAGATTAAACCGAACAATTTCTTTCTGAGCAAGTTGACTTTTTTCTTTGGCTCTTTTCGAACCTTTATGCAATTTTCACTCGAACAACTTATAGTGTAAAAAAAAATTAGATCAAATTTAAAAATTGAAAAAAGGAACCTGTTCTTTCAAAATTTTTAATGACGCATATCTTCGCTATTTATGACCTAATCGTTTTGAACATTGATGAGTAATAAGAATGTTCAAGTGTACAAGGAAGTTGAAGGCCGTAGCTTTGAAAAGATCGGATGTATGGCCAAAACCGACTTCCAGCTATATGGTAGCTATAAGATATAGTTGTCCGATCCGGCTGGTTCCGACCAATGTGCTGTCCCTTTAAATAATAAGTCTATGGCAAAGTTTTATTGCGATAGCTCAAAAACTGAGGGACTAGTTTGCATACATACAGACAGACAGACGGACATGGCTAGATAAATTTGTTTTGTCATTCTAAGCATACTGGCAGTAACTTTTGGGGGTCTCCGACGCTTCCTTCTATGCATTACAAATTTCAGCGAAAAGAGTATACAAACGGAACGGATTAGGGTTTAGTGGACACTAAAAATGCATCCTTCTGTCGTCAATAATTCAATATATATTACATACTTATGTATGCATACATATGTCAACAAGAGTGCTCTAGTCGGGAGTGCCAGGGACCCTGAACCCATTCCTAACATGCATTCATAGTTACATATTTGTGTACATACACACTGTAAGTAGTTAACTTCCTAGTGAAGGAGGAAGCCCCTATGGAAAGTTAAATCTTTACTGTGTTTGTTTGACAAAAAATAGGCAATATAGTATATTTTAAGCATAATGGCAATACCTTAAACAAGTAAGAATGCTCGACTAAAGGATACCCTGAACCCAGCTTTTGTATCCATTCAAAATCCAAAAAGTAAGAGTGCTCTAGTCGGGAGTGCCCGACTAGGAGATACCCTGAACCCAGCTCTGACATCCATTCATACTTGCCTAATTGTGTGCATACATACAGACACACACATACTGCAAGCAGTGCAAGCGGCTTAAGCAGTTAGCTTGCTTTTTCACTGAGCCCCACACAATGGAAATTAAAATCTTAAATATCTTCTGTGTTTATTGTCCGATCTTTCTAAAATTTGTTGGACATAACATTGGCTATAAAATGTGTGACCAAACCAAATTGCAAGGTCATACCTTAAAAAATGGGGGGATTGGGGGGTGGTATCCAAAAAGTGAAATATTTGTTACATGTGTATGCTATTCGAGATTATACATGCCAAATTTGGGGCCTCTAGCTCTTATAACTTTTAAGTTAAGGCCCAAAAACGCTAGTCTGAAATCGAAATTGATCGATAACATTTAAACGGGACGAGTTATCGATAAAATGAAATAAACTTTATCTGTCCCGGGATTACGAGAACTTATATTCCAAATATGAAGTCTCTAGCTCTTGTAGTCTCTGATATCCGCGTGTTCATACAGACAGACGGACGGACATGGCTAAATCGACTCGACTGTTGATACTGATCAAGAATATATATACTTTATATGGTCGGATATGCTTCCATATGCCTGTTACATACTTTTGCATAAAACCATAATACCCTTTTTACCCATTTTTAATGGGTTCAGGGTATAACAAGTAAGAGTGCTCTAGTCGGGAGTGCCCGACTACGAGATACCCTGAACCCAGTACTTACAATCATTCATACTAATATAAACACACACATGCTGCAGTACAAGCAGTGTTTATTGTCCGATCTTTCTAACATTTGTTGGACATAACATTGGCTATAAAATGTGTGACCAAACCAAATTGCAAGGTCGTACACTCAAAAATGCGTTTTTTTTATATTTTGGGGGGTTTGGGAGGTGGTATCCAAAAAGTGAAATATTCGAGATTATACATGCCAAATTTGGGGCCTCTAGCTCTTATAACTTTGAAGTTATGTCCCAAAAACTCTAGTCTCAAATCGAAATTTATCGATAACTTTTAAACGGTACAGGCTATCGATAAAATGAAATAAACTTGATCTGTCCCGGGACTAGGAGAACTTATGTTCCAAATATGAAGTCTCTAGCTCTTGTAGTCTCTGATATCTGTGTGTTCATACAGACAGACGGACAGACGGACAAACAGACGGACATGGCTAGATCGACTCGGCTGTTGATACTGATCAATAATATATATACTTTATATGGCCGGAGATGCTTCCTTATGCCTGTTACATACTTTTGCACAACTTCATTATACCCTTTTTACCCATTTTTAATGGGTTTAGGGTATAAAAAGTGAAATATTTGTTACATGTGTATGCTATTCGAGATTATACATGCCAAATTTAGGGCCTCTAGCTCTTATAAGTTTTAAGTTATGTCCCAAAAACGCTGGACTGAATCCATAACTTTTGAACGGAAAGGCTTATCGATAAAATGAAATAATTACGAGAACTTATATTCCCAATATGAAGTCTATAGCTCTTGTAGTCTCTGATATCTGCGTGTTCATACAGACGGACGGACAGACATACGAACATGGCTAAATCGACTCGGCTGTTGATACTGATCAAAAATATATATACTTTTTAGCTCTTATAACTTTCAAGTTATGGTTTTAAGTTTTATAAAATTTGTATAAAAATTAAAGTCGTATAGCTTTAATTATTAGAACAGCTGGGTACACGGTATATTTTTGGCAAACACTCTTAACTAGAATATTCGTACTAAATTCGTATTTAAATATATTATATAATTGTAATATTTTAGAATAGGAATTGCTTTTCTAAAATATATTTCAGTAAGCTCAATTTCAGCCATGCAAGTTTATTACAAACATATTTTTCTACGCACAACAAAGTGTCCATGAAAGTCATAACATCTACAAGAAGAGTATACAAAAAGAAAACTGAGCAAAAGCACTCATAGGCTGCTAGTTGACTTGGCAAATGGTCAATGCAAGTCGTTGTCCTCGACTTCTGTTCTTTTTTTGCCCCTCCCCGCATGTGCTGCACACTTGCAGCTCAGCTGTTGCTCAGCCAACGCCCAACGCCCATGCACTTGCCACACACTTTGCGCCTTTCTTCTTTTGTGCGCTTTCTCTCTTTTCTGTTGACTGACTTTCTTCTGACTTTTCTGTTGTCATTGGCACTGCGTTTTGCTTCTTTCATTTTCATACCCTGAACCCATTAAAAATGGTTAAAAAGGGTATTATGGTTTTGTGCAAAAGTATGTAACAGGCATAAGGAAGCATCTCCGACCATATAAAGTATATATATTCTTGATCAGTATCAACAGTCGAGTCGATTTAGCGATGTCCGTCTGTCTGTCTGTCCGTCCGTCCGTCCGTCTGTATGAACACGCGGATATCAGAGACTACAAGAGCTAGAGACTTCATATTTAGAATATAAGTTCTCCTAATCCCGGGACAGATCAAGTTTATTTCATTTGATCGATAACTCGTCGCATTCAAAAGTTGTTGATAAATTTCGATTTTAGACTAGCGTTTTTGGGACATAGCTTCAAAGATATAAGAGCTAGAGACCCCAAATTTGGCATGCATAATCTCGAATAGCATACACATGTAAAAAATATTTCACTTTTTGGATACCACCCCTAATCCCCCCAAAAGTTGAAAAACGCATTTTGAAGGTACGACCCTGCAAGAGAAAAGCAAGCTAACTGCTTAAACCGCATGCACTGCTTGCAGTATGTGTGTGTTTGTATGTATGCACACTTTAAGGCAAGTATTAATGGACGTCAGAACTGGGTTCAGTGTATCTGCTAGTCGAGCACTCCCGACTTAGCTAACTGCTTAAACCGCATGCACTGCTTGCAGTATGTGTGTGTTTGTATGTATGCACACTTTAAGGCAAGTATTAATGGACGTCAGAACTGGGTTCAGTGTATCTGCTAGTCGAGCACTCCCGACTAGAGCACTGTTACTTGTTTTCTTTCGTTCTTTCATTCGTATGTGACTCGCAAAAAAATTGCGTACAAGTAGCTGCATTTAGCTAATTCTGTCAGAGCCCTGACATATAAGAAGCTCTCACATTGTCATTTTTGTCTTGCTTCTTGGTTTGGCTTTTGAATGTTGAGATGTCGACAGCTGCAGATGGCGACGATAGACAACTATCTGGTGTCAAATGAGTATTGTGTGTGAGCGATGGCATTGCTATCCGAGGTGTTCCCAGCCAAAAAATAAAAGCTCAACCCTTACTTGGCAACAGCTCAAACCTTTGCAAAGTGTCCAACTGCTGTCATAAGTGAATAATATTGTTTGAAAAAATATGTTATGATACACGAGCATGTTTTGTCTGCATCCATTCATATCTGTTCTGTTGTGTTCTTAGACATGTCGGACAAATTACGAGTACACATGCTCTGCAGTTGTAGACAGCGTCCAACTTAATGTTACTGAATGTTAAAATTACACAAGCGAGTTTCAAAACTTACACTCATATCTACAGATGAGCTGTGTTATAAAGAGCGATATTGGTTTCATATGCTAATGTATAAGAATGTTACAACATTTTACTTTGATATTAAGCATAGAAAAATATTGTTGCCAATAACGTTTACAAATGACACACCCAGAATAAATTCAATTACAAGTAAAAACGTTTCAGTCGGACGTAAATAACTGTGTGATACTCTAATAAGAACAGTTGAAAACAGGTAAAACAGAACCTAGTGGGTGTGGCCAAGAAATCCAGGAGTAGATATCATTTTTTGCCTTTTATTTTTATTGCAATTTCCACTTGAACGTGATTTCTCAACTTTGAATTCTTTTGCTTGTAACTAGTGCTTATTACTATCTGCTAGGCAACTAATTCTGGTAAGCTTCAAGACTTCTTAACTAATTTGGATGCTCGAAAAATTAGCAAATAAATTTGCGCTGACAAAGTTTTGCGAATGTAAGTTTACTTTTACTTACATTTTTACACTGATGAAGTCGAAGCGGCAGGGTCCAACTGCCTGGGCCCGCTTCAGCCTAAGCCGCTGACACATTCCAGTGGCGCAGGGTTTGCTCCAATGGCTGAAAATTTACACTGAAATCTTCTTCAGACTTCCAAACCCTAAAAGACCTAAGACTCAAGAGCAAGGAGCTGAGTGCTGAGAGCTGTGAATTTTTCGCCATTGTGCATAAAGTAGTTGAACTATTTGAATGCACCCACATAAAGCACAGTGCTCGTTGCACCTGCGCTCCTCTGTTAGTTCTTAGCATCTGCATCGTCTTCAGGTGCACCCAAGCTAGCTAAAGGCAGACTTTTTTTTTTGAGCCCAATTCACATCACTTGGTATTTGCGGCCCCAATGTCTGTGACTGTAGGTGTTGTTAGCCTCCATTTTCTTGAGCCCTGCACCCTGCTGGTCTAGTACTCATCCTCCAACGCGTCTAATTTCACTGCAGCTAAAGTTCTTGTTTGTTTCTTATGAAAATACACACATACCCAAGTTAAACTTGTGAAAATAATTTGTGCGTCAAGTTACAGAAGCGACTCTGACTTCAGTCAACGCACACTGGTCTGGAACCGCTGGAAAAGTGTGAAAGGGAGTGAAAGGGTTCTCAAGTAGTCTATGTGAATTAAATTATGATCTAGAATTTTGATATAATTATATGACCTCATGCATACCTTCCAGTCGGAAAACGACACAGTATTCGTTGGTGAAAACAACATGAGCTTAAATTGGATCATAAAAATAATGTCGGTCATATGGAATTTTCAAAGTTTTTTTGGGTATCATGTGATTTGAATGTGCTTTAGAGACAGCCAATGTCCTGAAGTCCCGATGACTGCTCCCTCCAAAGTTTTAAGCGAATTAATTGTTCAGATATGTCCTTTTACTGATTGCTAACCTTTTCGGTCTGGAGGGTGACTGGCACCAGTTAATAAGCTAAAAGCAAAAATATTTTTAAAGTGGTTTTTTTTTAATATCTGATTTATACTCTTAATGGCTAATTCAAAGAAAATGGGACTGACAGTATACAGAGACGCATTATAGTTTAGTTTCCATCGTGTGGGGCTCAGTAAGAAATCAGTGCATGAAGTGATTGCACTGCTTGCTGCTTATCCATGTTTGGGTCTATATACATATGAATGAATAATAAATTTATATTATATTCTGTGCCAACCAAATACTGAAATATTTTACTCGAAATTTTCTCGTACTTTGAAGTCATTATTAAAAAGTTCTTTAACAAGAGTTTTAAAGAATGATTGTCCTTATTAGGGCCAAAAAATACAGAAAAGATTGGTTTTAACCTAATTGTGCTTTAGCTGTTACAAAGTGTAATCATGTCAGTTGCCTTTCTCTTATAACAAGGCATTGCAGCCACTGTGCACTTGGGAATTATTCGTACTATCATCCTACTTACATCAAATCGCCTTCTATACATAAACTTGTCGAAGAGTCGAGTTGGGTGAGAGCAAAAGCAAACTCTGCTTATCGAACTGCGAGCGCTTTGTGCAATTTTAAGGCATCATCAGGGAAATAAATTGCATAAAGAAAAGCTGCGAAAAACTTTACCATCGCCAAATTAAACATACTGATGAGCATGGAGCGGGGCTTCATATACACAAATCCTTACTTAGATACATATTGTATAACTGAGACTTTCTTTTTTTCCATTTTGTTTCGTAGCGCTTGATGGACTCTGCAGAGCAGGCGGCGCTCTCGGAACTGGAAGGGCAGAGCAGCACGGAGTCGGGTGCACTGGGGCAGCAGCAGCATTATGATGCGAGACGCATCAATGAGTACAATTCCGATGGCAAATTGGCGGACGGAGCTCGCCACATGGATATACGATTCATGCGGCGCTTCGAGCGCCTACCCGTGAATCTCAGTCTAAGTTCGATTCTGGTGCCGCACGGCGTCGATTTGGATGAGGCGGACGTTAAGTCGGCATTGCAGTGGAGCGCCCACCTGGATCCACTCTTCCAGAACAACTTGGAGCGAGATCCGGCATTGTCATGGCAATATTTTGGCTCATCGTCGGGCTTCCTGCGTCGGTTCCCCGGCACCGCCTGGCCACCGGAGGGCTCTAAGGGCAGCAAGCTAATCCATGACTTTCGCACGCACAACTGGTTCGTCCAGGCCGCCTCCTCGCCCAAGGATATTGTAAGTCTGAAATCAAACATATGTATGGACTGTTTGTCTTACTTTAAATCTATTTGTTTCCTTTTTCCAGATGATCCTGCTGGATGCCTCTTCTAGCATGTCAGAAAAGTCATTTGACCTCGCCACGGCAACGGCTTTTAATATACTGGATACTCTTGGGGAGGATGACTATGTCAATTTGATTACCTTTTCGGAGCTGGTTAAGACGCCAGTGCCGTGTTTTAAGGACCGCATGGTGCGGGCTACGCCTGATAATGTACAGGAAATCAAGTCGGCTGTCAAGGCTATTAAGCTTCAGGACACGGCAAACTTTACAGCAGGTCTGGAGTACGCCTTCAGTCTGCTGCATAAGGTAAATAGAGAAAAAAAAAGTTTTGGTCATAGAAAAGTTACCTTGAAAGTCGATGCCAAATGTGTGAAAATGTTTGCTAAAACAAAAATCGGTTTTAGATATCATTGAATTATCTTTAATAATTAAGAGTTCTCAACTCGACGATGAATGGGTGATACCCTGAACCCTGAAACGGAATTTGTCGATCACTTTTGAACGGGTAGAGTTATCGATAATATGAAATAAACTCGATCTGACGAAAACATGTATGCGAAACAAGAGACCTTATATTTGGCAACTTTTATACTCTCTAATATCCGCGTGATTCTCGATGACACTCAATTATAGATCAATTTGCTCAAAACTTACTTGCCTTAACTTTATTTGCTTGAATACACCTGGTTTTTATAATTTTTAATAAGGCATATCTTTGTTATTTATGAATCAATCATTTTGCAATTTTAAACAGATTTTAGGTGACTTTAGCTCTAAAACTGTGGAAGATATAAATTTTCGCGATTTTTGGGGGCGGGAGGTGGCGTGGCCCCCAACATTTTTGGCCGATCTTTAGAGGTCTACCCTCAAAGTTTGGTGGCCCTAGCTCTTAAACTGTGCGAGATATAGGCTTCCGTGTTTCGTGGGGGCGGGGTGGTTTGGGGGCGTTCTAGTGGGCGTGGCCGGAAAATCCAGGACGGAACCTTTTGGGGTGGTCAGCCCTAGTCTAAATTCCAAATTTGGGGACTCTAGCTTCAAAATTGCGGGAAATAAACACGTGTGGTGGGCGTAATATTGGGTGTGGCCGATAAACCTAGCATCCAAAACTCTACCTTCAAAATTGTGGGATATATTCACGTTTAATCGATTTGTGATTTGAGGTGTATCGACATGTTATCGATTTGCCAGCCTCCCAGTGGGCGTGGCATAAAATTGAAACAAACTTGATCTGAAGCAGATAGCTATAATCATAGCACAAAATATTTCAAGAGTCTATTTAATATAGTTTCGGAAATACGTGCGTTCATCCAGACAGACAGACGGACGGCCGACGGATATCCGACAAAACCAATATACTATGAGTACCTTTGGTATCAAAGTATAAAAATCTTCAAGTGTACAAGGAAATTGAAGGTGATAGCATTGAAAACATGGGATATATTGCCAAAACCGTCTTCGAGTTGTCTGGCAGCTATAAGATATAGTATGCCAATCCGGCTGGGTCCAACCAATTTGCTGTACATTTAAATAATAAGTCTCTGTGCAAAGTTGCATCGCGATAGATCAAAAACTGAGAGACTAATATCCATAAATACAGACAGACAGACAGGCGGATATGACCAGATATATGACAAAAGTTACTGCCAATATGCTTAGAATGTCAAAACAAATTAATCTAGTCATGTCCGTCTGTCTGTCAGTATATATGCAAACTTGGCCCTTAGTTTTTGAGCTATCGCAATAAAACTTTGCACAGAGACTTTATATTCAAAGGGACAGCACATTGGTCGGAACTGGCCGCATCGGACCACTATATCTTATAGCTGCCATACAACTGGAAGTCGGTTTTGGCCATATTTTCGATCTTTCAAAGCTACCGCCTTCAATTTCCTTGTACACTTGAACATTCTTATTACTCATAAATACTCAAATCGATTAGGTCATAAATAGCGAAGATATGCGTCATTAAAAATTTTCGGTTATGGCCATATTTTCGATCTTTTCGAAGCTATCTCCTTAAATTTCCTTGTACACTTGAACATTCTTATAACTCATCAATGTTTAAAATTTCAAATCTACAGTTATAATTAGCAAAGATGTGCGTCATTAAATATTTTGCTGGTACAGTTGGCAGAGTCAAAATTGCCTAAAGGATCGAAAAGAGTAAAAAATCTTCGGCACACCGAAGATAAACCTTCCTCACTTGTTTTGTTTGATTTCTGCTTTCCGTATAACTAAATCTATCCTTTGACATTTTACCTTTTTGCAGTACAATCAGTCTGGGGCAGGTAGCCAGTGCAATCAGGCAATAATGCTGATAACAGAGAGCACCTCGGAGTCGCACAAGGAAATCATAAAGCAGTACAACTGGCCACATATGCCCGTTCGCATCTTTACGTATCTGATTGGCAGCGATTCGGGCAGTCGCAACAATCTGCACGAGATGGCCTGCTCCAACAAGGGTTTCTTTGTGCAGATTAACGATTATGAAGAGGCCCGACGAAAGGTTATTGATTATGCGCTAGTCATGGCGAGACCCATGATTATGTATCAGGCGGATCATCCGGTACACTGGAGTCCAGTTTTTGTCGCAGGCAAATCTGGAGGATTGGGCCGGGATTCAGAATATCAGCGACGTTTGGTGACGACAGTTTCAACTCCGGTCTTCGATAGACGAAACCATTCGGTGCGCGTGGCGAATTTGTTGGGTGTGGTGGGCACCGATGTACCCATCGAGGAGATACGCAAAATGATACCACAGCACAAGCTGGGACCGAATGGCTATTCGTTTATCGTCGATAACAATGGGCGGGTGCTCTATCATCCAGATCTGCGGCCGCTGAGTGATGGCAATCAGTATATCGATCAGTTGCTACCCAAATATGCCTCAGTGGACATCACGGAGTTGGAACTGCCGGAAACGGAAGTTGGCAACGATCACGAAGTAGTCGAAATGAACAAGAATCTACTCAATGAGGTGAGTTCTGCCTTTCTTCAGCAAAGGATTACTTCCTAATACATATTTTTATTTCGGCAGATGCGCGGTGACATGATTCGCCCCAAAGAGGGCGAAACAGAGTTCACTGTGCTCAATCATTACGATGAGTCAAAGCGCGTCTCCACGCGCACCCATCGCTACTTCTACGGCCCCATAGAGGACACGCCCTTCACGCTGGCTATTGTACTCCCAGAGAAGTACGGCAGCCATGAGTTGGTCTCCCAGCAGGAAATAAGGCATTCGCGTAACAATGGTGAGTTAACAGAATTAAACAATAAGAAGAATTAGTGGTCTTCGGGAGTGTCTGACTAGGAAATATCCTGTCCAGTCCTTAGTCACTTATACATACATACATATACTGAAACACGAGCGCATGCATACTTAACAAATACACATATTGTTGGCAGTGCTCATTAGGCAATGGCAGTGCTCCTTCTTCCGTGAATCCCACGCTATTGCAAGTTGCATCTTAGACATCATCTAGCTACAACAAGTAAGAGTGCTCTAGTCTCTAGAAACTAAAATCTTAAACAGCTTCTGTGTTTATTATCCGATCTTATTGAAATTTGTATACCCTGAACTAGAGACTTCATATTTGGAATATAAGTTCTCGTTGTCCCGGGACAGTACAAGGTTGTTTCATTTTATCGATAACTCGTCCCGTTCAAAAGTTATCGATAAATTTCGATTTCCGACCAGCGCATTTGGGACATAACTTCAAAGTTATAAGTGCTAGAGGCCGAAAATTTGGCATGTATAATCTCGACACAAATTTTTCACTTTTTGGATAGCACCCCCCAATTTGAAATATTAGATATCTAGCTCATAAAGTTTTAACACTGGGCTATTGATACTAAGCAAAAATATGTTTACTTTATGAGATCTGATATTCAAACGTTACTTTGATCATGACACTCTTTTCTTAGCCATTTTTATGGAGGTTCGGATATAGATAAGCTGTTTACCAGATAGTGCTCAAAGTTATGACGGTATGATGGTAAGCAACATGTATTTATGTGTGCGTTTAAATGATATTGTTTAGTGCATATAGGAGCTATGATTATAAAAATATTACTCTTGTGGCTATTGAATAAATTGTATTGTTGCATTGGCTATTAATTGAAAGCAAAAAACTTTAGATTAATGTTCTTTGAGAAGGATTTAATTCCATTAAGCAGTCGATTTTGTTCGGACCCTGGGGTCTATGCTGAAATTTTCTTAAAATATTATGATGAAGTAGTCTGAGTTGCTATTTTTATACCCTGAACCCATTAAAAATGGGTAAAAAGGGTATAATGAAGTTGTGCAAAAGTATGTAACAGGCATAAGGAAGCATTTCCGACCATATAAAGTATATATATTATTGATCAGTATCAACAGCCGAGTCGATCTAGGCATGTCCGTCTGTCTGTCCGTCTGTCTGTATGAATACACGGATATCAGAGACTACAAGACCTAGAGACTTCATATTTGGAATACAAGTTCTCCTAATCCCGGGACAGATCAAGTTTATTTCATTTTATCGATAACTCGTACCGTTTAAAAGTGATCGATAAATTTCGATTTCAGACTAGCGTTTTTGGGACATAACTTCAAAGTTATAAGAGCTAGAGGCCCCAAAATAGCATACACATGTAACACATATTTCACTTTTTGGATACCACCCCCCAAACCCCCCAAAAGTTCAAAAGACCCATTTTTGAAGGTACGACCTTGAAATTTGGTTTGGTCACACATATTATTGACAATTGTTTGTCCCAAAAATTTCAATAAGATGGGACAATAAACACAGAAGTTATTTAAGATTTAACTTTCCATTGTTTGGGGCTCGGTGAAAAGCAAACTAACCGCTTAAGCCGCTTGCACTGCTTGTACTGCTTGAACTGCAGCATGTGTGTGCTTAGATTAGTATGAATGATTGTAAGGACTTGGTTCAGGGTATCTCGTAGTCGGGCACTCCCGACTAGAGCACTCTTACTTGTTAATTTTGAAACTTAGTACAATTCATCATTGCTGCTAAACATGTTTTTTCATCGATTGATTACTGTTTCTGCTTTCTGATATAGCGATCAGATATAGGTTGAGGGATACTTGAATGCGATATATATCTAAAATAACATTCCCATTCGTTTTATAGTTACCGAATACTTTAAGGGCGACAACTGGCGCGTGCATCCCGATTGGGTCTATTGTGAGTACAATAGTGTCAGCGACTTGGAGAAGGAGCGTGAGAGCTCTGGCGAGTACACATCGCGCGATCAAGAGCCTAGTTTTGGGTCGCCAGAGGAGCAGGTACTGCACTTTCTGGCTCGCGCTGGACGTCCCGGTTGGAAGTGGATGTCGGTATGCAATCCAACTAGAGCTTTGTTTGGTTTCCCTACTAATCTATTCTCTCTATCCCCACTATTTAGGTACGACCCAAGTCGCCACAGCCACATCATAACCTACATGGCACCTCGCCTAGCGCCGCCCACTTTGGGGCACAGCATTTGAATGTGCAGGGTTCTCGCAAGGCAGAGCCCTATTACTGCGATCGAACCCTCATTCAGAGCTTGGTGCGCGATGCGATGGTCACCGATGGACTTGACCGCAATACGACGGCCCCTTCCAATGGCAAGGAGGATAAGCAGTAAGTTTCACGATCGATTTCGTTAATCTAAAGTTGTAATTTTACTAAGCACTTTACTGAATTTTTTAAATTTATCAGTTATGAAAAGTTCTTAGCTTAAACAGCCAATCTATATATGATTTTTATTTAACTCGTTTTTATATCCTAAACCCACTAAAAATGTGTAAAAATGTATAATGAAGTGCTCAAGTATGTATTCCTTAACACCATCAACTGCCGAGTCTATTTGGCCATAACTGTCTGTCTGTATGAACCCGCAGATCTCACTAACTATATGAGGTAGAGACTTATTGGAATATAAGTACTAGTGTATCCATGTAAGATGAAGTTTGATTAATTTTATTTTTGAAGAATATTTGACTTTCTGGATATCTCCCAGATCCCTCAAAAGTTGGATAAGAAATTTTTTCACACAACTCGTGTGTACTCAAATGGAATTTTAAAGTGTTCGATGCATAAGCTCGGAAAATGAGAAAAAACCATTGTTTGAAACTTTTGATGAGCCAATTTTGTATGGGCATAAGTTAAATTTTTGTCTGATTGTCTTGAAATTCATCAAAGCTTAGCGAAAACAAGAACAATGCAGCCGGGTGTGGCTGGTGCGCGTTGTAGTGGTCATGGCCGGACAACCAAATTTTAGTGGAGGTCACCGGCAATCCACCTACCAAATTGTATTCCTGTAGTTTTAAAAATGTGGGAAAAATTAACGTTTTATCAATTTGAGATCTATGGTGTATCTATGGGTGTGGTACAAAGTTCTTAACACTCGATCTGAAGAAGATAACAAGAAGGATAATAGTCCAAGTTTCCAGTCTCTTTCTTCAGTGCCGAAAAAAGTTGCATTTATACAGACAGACAGACAGCCTGTCGGATATTGCACAAACCCAATATACTATCAATAAAAAAGGTATTAAATACGCAACTTACAAATTTGTAAAAAAATTTTGCAAAGAACCTTTTTTGTGCGAAAAAATTTTAAATCTACATGAAAATTCAATATTCAAACTTCAAAATTAAAATATCTTTTTGTGTTTTATACTCAAATACCAAATACATTTATTGAGTTTGTGCCATGTCCGTCTGTCCATCTGTATGAACGTTTTTACTATTTTTTAAAATAAAGATACATACGATCATAAGGATCTTGTGGTCTTGTGTGGCTCAACAAAGAAAAATAAGAAGCACATAAGTTGTATAAAGCGCGCAGCTTGTAGTGTGTGAGTAAGTTTTTGCGTATGTATACAAATAAATAAATATAATTGAAGGAAAGAACAGGGCTTAGGGTATAACCTAGTTGAGGAATTCCAACTAGAGCACTCTTATTTGCTTTTAGATATGTCTGCAACTATTTATAATTTCAGATATTCTGTTTATACTCCTTTCGAAGAAAATATTAAGTTTGTGCTGAAGTTTGTAACTCATAGAAGGAAGCGTCGGAGACCCCAAAAAGTTACTGCCAGTATGCTTACAATGACAAAACAAATTGATCTAGCCATGTCCGTCTGTCTGTCTGTCTGTCTGTATGTATGCAAACTAGTCCCTCAGCTTTTGAGATATCGCTATAAAACTTGGCAGAGAGACTTATTTTTCAAAGGGACAGCACATTGGTCGGCACCGGCCGGATTGCACCACTATATCTTATAGCTGTAATACAACTGGAAGTCGGTTTTGGCCATAAATCCCATGTTTTCAAAGCTATCGCTATGAAACGTTGCACAGATACTTATTATTAAAACATACATAACATTGATCGGAGCTGGCCGGATCGGATCACTATATCTTAAAGCTGCCATACAACTGGAAATAAATTTAATATTTCAATTCAAATTAATATCATATGATATCAATTTTTACAGATGAAAGTGCTGCAGTTAGCAGAGTGAAAATTGTCTAAAGGTTCGAAAAGAGTATAAAATCTTCGGCACGCCGAAGATAACCCTTTCCCACTTGTTTAATTTATTTTTATTATTTTTTTTATAAAAATTAGTTAATTGTTAAATTATTAGATATATATTTGTTTACTATTCTTACATTTTGTTCATTGGCTAAATAAATTTATTAAACTCTGATACCAAAGCTAGAGAATTGAAGCTTGAAATATATACACGAATGCCCAAAAAAAGTTTTGCGGCTTTTATCAGCTGCTTAATGCACCAACACTATGACAGAGCCACTTAAAAGCTCTGCTCATTAAGAACGCAAAATACCAAGCCAATTATTTTGTTATTGTGGAATTTCGACGCGAACGCGGATGGAATTTTTGTGAAAATGTGTTTCACTAAGACTAGGTTCAGGGTATCTCCATGTTGGGTACTCTTGACTGTTAAATACATGTTTTAATATCAAATGCAAAGAGCGAATGTATGTGTTTGAGCTTTATTTTAATAAAAAACAATTTACAAATATCTGCTGGCTTGTATTTCAAACAGCTGCAAATGCGGTTAGCTTATCATTAATAAATTCAACATCCTAAGCCACTAAGTGGTTTATCCCACGATGATGCACTTGGTAGATTACGACTAGTGTCAGTACATTGTGATACCAGTTGGCTTTTTTAATAAACCTTAAACCTGTTCTTCAAAAAAATTATGATCCAGAAAAATGTATTTGGCATTGAGCAGAGTCTATAATCAGTGTGATAAAGCATGTATAACAAGTAAGAATGCTCTAGTCGGGAGTGCCCGACTTGGAGATACCCTGAAACCAGTTCTTACATTAATTTATACTTACCTATCCCAAATATACAAACATTCGTATACTGCAGGCAGCGCGAGTAGTTTAAGCAGTTAGCTTCATATTTAATCAAGCAGTTGGCATGCTCCTTTATTGAGCCCCACACTATGGAAAGTTAAATCGTATACCACTTCTCTGTTTATTGTCCGATCTTATTGAAATTTTTCGGGCATACAAAAATGTGTGGTCAAACCAAATTAAAAGGTCATAACTTCGAAAATGCGTTTTTTGAACTTTTGGTACGGTCCAAAAAGTGAAATATTTGTTACATGCGTATGCTGGCGCCTGAACGTTAGATGCCTCTCTTATACCCATGTGGATGGTCTTGTGGAAAAGACAAGGGCATTCATCCCTCCTGAGAAGCAAACACTTCTCTCTCCCAAAAAAAGTTTTCAGAGATTTCTGGCACGCTAACTGGGAGGCTGACAAATTCATAACATGTCGATACACCTCAAATCTTAAATAAAACAAGTGGGGAAGGATTATCTTCGGCATGCCGAAGATTTTATACTCTTTTCGAACCTATAGTCAATTTTCACTCTGCCAACTGCACCACTGAAATTTCATAAGCTGTACAAAATCACTTTGTCGCGTAACATTTTTTTATTTTTTTTGTTCTAAGAATATTTAATTCATTGCCAGCTGTATAGCAGCTATAAGATATAGTGATCCTATCCGGCCGGCTCCAACCAATGTGAAGTCTCTTTGAATAATAAGTATCTGTGCAAAATTGTATCGCGATAGCTTTTAAAAACATAAGATATATGGCCAAAACCGACTTCGAGTTGTATGGCAGCTATAAGATATAGTGATCCGATCCGGCCGGCTCCAACCAATGTGATGTCTCTTTGAACAATAAGTATCAGTGAAAAGTTTCATCGCGATAGATTCAAAAACATGGGATATATGGCCAAAACCGACTTCGAGTTGTATGGCAGCTATAAGATATAGTGGTCCGATCCGGCTGGCTCCGACCAATGTGCTGTCCCCTGGAATAATAGGTGTCTGTGCAAAGTTTTATCGCAATAGCTCAAAAACTGAGGGACTAAGCTTGCATGCATACAGACAGACAGACAGACAGACGGACATGGCTAGATCAATTTGTATTGTCATTCTAAGCATACTGGCAGTAACTTTTGGGGGTCTCCGACGCTTCCATCTATGCGTTACAAACTTCAGCACAAACTTAATATACTATTTTCTTCGAAAAGAGTATAACAAGTGGGGGAGGATTATCTTCAGCGTGCCGAAGATTTTATACTCTTTTTGAACCTTTAATCAATTTTCACTCTGCCTACTGCACTACCGAAATTTCATATGATGCAAAAAATCGTTTTTTCGAGTGTAATCTTTTTTTTAATAATTGGTTTTATATGAGTTTAAATTATTCTTTTGAAATATTTATTTCAAGCATTTTATAATTGAAAAAATAAATTAGAAAAAAGTGAAAATATATGATGTTGCAACTGGGTCTTGAACAGGCTTCTTCCGTTTATCAGCGCGTAATTTTACCACTTACACCACCAAACAGTTTTGAAAAGCGATGACAAACTAGATTATGGTGAGCGTTTTTTTCTCATGGCATTAGATGGCATACAGTTATATTATATTTGAAAACAAGAATAAGACTAAAGTGAAAATAAATGACTGTCGCCACTGGGGGACGAACCTTGTTCTCCCGTTTGCCACTGAACAGTTTTGATGAAGGATGTTCAAGTGTACAAGGAAATTGAAAGCTATTGCTTTGAAAACATCAGATATATGGCCAAAGCCGACTTCAAGTTGTATGTCAGCTATAAGATATAGTGGTCCGATCCGGCCTGCTCTGACCAATTTGCTGTCCCTTTGAATAATAAGTCTCTGGTCAAAGTTTCATCGCGATTGCTTTAAAAACCAGGGATAAATGGTTAAAACCCGACTTCGATTTGCATGGCAGCTATAAGACCAATGTGCTGTACATTTAAATAATAAGTCTCTGATAGCTCAAAAACTGAGGGACAAGGTCCCATACATACAGACAGACAGACGGACATGGCTAGATCAATTTGTTTTGTCATTCTAAGCATACTGGCAGTAACTTTTGGGGGCCTCCGACGCTTTCTGCTATGCATTACAAACTTCAGCACAAAGTGAATATACTATTTTCTTCGAAAAGAGTATAATAAGTGAAAATTTACCACAGTTGTCAGGTTAGTCACCAAATTTGATATTTAGATTGCTGGGACTTCCACGAAAATTATTATTATGCCCACTCAAAAACCTCTCAGATACCTATGTCTCGCACAGTTTTAGAAATAGTGATTTTATTTGGAATGGATATTACTTGTTGCGTCCACCAAAGATAAACAAGTAAAAGTGCTCTAGTCGGGAATGCCCGAATACCCTGAACCCAGTCCTTACTTACATTCATACCTATCAATACACATGGCCAAAAAACACTTGTCTGAAATCGAAATTTATCGGAATCTATGAACGGAATTTATGAACGGGTTGCGTATCGATAAAGTGAAACAAACTTAATCTGTCCCGGGACTACGAGAACTTATATTCCAAATATGAAGTTTCCAGCTCTAATAGTCTCTGATATCCGCGTGTTCATACAGACAGATGGACGGACGGACAGACGGACATGGCTAAATCGACTCGACTGTTGAAACTGATCATGAATATACATATATGCTTTATATGGTCGGAGATGCTTCCTTATGCCTGTTACATACATTTTCAAAAAACCATTATACAATTTTTATCCATTTTTAATGGGTCAGGGTATAAAAAATATACCAGAGTCACCACGTCAGGAAAGTGGATTAGTGGTCAACCGCTTTGGAAAATTGTCTAAATATTCAGACCATACTCGAAAATCGCTTATATCTATATTTTGTACAGGTATTTAGTCTCATTAATTTATGTAGATCGAACTTTGATAAGCTTCTTCAAAGATCAAGCCAAGTTAACACCAACTTCACGCCCCGCCCAAACGCAAACAAGTAAGAGTGCTCTAGTCGGGAGTGCCCGACTAGGAGATACCCTGAACCCAGTCCTTACAATCATTCGTACTACTCTAAACTCACACATGCTGCAGTACAAGCAGTACAAACAGTGCAAGCGGTTTAAGCAGTTAGCTTGCTCTTTCGCTGAGCCCCACACAATGGAAATTTAAATCTTAAATAACTTCTGTGTTTATTGTCCGATCATATTGAAATTTTTGGGGCAAGCAATTGTCGATAATATGTGTTACCAAACCAAATTGCAAGGTCGTACCTTCAAAAATGGGTTTTTTTTACTTTTGGGGGGTTTGGGGGCTGGTATCCAAAAAGTGAAATATTTGTTACATGTGTATGCTATTCGAGATTATACATGTCAAATTAGGGGCCTCTAGCTCTTATAACTTGTAAGTTATATCCAAAAAACGCTGGTATGAAATCGAAATTTATCGATAACTTTTGAACGGGACGAGCTATCGATAAATTTTAATAAACTTGATCTGTCCCGGGATTAGGAGAACTTATATTCCAAATATGAAGTTTCTAGCTCTTGTAGTCTCTGATATCCGCGTGTTCATACAGACGGACGGACAGACAGACAGACGGACATGGCTAAATCGACTCGGCTATTGATACTGATCAATAATATATATACTTTATATGGTCGGAGATGCTTCCTTATGCCTGTTACATACATTTGCACAAAACCATAATACCCTTTTTACGCATTTTTAATGGGTTCAGGGTATAAAAAATCAAGTTTTCCTGCTCTTTTCGGCTGTTCTTGGGATGGTATCAGAGTATTACGCGGGCGGTTACTACAACCTTCCTCTTTTCGACTTTAAATTTTTAACTATATACATAATTTTTAACGTTTTGTATATATTTATTTTATTTATAAAAATTTTATTAGCTTAAAATATATTTTAAAGTGCCTTAACCTTATTTGTTTAAAATTCTTTTTCAAACACTAAAACACCAAAAATTTTCTCTTGCATATATTTCCCTCACTCTATTTTCTATAATGCAAAACCTTTTCTTTGCATCCACCAAATTTCTTTCTATAATCAACCATAATTAAAAATGTTCTTTCCATAACACATAAATAACTTTTACATTTTATTTATAATGCAATTTATAACATAATTTAAATGCACATTTATAAAAATTTAGTCCAATCGCCACATTGATGGCCATTTTGAAGAGGTAAATCAAAAGTGTTTAACCGGTCACTTAGTTTTTAAAAATGCAAACGCTTTCAGGAACCAGCACACACCAAGCCGCTCGGAGACAGTTCTCAAAAAAAATACTAATCTTTCTTTGAGCTGTTCTGTAGATTTGCAGTCGCCAATCGAAAAAAGTCTTGAAACAGCTTTTTCCATATCCCATGCTGATCGAACTGCTAATATCTCTTTACTAATATTTATTTATTAATCTCTTACAACAGGCAAGGGTATCAGAAATTTGTGGTGGCTACCTCATTCGTGGCTACCCGTTCTGGCTTATTGCGCTGGATTGATCATATTAAGAGACCTGAGGATACACCAGAACCGTAAGTAACAAATTTACAATGATCTTGAAACTTTACTCCAGGGCCGAGGAATCATCTCAATGCCCTTAGAGTAGGCTCCATAACCCAGCAGTTTTTATTGGTATTATTGGCAATTGAAAGACTTGCACCGAGACCTACTTCAAAATCTGTGGAGGGCTGTTTAGGCTTCGATTGTCTTGCTACTCAAAACGTGCCTGAGCGACAGAGGGAATTATCCGGCATTATATATAGTATCATAGCTGGTATTAAGCTAGGAAGTGTCCCCACCACGACGCTGTATAATTTGTTTGGAGCAGACATGACATCTCGTCTCTGGCCACATATGCAGATGACCCAGCAATCTTATCGCTATCAACAAACGATATCTCAGCCTAATCTTGGGCAAGACTTTTATCTGAAAGCGACATTTTATCTTTTAAGCTTCTTGTTATGATGGCCTTAAAAAGTCCTTTTCTGCCGCTTTTTATACACTGATACCGAAGTTATTCTTAGTATATTAAGTGTGAGTAATGTTTGTCAGAATGTCAGTTTGTCTGTCTGTACGCAAGCATTTTCTTAACCTAAAAATCGCAAATCAATAAAACTTCCATATTTTCCACAATTTATAAGCTAGAGGCATACAACTTGGAATGAGAATTGCCACCAATCAGTCGCCAATCTTGAAATGTTGATTTCTAGTCGCCCCCTCTCAAGATCGTTTAAAACCGCATAAAATCCATATCTTATCACATATACATACAAGCAGAAACTGCAATAATTGGATGACTCTTTGATATTTCAAAGATGATATTGTGCAAAATATTGCAAGCTAGAATGTTTTTATTCACATCCGTTTTTTTCACACCTGCAGGCACAACAAACTATTTAAAATACGTTTAAAAAAAAATAATTTTTCTAATAATTGAAATTTGTGCGGCTTTTATTAGCTGCTTAATGCACCAACACTATGACAGAGCCACTTAAAAGCTCTGCTCATTTAGAACGCAAAATACCAAGCCAATTATTTTGTTATTGTGGAATTTCGACGCGAACGCGGATGGAATTTTTGTGAAAATGTGTTTCACTAAGACTAGGTTCAGGGTATCTCCATGTTGGGTACTCTTGACTGTTAAATACATGTTTTAATATCAAATGCAAAGAGCAAATGTATGTGTTTGAGCTTTATTTTAATAAAAATCAAATTACAAATATCTACTGGCTTGTATTTCAAACAGCTGCAAATGCGGATAGCTTATCATTAATAAATTCAACATCCTAAGCCACTAAGTGGTTTATCCCACGATGATGCACTTGGTAGACTACGGCCAGTGTCAGTACATTGTGATACCAGTTGGCTTTTTTAATAAACCTTAAACCTGTTCTTCAAAAAAATTATGATCCAGAAAAATGTATTTGGCATTGAGCAGAGTCTATAATCAGTGTGATAAAGCATGTATAACAAGTAAGAATGCTCTAGTCGGGAGTGCCCGACTTGGAGATACCCTGAAACCAGTTCTTACATTAATTTATACTTACCTATCCCAAATATATAAACATTCGTATACTGCAGGCAGCGCGAGTAGTTTAAGCAGTTAGCTTCATATTTAATCAAGCAGTTGGCATGCTCCCTTATTGAGCCCCACACTATGGAAATTTAAATCGTATACCACTTCTCTGTTTATTGTCCGATCTTATTGATATTTTTTGGGCATACAATTGGCAAAAAAAAAATGTGTGGTCAAACCAAATTGAAAGGTCATAGCTTCGAAAATGCGTTTTTTGAACTTTTGGTACGGTCCAAAAAGTGAAATATTTGTTACATGCGTATGCTGGCGCCTGAACGTTAGATGCCTCTCTTATATCCAGGTGGATGGTCTTGTGAAAAAGACAAGGGCATTCATCCCTCCTGAGCAGCAAACACTTTGCTCTCTTCCGATGTTCCGTGTTGTCCTTTTAAAGTATGAACTGCTCGAAGATCTTGGTGAGGCTAGGGAGTATGCTGAGTTGCCGTTATGACTTCAAGTCATGAGGTTTTTTGTATCCTAACGATCTTAGTACAGGTCCAAATTCTAGTAATGTGACCGAGTCTTAGCAGGCTGTTAAATAGTATAGCTAGGAACACTAGAGCTTTGAGTGGGAAGCACTTGGTGGCTCGATTAATGAGCTGTACTCGCAATGACAGATCTCGTAATTATACTTCACATAGATTACCTGGCTACGCCATTTTTGCTAATATTATGTCGCATTTAAGAATTTGTTAATTGGATTTCCTTTTATATCCTCAGCCATTTTAGCGAAGATAATATTCGCGCAATGGACTCCTCATGGTACAAGCGCGCCGTGGATCAGCACACGGTAGAGCCGGACAGCTTTGTGTACAGCGTGCCCTTCGGATCCGGCTACGCAATCAAATCGAACGCCACTTTGGTAACAGCCTCTCACGCGATTTTCGTGGAGCATCGCGGACACAAGGCGCCCGCAGGCGTTGTTGGTCTTCAATTTCAACACGACTCGCTGGCCAAGCACTTCATTAACATTACCTCTGCTGTGAGTGATGTTAAGGTTATCTTTAATGAATTCCTTTAATGCTTTTGTCTATTAGTGCACTGGTATGACGGGCTGCAAGCGAACATGTGCCTCGGATAATCTCGATTGTTATGTGTTGGACAACAGTGGGTTTGTGATTATCTCGGAGGAGATGGAACATACGGGCAAGTTCTTCGGCCAGATTGATGGCACTATTATGGACTCACTGGTCCAGGATCGCATCTACAAGCGGGTTACGGTTAATGACTATCAAGGCGTCTGCTCTGACTCAGATAACCCCTACACGGCAGCTGGTGGCGATTTACAACCACATCGCCTCGGAAGCTGGTTCTTTCAGCATTTGGTGGCTCTAAGCGCCACTTGGTTGTCGTTAATGCCTGCCTCCCTGCGAGCCTGGCCACAGGATGATTATGAGACATATGACAATGAGGATGTCGTCTTTGTTGAGAACAATTATTCGGATGAGTATGAGGAGAATTTCGAGAATGAGTATAGCATGCAGGTGGATCAGGAAATGGATGAATTCTTTACCACAGCAGATGTGGTGCGTGCTAATGACTTTTCTCATATATGTACTTTTACTAACCTAAAATTGTTTGTTTATTTAGGAGTATACGACACCGGCACCTAAACAACATAAGCCGCATAGTGGGCCTAGATTTACCCCCGATCCGCAAAATGCACGACGCTGTGACCTGCGCACCGATCTTTATATGCTGCAACCAGAACGCCTCAATCAAGGCGGTCAAAATAATCCACTCAAGGTGAGTGCTATAAATATTTATCAGAAGTGGCAGGTGGACAGATGCAAATTTCTCAGATCGAAAAAACGTGAATATTTCCTATATTTCAAAAGCTAGTGTCATCAGATTTGGTAGATACTGTGCTCTTATTTTCATCCAAAGATCGAGTTTCTTTTTCATGGAATATTGTTTTTGTAATTTGTAAATTAAATGATAGGCAACCAGAGTGTCAAAATTGTTTGTCACTCGCATGGAGAAACAAATTATTCGAATCAGAGCATATTTCACAGGTCGTTGCGTACGGCTGGAACATTCTTACTTGTTGAACTTTGAAATTGAAAAAAAGACAAGACCAGATTCTTGCTCACACACATTTTACATTCAAATAATACTTTTTATACTATGAACCCATTAAAAATGGGTAAAAGGGTATAATGAAGCTGTACATAAGTATGTAACAGGTATAAGGACGCATCTCCAACCATATAAAGTGTATATAATCTTTATCAGTATCAACAGACGAGTCGATCTAGCCATGTCTGTCGGTCTGTCCGTACGTCCGTCTGTCTTTAAGAGCTGAAGACTTAAGCTCGAAATATAAGATCTCGTATTCCCTGGTCAAGTAGAATTTTTTTAAATTTATCGGTAACTTTAAGTTTTAGTTCATAAAGTATTTCTGTTCTATTAAATCTTTCCATATATATATGTATGCTTCTCAACACTTACAGGGTAAACTAACCAATTGTCATGTTTCGGGCTGTGAGCGGCCATTTAGTGTACAAAAGATTCCACACAGTAATCTCATTCTACTGGTGGTGGACACGCTGTGTCCTTGCGGTTCGAAGCAGCTAGACATTGAGCCTATGGAAGAGTCAGGCACAGTTGGTGAGTACAGCAAATGAATAATTCGCTCTTGTAGACTTAACATTTGGTGGTATAAATAGGTGCCTGCAGTACGCGTCGTCAGAGCCAGGAGCAGGAGTCGCGTCGTCGACCCAAGAAATGCATTAACTACCATCCTGAGGAGATTGAGATACAGCAGTGTGGGCGTGGCAGCACCTTGTTGCGAATGTCGGCCTCTCTGATAGCAGCGCATCTGCTGATGGTCAGCGTCACCTTTGTGCTGGCAAATGCGTGATACGAGCACTGAATGCAACAAATGACATGGTAAGGAGTCGATGGAGACAAAGCAGAAGTATGAAAAGCGGAGGGTTTTCCACGACTCTACAGAAAAGGTACCGTTGCAAGAAGTTTCAGTTTCTTGATTTCTTTAAGCAGCAGAATTGCATAGCCGAATAAAAGATCACGCGTAATACGAAACAGTTAATATCTATAAGTTTTTAGACAATAATTTGCCACACAAAATCTATATATTTCCATTGACAATTAGACGAAAGTAAATATTAGCTAAATAGTTACGCAATTATGGTTTACAACCAGAGAAAACAGGAGTTAAATCAATTACATGTAGTATATATACTTATTTTCAGCTATTAATTTAATTGTATTATTCTACAAACATTCGATTAGGGCATGCAATCGATAAAAAAAAGAATTTATGTTTCACGATTACTTAAACAAAAATAAAAAATATTCTAGTTAGTTTATGTAAATAGTAAGTGAAAGTATTTAACAGAACAAAATTCCTACCGAAATACTTAATTCAACAATTAAAAAAAAAGAACATAATGAAAGAAAATGTAAACAACTATTATGATTTGCACTAACTGCGTACGCACAAATATCGAGTATTATATTTTACAAAAATAAAAAAACTTTAAAACCACAAAAATTATATGTAAAATTCACTGAACAAACAGAAGACTTGAAATATCAACAGCAATGTATAAACGAAAAAAATACATATAGAACAAATAATATATAAAACAGCAAAACCCGTTCATATCTAAGACACAAGTATGGCAGCCAATATTGAACAGCAATAAACAAAACATATATGGAAAAATATTATATTTGTATACATACATACATATATCAAATAATAATGATAGTATATGTATGTGTATAGTAATTAGTTTTGCAAAAGAAATAACATTTATTTTATATACATTTTTATACATAATTTTGACAAACATAAAAAGTATATGTATACATAATATATATGTATATATTAACACTTATACCCGCAGAGCCATGCAAATAGTTGCAAGCATTTTAAAGTAAATACTTCAATATTTATTTACACTTAAATTGCTTTTAAACAATAACTTATGGCGAAATGTGCGTAGCATTTAATTTATCAAATATTGAAGTTCACATATCGTTGTTAATTTTTGCAATTTGTTTAGTTCGACTTACTAATACGAATAACGAAAACAAAAGTATTTATAAAACTTTTTGAATACACACACAAACAAACACACACATACTTATATACTCACACACATACACAACTCTACAATATATAAAGAAAACAAGTAAGAGTGCTCTAGTCGGGACTGCCCGACTAGGAGATACCCTGAACCCAGTTCTGACATCCATTCATACTTGCCTACATAGAGACACACACATACTGCAAGCTGTGCAAGCGGTTTAAGCAGTTAGCTTGCTTTTTCACTGAGCCCCACACAATGGAAAGTTAAATCTTAAATAACTTCTGTGTTTATCGTCCGATCTTATTGAAATTTTTGGGGCAAACAATTGTCAATAATATGTGTGACCAAACCAAATTGCAAGGTCGTACCTTCAAAAATGCGTTTTTTTAACTTTTGGGGGGTTTGGGGGGTGGTATCCAAAAGTGAAAAATTTGTTCATGTGTATGCTATTCGAGATTATACATGTCAAATTAGGGGCCTCTAGCTCTTATAACTTGTAAGTTATATCCAAAAAACGCTGGTCTAAAATCGAAATTTATCGATAACTTTTGAACGGGACGAGCTATCGATAAATTTTAATAAACTTGATCTGTCCCGGGATTAGGAGAACTTATGTTCCAAATATGAAGTCTCTAGCTCTTGTAGTCTCTGATATCTGTGTGTTCATACAGACAGACAGACGGACAGACGGACAGACGGACAGACGGACAGACGGACAGACAGACGGACATGGCCAGATCGACTCGGCTATTGATACTGATCAATAATATATATACTTTATATGGTCGGAGATGCTTCCTTATGCCTGTTACATACATTTGCACAAACCCATAATACCCTTTTTACCCATTTTTAATGGGTTCAGGGTATAAAAATATTTTCTGTGTCTTAAACTTGTATAAAAAATGTCTTCCATTACAAATACTTAAAGAAAACAAAAATGTATAACTTAATAACTGGTAATTAACTAACAAAATATACTTAATATGTAACTTAAAGAAAATCATTAACCATGCATAAAGAATTTAAATGTTTGGCTCATTTTCTGGCAGCTAAAAGCTGACAAAAAATAGCAAAATGTCAAGTAAATACTTAAAAGTAAAAAAAAACTTGATCAAAATCTTATACCCATAGATTTAAATGCATAGTAGATAATACATAGTTAGGCATGGTAAAGTCGGGTTTTTTTTTGGCAATGCGCAGACAAAACCAATACGAACGAAGTTAAAGCAGAAACAAAAAGAAAAACCACAGTAACAACAACGCATGCAAAAAGCATTAGACAAAATATTAGCAGAGTATATATATATATACTACATATATATATATATATATATATGTATATAGTTGCAATAGTAACAACTTAAACATAATGTACTAATAGCAATTGTAAGGCGTAACACTTAAGAGCTGTTTGTTAAACGATTTGTTTGTATTTGGGATTGGTTGAACAACAGGGAGTATGTCTAATTACATGAATTCAAAGCAGCTTAGATCAATACAGTTGACAATGTGTGCTTGCGCGTGTGTGTGTGTGTTTGTGTGTGTGGTAGTGAGTGGGAACATTGACTGATGTTAGCGGAGTATACCGAGAATGCGTTTTGAGATAAGATTCTTACCTAGTTAATGTACAATTATACCTGGTAGGCCAAGTCGCACAAGACATGCATACTTAGTTTCCCATTAACAAGTCCATAAACACCGTTATAAACATACTTCAGATATTTCTCCTTCTCTATCTCCACATCTTTGCAAGGACAAGTAATGGCAACTTAATCACTGTAAAATTACATTTACTTCCTTCACATACTAAATAAAATAAATAATGAAACACTTATATAGTACCTACATTTATGTATTTGTACTTTACAAAATTCTATATCAAAACAAAATGAAAACTTAAATCTTAAAACTTTCGCAACATTCATACTATGTTTGTTTATTTTTATAAATGACGAAAATTTAAAAGGTTTGTATGTGTAGTCCATAATTTTCTAAAGACATATGCATGTATTGACTTACAAAAAAACGAATATTAATAATGCGAAAATTACAAACATTATTGGACTAAATTGAATGGAAAGCACAGAAAAAAAAATATTTAATAGAATCTTTCAATATTAACTTACAAATAAAATCAAATTTTTGACAACGCGATTTTTGCTTTTTGGAAATCGTAATTTTTGCCTTCAAAAACCAAAAATAAACCAAAAACAAAATAAACAACATATAAGATACACGTAATGCTATAAAAAACATATTTTGCTCTCTATAAACCCTATATACAACCAACTTTCTATATGAAAAAGTTATATAAAATATTCTTATATCGTACACATTAAAACAGACACAACGTCGCCACATGAAAAAGTCATCGAATACAAGTATTCTTTTTCCCACATTCTTATATGTTCCTGTGACTTTTAAATTTTTAAAATATTTGTAATACCGTTTTTCGAAAGATAAAAAGGCCAACAAAATAAATGGCAACTACGAATAATTACACACATAAATAATAAGGAATCTTATTGAAAATAAACCGTGAAAGTTATCTAAAATCAGTCAAGACCTTATATAAAACGCAAATAAAAATAAAAAAATAAATTCTGTTATTGTTGTCAAAGCATAGAAAATATGTGAGAGAAATTGTTGTTTCATTAAATTTGTCATTAAAAAAGAAAATATTAATGTTTAATGAAGACATTGAAGCATAAGTATATATATATATATATATATATATATATATATATATATATATATATATATATATTTATGTATACACATATTATAAAGATATACATACCAATATATCTGTATATTCCAAAGAATAAAAATAACTAATGAAATTATTTGAGAAGCTTAAAATTTGTAAAATGAAAAACCTTATTTCTTTCATACAAGAAGAAAATCTGTAATATTACTGACCACCAACGAACACACACAATACATACTCACACACAAACACACAATTATAAATTCGTGAAAATTTGATTACATGATATACAAAGCTTTTGTTGTTTTATGTGAATAAAATACACAGAATATCATCTAATACTCCAACAATTAAAAAATTCGAAAAAAAAAAATTAGAAAAAAGAATTGGAGAAACTTAATTATTAAGATTCAAATGCATACTTAATAATTAATTATAATTAACATAAAACTTGCTCATTACTCTATTTATAAACACAAAAATTACAAGTAAATGGAAATACTTAAATAATACAATTAAACAAACCTACTTAAGATAAATGCAAAAGCATAGACACAGGTGGAGTACTACAAATATTATAAACAAATACATATGTATAAAACAAAAATTATAATTGGAAACGATAAATCGAAATTGCTAAAAACAAATAATGATGAATGAGAATAAAATGAAAAATATTTCAAATAATTCAATGCCGTTCGGTTATTCTTATACTCTGTTACCGAAGCTAGAACGGCCAATTGTGCTATGTCCGTCATGCTGTCCGTCTGTCCAGACGAACTCAATTTATTTTGACGCTATTGAAGATAGAGACTAGAAATTTTGATTATTATACTCCGACAAAGTGTAAAGATTTTTGTGACACGCACACTAGAAGACTAGCAAATCGATAACAAGTCGATATACATACTTAAAATCTCATATCGATAAAATGTGAAAGTTTCGCAAGACTTTAAAGTTAGAGTTATCAACATTAGGAGGTAGATTGATGGTGATCCCACCGATAAATTGTATCCTGGGTTTCCCGGCACCGTCCAAAATGAATTTGAAATGGCAACAGTCTTAAAAGAGTCCAAACTTGTAAGTTCGATTTTTGTCCATCCCCTATAAAAATAGGTACAATACTTGAAGTCACGCGAAAATTCATTATTTCCATTTTTTTAGTGCTGAAGCCACCAAACTTTGAATGTAGATTACTGTTAAGCTTTTTATACTCTGATACCGAAGGTACTCATAGTATATTGGTTTTGTCGGATGTCCGTCAGGCCGTCCGTCTGTCTGTCTGGATGAACGCACGTATTTCCGAAACGATATTAGATAGACTCTTGAAATCTTTTGTGTTATGATTATAGCTATCTGCTTCAGATCAAGTTTGTTTCAAATTTATGCCACGCCCACTGGGAGGCTGGCAAATCGATAACATGTCGATACACCTCAAATCACAAATCGATTAAACGTGAATAACTCCCAGAATTTTGAAGCTAGAGTAATCAAATTTGGTAGGTATATTGCTGGTGACCTCCCGAAAAAATTGGATGCTAGGTTTATCGGCCACGCCCATTATTACGCCCACCAGCCCCCCCCTCCCATAATAATTTGCAGTGCTTATATCTCCCGCAGTTTTGGAGCTAAGGTAATATTTGGAATATATGTTACTGGAGACGTCCTCTACAGATCACAGAAAAAAATTTCGACCACGCCCACTCCCGCCCCCGTAATCGCGAAAATTGATATACATGAATGCACAATTCGATAACACGTGTATATTTCCCGCAATTTTGAAGCTAGAGTCCCCAAATTTGGAATTGAGACTAGGGCTGACCACCCCAAAATATTCCGTCCTGGATTTTCCGGCCACGCCCACTAGAACGCCCCCCAGCCACCCCGCCCTACGAAACACGGATGCATATATCTCCCACAGTTTAAAGGCTAGGGCCACCAAACTTTGTGAGATAGACTTCTTGTCACCCCCTCTAAAGATCGGAAAAATTGTTGGGGCCACGCCCCTCCCGCCCCCAAAAATCGCGAAAATGTATATCCTCCCAAGTTTTAGAGCTAAAATCACCAAATTTGGAAAATAGACTTCTGGTCACCCCCTCTTAAGATCGACCACGCCCCTCCCGTCCCCAAAAACTTGGGAAGCCGATTTTGGGTGACCCATACACCAGCAAAAAAGTTTCTGCTCACTTGCATTCAGCTGTTCTTAAAAAGGTATCAGAGTATTACGCAGTCGGGCGGGGCTTTTGAACAATTTTGTAAAAAATGACTTTCTTATATTATTAAATTTTTTTAAAGAATATAAGGGAAGCAATGTGTATTCGACCAGCACACATTTAGTGCAAATGCGTCCGCACAACAAAGTAAGAATTTAAGGTTGTGCTTTCATGTGGGTAGGACGTCATACAATTTGCGTTAAGCGTGTGATCGCTGCTAGCATTGGATCTTAAAATCTTCAAAGCATTTTCATTTACCAAATACTTTTCAATGCGTAAATTCATACATATAAAGATATATACATAGAATAAAACCTATACATTTTTACGTCACACTCTATCACGCTTGTGCTACATATGCAGACAGGCCTTGCGAAGTTAGCCTGTTTACTGCTTGTAGTATGTATATCTTTGTATGGATGTGCATTGATTGGTAAGTATGAATGGATGTAAGGACTGGGTCCAGAGTAACTCCTAGTCGGGCACTAACGACTAGAGCACTCTTGTTTTCTTGTTAATCTGAAAACACCAAAGCAGATAAATTGCAAAATGAGGATTCTCATTTTTATACCCTGAACCCATTAAAAATGGGTATACTAGTTTTGTGCATCTCCGGTCTTAGCATCTTAGGTGTAACTTTACATCTTTTGATTTATTTAGCATTTGCTCCACAACCATTGGCACCCGCGTCAATAATTTGCCATTGGTCAAATGGAAAATGTGCTCAAGTTTCGAAACTTGGTTGACGAATTGCGCTAACGGTTTTGTAAGAGCGCCAGCCGACAACATATCAACAACATATGTAAAGGTCAATTTATTTTCTTTTTCTTCATTTAGTCGCAAACTGGGGATCATGTAGGCCGATAAAATTGCAAGGGTTTGATGAGAAAGCTGGTCATCTTCGCCAGCTGCGCTTTGCTCTCCAACACTTGCAAATGGCACAGATGCTGGACACGACGGTAGTTGGAAGTAATCTAGAGGCAGCCACGGTGCCTCATCGACCTCAACATTCAGGCCTTGGCCTAATATTTCTGTATTTCTTGCTGAATAGTGGAAAATGTTTTTCTAAATTATTATACAAACTAACGAGCACGTAGACTTTACTGTCTATAAACACACAACTATCAGTGGCTAAAACTATTTAAAATAGTTAAAATACCTAGCAAGTACTTGCGCAACCTATATTTAAATTTTATCGCAGAGGGGTGAGCACCAAGTCCACTTGTGGCTCGCATTGCACCGAAAAAATGTTCCAAATTATCTTGCGATATTCGGCAGGTGATAAAGTACTACTTCATTTGGTATATAGTCACAAGATATGTGTACAGCATGTCCAACGACGCGTTGCTGACTATAATTCCTTTTTGAAAAAGCAAAATCCTGTTGCTGTTTGGAATTATGTTCAATGACATAATGGGAGTCATGTTCCTTAGGATTTTGAGCTGAGACGATAGATTCTGTCTGCACAATTAAAATTTTGCCACTTATCACAAGGCTTATTATAAGACGAGGGACTTCAGCAAAAACGAAGATGTGCATCTCAGCATTAGCTGGGTGCTCAACCAGGGTTTTCTGAATATAAAAAATAAAATTAATAAATCATAAATGCATTTCTTGTATCCAAAATTTATACCGTCTGAAATTCGAATTTATACCATAATTTTTAATTTCCTGGTCCCATGTTGGTATCTGGCCACCACATGGTACCCCACCGTGTACATCTTTCTAAATAGGCCTGTCCTGTCCCTTCACCATTATGACTTTCACATATTCTTCCGGATGCTTCACGGTTTTCTGGGCCGAAATTTTCATTTCATCAAAGAGGAGTATACACATTTTATCCTCCTCTTAGATGTTTATTTTTTCATCAAGTTCAGCAAAAAATGTAATGGACCTGGTTCCACTTTAAGCGTTTGGGACCATTTTACCAAAGTTAACACACATGGTAGTGGAAACTCCTTCTTTAGCAGATGCCTACATATGTGTACGGGGTCCAGCAGCTTGCTGGCAAATCCCGTAAGAAATATTCTCCGTATTCCAATTAATTTGAATTGCTCCGATCTGGAGCCGTTTAATTTGGGAATCTTGGGACTTGGTGATAGCTTCTAGCTTTTGGGTCAACGCAGCATTTTCCTTTCACAATTTGCTGACATGAACTCTTAAGCGCAAATTTCCAAAGTTTATCGCGCATTCAATATGTTGTGGTCTGTACATTTACAATATATTATATTAAGGTAACAGAGTGGTCCCCGTGTATGTGTACGTACTATGTTTGTGAGGCAAAGTCAAACTTACAGTGGATCGCAGCTTATTTCGTGCAGCTAAGAGCTAAAGGTTCATCGTTTATTAAAACTCCAGCACAGTCACCAGACTTAAATGTGATAGAAAATTTGTGGGCAATATTGGACACTGCCATTCGGCAGCGAAAGATTTCAAATAAAAATGATCTAAAACGCGCCTTGTTGGAGGAATGGCAAAAAATTCCTCCGGAAACCACTAAAAAGTTAGTTTCTTCGATGGAAACACGTTTGAAAGGAGTTGTTAAGAACAAAGGAGGCCATATTAAATACTAAATATTATAATTAAGACCAATATATTGATTAACATGGGGTGCACGAAATAAGCTGCGGCATGAAAAAATCCAATTTTTTATGTTTTTTATTTTTTTGTTAATTATAAATGTCAGTACTCATCTTTAAAATACTGCATTTAATTTTTATGCTCTTTTCGAAGAAAATAGTATATTAAGTTTGTGCTGAAGTTTGTATTGCATAGAAGGAAGCGTCGGAGACCCCCAAAAGTTACTGTCAGTATGCTTAGAATGACAATACAACTGGAAGTCAGTTTTGGCCATAAATCCCATGTTCTTAAAGCTAACGCAATGAATCTTTGCACAGGTACTTATTATTCAAACATACATAACATTGATCGGAGCCGGCCGGATCGGATGACTATATCTTATAGCTACCATACAACTCGAAGTCGGTTTTGGCCATATATCCCATGTTTTCAATGCTATCGCGATGAAACTTTGCACATATACATATTATTCAAAATGTCAGCACATTGATCTGAGCCGGCTTAATCGGACTACTATATCTTGTAGCTGCCATACAACTGGAAAACAAATTTAATATTCTTAGAACAAAAAAAATAAATGCCACGCGATAAAATGAATTATTACAGTATATGAAAGTGCTGCAGTTGGCAGAATGAAAATTGTCTAAAGGTTCGAAAAGAGTATAAAATCTTCGGCACGCCGAAGATAATCCTTTCCCACTTGTTTTTAATATCTTTGATACATAAGCCGCAGTAACGATTTGAAATTTCAGCTCTTCTTCTTCTTTTTTCTTCTCTCGAAATAAGTTGCGATCCACTGTATTTTCGCAACAGGCTGAAGGCTCACGTTTTGTCAGTAAAGATTTTTGAGAAGCGTTAGGCAAAAAAAACATTTTTTTGAGCACGCACGCAAAGGGTCGATGTCTTTTGACGGTAAAGTTTGCAATATTGCTTCGACATTATACAATAGCTAAACAAGTGAGAACGTTGCAGTCGGGCGGAGCCGACTGCGTAATACTCTGATACCATGTTAAGAGCAGCTGAAAGAAAGTGAACAGAACATTTTTGCTGGTGGATGGGTGACCCGAAATCGGCCTTCCAAGTTTTTGGGGACTGGAAGGGCGTGGTCGATCTTAAGAGGGGGTGACCAGAAGTCTATTTTCCAAATTTGGTGATTTTAGCTCTAAAACTGTGGAAGATATACATTTTCCCGATTTTTGGGGGCGGGAGGGGCGTGGCCCCCAAATTTTTGCCGATCTTTAACGGGGGTGACAAGAAGTCTATCTTTCAATTTAGGTGACTAGCTCTAAAACTGTGGAAGATATAAGCTTTCGCGATTTTTGAGGGCGTGGAGGGGGCGTGGCCCCCAAATTTTTTGTCCGATCTTTAGAGGACTTAGATTTTAAAATCCTATCTCATATTTCAAGATTTCAAGAGTCTATCTAATATCGTTTCGGAAATACGTGCGTTCATCCAGACAGACAGACGGACGGCCTGACGGACATCCGACAAAACCAATATACTATGAGTACCTTCGGTATCAGAGTATAAAAAGAGCATAAGCGAATACAAAACAAACACACACAAAAATGCAAGCACATATACAATCACGCATACTATACATAAAAAAAAACAAGTGGGGAAGGATTTTCTTCGGCGTGCCGAAGATTTTATACTCTTTTCAAACCTTTTGGTAATTTTCACACTGCCAACAGCACCACCGAAATATTTAATGACGCATATCTTTGCTAATTATAGCTGAATCGATTTGAAATTGATTTTAAACATTGATGATATATGGCCACAACCGACTTCCAGTTGTATAGCAGCTATAAGATATAGTGGTCCGATCAGGCCGATTCCAACCAATAAACTGTCCCTTCAAATAATAAGTATATATGAAAAGTATCATTGCGATAGCTTTAAGAACATGAAATATATGGCCAAAACCGACTTCGAGTTGTATGGCAGCTATAAGATATAGTGGTCCGATCCGGGCGGTGCCGACCAATGTGCTGTCCCCTTGAATAATAACTGTCTGTGCAAAGTTGCATATCGATAGCTCAACAACTGAGGGACTAGTTTGCATACATACAAACAGACGGACATGGCTATATCAATTTGTTTTGTCATTCTAAGCATACTGGCAGTAACTTTTGGGGGGTCTCCGACGCTTCCTTCAGCACAAACTTAAAATACTATTTTCTTCGAAAAGAGTATAATAATATAAGAGTATAATATATAATAATATAATATAAAACTCCACCTTTAGTAATTTATCAATGCTCCACATCGTATAATTTCACCATGGTCTCTGATACTCACGTGTATATACAGACAGACGGATAGACGGATATGGCAAGATCGACTCGGTTGATCTGATCTAATACTGATCAATAAAATACATACATACTTTATATGGTCGCAGGTGCTTTCTTATTCCTGTTACATACTTTTGCACAACTTCATTATTCCCTTTTTAACCAGTTTAAATGGGTATATGGTATAATTAACAGCAGCATACATATAAAATGTTCATACTGGCTTTCGCACATATCGGAAGTAAATAAAAAGAAGCGCATGGAATTTGCAAATGACCAGATATCAAAGACGGCTGACTTTTGGGACAAAGTTATTTTTACGGATGAGAGCAAGTTCTGCATTTTTGGCATAAAGGGGAAAAAATTAGTGTGGAGGAAGAGTGGCGCAGCCCTTAACAAAGAAAATTTAATGCCAACAGTAAAACACGGCGGAGGTGGAATTATGGTCTGGGGGTCCATGGCAGCAAGTGAAGTAGGAAACCTAACTTTTATTGAGGATAATTTACACCAAAGTGCTCAGAAATTAGGGCTTGAAGATCACTTCTATTTTCAACAGGATAATGATCCCAAGCACACAGCGCACAATGTTAAGCTTTGGCTCCTGTATAATGTCAAAAATCAACTGCACAGTCCACCCCAATCTCCAGACCTTAATCCCATAGAACATTTGTGGGACTTGCTCGAGCGAAAGATCCGGCAACACACGATTACATCAAAAACCATGTTAAAAGAGGTTATAGTTGAAGAATGGGCCAAAATAACAGCTAACGATACTAAAAAGTTAGTGGACTCGATGCCTAGACGTTTGGCAGAGGTCCTAAGGCGAAAGGGATACCCAACTAGCTATTGTTGCTTAATTGGAACAGTTATATTAGTTAAAACACCAATTGTACGCAGACTTTTGCGGGTCCATTTTTATACCCTGAACCCATTAAAAATGGGTAAAAAGGGTATTATGGTTTTGTGCAAATGTATGTAACAGGCATAAGGAAGCATCTCCGACCATATAAAGTATATATATTCTTGATCAGTATCAACAGCTGAGTCGATCTAGCCATGTCCGTCTGTCTGTCCGTCTGTATGAACACACAGATATCAGAGACTACAAGAGCTAGAGACTTCATATTTGGAACATAAGTTCTCCTAATCCCGGGACAGATCAAGTTTATGTCATTTGATCGATAACTCGTCGCATTCAAAAGTTATCGATAAATTTTGATTTTAGACTAGCGTTTTTGGGACATAATTTCAAAGTTATAAGAGATAGAGACCCCAAATTTGGCATGTATAATCTCGAATAGCATACACATGTAACAAATATTTCACTTTTTGGATACCACCCCCCAAACCCCCCAAAAGTTAAAAAAACCGCATTTTTGAAGGTACGACCTTGCAATTTGGTTTGGTAACACATATTATCGACAATTGCTTGCCCCAACAATTTCAATAAGATCGGACAATAAACACAGAAGTTATTTAAGATTTAACTTTCCATTGTGTGGGGCTCAGCGAAATAGCAAGCTAACTGCTTAAACCGCTTGCACTGCTTGTACTGCTTGTACTGCAGCATGTGTGTGCTTAGAGTAGTACGAATGATTGTAAGGACTGGGTTCAGGGTATCTCGTAGTGGGGCACTCCCGACTAGAGCACTTTTACTTGTTTTTCGTATTTTTTGTTAAAAATATTATTAAAAATACATCGGCTACTATATAAATATAATTAAAAATATAGTAATTAAGAGAAAATAAAAATCTATATAATGGAAAAATTGGAGTGTAATATACATTGTATATCCAAAGATATTTAGAGTGAAAGTTGAATTTTAATTTTTTTTTTTACTGTACGCAGAGTTTTGCGGGCAAGTGTATAAAATGTTCATACTGGCTTTCGCGCACACACACACAGTAGTTATCAGATTTCCTTTTGTGCTTACGTACTTCGACTGTTGTCACTACCTAGTTAAATTGTACCATGCCAGTGCCCAAGGAGCCCTGTTGTTGTTTGGTTTCTTTCGTTTGCATGCTAGTGACTTTATTTGGTTTTTGCTACCAAATAAATTAGGGAATTTTAGATTTAGACCAATTTTGTAACAAATGACTATCTTATATAATTAAATTTTTTAAAGAATATAAGGGAAGCAATGTATTTTCGACCAGCAATATTGGAGACGAGCAAAATTGCACACATTTAGTGCAAATGCGTCCGCACAACAAAGTAAGAATTTAAGGTTGTGCTTTCATGTGGGTAGGACGTCACAGAATTTGCGTTAAGCGTGTGATCGCTGCTAGCATTGGATCTTAAAATCTTCAAAGCATTTTCATTTACCAAATACTTTTCAATGCATAAATTCATACATATAAAGATATATAGAATAAAACCTATACATTTTTACGTCACACTCTATCACGCTTGTGCTACATATACAGACATATGCAATGTGCTACCTTTGATGGAAAGCATGTAATTTTTGTAGACAAATATTCGAACAACTATAACATCAGTGACCGGCCGCATTGTTGTTTGTTAACGACTCCTAGTTTTTATACTCTGATACCGAAGGTATTCTTAGTATATTGAGTTTGTGTATAGTCCGGAAGGCTGTCCTTCTGCTATTGAAGAGACTTGAAACTTCGACTATTATACTTGTTATCTGCTTCAGATAAAGTGTATAGATATTTGTGCCTCACTATGGGGCTGGCAAATCGATAACATGTCGATACACCAGAAATCTTAAATCGAAAAGACGTGAATATCTCCCACATTTTTAAAGCTAGTCTTCCAAATCGGTAGCTATATCTCTGGTAGCTATAATTGGATCCTAGATTTTCCGGCCACGTCCACCAGACCCCGCTCTAAAAATAATTGGAAAAAGTTACATCTCCCACAGTTTTAGTCACCATACAGACAGACAGGCAGATGGACATGGGTAGATGAACTCGGCTGTTGATACTGCTCAAGAATATATATACTTTATATGGTCGGGGATGCTTCCTTCGGACAATAAACACAAAAGTTATTTAAGATTTAACTTTCCATTGTGTGGGGCCCAGCGAAAAAGCAAGCTAACTACTTAAACAGCTTGCACTGCTTGCACTGCAGCATGTGGGTTTAGATTAGTATGAATGATTGTAAGGACTGGGTTCAGGGTATCTCCTAGTCGGGCACTCCCGACTAGAGCATTCTTAATTGTTTGTTCTAAGAATTGGTATCATATGAATTTAAATTTTTCTTTTAAAATACTGTAAGGAACCTATTGGCTTCGCCGGGCTAAGCTCGATCGACCTAAGGGTTCGTGCAACAAATTTATACGAAGCACTTGCGATAAATAAGAACACGGATGTTGTAGTTTTAAGTATTTATTTTTAGTATAAATACTCTGTAAATATTCGTGTATTTTGTTAATTTGAATTTAATGCTAAATCGCTCCTGGAATGACGACGTGTCTTCGGACTCGTCTTCGGATCGGTGTAGCCGAGGTAGTCGTCGGCTTCGGCTCGGGGTGGCCGAGGTAGTCGTCGGCCTCGCCAGTTCGCAGAGAACTCGATTCAGCTCTGTGTAAGCGACCAACGTCAGCCACTCCTGCTAATTACAAAGATACACCAATGGTCACTCCTGCTTCGCAAGGATCACACCGGCCAATCCTGTCTAAAAGGATACGCTAGTACCTCCAGTTCGCTGGAGTTATGCTAAGATCTATTGTAATTGCAAGGATACGTTTGATACTCCCGCTACACAAGGATACGTCAGGCCACTCATGCTCTCGCAAGGATACGCCGCAGCCACTCCTGTATCGCAAAGATATACACAAACCACTCCTGCCTAAAAAGATCGCGTTTAGCCCCCTCAGCTCCCTTGGATTTGAAGTACGAGGATACGCACGGTACTCCTGCTATGCAAGGATACACCAGGCTTCTCCGCAATTTCGCAAGGATACGGTAGACCACTCCTGCACTGTACTCAGTTATTGGCTCGCTTACTCACCTGCACTCGTTCTGCGTGGCACGGCTCGGTCGGCGGTACTTCGGCTCGGTTGGGCGAACGTATTGCTTGGGGTTTGTCGAGGTCCGTCGTTTGCGGGTCGTAACCTACTGTGTCGTTTCACTGTGCACAAGTCACTCCTGTATTTGCGGAGATTCAATGAGTACTCCTGTTTACAAGGATACGTCAGGCCACACCTGCAATCGCAAGTAAACGCCGTGACCACTCCTGTCCACAAGGATATCACTCCAAATCTTGCCTACAAGGATACACTAGTACACTTTCTTGCGTGATCAACACTAGCCACTCCCGTAATTGCGAGGATTGAATTGGTACTACTGTTTACAAGGATACGCCGTGACCACTCCTGTTCACAAGGATATCACCAAAATCCTGCCTACAAGGATACGCTAGTACTCACGCAAATCGACACAGGACGGTATGTTGACGGCGCAAGGACTTACTCGGTTGTTCTTATGGTCCCTGGGCGTTTCTGGGCTTCCACGTTGTTGAGGGTAGACTTCTGGCCAAGTCCTCTAAAGATCGGCCAAAATTTTTGGGGCCACGCCCCCTCCCGCCCCCAAAATCGCGAAAGCTATATATTCTACAGTTTTAGAGCTAGAGTCACCAAATCTGTGAGATAGACTTCTTGTCACCCCCTTTAAAGCTCGGCCAAAATTTTTGAGGCCACGCCCCCTTCCGCCCCCAAAATCGCGAAAATGTATATCTTCCACAGTTTTAGAGCTAGAGTCACCAAAATTGGACGATACTTCTTGTCACCCCCTCTAAAGATCGGAAAAATTTTGGGGCCACGCCCCCTCCCGCCCCCAAAAATCGCGAAAATGTATATCTTCCACAGCTTTAGAGCAAAAATCACCAAATTTAATAGACTTCTGGTCACCCCTCTTAATATCTACCACGCCCCTCCCGTCACCAAAAACTTTGAAGGCCGATTTTGGGTCACCTATACACCAGCAAAAATTTTCTGTTCACTTGCTTTCAGCTGTTCTTAAAATGGTTCTCACTTGTTTTTTGTTAAATCGACCGCTGGAAGATTCGGAGTCCGGCCGAAGAGCTGCGAATCCTAAACTTCTGCTGGCCCAGCCGAACGATGTGCGACATTCGTCCTGGTCGGCTGGGCATCCAGCGTGCCAATTCGGCTGGCCAGTGCGCCAGGGTGCTCGTGGCCTCGGCGTCACTGGTCGCGATGGAGGTGTGCTGGGTGTGGGGGAGGGCAATTCAATTAGGCTGGCCTTGCGTCTGGGTGGGGTCGCCGTGAAGGTGTGTACCACCCGCCGCGGTGGTGTCATCACTTCGTCCTCGAACCCGGAGGAGATGACAATAACCTCCTGGACCGTCCCCTCGGCCTTGGCTGCCACGATAGTCAGGCCGAAGGGTGCCTGTCGGCGTCGCAACCCAAGTGGTGGGATGGCTGTTGTGCCGACGACAGCGGTGCCCGCTCTCTCGGCTGACTGCAGGTGTTCGTCAGCAGGTACTGTACGGTTGTTTTGAGAAATCCACATTTAGCTATGTTAAATGAGAATCCAGCTGCAGCTAACACATCCAACACAACCTTCAATCTTTCAAAACCCAACATTATAGTAGGCGACACTATCATGATATCGTCCATGTAGACTATTACGTAGGAATTTGCCAGACTTTGATTTAATAATTTTGAATTTATCAGTGGTAAATGTTACTTCGTACCCTTGACTAAGAATTTTCCTACCGATTACAATGTCATTTGTGATCTACTTGTCTAGTATTATATGAAACAATATTTCTACAATATTCTCATTAATAGTACCATTTGCATAACTTTTGTAGCGCACTGGAAATCTCAGCATCACCAATACCACGAATTACGTGGTTCAGGCATAAAACACTGATTGCATTTCTTCACAGTAACTGCCTGATATTGTTGCTCTGCTCGGACACTGATTTGCATGTGTGCACAGCTTATACGGCTATCTCGTCTGCACTCACGTCGCGCCATTTTGTGGTCAATGACGTCACCATGCGACTTTCGTTCAGTCACATCTGGGTTGAATTTTGGAATACGGAATCTTGCATTGCTTGCACATTTCCACAAAATTGCGATTTTGTACTTCCAAAATAGCACGCCACTGGTCACTGGTTGGCACTGATCCCACTTCTGATGTCGAGTTACTATTCTTTTTGGTTCTCAGGCATATTGTTTTATGTTATTAATTAAACAATTGTAGATAGCGAATAATCTTGAGTGCACCGTTTCGTGGTCAAATTTTAACTGATTGCTCTTTTCGTAGCAATCTTGTCCGCTTGCTTCATGCACGACAATTGTTTAGTGCGTAACTAGTCTGTCAAACATAAATTTGGCACATATACCATGTTGAACCTTACGCAACATTTCTACATATTTTGATCGAACTATTCTGACCATCTGGCGAATAAGTAGGACAAAGCAAACTCGGTGATAAACACGAGATGAATTCTCATACACTGACTCCTATAATTTTAGAACCGATATATACTACCAGATAGGTTTAATGTAATATATATAAAAAACAAGTAAGAGTGCTCTAGTCGGGACTGCCCGACTAGGAGATACCCTGAACCCAGTTCTGACATCCATTCATACTTGCCTAATAGTGTGCATACATACAAGCACACACATACTGCAAGCAGTGCCTGCGGTTTAAGCAGTTATCTTGCTTTTTCACTGAGTCCCACACAATGGAAAGTAAAATCTTAAATAACTTCTGTGTTTATTGTCCGATCTTTTTAAAATTTGTAGGACATAACATTGGCTATAAAATGTGTGACCAAACCAAATTGCAAGGTCATACCTTCAAAAATGAGTTTTTTGAATTTTTGGGGGGATTGGGGGGTGGTATCCAAAAAGTGAAAAATTTGCTACATGTGTATGCTATTCGAGATTATACATGCCAAATTAGGGGCCTCTAGCTCTTATAACTTGTAAGTTATAGCCCAAAAACGCTAGTCTGAAATCGAAATTTATCGATAACTTTTGAATGGGTCGAGTTATCGATAAAATGAAATAAACTTGATCTGTCCCGGCACTACGAGAACTTATATTCCAAATATGAAGTCTCTAGCTCTTGTAGTCTCTGATATCCGCGTGTTCATACAGACAGACGGACGGACGGACAGACAGACAGACGGACATGGCTAAATCGACTTGGCTGTTGATACTGATCAAGAATATATATACTTTATATGGTCGGAGATGCTTCCTTATGCCTGTTACATACTTTTGCACAAAACCATAATACCCTTTTTACCCATTTTTAATGGGTTCAGGGTATAACAAGTAAGAACGCTATAGTCGAGACTGCTCGACTATCAGATACCCTGTACCTAGTTGTTAATGAAAACTATTAATTATTTAATTAACACTATCCTGAATACGAAGAGAAATACCACTGTGGTAACTATAAACTGTTTCAAAGGTCATACGCTTATGCCATCACCGACAATATTTGAAAACGCCCAATCAATGTGAGAGTCACCATTGGTAGTGGGCGTTTTCAAATCTAACAAAAACCTAAATCCTTTTTCGACTAGCTCACTATGCAGACTCCTAATACGCCTATCAATTTTTTTTAAACACAAATTAAAATCTCCTAATATAATACTCTCACCCCTTAAAAATGAATATTGCTGAAATAGATCCTCAAATTCTGTCTTAAACATAGATAGCAAATAGCTCGGACTTCTATAAATAACTAAAAAACTTATAGAATTACACCGGAATATTGCATATTCAAAAACGGCTGATCCAGATGTTTTTCTACCGCTGAAACAATGCGTAACATTGTTAAAAAGTTCATTCCTAATGTAAATGATGATGCACCTCTTAGATCGAACTGCCTCGGGAATTACCTTACAATCTAGACGTATCGCAATGGTTAAACTCAGGAATATCAACATTTTCGTTTGCGTATGAAGACGCTTCAACGAAACATAGAACAGACGACTGAAGCATTAGCTTATCTGCTCGAATGTCTTCAATGTGACAGTGAATGCTTTGGGTGTTGTGAAAAAAAACGTCTAGTGCGGAACTGTTAACTAAATGATCATAATGAGTTCGAAGTAGTTTCTCAGTCCGCAATTTCTGAATTTGGTTCTGAACCTTATCATCATTTTTGGGAGGCCTTGGAGGAAGAAAATCTCCAATGATAAACAAACCTAAAGCAGTTGTTGCACGACTACAAGCTACGTATATAGCAGCACGCTGCATACGAGGGCAAGTGTGGACCACCACTTTGCTATACGTAGCTCCCTGACTTTTGTGAATAGTTATACCTTCTGCAGGTACAACTGGAAATTGCCTACGGTCAATGGTAACTTGCTCATTTTTTCGATATTGAAAACTTTTTACTACTTTTTGAATTGGGGTCCACGAAGCTTCTGCACGATGTGTGCACTTTGAGCGAGCAAGTACTCCTACGCTTTCCTCTGAAAATTTCATCCATAAGGTACTTGGAGTGCTGGATGCATCGAAATCTATTTGCATTAGTATGCCTGTTGCGCCATTTACTATCCCATCCCCAGTATCTACATTGACCGTTATCATGTATTTGGCAGTTGTTTTTAAAAGAAGGGACATACACAATCCCTGTGTTTCGGACGTTTTGAAGCTACTAACGGCATCTAAAATTCTTTGCTTATTCGCCGCATTTAAATGTGTAGCTTTGATAAGATCATTGGCGGTAGAAAAATATTGATCAGTCGGAACTGAATTCATCGCGGATGCATCATCGGGGATGTCCGATGGTTAACAAATGCGGGATCGCACAAGAGAAATATCTGCGGCTGTCATATTGCCAGACGCCATGTTATTTAAGGCAGAAGCGAATAATTGGTCTCCCCGCTGTCGCATAATTTCTGTGAGCTCAAAATACTTAAAAAGGTCCCACAGAGAAGAAGAATAAATTGCACTATAGGGATCATTTGAGTTGGATTCAAATATCCAACGATCGCCTACTGGTGGTAACTGTCGTAGATCCCCGAACACTATGACAGAAATTCCACCAAATGGTGAAGTATTTTTGAAGATTTGCTTCAAACGGGAGTCCAAATGGAAAAACATTTTGGAACATACCATTGATATTTCATCAATAATAATGAGTTTAAGGTCAATCAACCTTGAATGTAAAGTGTTAATTAATCATGGCTTAAGGCCTCAAATCTGAACCGGATTGATTTATTGGAAGTAAAAACATGGAATGCAGTGTCGAGCCACTGATTCCGAAAGCAGCTTTACCTGTGGGTGCACACAATAAAATGTTAACTAAATTTGGATCACTTCCTGGTTTGCTGTTATATATTACGGACAAAGATTGAAAAATTGCTGATATAAGTCGGCTCTTGCCGACTCCAGCGCCACCTCCAACAAACTCGTGGTAAGCTAATTCGTTGTTGGCATTATGCAAAACATGGGTAAGATAAATTTTCTGCCTTAAATTAAGCGATCTGACGATATTTGATAAGCTTTCAGCTGAAATTATAGCTGGCAGCTTAATAACACGGACATCACTATCTCCTACGTTTTCATCCTCATTTGCATCGACATTTAAGACATTTAACTGAGGATTTATTTCTGGCAAACCTAATACTCTAAATCCTTCATCTACTACTTCCTGATTGTCAACTGCATTCTCATCCTGAATTGCACTCCAAACTATTATATTTCCTACGATTTGTCTCAATTAACTCTTGATTTTGGCCACAAAATAATTCGCAATCCCGAATTACTAATTCCAAATTCTCATCCCTCCAAGAGACATATAGCATGACTAACTCTCTAAAATAATTAATCCTATCAGTATTGATATTGTATCGTCTATACCGGATTATACACGGACTTAATCTTTTCCTAATGAAACCACTATTATCGCGAAGTGCGTAAACTAATGATTGGGACCTTGGCGTTTCGATGTCATTATCCCCATCATTATATTGGCGACCACTATGCCGTTTGCTGAAAGTATAAAAAGCCACAAAATCAGCTAAGCACAAGCTTTCTAAAGTGTCGGGGCGCTGAACATAATGGTCGAGTAGACCTAGCTCAAATATTGCTGTTGAATCCACGGGTAGATTCTGCAGCTGAGCCCTAGATTTCAGGATTCTAACACGATGCTCTGGTAATGAAGTATTTATAAATACTTCAGCGATACTGCTTTCGGACAAATGCATACCTAAGCAGCAGTAAACGGCTTCCTGGGCGGATATTTCCGTACCCGAAATGAACTTGTGTCCTATGTGCTGTAACTTTTGTTTAATTGTTACATTGCCCCTACTAATCTCACTAACTGCTTCACGCATCAACTTGGAAATTCCTCTCTGAGACTTGTTAATATAATTAACGACGTAGCTACAGCAAGCATAGGGATCTAATATAAACTGAATATCAATGTTAGCTCGCTGTAGTAAAAGTAGGTGAGTATTATAATCGTTAAGCTTACTAGCTGCAATTGAGCGCTTCAAAAATATTTTTGGTTTCTTTATACTCGACCTAAGTGCATTTAAGTAGCACTCATAACTAAGGTTAAGTTGATCATGGGACAAAAAGTTATTAAAATCGTTAAGACATTCTGAGGTTTCATGATCAAACGGCCTTATCATTAAAATTTAAATTTGATGCTAGATCCTCTGACATGTCTATCTTATCTACGTTTTTAGATAGTAAAACTAACAGCTCCGTCCACCTGGTCTCTGCTGCCGAAAATGTTATAAAAAAGGTCGGAAGACCAAACTGCCTAATCATAGCCATCACTTTCTTCTTTTCTGCTTCCCAATGAGCAGGAGACGTGCGAATACCTCTCAAAACCCTATAGCCATCATCGTGGCGAATTAAATTGTTAATGTGGTCATCATTAAGGGCGTTTGCCGCGGAAATGCCATGAGTGGCGCTGTGCTTACGCAAGCAAATTGATGTATTATTCCTAATATTAATCATTTCTAACTTTTTAAAGTTATGAAATAATTTATCAGTTCTACAACCTCTTCTATCAAAATTTCTAAGCTCAGATCTAACTATGGTTGTAAAACTTTCTGAGCATTTCCTTTTAATGCCAGCGAATATTGTTGGGAAGGCCAGCTCCTCGGAATCGCAATCTGCAATCAAATCTAAAGGACGCTGACCCTCTCCAGGTGCCATAACTATCCTCTGCACAGCTAAGTTCTCACGTGGAACATTTTCTAGCAAAGTTTCCTGGCCTCCTGGATTTATATTTTCTTCTTCCACATTATTTTGGTCATTTGTGGAAGTTTGAGCAGATCTTTCTATTAGCTCTGTAACTAAGTCCCTATCTTCAGCTGATGCAACGAAGGGAACTGTGTCAGATGAAAAGGAAGACAACCAGTTTTCATTAACTACAATCCGGTGTTTCCTGTAGAGCTCTGTGTCAACTAGAAATCTGATTGCATCAGCAATTTTAGAGGGCCTAATGGATTCAGCCATGAAATCATGGCTATATTCCATTCTACGCTTGAGGTGTATCTGAACTACCTCGGCTTCTCTAAAGGACCATGGGAGGGACGTAACACCTTTAGCTACGGGAATTGGTACATTGACCACTGCTCCTTTAATGGCGTTTTGACGGCCATACCCTAAAGACTTAATAATCATAAAAGGAAGGCGTGGGGATATAAGCCTTTCCTCTAGAGGCGCTAAGCTTTTTAAACATTCCGGAAGTTCCGGGAAATCTAAGCCATTTGCTACTGAAGCCCTTGGTTTTTTTCCTAATTTTATGCTCCTGCTGCATGTCTTGCAAAAACTATATTTATTATTGCAGGAAGGGAAAACTGTAGAAAGACTTAAAATATCTGCACTAATTTCTGCACTACATTTGCTTTCAACAACTTGCCGGAAAATTTTGTCCACTTGATGTGGAAACCACAGGCCTTTGCAACAAATGCAAACCTGATCTGGGCCCTGCTTGACCATTCTATTAAAGGCGATCATCATATCACCTAAAGTTCGGATAGCTTGACCAGCTCTATCTTCAGGAAGGGTATTCGCACGATTTTCCCTATTTTGGGTTGCATTACGTCTATTCTCTGCTATTCTACTATCGGGATGGCTCCTATACTGGCTGACTCTCTGTGTTAAGCTTCTATTGGTGTCGAAAGCCTCCTGGCGTGCTTGTATTCGAGCACTTCGCCTTGCACTTGTATTTCGTGCCTGCTCAAGTACTCTACGAATGGGATCGTTTCTAATTTGCGACCTCTGGCTCCTATCTCTTGCTCTTTCTAAAAGTCTGCGTTCTAGATCCTGCCTAAGACCCGACCGTCGTAGACTGTCTTGTGTCTGTTCATTCGCCCTATAAAAAATGTCTGCCCGTCGAGTTGTACGGCGAGCCGTATCTTGTCCTTGCTCGTCTGCCCTATATACAGGGTCTTGTCTGCGTGTCGATCGACGCGAGGTATTAGCTAATTGCTCCAGTTCTCTAACTGGAGAATCTGCCCGTCGAGTGGCACGGCGTGCTGTATTTTGTCCCTGTTCGTTTGACCTATATGCAGGGTCTTGTCTGCGTATCGACCGACGCGAAGAATTAGATGATTGCTCCAGTTCTCTAACTGGAGAATCTGCCCGTCGAGTTGCACGGCGTGCCGTATCTTGTCCCTGTTCGGCTCTCTAACTGTACAATATAAATATATATTTCTAAGAAAAATTTATTTATTTATATAAATGTAAGTAAATATGAAAAAGAAACTCGCTAAAATATATATGATAAAAACCTGGATGAATGGAAAATAAATGAAAAGTTGAAATGCGATAAAAATGTAAAGATACAAGCACATAAAACTGAATAGCAATGCCCAGACTGCAAATTAATGTACGTATATTGCCCAAACGGAAGTGCAACATATGAACCACAACCTGAAAGTCGCGTAGATCACAACCTACACGGGGCGAGAGCCAATACCGAAAAGTCGAGTGCCGAATATGCAAAAATGCGACAGACGAAAGCCGCCCGTGATATATGTATATAAATTAAATATATATATTATATTAATTTAATATTAATATATAATAAATATACGTAGAAATGGAATATTTCGAGAATAAATTTTTTTTATTATTATACATATATTATTATAAATATATAATAAAAGCAAATTTGCGAATAAAATTAGGATAAGATTCTGGGACAAAAGCCAGCAATGGAAAGCTGAAATGAGCAGACCACAAATTAATTTAAATGATATTGCAAAAGTGCACGCTCACACACACACTTATTCGCTTAACCTAACGCAAGTGCAACACATAGAACGCAATGGGCGACAGCGAATACAATTGATTATCAAATGAACAGCAAACACTGTCACACAATATAGATAGTTCGAATGTGTAAATAACGAAATATTTAAGATTATGATACCAGAAACCGGCAGAAGTGGTGAGCTGAATCGGGAAAATTTCTTACAAATTCAATCTTATAAATTTTAAATTTTTAAAAAAAAAATACTATGTATATATGCATATGTGTATATGTATATATTTATATAATATATATATGTATATATATATTTATATATATATATTAAAAATATATAATATCAATATTGTATTAAACTAATATTAATATATTAATATTGATAAATTAATATATTAATATTAATAAATTAATATAATAATATAATAAATTGTAATTTTCTGGAAAGAAAATGAATTTTACTATGTAAATATATATAAGTAAATATGAGAAAACTCGCCAAATATCATAAAAACCTGGATGAATGTGAAACGAAAAGCGATCAAAAGATAAAGGCACAAGTATATACAACCACACAGCAGTGCCCAGACTGCAAATTGATGATAGTGATATTCCCCGAACGCAACTGCAGCAAATGAACTCCAATCTGAAAGCCGCGTCGATCCAAACCTACACGGTGACGAGAGTCAATACTGGAAAACGCGAGGTCCAAAACGCGAAACACGACAGCCGAAAACCGCACGCGATTCCTAATAAGCACGAACACGAACAAACGAACAGCAAACACATTCACACAATAAAGAAAATTCGAAAAGCAATTAAATATTGAAAATTGTGGATGTCAGAAACGGCAAAAGACGTGGGCCAAGTTCTTGAAAGCGCGGTAGATGCTACAGGCAGACTGAGCGTCTGAAAACGCGGGCGCTGAAACAGCTCGCGATTTTTAATACAAGCACAACACACACCAATGATTCTTATGCGTACGCTAAAATTATAAGCGATTCAAATGAGTCAATCAATGCACAAACACCTGCCAGCGATTATCTATTGCAATTAATTGTTAAAAAGTCTTAAGAAATGTTCCTTTGCCAAATTTTTGCCGCGCAAACACACACACACAATTAATCACCGCTCAATTATAATTTAATTGAATACACGTATTAAACTAACGTCGCGTGTTTTTAAGACGCCTAAATGAATTTATGATGGTCGTAATGAAAATTACGTTTGATAAATCGTTTGAAAAACCGAGAAAACTCAGAAGAAAACTCAGAAAACGACGCTGTAAAAAATTCGCAAACGCCCGATTCAATCGTACGCAGCAAACTGAAGAGGAGAAGCAATGCGTGGAAAAGTGCATGCAAGTGTGAGGAGATGGGCGCATATTTAACGCGCCAAAATCGTCTGCCCACATAATAGGCGAGAAAGACAAAGACAAAGCATAGCGGCACTTTTGTCGCGTGCCAATGTAGTCAGTGTAGCCACAGAAATTCGGCTACTTCGATGCAATGTTAAAGCTATTAATAACATAGCGCACAGCTATTAACATAGAGTGTAATGCAGCTAAATTTTTTAACAGTTACATAATAATTCGACAACAACAAAAATTAAATATACAAATTAATTAAAATTAATGTCAAAAACAAAGAAAATATATGTTTGCTTTAATTTATTCATACAGACTTGACTATCTGGAATCGCACCCGGGTCGTAAAAAATAAGTTACAGCGCTCACACCACTGCTGTTGATATTGCGAATATGCATAGTAACCAACACGAATGGAATTAATTTTTCTTTTAAATTTAATCTATTCGAATTATTTTATATTTGAAAAAAATATTTTGAATACATGAAAAATTTAAAATGCATGTTTCATAAATTTTGACTCGAGCGGGAACCAAACCAGAGAATCCACACAATGCCTAAGCTGTTATGCTCTATCAATTGCTTCACCATTTCAGCAATATGCATGCATTTTATTAAAATATCAAAACACATAATTTTTAATAAATTATAATGCAAGTAACACACCAATATTACACATAATTATTCTGCATATTATTATTAGTATGCGCCTACAAGCGATTATTGACAGGGGGTGGGGGGAACCATGTCAGTTCATTTTCTGTTAATAACAGACTTCAAATGCCTGGCTACAAATTGGAGGAAAGAAAACGAAACGATAATAGCCGAATGCGAGCTGCCTCCAGAAGAAAAACGAGCACACATCGGCTACTTCCGAGCATTAACATTGATTTTGATAGAACAGCGCATTGCTATTAACATAAAATGTTATCTTGTGAAAATTCGTCTGTTATTATACTCTTTTCGAAGAAAATAGTATATTAAGTTTGTCCTGAAGTTTGTAACGCATAGAAGGAAGCGTCTGAGACCCCCAAAAGTTACTGCCAATATGCTTATAAAAACAAAACAAATTGATCTAGCCATGTCCGTCTGTCTGTCTGTCTGTCTGTCTGTATGTATGCAAACTAGTCCCTCAGTTTTTGAGCTATCGCGATGCAACTTTGCACCGACACTTATTATTCAAGGGGACAGCACATTGGTCGGAGCCGGCCGGATCGGACCACTATATCTTATAGCTGCCATACACCTCAAAGTCGGTTTTGGCCATAAATCCGATGTTTTCAAAGCAATTTCCTTAAATTTCCTTGTACACTTGAACATCCTTATAACTCATCAATGGGTAAAATCGATTGAGTAATAAACAGCGAAGATATGCGTCATTAAATATTTTGAAAAAACAGGTGCATATGAGCAAACAAAGTCAAGCGCAAGAAAGCTTTTGATAGTCTGCTCTTCAAGGTATTTTGCCATCGATCATCAAAACGGTTTGTGGCGTAGGCGTAAAGAGCCGCGCTAACGAACGCGAACGCAGGTTTCGCAAGTTCGAGCCTCGGCGGCGACTGATTGTTAATTTAATACTTTTTTCTTTTTTTCCTTTCACATATATATATAACTGTAATCAAATTAACTTGCTTCCAATGGCTTAGAACAAAAACAATGCCACGCGAAAAAACAAAAGCTCAGTATAAATCGAGTTTGTCAGCGATTTTTAAAACTGCTTGGTGTAAGCAGTAAAAAGCAAAACAAGAAAGCTTTTGACAGTCTGCTCTTCAAGGGATTTTGTCAGCGATCATCAAAACGGCTTGTGGCGTAAGGGGTAAAGTTGCGAACTGTTGAGCGAAAGGTCCTGGGTTCAAGACCAGCGGCGACTGGTCATTTATTTTCATTTTTTCTTATTCTTCTTTTCAAATATATAATAGCTGTAGTCAAATTCATTTATTTTCAATTTCCTAAATTGTTTCTAATTTTTTTTTCATACATAAAGTAGCTTTAATAGAATAATTCAAAAGAAAAATTTAAATTCATTGGCAAAACCAATGCCACGCGAAAAAAAATATGGATCTCAAATTCTGAATATAAGCTCTCGTATGTTCAGATTAAGTTTTATGACAATTCAATTTCCGACAGCAGCCTTGAAAGGTATAAGAGCAACAGGCACAAAATTTGGTATGTATATTGTAGTATACATATGTAATGTAGTTTTGACTTTTTGGAAAAACTGAAACTTGTATATTGTTCAATTCGGTAGCACTTATGAATGCTAAGGGACGCGTCCACGAGCTGCGGATAGTGAAACGTCCCTGTTTACATGAATACCTTTATATATTTTATTTTATATGTAGGGGTATATGTATGCAACATTAATATCTGCGAATTAAATAAGCAGTCACGGAAAAATAGTGAAAATTGCTTAAAGGTTCGAAAAGAGTATTTAATCTTCGGCCCGCCGAAGATAATCCTTCTCCACTTGTTTTTTTTTTGTAAACAATATTTGCATTATTGATCGACCATTAACTAAACACAATTTTGTAAAATAAACACCAAAAACCATATAAGGAAGGTATTTTAGTATTGAAAAAACAGGAAAAAAATAAAAATAAGGTGGGATATATGTTTTATTTATATTGGCGCTATCGGGGATCGAACCCGAGCACCCACCACTCAATGCCTCAGCTGTTGTGCTTAACCTCTATCAACTGCACCGCCATTTTGGCAACAGGCATGCCAAAGTCATTTTGTTAAAATATAAATACAAATATTATTGAATAAATTTTAATAGAATTAAAACAGCAATATTACACATAATTATTATGTAGTTTTCATGTGCTTCAAAATTTCATTGAATATATTTCAAAGAATATATGTACATATGTACATATACATATACAATGTATAGTACGCCAAGCGCATACAAGCGTTTTCGTCGGAGGGGGTGGGGGGGGGGCACTCTCGCTGCATGTTCTGTTAATAACAGGCCTCAAATGACAAGCTACAAATTGGCGAAAAGCAAACAAAACGATAGCAGCTAAGTACGAGCTGCATCTAAAAGAGAAACGAACACACATACACATCGGCTATTCATAGAACAGCGCAATATTAACATAAAATGTTAACTTGTGAAATTTCATCTGTTATTTTTATACCCTGAACCCATTAAAAATGGGTAAAAAGGGTATAATGAAGTTGTGCAAAAGTATGTAACAGGCATAAGGAAGCATCTCCGACCATATAAAGTATATATATTATCGATCAGTATCAACAGCCGAGTCGATCTAGCCATGTCCGTCTGTCTGTCCGTCTGTCCGTCTGTCTGTCTGTATGAACACACAGATATCAGAGACTACAAGAGCTAGAGACTTCATATTTGGAACATAAGTTCTCCTAATCCCGGGACAGATCAAGTTTATTTCATTTGATCGATAACTCATCGCATTCAAAAGTTATCGATAAATTTTGATTTTAGACTAGCGTTTTTGGGACATAACTTCAAAGTTATAAAAGCTAGAGACCCCAAATTTGGCATGTATAATCTCGAATAGCATACACATGTAACAAATATTTCACTTTTTGGATACCACCCCCCAAACCCCCCAAAAGTTAAAAAACGCATTTTTGAAGGTACGACCTTGCAATTTGGTTTGGTAACACATATTATCGACAATTACTTGCTCCAAAAATTTTAATAAGATCGGACAATAAACACAGAAGTTATTTAAGATTTAACTTTCCATTGTGTGGGGCTCAGCGAAAAGCAAGCTAACTGCTTAAACCGCTTGCACTGCTTGTACTGCAGCATGTGTGTGTTTAGAGCAGTACGAATGATTGTAAGGACTGGGTTCAGGGTATATCGTAGTCGGGCACTCCCGACTAGAGCACTCTTACTTGTTTTTTGTGGGACAATATTTGTATTTGTGGCCGATCGATCACTAGTAGATGAAAATCAACGAGCTGGCAACCAAAATTGTGTAACACTGTCATAGTCATGAACGGGAATGCGAAGCTATAGTTTGTTGTTTTGGAATCTTATATTCTACTTGAATATTTGAAAAAAAAAAGAATTTTGAAAATATAAATAAAAGAATAAAGTCTTATTTTGATTCGGCGCGAGTGGGGCTTGAACTCTCTCTCTCCTATGACCGAGTATGTGCCATTGCGTTTGCGCGATACTCCCATCCACTACACCACCGATCCGTTTTAGAAGCCATTGACAAACTCTATTGACATGCTGTCAGCTCTAAACCATATTGCACTTGGCATTTACTCGTATACACATGTTTCTTTTAAAATATTTAATGACGCATATGGCCAGATTAAATTATTTTGTTATCTTAAGCATACTAGAGGTAACTTTTGGGGTCTCTGATGATTTCTTCTATGCATGCCAAACTTCAAAATAAAATAAAGATACCATTTTCTTTGACACACTGCAAGCCATGCGCCTTTGTCATGCAATTATTTTTTGCGCAGCCCCACACTTTAAAACATTGAATCCTAAAAAACGGCTGTGTTTATTGCCCAAACTTCGTAAAATTTTTAGGGCATATAATGGGCAATAATATGTGTCAACAAATCAAATCGCAAGGTCATACCTTAAAAAATGAGGGGATTGGAGGGTGGTATCCAAAAAGTGAAGAATTTGTTACATGTATATGGTATTCCAGATTATACATGCTAAATTTGGGGCCTCTAGCTCTTATAACTTTTAAGTTATGTCCCAAAAACGATGGTCCGAAATCGAAATATATCGATAACTTTTGAACGGGGCGAGTTATCGATCAAATGAAATAAACTTGATCTGTCCCGGGACTACGAGAACTTATATTCCAAATATGAAGTCTCTAGCTCTTATAGTCTCTGATATCTGTGTGTTCATACAGACAGACGGACGGACAGACAGACGGACATGGCTAGATCGACTCGGCTGTTGATACTGATCAAGAATATATATACTTTCTATGGTCGGAGATGCTTCCTTATGCTTGTTACATACTTTTGCACAAAACCAAATACACATTTTACAAATTTTTAATGGGTTCAGGGTATAACAAGTGGGAAACGATTATCTTCGGCATACCGAAGATTTTATACTCTTTTCAAACCTTTAGGTAATTTTGACTCTGCCTTCATCTGTACCACTGAAATTTCATATGGTGTAAAAAATCGTTTTATTGCGAGGCATTTATTTTTTTTTGTTCTAAGAATTATTTGAATCATTGCCAGTTGTATGGCAGCTATAAGATAAAGTGGTCCGATCGGCCCGGCTCCATCCAATGTGCTTTCTTTGAATAGTAAGTATATGTGCAAAGTTTCATCGCGATAGCTCAAAACCTGAGAGACTAGATCCATAGACATAGTTAGATCAATTTGTTTTGTCATTCTAAGCATACTAGCAGTTACTTTTTTACAAACTTTAGCACAAACTTTATATAGTATTTTCTTCGAAAAGAGAAAGAAAGAGTATGAAGAGAAACAAAATTTGATGATAAGCAGAATTTTATTACCCCTCTTGTGCGGCTGCGCGAATGTTGTGGGCAAAATATTGCCCAATGGGCAGTGCACGCATTTTTTGCACACTGCTTAATTAATGTCTTTCACGAACTTTTGCCGATACCGTTTTTCGCGGTGCCCAGCTAGCCAAAGTGTGCTATTTATACCCTGAACCCATTAAAAATGGGTAAAAAGGGTATTATGGTTTTGTGCAAAAGTATGTAACAGGCATAAGGAAGCATCTCCGACCATATAAAGTATATATATTCTTGATCAGTATCAACAGTCGAGTCGATTTAGCCATGTCCGTCTGTCTGTCTGTCCGTCCGTCCGTCCGTCCGTCTGTCTGTATCAACACGCGGATATCAGAGACTACAAGAGCTAGAGACTTCATATTTGGAATATAAGTTCTCGTAATCCTGGGACAGATCAAGTTTATTTCATTTTATCGATAACTCGTCCTGTTTGAATGTAATCGATAAATTTCGATTTTAGACTAGCGTTTTTGGGCCTTAACTTAAAAGTTATAAGAGCTAGAGGCCCCAAATTTGGCATGTATAATCTCGAATAGTAAACACATGTAACAAATATTTCACTTTTTGGATACCACCCCCCAATCCCCCCAAAAGTTCATAAAACTCATTTTTGATGGTATGACCTTGCAATTTGGTTTGGTCACACATTTTATAGCCAATGTTATGTCCTACAAATTTTAGAAATATCGGACAGTAAACACAGAAGTTACTTAAGATTTTACTTTCCATTGTGTGGGGCTCAGTGAAAAAGCAAGCTAACTGCTTAAACCGCTTGCACAGCTTGCAGTATGTGTGTGTCTGTATGTGAGCACACTATTAGGCAAGTATGAATGGATGCCAGAGCTGGGTTCAGGGTATCTCCTAGTCGGGCAGTCCCGACTAGAGCACTCTTACTTGTTTTTTTTTACACACACGCACAGAAGTATTGGCACAGCGAGCATTTCTGACTTTGCTACTTTGTTGCGACGCCAATGTAATTATATATGAATTTTACACATTTTTTCCATATAACATGATTTACTACAAAATACAATATTACGTTTTAAAAAATAAACAACATTTTCTTTTTTTTTAATTTTTAATAACTACTAAAAGTTTTTTAGTGCACATAAGTATTGGCACACTTACTTTAAAACATTAAAAACTTAAAAAAATATACATATTTAATATTTTGTTGGTAAACCCATTTGGTCTATGACCTCTTGCAAGCGTCTGGGCATTGAATGGACCAATTTTTGGGTAACCTCCATCCCAATTTTTTGCCATTCGTCTAATAAAGCCGTTTTTAATTCCGATTTGGTCGAAATAGCCCACTTTTTTACCCTTTTGTCGAGCTCATCCCACAAATGCTCAATGGGATTTAGGTCTGGTGATTGTGGTGGGTGTGGCAAAACGTGGGCTGTATTGTAAGTAAGCCACATTCTCACATCATACGCCGTGTGCTTCGGATCGTTGTCGTGCTGAAATGTGAACTTGTTCGATAGGCCTAGCTTTTCGGCGCTCTTTTTAAGATTTTGCCTCAAAATATCTAAATAAACGTTCTTGTTCATTATTCCGTCGATAAAGACCAACTCGCCTACGCCAGCAGCTGACATGCACCCCCACACCATTAGTCCCCCGCCGCCGTGTTTTATTGTTGTTGCAAGGTTTTGCTTTTGAAAAGCCGTGTTTGGTTTGCGCCATACCTTAACTCTGCCATCAGACCGGAAAAGATTAAATTTGCTGTCATATGAGAATAGGACCTGATCCCAAAATGAGGTGGCCTTGCTTTTATAAGCTTTTGCGTACTCCAAACGCATTTTTTGGTTTTTAGTAGATACCAGAGGCTTTCGTCTTGCAACACGTGCATTGAAATTTGCATTGTGCAGTGTTCTTCTTATGGTCATTGGGTGCACGTCCTTTCCAATCTCTTCCATGACCTCGGCAGCAATCTGTGTGGACGTTATCTTCGGGTTCTTCTTAACTTTTCGCACGATTTGAGCATTATCCCGGTCGTTTAGTATCGGTGAACGGCCTGTGCGTTTTGAGCTCTCAAGGCTCGACGTTCCTTTTAAGCGATTAATTATGCTTCTAATGGTGAAACGGCTTCTTTCCATAATTTCACCAATCTCAGCATATGATTGGCCTTGATTATGTAAATATAGGATGATTTTCCTTTGCGCTTCGGTGGTTTCTTTTTGTTTTGGAGACATTTTAGAATGAAATCAACAAAATTTGTAGTTCTTGCCAATAAAAACCAAATTTTTGATCACACCGCATTTTCTTGGAATAACTGTTAATTATTATAACTGTTTTCGACATTAGAGTTGCCAGTTGTCAGAAATGCTTGCTGTGCCAATACTTCTGTGCGTGTGTGTATAAGAATCGAAAGTATTTAGCTGAGTGAATGCAGACTCTCTTGTTCAATGAATTAAGAGTTTATTTCATTTTTACAACGAAAACGAAATTTACAGGGCAAATTTTAAAACCTTACCTTTTATATGGATTATTTATTTTATTATTTTTATTATTTTATTTATTTTTTTTTTAGTTTACATTTATTTAGTACTATAACAAAACATATGGGTAATTTAATTTATAGCCGAACACCATAGCGCAGTATGATGATTTTAGATGGAGGAGGACCTATTGACGTCCAATCGTTTTGGCAAAACCTTGCCGTTTAAGACGCCTTAAAGGTCGGGCAGGGAGTAGACCTCTTGCGAGTTGGCTGCGGTGTCTTAGCAATCGTTCGCTGTATCTGCTTGTGTGTCTCAGAATCTGCTCTTCAACGGTATGCAATTTGAGATCTCTATGGAGTGTGGAGCCGCGTATGTACCAGGGACAGTTGGTTATTTGTCTTAGTACCCGGTTCTGCAGTACTTGTATACGTTTATAATTTGATTTTGCAGCAATTCCCCAAATCTGTACTCCATAAAGCCATATCGACAGAATACAGTTCACATATACTGCTCTTTTGCATCTCAGCGGTAAGGTGCTCCTTTTATTGTTGAGCCACCGCAGTTGTTGCAGTCTGTGACGACATTTTTATACCCTGAACCTATTAAAAATGGGTAAAAAGGGTATTATGGTTTTGTGCAAATGTATGTAACAGGCATAAGGAAGCATCCACGACCATATAAAGTATATATATTATTGATCAGTATCAACAGCCGAGTCGATCTAGCCATGTCCGTCTGTCTGTCCGTCTGTCTGTCTGTCTGTATGAACACACAGATATCAGAGACTACAAGAGCTAGAGACTTCATATTTGGAACATAAGTTCTCCTAATCCGGGACAGATCAAGTTTATTTCATTTGATCGATAACTCGTCGCATTCAAAAGTTATCGATAAATTTTGATTTTAGACTAGCGTTTTTGGGACATAACTTCAAAGTTATAAGAGCTACGAGACAAATTTGGCATGTATAATCTCGAATAGCATACACATGTAACAAATATTTCACTTTTTGGATACCACCCCCCAAACCCCCCAAAAACGCATTTTTGAATGTACGACCTTGCAATTTGGTTTGGTAACACATATTATCGACAATTGCTTGCCCCAAAAATTTCAATAAGATCGGACAATAAACACAGAAGTTATTTAAGATTTAACTTTCCATTGTGTGGGGCTCAGCGAAATAGCAAGCTAAGCTTAAACCGCTTGCACTGCTTGTACTGCTTGTACTGCAGCATGTGTGTGTTTAGAGTAGTACGAATGATTGTAAGGACTGTGTTCAGGGTATCTCGTAGTCGGGCACTCCCGACTAGAGCACTCTTACTTGTTTTAATGTAGCTTTGAGGTGTGGCCCAAATGTAAGGCGCTTGTCCAGAGTGATGCCGAGATACTTGGCTTGTGTCGGTTGCTCCAGGTGCTTTTTTTTTTTATTTTTATTTACAACTATTTACAATTAGTTTAAATGTAGCTTACTGTTACTATTTTCAGTAACTTATGCTACAGTGTTTTATGTTAAACGTAAAAAAATATACATACATATATTCCAACCTAAATAATAGGGTGAATAAAGAGAATGTACAAATATTATTGTATTATTCTTATTGATAAGTCGGTTGGGTGAACCCTCCGGAGTCTCCTTCTCGCCCTCACTCCGTGAATACGTCTCGCTCTCAGGAGCCTTTGCGCCAGTCGGTTCGGGTGGCTTGCAAGCTTGTCGAGGTATGCGGCAGCTTGGCGGTTTATGAAATCCCCGATTCTCGGAATTTGGAGCTCATTTTCGATATCTGTTGCGGATGTACCATGCCGCACCAGTCATTCTTCGCAAAATTTGTGACTGTGCAACTCGTATTTTGGTCAGGTTTGATTTTGATGCTATTCCATATACCTGGATCCCATATTTCCAGATGGGCGCCAGAATAACTTTATATATGTTTGCCTTGTTCTTAAGGGAAAGTTTATTCCTCGCGTTGAGGAGCCAAGACATGCTTTTAGCTTTTGCCTTGAGGCGTCCAGCTACCTCGGTGGTTTTTGAATGTTAATCGCTTGTCCAAAGTGACGCCAAGGTATTTGTGCGCATCTTTGTGCTCTAAGAGCTCTCCATGTATAAAGAGACCAGGGGAGGTGCCTTTTCTTAGAGCGTACATGACGGATACGCACTTATCGGCGTTTATTGCGATGTTCCACCTGCATGCCCAGTTTTCAAACTTTTTTAAGTATATCTGGAGGTGATCCGTGGCTGCATATAAGCATTTGTCCCTGGCCAGAACTGCAGTGTCATCAGCAAATGTGGCAACTAGTAAGTCATTGGGATCTGACATTGGCATGTTATCGACAGATGGCACGTCATCTGTGTACAGGCTGTATAGCGTTTGCCCCAACACGCTACCCTGAAGGGTACGCCAGCTCTGACACTCTTTAGTTGAGAGGACAGCCCGTCCTGAACAACTTTAAAGGAGCGCTCGTAAAGAAAACTTGTAATGATTAGGTAGAGCTGTGGGTTGAGTAATCCTTTAAGCTTATGCAGAAGTCCTGCATGCCACACTCTGTCAAAAGCCTGCTGGATATCCAAATAAGCTCCAACGAAATACTCCTTCCCGTGGAATCCATCTAGTGCAAAGTTTACAACACGGTGGAGTTGCTCGGGCGTGCCGTGCCTGAGTCTGAAGCCAAATTGAAATTTCGGGATTGCCTTTTTGACCGCCCTGGTGTCAAGAATTCTTGTAAGGATACACCTCTCCAATATTTTGCCAAATGCTGGCAGAAGACTTATCGGGCGATACGAGTCCAGTTCATCTGCTGGCTTCCCACTTTTGTGCAGCATGATGATGTTTGCCGAAGAGCAGAATTGAATATCATCACGAGAAATAGCAAAGCTCTGCGAGGGAGCAGCTTGATGGAGCGGTTATCAAACTGGTCCTCGCCTAGAGCCTTGCCATTGCGAAGTCCTTTGATCACAATTTCCACTTCAGTAAGGCTGATTAGGTCTACAGGAAGGGTCATCTGCAAAGGTGCTTCTAGAGATTCAGCCATTAGCTGTAATCTTCTTGCCGACGCCATCTCGAACGGCTGAAATCTTTCCTCCAGATTCTTCGCAAACGCTTCGGCTCTGTCCTGGGGGGATCTTCCCCAAGAACCATCGGGGTTTCGAACTGGAAACTTCGGTGCAACTTGCCTCTTAAATCTCATCGTAAGCTTCCAGAGCGCAAACTTCGAGCTTTCATCGGGAGTAGCATCCTCCAGAATGGCGTCTTTCTCACTTTTCTCACTCTGTTGGAGATCCTGCGGTACAGCCTGTCGATCGCTGGGTCGTTGGTCCTGATGTACTCGCGTTAGTCGTTCTTAAGCGTTAGAAGCCCGATAGCTACCGGAGAGAGAGTGAAGCTATTGCGTGCGTTGTTATTGGGAGTTGCACCTGCTGGAGCCGCAATTTGGGCTGCTTCCTTGGCATTGATTATAAAAGTTTCAACGGCTTTATCGACCTCCTCCGCCGTGTTTAGCTCCGCATTGAGATTAAAGGCATTGTTCAGCTCCTCTTGAAAAAGTCTAATATTGGCACCAGGCGCAACAAGCCTTGTCATTGGAGTAGTGCGCTGAGGCAACATTGATAGCGAAGCAACCAAGGGCAAGTGGTCAGATGTTAGTTCATACTCTTCCCGCACCGTGAGCAGACTGTTAGCTATTCCCTTGTACATGTAAAAGTTGATGCACGTAGGTGTATCCCTCCTATTATACGGGTAATAAGTAGGCCTGCCAGTGGCTAGCACTTGAGTTGCACTGCAGGTAATTGCGCCATGAAGCGCAGTGCCTCTAGCGTTCGCCATCATGCTACCCCAGAGCTGATGCTTTGCGTTGAAGTCGCCCCCAACGATCAATTTTGACAAAGCTGATCCAGTAGTCTGCCAAAGTCTGGGGTACTCCAAGGCAATCCTGGTGGAAGGTACGTTGCAGCCACCGTGATTCCGCTCAAATTGGTTGATACCATTACAGTAGCCAAATGTACGCGGTTAGTCGTGATCGTTTGAAGGTGATAGTGTACTAATCCCTGCCTAACTAGCCACATGCTCCTCCTTTTGGGCGGCCTCTAGGGTGATCTGCTCGATATCAGGTGTAACCTACCATATTGAAGTAGGAGCCACCGTGTAAGAAGGTCTCTGAGATAAGCATGATGTCAATTTCATGCCTGTTCAGAAACACTTTGAGCTCATTAGTATTTGGGATGATACTACGAGCGTTCCAGGTACCGAGGCGCAGCACAGAAGCCATTAATTGAGCTGTTTCCACGGCTTGGAACCTCTGAGCTCCTTGATATCTTGAAGTAGCTCAGCGATGGTTTTCTGGAGACCTTCTATAGTCTGCTGCATTGAAATAATGATTTGTGCTAGTGAGCCATCAATTATCATTTGATCATGATTCTGTGGTTGTTTTGGATTCGCTACACTTTGATGTAGTTGGTCGGCACCCTGAGGTGACTGAAAGCTTGTATTAGAGGTAGAGCCCCGATGCTGTTGTGAGCCATTCCTATCAAATCCTCTGCTCTGTTGCTCAGTTCTTGACGCGTCTGCATAAGACAAGCCCTGCCGCACGATTGCGGTTGGAATAACCTGCTGTTTGTTGGTGCGAGGGTGCTGAGAATATCCTTCGCGGGTTATGGGACCAGTGTTAATTCCACTTTTACGGCTTTTGAGTCGTTGGGCGTGTATTCTGCAGCCCTTATGGGTTGCCTCGTGCTTTTCATGACAATTGACACACTCCAGGCATTGGTTGGAACCATTCCAGTGCGACTTACTGCATCTACCACATCTGGGCTCCTTGGTGCAGTCATTTTTGGTGTGGTCAAAGCCAAAGCATCGGTAACATTGGCGCATGTCAATATTCTTCCTCGGCATCTTAACACTAACTCTTTGCCGGCCGACTTTGTTGACTTTTAGTGCTTATCGGTTGCTAATGGCCTTTTTGAGATCTATAAACCAAACGTTCAGGCCAGGAGTTTCGCATGGATCAATTTCAGAAGATTTTTCAGGCTGTGACTTGGTCTTTGGATTATAAGTATTCACCACAGTGTGACCTTGAGAGTTGAATGCAGTAATAATTCGCTCGATGGGGGTAGAGGCAGCCAAGGTGCATACTACCACTCTAAAGGGTCTGTCTTCAGGCAGGCAGAAGTGCGTATATTGAAGATTTACTTCGGAAAGCTTTTTATACTCTGATACCGAAGGTACTCATAGTATATTGGTTTTGTCGAATGTCCGTCAGGCCGTCCGTCTGTCCGTCTGTCTGTCTGGATGAACGCGCGTATTTCCGAAACGATATTAGATAGACTCTTGAAATCTTTTGCGTTATGATTATAGCTATCTGCTTCAGATCAAGTTTATTCCAAATTTATGCCACGCCCACTGGGAGGCTGGCAAATCGATAACATGTCGATACACCTCAAATCACAAATCGATTAAACGTGAATAACTCCCACAATTTTGAAGCTAGAGTAATCAAATTTGGTAGGTATATTGCTGGTGACCTCCCGAAAAAATTGGATCCTAGGTTAATCGGCCACGCCCATTATTACGCCCACCAGCCCCCCTCCAAAATTAATTTGAAATGCTTATATCTCCCGCAGTTTTAGAGCTAAAGTCACCATATTTGGAATATATATTACTGGTGACGTCCTCTACAGATTACAGAAACAAAATTTTGACCACGCCCACTCCCGCCCCCGTAATCGCGAAAATCGATATACATGAATGCACAATTCGATAACACGTGTATATTTCCCGCAATTTTGAAGCTAGAGTCCCCAAATTTGGAATTAAGACTAGGGCTGACCAGCCCAAAAGATTGCGTCCTGGATTTTCCGGCCACGCCCACTAGAACGCCCCCAGCCACCCCGCCCCCACGAAACACGGAAGCCTATATCTCGCACAGTTTAAGAGCTAGGGCCACCAAAATTGGAGGATAGACTTATTGTCAGCCCCCCTAAAGATCGGCAAAAATTTTGGGGCCCCGCCCCTCCCGCCCCCAAAAATCGCGAAAATGTATATCTTCCACAGTTTTAGAGCTAGAGTCACCAAAATTGGAGGATAGACTTATTGTCAGCCCCCCTAAAGATCGGCAAAAAATTTTGGGGCCCCGCCCCCTCCCGCCCCCAAAAATCGCGAAAATTTATATCTTCCACAGTTTCAGAGCTAGAGTCATTAAACTTGGAAGATAGAATTCTGGTCAGCCCCTCTAAATATCGGTAAAAAAATTTGGGGCCACGCCCCCTCCCGCCCCCAAAATCGCGAAAATGTATATCTTCCACAGTTTTAGAGCTAGAGTCACCAAAATTGGAGGATAGACTTATTGTCAGCCCCCCTAAAGATCGGCAAAAAATTTTGGGCCCCGCCCCTCCCGCCCCCAAAATAGCGAAAATTTATATCTTCCACAGTTTCAGAGCTAGAGTCATTAAACTTGGAAGATAGAATTCTGGTCAGCCCCTCTAAATATCGGTAAAAAAAATTTGGGGCCACGCCCCCTCCCGCCCCCAAAAATCGCGAAAATGTATATCTTCCACAGTTTTAGAGCTAGAGTCACCAAAATTGGAGGATAGACTTCTGGTCACCCCCTCTTAAGATCGACCATGCCCCTCCCGTTCCCAAAAACTTGGAATGCCGATTTCGGGTCACCCAAACACCAGCAAAAATTTTCTGTTCACTTGCTTTCAGCTGTTCTTAAAATGGTATCAGAGTATTACGCAGTCGGCTCCGCCCGACTGCAACGTTCTCACTTGTTTGTGATGGCTCTGTGCTTTAAGCTCATATGAGTCGGTGGGTACCGCCGAGTCAAGGTATTTCTCCAAGGCTGGTACATCAGTGACAGCCAATACTGTGATTTGGCTGAACAATAGAGGCTTCGTGTACGTAATCAGAAGCGGCTTCAGTGGTACCCTGTGCGGCAAGGTATTCCATTAACGTCGATCTCAATACAGCAGGTGTTTGACCAGCTATTTTTTCATTTTCTGAAAGTCTAGCGTCCGATTTATTTTATTCAGCTCGTCGCTAAGCGAGGGTCAGCTGTTATTTTATTGCAGAGCAGGTAACAATCGAAAGTATTTTGCTGGAGCTTAGATCATGCGCGACACGACCGTTCACAGTGAAAGCAGACTCTCTCTGTTTTGCTCCAGGTGTTCATATGGAAAAGTTGAAAGTTGTTATAATGATGCTTGAAAGTATGCAATATTTATATAACTATGCCTGCGAAAGTATGCAACACTTAGTTTTTTTTTTTAATATATATTTTATTTAACGACCTTTTTTCTTCACGAGCGCTTCTTTAAAGTTGTTCAGGATGGGCTGTCCTCTCAACTAAAGAGTGTCAGAGCTGACGTACCTCAGGGTAGCGTTGTGGGGCCAACGCTATACAGCCTGTACACAGATGACATGCCATCTGTCGATAACATGCCAATGTCAGATCCCAATGACTTACTAGTTGCCACATTTGCTGATGACACTGCAGTTCTGGCCAGGGACAAATGCGTATATGCAGCCACGGATCACCTCCAGATATACTTAAAAAAGTTTGAAAACTGGGCATGCAGGTGGAACATCGCAATAAACGCCTATAAGTGCGTATCCGTCATGTACGCTCTCAGAAAAGGCACCTCCCCTGGTCTATTTATACATGGAGAGCTCTTAGAGCACAAAGATGCGCACAAATACCTTGGCGTCACTTTGGACAAGCGATTAACATTCAAAAACCACCGAGGTAGCTGGACGCCTCAAGGCAAAAGCTAAAAGCATGTCTTGGCTCCTCAACGCGAGGAATAAACTTTCCCTTAAGAACAAGGCAAACATATATAAAGTTATTCTGGCGCCCATCTGGAAATATGGGATCCAGGTATATGGAATAGCATCAAAATCAAACCTGACCAAAATACGAGTTGCACAGTCACAAATTTTGCGAAGAATGACTGGTGCGGCATGGTACATCCGCAACAGAGACATCGAAAATGAGCTCCAAATTCCGAGAATCGGGGATTTCATAAACCGCCAAGCTGCCGCATACCTCGACAAGCTTGCAAGCCACCCGAACCGACTGGCGCAAAGGCTCCTGAGAGCGAGACGTATTCACGGAGTGAGGGCGAGAAGGAGACTCCGGAGGGTTCACCCAACCGACTTATCAATAAGAATAATTTTTTTTTTTTTTTGTGTTAATATATTTATTAAGTGTAGAACCTGTACATCAACTGTACTTTTACAACACATTTTTAGTAAATTTTATTAAAGCCGAACATCATACATAGTATGATGATTTTAGATGAAGGAGAAGGTCCTAGTGGCGTCCAATTGTTTTGGCAAAACCTTGCCGCTTAAGTCGCCTTAAAGGACGGGCAGGGAGTAGACCTCTTGCGAGTAGGCTGCGGTGTCTTAGCAATCTTCTCGCTGTATCTACTTGTATGTCTTCCTATTTGCTCTTCAACTGTTTCCAATTTGAGATCTCTATGTAGTGTGGAGCCGCGTACGTACCAGGGACAGTTTGTTATCTGACGTAGTACCCTATTCTGTAGTACTTGTATGCTTTTATAGTTTGATTTGTCAGCAATCCCCCAAATCTGCACTCCATACAGCCATATCGGTATAATACAGTGTACATATACTGCTCTTTTGCATCTCAGCGGCAAGGTGCTCCTTTTGTTGTTGAGCCACCGCAGCTGTAGCAGTCTGTGACGACATTTTTTTAATGTAGCTTTGATGTGAGGCCCAAAGGTAAGGCGCTTGTCCAAGGTGATGCCGAGATACTTCGCTTGAGTCGGCTGCTCCAGGGTAACTCCCTCTAGCTGGATTGGAGGGGTGTGCATTAGCTTTTTGAGGGTGAAACATGGGTTTGTTGTTTTCTGTGGGTTAATCTTCAAATTCCACCGTTTGCACCAAGCTGCAAGGGTATCGAGATATCCCTGTAGTCCATTGCTGGCTTCTACGCAACTTTTGGAGTTATAAATAACTGCGATGTCATCTGCATATGTCGCAATAATAGACGGAGCTTCCATATGTTGAGAGGTAGGGCTGGGTATGTCTGAAGTGTACAAGGAATAGAGCAGCGGACCCAGAACACTGCCTTGCGGCACTCCTGCTCTCATTGTATAAGTTGACGAGTATGTTTCTCTTACCTTGACCTTGAACTCACGTCCATCCAAGTATGACCTTAAAAGGCCATAGTATGGTGCAGGTAAAAGGTTTTTACTTTGCATAGTAGACCATCGTGCCACACCCTATCGAACGCTTGCTGCATGTCAATGAAGACAGCGTTTGAGAACTCTAGGTCGTCAAAAGCCTGCATGATGTGCTTCACCAATCTGTGGACCTGTTCTACAGTGCCGTGTCCTTCTCGAAAGCCAAATTGGTGAACCGGCAAGATATTACGTTGGCTTATAATGGAAGTAATCCGATTGGCAATAGTCCTCTCCCATAATTTAGATAGGGAGGGTAAAAGACTTATTGGCCGATACGACTCAGGATCAGCTTCTGGTTTCCCCTGGCTTGTGAATCATCAGAATCGCTGCTAATTTCCATTGCTTTGGAAACACTTGGAGCCTGACAATAGCATTAAAAATTAATACTATGTAGAGGAGCGCTCTTAAGGCAAGTCCCAGTTTTGGCAGATAGTTGCTTGAGAGTCAGGTATCCCATGGTGTAAAGCAGAAATCAATGCAACTAGGTGTGTGAGTTGACACATATCTTTCTTCAATTCTATTTCTTGGTGGGCAGTATATGGCACTAAATTCCATGTCTCCCAGGCCAGTGGCAACTTTTATTGAAGACATTTGTATAGTTTTCGTTTCAATGATTCTTTGTGGAAAATGGCTGAGAGAGCTCCTCACGAATACCGCCGCTCCTCCGCCGCCGTGATTGTGACGTGATGGCTTGTATGCTGGATAGAAGGTATACCCGTATATTTTGACTGTTTCCCCTCGGTTTAGTCTGATCTCGTTTAAGAGAAG